>OX422207.1:669188538-670407913 GCA_949130495.1 Sambucus nigra | reverse complement strand
CAAAATTTTAAATTTCACTCGTGTATTTATCACAAAAATATTTTATCTTTATCAAATCACGCATAATATCCTTTTTAGAGAGATTTCTTAGATTTAAGGATTTAATAGAGAAAATGATTTACCTCACAAGTTCCTGATTTTTGTTGTGAGCACGAAGAACTTTCCATTTCGTCTTCGGATGACGAACTTGAAGATTATTATATTATTTCGTCTTTTTTTGTTTGTATGTTTTGTTCATTTGATGGACTTAACATCACTTCTAAGGGTGGAACTTAATTCAATAACTATTTTGAAAAAGTACCCTAAATATCGTTGGCTTCCGTGTTATATGCTACTTTTACCGCAACAACATTATTTAAAGAACACCGTAGAATTATCATAGCTTCGTTAATTAATCAAATATCTTTTCGGAGGTTAGTTTATCTAGTAACGAAGATCTATTATTGATAATAAATTCCCAAAGATAGTAATCAATGGATTGAATAAGCCAAGAGGTTTGGGTTTTCCATGTTTTAAAGTCTTCTCATTCAAATATGGGTATATCATATATACCCAAAAATTCTTGTGAAATGCTTGCCATTTGTTTTCGATCTTTATACTAAAAATACACTTACCAAAATAAGTATCTATGAGCTAGGCTCTAATACCAAATGTTGGTCAAGAAATATATCAGGGGGTGAATCAGGTATATGAGTTTAATGAAAATTTTAAAACTTTCTTAACTTTGTTGTAAATATTAATTTCGATGTGATAAATCAATTTAATAGTAAATAATTAATCAATAATAAATATATGAACTTGAGAGAGATTAATGGAACTCTACAAATGAGATTTTAACGTGGTTCGGATTCTTCTTACATCCAAGCTTGAGATAGTACTCAAGAACTTTACTATCTATGGTTTACTTACGACGAAATCAAAATCTTACAGAGAACATTACCTTGTAAATCGCAACCAATAAGACTCTAAACTCATCCTTATCTAAGTGGTTCCACGCAATAGCTGAAGGTCTTTGGACGCCTTGATTATTCGCAACAACGACATTAGCAGTCATAAAGGTACCATGAAGCTAAGCGTGCGTCATAACAATAATAATTGTGCCAAAATTAAAGCAAAGTTGTGTTACGAAAACTATGGAATAATACATTTACTTTCTCTTTCTAAAAATCAAGTTTCACAAGTATATAACTCAAATGGGTTTACAGGTATAGTTAAGCACGTGTGGGTATTGGGATTATAATTTTCATAGAGAGGGTTTGGGATCGGAGCTTTTGTTTCAAGTGGGTTTTGTTGTCAATTTTATAAAATACCGCAAGTGCACGGGCTATTATAGAGTAATGAGTGTAAGTACGGGTTGAACCCACAGAGACTTATCAATTTTTTTCTTTAAAAATAATTATGATTGTCCAACTAGACTAAATTGGGTTGGAGATGAGATGTAATAATAAACTAAGCAACACAAATAATAAATAGGAGTACGAGAGATATAATCAAGGTAGTGTGAAAACTAGGACGTTGGATCCATTTATCACGTTAAACTAACAGCGTGCAATAATTTAAATTCGTCATTCCCGACTTTATAACTCAACTTAAATTGACTCTCGTCGTATTTAATTCGAAAAAATAACACGTTAGAACTCCAAAATAAAATTTAACGTATCTAAATTTAGACACCTAAAATTCCTATTCCCTTAAAAAGTTCACTTTTCAATTTCAAAATATAGTCTTTAAGCATGGGCTATCAATCAATTTAATAAAAGTATAACCCATCAAAAATTACTCATATTTAAAAATAAAAAAATATTATTTTTCAAACAATGCCGAAGGTTTAAAACGCACTCTCGTGTCGTTTTAAATGAATACCGATTTTTTTTTAAAAGTACTTAGCACCTACCGGGAACAAAAATGAATTTAAATCACACACAATATTAATCACACATGATAAATTTCACCTAGTTCTAGTAAGTAAATTAAGCGAGCATAGTTGTAGGCGTAATAAATTTGCAAGAATGAATGTTAAATTTCATTAAATAAACAAACTTACAATTTGTGTGCCACACAAATATTCTTGACAAAATTCCTCCCACAAAATAATTATTGGCCCTCTTTAAAGCACTCTCTACAACTCTCTGTAATTTTTTTTCTCCTCAAAATAATGAACCAAAGGGTCCTATTTATAGGCTTAGGGGTGAGGTATTGGAATTTGTGTAAAATACCTATTTAATTGGTAAAAATGAATTATAAAATTCATTAACCAATTTGACAAAATTTTGAGTAGATTTGGATTTGAAATCCATCTTTATCTGTAGAGATTTTGACCGAATCTGGTAGATAACTGTTGGTTTTGAATGACTTGTATTGATGATGTGTATGTTGACTGGTCAATGATGACGTGGCATATTGACTGATGACTGGTGATGTGGACTGATGACGGAGCAAGTTGACTGCTGATTGGGCGTTGATTGGATGATGACATGGACTGCTTCCTTTAAACAAAAAATAAAGAGGCTTTTACGGTCTAGTCCTTGGATTAACAATTTTGGACAAAAAAACCAGGCCCCACAAAATTTAAACGATTAGGCCTAACATATAAATAGCCCAAAATTAAAACAAACACGCATTATTCAGAAATCGAAGCGCCAAAAATTCTCTTCGATCAAAACCCTAACTCTCTTCGATCAAACCCTAATCGTTGAAGTTCTACCGAGCATTTTACATTCTAAATCAAATTCTTCCAAACACCACTAACAAGTATGTATACATTCTCTTATCACCTGTTTGTCCTTGTGTATTTTGTGTTCTCATATGTACAAATTTGTAGACACGTGGACTGATGAAATCACATTCTTCTTCTTCATGATATGAAGAAATATATTTGTTTCCCTCATTTTAGTTGCAAAACACACTTTTTGCATGTTAGATATATGTATTTCATCATTGTACTTTTCCTCCTGTATACATCATTTATCGAGGATTTATCAAGGACTAGG
The DNA here is from genome assembly GCA_949130495.1 of Sambucus nigra. Classification (NCBI taxonomy): domain Eukaryota; kingdom Viridiplantae; phylum Streptophyta; class Magnoliopsida; order Dipsacales; family Adoxaceae; genus Sambucus; species Sambucus nigra. The sequence continues at coordinate 670,404,923 of OX422207.1, read as the reverse complement.
AATATATACATAATTGGAATATGTACTTGTACAAGCCCTATTTCATTGCGTGTACTATGTATATTTTGCGTGTACTATCAAAAAGTACACGCAAACAAAGTACACGCACATTGAAATTGAATTTCTTAATTTAATGCGTGTACTTTTATGTTTTATACATGTACTCTATAAAATATATATTTCAAATCCATATTTGATCAATCCAATGTTATTTTGGTCCGCGCCAGCGGCATTTGAATGATATTCCATGAGTTTGTAAGAAGAATTATTATTGTGTTAATATTTATGAGTGTTTTTGGTCCGTGTCAGCGGCATTTGAATGATATTTTATTCGTTTGTAATCATTATTATTGCGTGTACTTTTTCATTTTTTTCGTGTACTTTGTTGAAAGTACACGCAAAAATTCATAAAGTACACGCACATTGAAATTCAATTTGTTCAATCCAATATGCGTGTACTAATGTGCATTATGAGTGTACTATTTTGTGTTGTTGTGTTATTGTTTAGGAATCATACGATCAAGCATGTTCAACTACAAAACTGCTGCTTGCACGTTCGAAGATCTTAACAATACAAAACCTTTCACATTGACAGTCAATAGTACTAATGATGACGAAATTCATTTTCTCCTCCGCATCAATGATAGAGCTAAAAGGTTACTTGGTTTCTACTACTACTATGAAGACATTTACTGCACTTTTGATTTGCAACGGCTTCAAGTAACTAGATCGAAAGTGAAGGATTTAGCTAAACGAATTGAGCAGTATTGCTTAAGGGGTTTTGATAATGTTGGAGCTTTTAGCATGCAGCTATTGTATCAATTCTTTACTGAATATGTTAGGAATAGAGAATCATGATTTTTGACTTATCGAACAACATCTCTTAGGTATTACCATGAAACTGACGATATATATTATCGCCTTTAGCATGTATTTTGTTGAGACTTGTATAAATTATTTGTGAAAATATTGCATGTACTTTTGTTAAATACGCTTGTATTTTATTATTTTAATCTATGTTTTATTCTAATTTGCATGTATTTTATTTTTTGTACATATCATTATGGTTAGTAATTTAAATTTTGATTATAGATAAATATAATGGGAATGAAGATGAAGGCAAGAAGAGGAAAGAAACAAAAAAAGAGCAGTTCTGATGATAGTTCTTCATCCAGTTCCAGTTGCAGTTCTAGTTCTAATTCTAGTGTGGCATTGAAATCTAAACGTCCTGCAAAGAAGAATGACTAATATCGATCAAATATTGTTAGCTTTACCCATGATTTGCATCAGATTAAAGAGAAAATAAACAATAGGCATATTGAACTTCTTAAGAAGACTCAATTTTAGGAGTTTTTCAATGCCTACTACAGTGAGAAAGTAGTAGAAGTGGACCACAAGAAGACGAATAAAAATATTTTATCAATTATCCAGCTGTACAATACAAAAACCAAAAGTTTTCGTATGAAGAGTAGGATTGCAATAATGCCAATAGATATAAGTGAAATATTTGGCATACCATTGGTTGAGGGTTTAAAATCAATAAAACTTAAAAAGCGACTGAATACTGCTCAAAAACCTGGAGTACAAGCACGATACTTCACAGAAAAAATAGAAAAGTCAAAAATATTGAATGGTTTGAAGAAATCAGTTGAATTGGAGACAGATGAAGGCATTGCCGATTTTGTAAAAAAATGGGTGTTCCACTTCTTGAAAACGTTATTTTTCTCCAACTCAAACTTTACCCTTGCAGAATTTTGGTTGAAATTCATCGACAATATTGAGGAAATGAATAAGTATGATTGATCATCTGTTGTGCATGAGTTTCTTATACATTCACTTGAGAAATCAGCAACTTCAAAACCTAGCACAGTTACTGGATGTGTCATTTTCCTTCTGGTGAGCAAAAAAAACATCCTGATATTTCAAAATTAACATACCAATACTCACGTGTACTTAATAAAAATAATGTGTATTTTCAAAATACACTTGTTATATTTACAAAACATAGTACACGTGTACTTTGTAAAACACAAGTGTACTTTATAAATTATAAGTGAAGTTTCACAATACACGTGATATAAGACGTGTTCTTTGTAAAATACACATGATATTTTCACTTTTATTTTCAAAATACACGTGATAATTTAACGTGTATTTTGAAAATACACGTCTTATATCATGTGTATTTTGATACTTCACTTTTACTTTATAAAGTACACTTGTATTTTATAAAGTACACGTGTACTATGTTTTGTAAATATAGCCAGTGTACTTTCAAAATACACTTGTTATATTTTTTTCAATATTATAAATGTACTTTAGAAAGTACACGTGAACTTATATTGACAAAGTACACGTGAACTTTGTAAAAATCACGTGTACTTTCAAAATACAATTGTAAAATTTGCAAAGTACACATTTAATTTTACGTGTATTTTGAACAAATCACTTGTACTTTCCATTATGAATACATAGGTAATATAATTATTAATATCATTTTGTTTTTTGTATGATCACAGTATTGGGCATGTGAGAAATTTGAAATTATTTCTCCTGTTGAAGAATTTAAAGATAAGACGCCAAAATTCCTAAGGTGGAAATTGTCTTCTTTGAGATAATAGTTTGTGAAGAATGACATCGCAACAGCAACTTTGAAGCAGGCTACAAATAAACCAGCTTGTAAGGACAGTTCTGTACAAAAGGAATCTCACTTTAAAGGGCCAAGTTACTCTTTGAACATTTCTACAGAAAGTCCTATACATGTTGATTCATCATCAGAAAAAGTTGCTGAAGATATTAATGATAATAAGTTTTCACATGGTTGGAATATTCCCCTTAAAAACATTATGACTCCAAAGAAAAAGAAGGAATAAGATCAACCAAAGGTTAATTTAGAGGAACAAATTGTTGTTTTGAAAAGGGAATTATTGGAACAAAATAACTAACTATCTAAAGCAGCTGAAGACTTTAATGGTGCACTTGAGAAGGTGACCTCTTTGGAGGTGGAGAGTGTCATTTTGAATGTACAGTTGCAGGTAGATCGTGATTCACTTTTTAAATCCCATAAAGAAATGAAGAAGTTAAAGGTGAAGAATTCCAACCTTTTGAAGTAAAAAGATTTACTAAATAAGTTGGAGGTGAAAAATGCCCAATGTAATACCCCGTATTTCTGAATATTTCTATTTAATTAAATTGGAGAATTAAATGAGAAAAGACGATTTAATTTAAATTACGTAAGAGAAGTAATTTAATGAGATTTAAAAATAATTATGATTATGTAGTGTTAATCGAGAGATAGATACCGATTAATATTGCCTCATTCTATTTACTTAGTGAGAGTAGTAAATAGTTACTTAACGCGTGTAGACCGTTTTGGGGCGAGAACGATAAATATATTTTTAAGTGACTCAAATGACAATTTAGAGGTCACGGTTAACGCCGGAAGGGTCGAAATAGTCAAAATAGTATACTCAGGGGTACTAGTTGGGTCCCGGGATGTTTTTGGGCTAAGTTGGGACCGTTGAGGGGCGTTTTAGTCTTTTAAAATATAGGAGTGAGAAGACCTACGAATTTAATAACTCTAAGTCAAATTATAAGAGTTGGAGGCTAGGGTTAGAGAGAAGAAAAAACACACCATGGCCATTAGAGAGAAGAGATAAACAATTCTCAAGGCAAAAGGAAGAATTGGGAAGGATTCAAAGGAGATTTTCACCACAAACTTGTGGGGAAGGAAGATTGAAGGAGAAAAATAATCAATCATCAACAACAATCACAAAATCAGAACCCCTCTATCAAGGCAAGTGTTTATTACAAATCAAATTCAAGTTATAAAACCCATGTGTAGGGAGTTTTTAGAATTGGTTATTTCTATTGAAAAACCATGAATTAAATGTTTGAATTGATCATATGTTTGGGTAGGATTGCATGTAGAATTAATTCCTCACTAAAGGTAAAATGAAATTTGAATATATTTGATGATTAACATAGAATATTTACGAGTTCTTGGTTGAAGAAGATGAATCTTGAATGACTTAGGGTTTAATTGAAGAACACAAGATGTTAATCTGCCAGAATTTTTGACGTAACTTTAAACGTATGCCATTTGAATTGTACTTCGAATTAGAGTGTTAACCATACATGCCTGGAAATACATATCTCTTAGATATCTCATGAACTTGGAATCGTGTCGATCGGAGTTCTATAGAGGGAGAAATCTAAGTTTTACTAGAGGGTGTTTAATCTGCGAGCATAGTAATCTGCCAGAAGTTTGATGTGACTTTAAACGTGTACGATTTGAGTTGTACTTAGAATTAGAGTATGAATCATATATGTATGGAAAGGTATATCTCTTAGTTTTCCAACGAACCTTGAATCAGGTTAATCGGAGTTATGTAGAGAGAGAAATCGAAGTTTTACTAGAGGGTGTTTAATCTGCCAGAAAATTTTATGATTCGTTAGGCTTGGAGAAAATGTAAGATATTTAATTTTAAGCCTCAAATGCCTAAAATTTTATCGGGGAAGTATTTGGGACCTTGATGAAATATATTTTTGGAATAATGTTATGGAAGTAGGTCTATGATTGAGCCTTGGACTTTAATAATGTGAGAGAAGTAAAGTGGAGATTCATAGGCTTGATTGTGACGTATTCTAATTTGAGATGATAAGAATATAATTACGAAAAAGCATGAGCGAGCTTAAATTTATTGGGTCAGTATGTTAACAAGGGTAACTACTGAATTGATATTACATTAGGGGTAACTAGGGCCCTTAGAGTGGTGTGAATACTCTAATAAATGCGATTAATGAGATAAATCATAAAGTGAATATTGTACGGTAAATATAAGAGAATAAAATATTACGTACGAACATGGTTGATAGGCCGGGCGTGTACCTACTGAATTGTATGAACTTTTAGGTTAAGAGAAGTATACCTAAATTAACTATGTTAGGGTCGATGAGATATTTCGAACTAACATAGGGTTATTATATGTTTGGGGTCGATGTAAAATGCCGAACCAAACCTTTGAACTGGTGGCGTGATGAAAGAGTCCGAGCCAGAGTTTGTGTATATAAATAATTGGGGTCGATGTATCATTCCGAACCAATTCTTACTTGGGGTCGATGAATCATTCCGAACCAAGAGTCATTTACGTGTGTAAAAAAGACAAAATAGTAATGACTGATATTTAGTATATATTGTGTGTGAAATATATACTTAATGATATTCTACTTCTGTGTATTAGTAGATTGATATATATTATGTATTTAAAGATACATATCAAACTGGTCAGTTAAGTAGTGAAACTTAATTACGAAATGTAACGTTAGATAGAGAATATCTATTTAGTAATTTAAGTAGTGAAACTTAATTACAAAAGTGGGAAGATAGAAATTTTGATAATTGTAGAAATTTAGTAGTGAAACTAAATGAGAAGTTTTGAAACATAATATAGATGAAATGTTACTTGAGTATTAATTAACCTTCGCGAGATGTTAATGAAATGGATGTAGTGTGTGGGCGGCACGAGAACTTAAGTATAGATAAGTTCAGATGATTACTTAGTCCTAGTTAGCTTGGGAGATATGGCTAGGTAAACTAAGTGTAGAACGTTAGGTGTGCACAAAATATGAGGGGTGTGTAAACTCAAGAGAGTGTACAAGAATCTAACATGCGTAATCAATAATCGCATTTTATATTGTGATAAATGCTTGATAAATATTTTTAAAATGTTTTGAGTACTAACTCTTGCTATAAAATATTTTCAAAACCTTTTAGGTGTCCAGCCACATGGACGCCATGTATGATGATTTCATTCTAGGGACTCGAAGTTGTAGCACAGTGGATGCTTACAGGATTTTGATTAGACGATCTCTCTCATTCAGATCTAGTGCAGGATCTCACACTATTCTTTGTATGGACTTGTGGCCCGGTATCAGTCTCAGATGTTTAGTTTCAGACTAGTGGTTGTTCTATTATTATTTTGGAATTTTAGCCGATGGTTTATTCGGTAATACTCTTATTCTTTTGTACTTACACTTTGTTGATTGGGTTATAGCACGTGGTGATTGTTATACTTTATTCCGCATGGTTGATTTATCTGTTTTAAGAAAGATAAAATTTGGCACCGGTCTAATTTTCACTTAGGGGATTAGTAATTAAAAAGTTTTCGACAGTGATGCTAAGAATGAACCATTTGAGAAACCTGTTTTAATTTAATAAAGGTCTGATCACCCGATGTTTAATTAGGCGGGGTGTCACACCCAACTAGTTGAGTTAAGCAATTCTTTAAAAGAAAATCTTGATCAAGTCACAATGAGTGACTCAGATATAATTAAAGAATTGAAAGAATCATTGAAAAAACAGGAAGAATCAACGCGAATTTTGAAACAAAAAAATGGATATATGTCTCTAAGTAATGAAGATCTAAAAAAAAGTATGATGATACATTGCAAAAATGGAAAGAAGCTGACATAGAAAAGATGACATTGAGGCAGAATCTTGAGGAGCCATAATTGAAAAAAACTCAACAGGTACTTTTGATTATAAATAATGCAGAGTATACACAGTTTTTCTAAAGTACACGCAGTTTTATTTCATAGTATTTTTAATGCAGTTTTATTTGATATTATAAATAATGCAGAGTACAAGCATTATTTGATTAAAAATAATGCAGTTTTATTCCAGTATTGCTTATAATGTAACATTCTTTTTGTATAACAGGACAACAATAATAAAATCCTTAATGACGAAATTTCGGAGTTGAAGAAAAGGCTTGATGAATCAGCATTGAAAAAAACTGATCAGGTATCTATAAAGTATAATAGATATATAGTACATATGTTTACTTTCTAAAGTAAATGCAAATTATGCTGAAAGTACATGTGTATATTATAAATTTTATAAAGTACACGTATTTTTTAATACATACGTGTATATTATAAAATACACGCATGTATTTATAAAATACACGTGTGTACTTTATAAAATACACGCAAGAGAAAATGAATCATTGTTTCAAAAAATGCTTACAATCCAACATTCCTTGTTAAATATATCAGGGAAACACTAATAAACAACTCATGGACGAAATTTCGAGTTTGAATATTGAACTAGCCTCAAAGACAGTTCAAGGCACCCCCAAAGCCAAAATATCCAAAACAAAAGGGCCTCTTACTAAAGGACAGAAGAAAAGAAAAGTTGACAGCGAAACCGAGAAGCATGAACCAATTAAGAAATAAAAAGAGTCAAAGCTGAAAAGGGCCCTCTAACAATAGCTCAACAAATGGAAGAAACTCACTTCAAGCTTGAAGCAATCAAAGTATACAAATATCTCGATGAAGCTTCGAAGAAAAAGATTGAAGAGTTTATTCAAAAGGCTGAGCCAGGGTAAAGTGTATTATTTTATGATTTATCACTTCGCTAATTTATATTTTTTTGGGTGCAAAAGAATAAGGTTATTATTATTATACAATTCTTATTGCTTATATAAAATGCAGGGAATTTATTTTCCAAGGGCAGGTTTCATATGTCCCATGGGAAGATTTTATTGAAGTCCTCAAGAATAAAGAAATTTCAAGCCAAGTATATAGTCCAAATATTAGACATTCATTAAATTTCAACATTATTATTTTCTCACCATTTTAAATTGTGTGAAACAGATAATACTTGCCTTTAGTGAAGTATTGAGGTTAAAATTATCAGAGGAATGGCTCTCCCACTCACACACTTTTTCTGATTATTGTTGGGTAAGTACAATTAAATCGAAAGCTTTGTGAAACAAAATTTTAGTTTTTTTTATTAACACAATGTCTATAATTTTTATTTAGATAGAAGCTTGTAGCACAAATGAAGTCAATAAGAAGGGGGAGCTATACATAAATTTATTTGAATACTTAGGCACTTGTAATAATTTGTTCATTGTACTAAGACATAGCGTAGGACATTTCACATTACTTGTGATATACAAAAAAGAAAATAAAGTGGTCCACATGGATTCCCTTCGATCGAACGACAAGGAAAAAAATACAATATTCTTCGATAATGCGAAAAAATTGGTTAGTGCCTAAACTTAATTAGTAATTTTAATTGTACTTATATTATACACGTGTACTTTATCATATAATGTGTGTATTTTGTATTAGTTGCACATAATCACCCAGATTATCAAAGTACACGTATCATATTTTAAAATACACTTGAAATGAACCAATACAAATTACGTGTACTTTAATATTATGCGTGTACTTCTAACTCTGTAGGCAAAGTACAAGAATCATATTTTAAAATGCACGTGACATGAAAAAATAAAATATGCGTGTACTTTAATATAATGCGTGTACTTTTCAATCTTTAATCTTCATATACTCTTTTATTTGTATACACTAAATATTTGTCTTCTTAACAGTTTTCTATCTTCCAAAAAACACTATGCCTATTGAAGACTGAAGCAGAAACAATGAAAAACAATGGTTTAAAAATTCAGAGAAAGTTTGACAAAGGTACATCAAATGAGTTTATATTGGATGATGATCCATTGATAGAGCAAAAAAAAAAGGACAGTAGATTTCTTGCTGAAAAGTGATATCAAATTTGACCTAATAAGAGATCATGAACGCCCTAAGCAATATAATGGGTAAGAAAAACTTCATTTCTAAAAATTACTAATTTGTATATTTTCAAAAAAAATCATTCACATCATACTAATTTGTATATTTATTTTATTTTAATTTCAGGGTTGACTGTGGGGTGTTCTGCATGTACTACATTGAACAAATTAGCAGAAACAAGGAAATGCAAAAATTGTTTCAAGACCCTGAAATGCTAAAATACAGAGCATATGTACTCAGGGAAATTCCTCTATCAAAATATTTCTTCCCCCGAAAGGAGAAAAAATTCTATAAATTGTGATTCAAATACAAACCATATTTGTAATTTGTTTTGTGTTATATTGGTTATTGTTTACAATATTTATTACACCAAAATAGTTTATTTCCACTGGCGCGGACCACAATCCACGTAAGGTTTAGACAAATTATGCACCTGAGTGTTATGAAACAATGTACACGCATTTTTCAAGAAAACTACAAGTGATAATTACTAAGTACACACATGAATTCTTCAAAGTACACGCAGTTTGCCTAAAGTACACGCACTAGTTAATATAATAATTTTTTATTTTTAATTGAAAACTACTTTAAATATTTATTTAGAAGGACACAATAACCAAAATCAATTTATTAATCTCAACTACTCACTTCCCAACTACTTCTGGTCAAGAAATAAATAGCTTTAACTTTTCCTATAAAAGAATAATATATGTTCATTTCTTAACCATTATATCTGGGGTAAACATAACATAATGACTATTCCAACAAAAAAGTTACGAGATACTCTTGAGAGAGATGAAAGAAATAAAACAAAAATAAGGAAAATTGAGGCAAATATTTCCTCATATGAAACTGCCTTTGAGCAGTTTCAAACATATGTGAGGGAAGACTATTTTGTACTTCCACCCAATCCCATAGATTTATTTGATGTGGATGAGGACCCTCCTCAAACACATGAAGACCTCATATCTTTCTATGGACAAGAAGTTCCCTTGAAAATAGTCAAGCTGAAGGAGAAGAAGGCTCACCATGAAGGCCTTATAGCTGTCATAGAAGATGAAATTGGAGTATGGCCGAATTTAATTGACTCTCTTCCTGACACCATAGACACCTTTTACAAATTTCCCTAATAGAAGCCTTCTTTAGTTTTTTTCAGCTTTTCTTATGTGAAAAAATTGTACTTTATTTTTCTGTTTTAATTAAAAAATTATTTCTTTCATGCATGTATTCTCACTTATATCATACACCAAATATAGTAAAGTACACGTGAACCTTTATAAAAATGATCACGTGTATTGTAAAAAATATAAACATTAATATCATTTATTTTAAATCATTATATGTCAAAATATGAGTGTATTGTCAAAATATGTCAAAATATGATTCTATCTATTATAAATTATAATACACGCAAGTTTTTATAAAGCATGCGCACAAGGTATTGTCCCAAACCAATATATATATATATGCGTGTACTTTATATATTGCAAGTGAACTTTATAAAGTACACGCATAGTCTATAAAGTATACGCTTATTGAAATACTTGTATAATAATGCCGCTGGCGCGGACCATAATACACATAGAAATTTAAGAATATGAGTGGCCCAAGTGTCTTTTATAAAGTACAAGCACATTGTAATGTCCAAAACAATTTTTCAAATAGTACATGCATTTATATACGTCTACTTCATAAAATTACATGCAGAATATATAAAGTACACGTATATTGAATTAGATTTTTGTCATATCAACATGCGTGTACTTTATAAAAACATGCGTGTACACATATATTTAAATGCGTGCACTTTAATTATTATGCGTGTACTTCATGAAGTACACGCACATTTCATCAAGTACACGCATATTATATTTATATTATGCGTGTACTTCATGCGTGTACATCATAAAGTACACGCATATTTCATCAAGTAAATCTAAATTAAATGTCATTAATAAAGTACGTGCATACTTTTATACAGTACACGCATATTAAACTGACTAAATCCATTTTTAAATGCGTGTACTTTATGCATTCTACGTGTACTTCATAAAGTACATGCATTTAAAAATGGATTTGGACATCAAAATGCGCGTGTACTTTACATATATACAAATGTAAAGTACACGTGAACATCAAGAAAAATGATCACGTGTATTTTATGAAAAATACGTGTACATCTACACAAAAAATAAACTAAAAAATGAGACTAAAAACTAAAATTACATTCATTTATGTGAAACAAATGGTTTATTAATTAATTTATTCAATCAAATGGTTAAAATGAATGAATTCAATAATTTTAAAAGTACTCAGATGGGTTCCTTACAAGTAGACATGTAATGACCCGTTTTACTACACCTCAAGCAAGTAACTTCCTTACTGTGACCAGAAGACGTTATTCTCTTATTTCTTGGCCCGCCTGTCGGTTTCTTAGTCATTGGTGGAAGGACAATTGGATTTTCAGGTATAGGAATATTTAAGGAAATCAAATCCAGAAGAGGAACTATAGGTATCGAGTATGATTTTCTGTAGAAAGACACCTTATAGTACTCCTCAATATAATCATAAATACTGGTCCCTTTCATCCGCACAACACAAACAATATTAGAATATGGAAAACATCTAATTTGCCAACTCTTACAAGAACAAGCCCTTTCTTTTAAGTCAACTGTTGCTCTCACTTCTGAATGAACTTCAAATACATTTTGACTTGAGCAACTAATAGTCCAATGTCGGCTTTTATTCCAATTTTCATTCAGTAACTTTTGAAAAAAGAACATAGCTCATTTGTCCAAGTGTCAGACTCAACAAGTTTGTTTGCATTGAAATTCATAATCTTCACTCTCAATTTATCAAGCATATTCATTACTGGTAAATGGCTTTCCTCCAATATCCATGAATTGAATGATTCCGCAACACTAGATGCCATGTCACCATACCGTTTACCAAAGAAATATGCAGAGGACCAAATCTCGGGAGGCAAACTATCAATGAAATCAGTAATAACAACTCCTCCTTCCTTCTTCAATGCTTCAATATTCTTGTGAAATACATCTACTGAGACAGCATATGCACAAGACAAAAAACTTTAACAATTTTCTTTCGAAATCCAGCATAATTCCCACGAATTTTCTTTCTTATATTCCCTTGTAAAATATGTATACAGTAGGAATGTGCAGACAACGGGAAGACCCTCGAAACAGCTTCAAGTAATCCATTGTTTCTATCTAATATAAATGTTATGTTTCGATATTGCTCAACTACTGCACTATGCAAATTGACAAGAAACCACATCCAGTTATCTTCGGTTTCAGAATCAACAACAGCATATGTAACAGGAAAAAGGCCTGAAATATAAAAATATATCAAAATTAAAATAAATAACATATCTATGTACAACACTTCGTAAATTGATGATGCTGGCGCAGACCTTAAAACACATGGGATATATATTATGTGTTTAATTTAAATTGTTTGTAAATAACAAGACAAAACATAAAAATGTACCGTACACGTGATAAATATAAAAAGACATGCACGTTAACTTTTCAATCTTTTGCTTGGCTTTATTATTAATAACACTAACATCAACTTACATGCATAAAAATGTAAAGTACTGGTGAACTAAAAAAAGACATTCAAAGGTACTTTACATTTTTAACGTGTACCTGGCTTTATTATTTCTAAATAACAACACATATCAAAGTACACGCATAAAAATGAAAAATACACGTGAAATTAACAAAAACATTCATGTGTACTTGACATGTACTATGCGTGTACTTTAGTTTGTATTCAACATAACAACATCATCATCAAAGTACATGCATAAAAATGAAAAGTATACATGAAATTAACAAAAACATTCACGTGTACTTGACATGTATTATGCGTGTACTTTAGTTTGTATTCAACATAACATCATCATCATCAAAGTGCACGCATAAAAATGAAAAGTACACGCGAAATTAACAAAAACATTCACGTGTACTTGACATGTACTATGCGTGTACTTTAGTTTGTATTCAACATAACATCATCATCATCAAAGTACACGCACAAAAATGAAAAGTACACGTGAAATTAACACAAACATTCACGTGTACTTGATATGTACTATGCGTGTACTTTACTTAGTATTACACATAATAAGACATGTCATCAAAATACACGCAGAAAAATGAAAAGTACACGTGAACTAAAACAAAGGCATTAAAATGTACTTTGTATTTTTATGGTAAATCAAAAGTACAATTGTATTTTGATGATTTGGAATGGAACAAACAAAATGTCAATAAAATACACAAAATACAATATTTATAATTAATTTATCATTATTCCCATTCCTTGCAGTAGCTGACAATATTGTTCCACGGTAACGGCTCTTCAAAAAGGCACCATCAAGAAATAAAATAGGTCTGCAGTATTGAAATCCATAAATACATCCTCTAAACATTACAGATATTCTCTTAAATTTTTTACTCTCATGTTCCACGTCAAGGATGCAATGCGACCCAGGATTATACTGCAATAGAAGGTCATGATAATTATTCATTAATGCATATGAAACCTTTTCATCACCATGTATATCAACAGCATCCATCTCTTTCGCACGTCATGCATGTTGATAAGCTATATCAAGACCATAATTATTCTTCATATCTCTAACTACATCAATTGGTCTCAATAGCGGGTTATCTCTAAGATCATCAGCTACCAATGTTGAAACCAACTTGGAGGCTGTCATTTTGGCTGACGGACTACGAAAGACACCTCTACATGTATGCTCATTATTCAAACTTCGTTTGTAAAAGTATCCATTTACTGTAGATAATGAAGCATGAATTCTCCACATGTAATTCTCAGTAGTCTTTTTAAAGCATTCAACCGTCACTCGAGTTTTATCATTCTTCAAATACACATACTTGAACCCAACCTCAACGGTATACTTTCGCAATTTATCCCGAAATTCCACTACACCTCCTTCAAAACACTACTGCTCATGGCTTATATATGTCTTCCAATCATTCGAAAGATAGACTTTCGACTTACTTAGCTCCACACCTCTAAGATAAAAATCATTTTCAATGCAACTTTTAAAATCATTTCTAGTGCCTCATAATAAAGACTCTAACCTCTGTGTATTTGTATCACCACTGTCAACCCTTTTAGAACTTGTATTACTGCAGTCAACCCCTTAAAAAATTCGATTAGAGCATTCAACCCGTTCACGACATGTATTACTTGGTAATGGTAATGAATCAATGACATATATCCAAATGAAATTAGCTTTCACAATCAATTGGGACCGCAACATACAACAAACATCGTTGTCACAAACCAACATGAACCGACATTCGTCACCAAATGAATACCTCAATGAAAAACTCCCACTTCTCAAATTAGTAAACTTAATACACAACTCATTGCATATGAAATATAATGAGCTATCTTCAAATATTTCAATACAAGCCATATTATCCAAATAACAACACCTTGTTATTACACTACTTACCATAATGTCCTGCAGTAAAACAGAGACGAAAAACATTTACTTCAAGGTCAATAATTCTAAAAATGTGTGCAATAATTTAATGCATAAAATATCAAAATGTTTATTTATAATTAATATAAAATTACAGGCACTATTTAAAAACCTATACATGAAGCCATAAAGCAGACGCATATTTTCAAAAAAATAATCACGTCTACTTTATAAACACTGCGTGGCACGGACCTATACAATAAGTGATTCAATACCAAATCAAAATCAAGTACTCTTAAAATTAGAATGAAACATCAATAATATTCATTCAGCGCATTCAACTAACAATTACAAATATTGATAAATATAACTTATATATGAAGAATCCAAACATAAATCCATAAAAAACACAAAATCAAAACATATACATATAAAACATATAAAAAGTTATTCAATCACATGAATGAATATTACAATGAGTCTCTTGAATCAAAACAAAGGTCATTGACCTATTGTAATCGATCGAAAATAGAAAAACCAACTGCTGATAAAGATAAACTTACAAATGATAGAGCCAAGTGATACAGGTAGAATCGATTAAGAACACTGTAATTGATTATTGGACAGACGAAAAAAGCATAAGATTGATGTTATTTTCAATTTCAGAGAATAGTCGTTAGTTGCAGAGAAACCTCCAATAGCCGATTAGGTTTATGAATTTATTTGATTAACAGTATTTATATGTCGGACCTAATCGTTTAAAATTTGTTTCACCGATTTTTTTGGCCAAAATTTTTAGTCCAAGGACTAGACCGTAGAAACCTAACAAATAAATGTGGATGCAAGGGTTTGAACCCAAGACCCTTTTGCACATGCCTGAGGCCTCTAACCAATAAGATGTGCATTACCTTTGTATAATAATATGCGCTCAATGGCTTATAACCTTCAGATTCATCCATCTTTCCTATATTCACAATTTAGACCCCAAACTTCTCCCAAGCTGCATAACTTCTTCATTTCTTTTCTAATCTCCACCAAACTTCAAGGGTACCTGGAAAAATATAAAATAACTTATATTAAATTAATTTTAGCCCCAGAAAGTTTAGAAAATTACAAATTTACTCTTATTTGCAATTTAGACCCCGAAATTCATAACTTTCCCGTTTTAACTCCAAATTCAACCAAATTTCAGAGGGAGCTTTATTTTGCCTAGATAAATATTTAAAAATTAGTTGTAAACCCATAAAATTTCCAAAATTATAGTTTTACTCCCGGAGTTATTAAAATTGCATTTTTAACTCGAATTTTATTCAAACTTGCATTTTTATTTTATTTATGAATACTACTCTAAAAACTCATCATTTAAGATACAATGGGCCTAACAAGGCCTAGATTTGGGCATATTTCATGCAAAATAATGTACTCATCAAATACTTCTAAACCTAAACTTTTCTAGTCCTCGAGCAAAACTAAAATTTTAAAATTTAACTCACTTTCGTAGGAATCACGATTGCACTTAGCATGTGCAACAAATCGTTAAACCTCTAGGTTATCCTAGTGGAGGACTTTTGTCTCGTGAGGGTTTGCAGTGAATATACACATAAAATTAAAAAAATTGACTCAATACAAAAGAGTCAAAAGTAATATAATCAAGTTTGAATGCAAACTGCATAAATACAGTAGAACTTCACTTCTCAATCTCAACTTATCGTGTGTGTGTACATAGCCAATATAACCGTCCATTTTAAAAGATTTGATCGTTACATTTCTTATCCGAAAGTTTATTTTGATTTTAAAATCTCACGGAATGTACTCTCAATCGAACATTGGAAAATGGGCTATTTTCTCTTGGTATATGTAAGTAAAAGAGTAATTTATATGAACAAATTTCACATATACATGATAAAAAATGGATTTTTTTTTATAATGGATGAATACGATCTCATGAACGGAAAATCGATTACTTATTGAAAACATTGAATCACACCATATATCTTATTCATCTTCTATCCACGCTATAACTAACTTCACTAGAGATCGATTATGACTTTCTTTGGTTGTATTGTAGGCTCGGATTTTGGCTAAAAAGAATGACTTTTGAAGTTCAAAATTTTCTGAAAATATAGAGGTTTTTCGGTATTTTGACTTTTAAGAACTTTTCTTCCAACCTCCGTTTTTCTTTTTCTTTCGCTTTTTCTTTTCAAACTCATATTTTTTTCACCTTTTTTTTTCTTTTCTTTTCACACATTATTTTTGCAACCTCATTTTCTTTTGGGCTTTTTCCAATCGTAATTTTGCCCTAGAATTCTCAGAAAATGGGTATGGCTTCTTTTTATGGGCTTTAAACTCCTAGTTGGAGTTGGGTAGGATAATAGGCTTTCAGCAAAAGGCTTATCTTTTTTTTGGATCAAATGCTCTTGCAGTGTAATAATGTAAAAAATGTTGGAGTTTGGGCTTAATTTTCAGGTTTTCAAACGATGGCATAATCTCATTTCTCAAGTTTCGTTAAGTCTTTTTGTGTCTCAAGATGACTTATTAAGACTTCTAGTGCTTAAGATTCACATTTAGCCTTTCGTTTCAGTAATCGAACATAACAAAGAATTTGAGATCATCAACGAATTTATCAAATAAGGAAAGTTTGAGTTATTTTAACTCGGAGTGATTTAAATATCTCAAAATGATGAATGGCACAATATCTCACCGGGTTAAAATCTCCACATTTATTCGTTAAACAAATTAACTTTCGCCTCAATATCCATTTTTGACCATATTATATGGCTAATGTGTAAAAAAGTCATAAGATGAGAGATCCATGAATTAATTCTATATTAAGAAATTATTTCAATACTCAATTCTATTAAAAATCTTTATTGATTTTTGATTTTTTTTTATTTTTTTTTAATTTTTCAAATCGGAGAAAAATGATCTCAATACCCCCAAACCTAATTTCTACATTGTCCTCAATGTTCAAGACAAAAATTTTAAAGGCGGGAAAGATATGAAAGATATTATCGTAATGAGGGACTTTTTCCAATGCACAATTCCCGTGAAACAAAAATTATGATACAACAACAATGACCCAATTTCATGTTAACTCGTGGTAAACAAGGTCTTGGAGGAGAATGTCCTCCACTTCCCGATCTCGTAATTCCAGATATGACTTCAACCTTTGACTATTTACTTTGAAAATTTCACCATTTTTTGGATTCTCTATCTCAACCGCCCAATGTGGGTAGATTGTCCTAACAATAAAGGGACCGGACCACCAAGACCTCAACTAATCGGGAAAGAGATGTAATCTAGAATTGTACAAGAGAATTTTCTGTCCAGGATCGAATGACTTCCGTAGGATGGACTTGTCATGGAACATTTTCATTTTCTCTTTATACAATTTTGCATTTTCGTATGCATCATTCCTAATCTCTTCCAACTCTTTGAGTTGGAGTTTTCGGACCTCTCCCGTAGCAGGTAAATCGAAATTGAAGGTATTAATGGCCCAATAGGCCTTGTGTTCTAACTCTACCGGAAGGTGACAGGCTTTTTCGTAGATAAGCTTATACGGGGACATACCAAGTGGCATTTTATAGGCAGTGCGATAAGCCCACAGTGCATCCAATAACTTTAAGGACCAATCCTTCCAGTTCGGCTTCACTGTCTACTCTATGATTTGTTTTATTTGCCTATTGGAAACTTTAACTTGACCACTAGTTTGAGGGAGATAAGAAAACCCTACTTTGTGCGTGACCGAGTACTTTTTCATAAGAGTCTCGAAGGATCGATTACAGAAATGGTTTCCCTGATCGCCAATGATGGCTCGAGGCGTACCGAAATGGGAGAAAATATTTTCTCCAATGAATTTGACCACCACGTGGCGATCATTCGTCCTACACGGTATGGCTTCTACCCCCTTAGACACATAATCAACTGCCAAAAAAATATAGAGATTTTCGTAGGAATTTGGGAATGGACCCATAAAATTAATGCCCCAATAGTCAAAAACCTCGATAATCAGAATGGGATTGAAGGGCATCATATTCCTACATGTGATCTTTCCTAACCATTGGCAATGGTCATAACTCCTACTGTAATCATTCGAGTCACGAAAAATGGTGGGCCATTAGAATCCACACTGCAAGATTTTTGCGGTGATCTTTTTAGCACTGAAATGACCTCCACAGTCTTGGTCATGGCAGAAAGAGATTACGCTTTGAATCTCGTGATCGGGGACACACTTTCAAATGATTTGATCAGAATAATACTTGAAAAGATACGGGTCATCCCAAAAGAAATGTTTGGCTTCCTTTAAAAATTTGGAACAATCCTGTTTAAACCAATGCAGTGGCATTTCACCTGTCACAAGATAGTTCATAATATCGGCGAACCATGGAAGTTGAGAGACAAGCATCAATTGCTCGTCGGGAAAGGACTCATTTAGTGGCAATAGGTTATCGGATGATTCAATGGTTAACCTAGACAAATGATCTGCCACTACATTCTCACACCCTTTTTTATCTCAAATTTCAAGGTCAAACTCTTGTAGTAATTAGATCCACCTAATGAGACGGGCCTTAGCATCCTTTTTAGATAAAAGGAATCACAGGGCCGATTGATCGGTGAAAATGACAACTTTGGATCCTATCAAGTAAGACCTAAACTTCTCGAGAGCAAAAACAACAACGAGGAACTCTTTTTCAGTCGTGGAATAGTTCAATTGGGCATCATTAAGAGTCCTATTGGAATAATAGATGACGTGAGGAAGATTCTCATTACGCTAACCCAGAATCTCACCTATGGAATAGTCGGCAGCATCACACATGATCTCAAACGGCTGACTCCAGTCGGGGGTCTCATAATAGGTGCAGAGGTCAATTTCGTCGTTAGCCTTTCAAAGGCTTGAAGGCATTCATCAGTGAAATTGAAGGGTGTGTCCTTGGAAAGAAGATTGCACAAGGGTCGAGAGATTTTGCTAAAATCCTTAATAAATCTCCGATAGAAACCGACGTGTCCTAAGAATGACTGAACTTCATGCACAGTTTTAGGGAGTGGAAGATTAGAAATGAGATCTATTTTAGCTTTATCTACCTTGATACCATTTTTAGAAATGATGTGACCTAGCACTATGCCTTGTTTGACCATAAAGTGACACTTCTCCTAATTAAGCACAAGGTTCTTTTCCTTATACCTTTTCAGAACGAGGGTGAGGTGATGGAGTCACTCATCAAAACTAGACCCAAATACAGAAAAATCATTCATAAAGACTTTGAGAAACCGCTCCACTATATCTGAAAAGACACTCATCATGCACCGCTGAAAAGTGGTGGGTGCATTGCATAACCCAAAGAGCATGCATCGGTAGGCAAAAGTACCAAATGGACACGTGAAAGTCGTTTTCTCTTGATCCTCAAGAGCGATGGGAATTTGATTGTATCTGAAATAACCAATGATAAAACAGTAATATGGGTGAACGGATAATCTCTCTAGCATTTGGTCTATGAAAGGAAGAGGAAAGTTATCTTTCCTTATAACAACATTCAACTTCTTATAATCAATACACACTCGCCAACCGATTTGAATTCTAGTGGGTACTAACTCATCATGGCTATTTTTCACCACCGTAACACCGGGGTTCTTAGGGACCACTTGAACGGGACTGATCCATTGGCTATCAGAGATGGGGTAAATGATACCCGCATCGAGAAGTTTTAGCACATCGGCTCGGATGACCTCTTTCATATTGGGATTAAGTCTACATTGTGCTTCACGGGAATTTTTAGCATTGTCTTATAAGTGTATCCTATGCATAGACACCGAGGGACTTATCCCCTTAATGTCGGTTATGGTCCAACCTGTGGCTTCCTTGTGTTCTTTAAGAACACGCAATAGTTTATCTTATTGTTCTGTGTCTAATTCAGACGCGGTGATAACAGGTAAGGATTTAGAAGGTCCTAAGAACCTATACTCGAGCGTTTCAGGCAGTGGGTGTAATTCAAGCTCAGGAACTTTCACTATCGAGGATGGAATAGGTGACGTGGAAAGTTAGAGGGGCTCAAGTTTAGACTTTTAATTTCCCACTTCCATGATAGGGGCGGAGTTGAGGAGGGCGTTCACTTCTTCGATGGACTGTTCGACATCAAATTCGGACCCTAAAAAGGCAAGACAAGATGCTAATGGGTCGTCATTATAAGTTTGCTCAAAAATCTCTTGGACGATACTATCAATCACGTCGACATCCACGGGTTCGTCATCATCGGGTGGCTATTTAGCCAAATTGAACACATTAAGGTCCATCGTCATGTTCTCAAAGGATAGGTTCAATTGTCCGCTACAATACCTAATGACGGCATCAGATGTGGCGAGGAAAGGACGATCCAAAATAACAGGGATTTGTGCAATAGGATTGTGCACTTGTTGGGTTTCCAAGACAACAAAGTCGACTGGAAATATAAAGTCACACACTTTAATTAGGACGTCCTCAAAAATACCTCTCGGGATTTTCATAGAACGGTCGGCTAAGGATAAGGTAATCCTAGTCGGTTTCAACTCCCCCAAACCTAATTTCTCGTACACGCTGTACGACAAAAGATTCACGCTTGCTCCTAAATCTATAAGGGCTTTCTCGATGAGGTGCTCCCCTATCTTGATAGAGATCGTCGGAGTACCAGGATCCTTATACTTGATGGGAGTTTGATAAGAAATGATCGAGCTTGCTTGCTCGGCGAGAAAAGATTTCTTGGGTATGTTGGTGCTTCTCTTAAAGGTACAAAGGTCCTTCAGAAATTTAGCATAGGATCGGACTTGTTGAATAGCATCAAGCAATGGGATTTTGATTTGTACTTTCTTGAATACTTCCAGCATCTTATCAAGTTGCGCCTTTTTCTTTTGTGGCACCAAATGCTGGGGAAATGGAGCTTTTGGGACATAGGTCTCTACAGATAGCTCGGAAGGTAAAGGTGAGGAGGAAGTTAGATCCACGGGTGGATCTTCCTTTTCCTTACCTTTCTCGAAATCACTCTCGATAAGTGGTGAAATATTTTTCTCTACTTCCTTACCGGACCTAAGTGTGATGATGGCTTTTGCATGCTCTTAGGTGTGTGATGCGCTCATGTCGGCTTGAATAACAAATTGACCCCTAGGCAGGTTACCCTTTGGACGAGGTTCAGACTGACTCGAGAATATTCCCTTATTTCTCTCATTCAACGCGTTAGGTAGTTGGCTCATTTGAACCTCGAGTTTGCTAATGGCTTGAGTATTCACGTGCATGCTTTTCTGGGTGGATTGGAGGACATTTTACGTGGTTTGCTGGAATTGAAGGGTACTTTGGGCAAGAAGGTTCATCGAATCCTCTAAAGATTGAATCTTTTGGGATGAGGTATTTGAGAGTGCAGTGGCATTCTTTTAAAAACCCGTGGGTGGGTTACCGGAAGATTGACCTTCGTTTCCTTGGTATTGACCCTTGACTATGAAAGATTGGGGTGGTCTCACCATCCCGAATTGTTTGTATTGGAATATGGATCATACTTTGGCCTATTTTGGTAGAGGGAATTGTCTTGTGACTGTCCAACTAGACTAAATTGGGTTGGAGATGAGATGTACTATTAAACTAAGCAACACAAACAATAAATTGGAGTACGAGATATATAGTCAAGGTAGTGTGAAAACTAGGACGTTGGATCCATTTATCACGTTAAAATAACAGCGTGCAATAATTTAAATTCGTCATTCCCGATTTTATAACTCAAATTAAACCGACTCTCGTCGTATTTAATTCGGAAAAATAACACGTTCGAAGTGCAAAATAAAATTTAACGTCTCTAAATTTAGACGCCTAAAATTCCTATTCCCTTAAAAAGTTCACTTTTCAATTTCAAAATATAGACTTTAAGCATGGGATATCAATCAATTTAATAAAAGTATAACCCATAAAAAGTACTCATATTTAAAAATAAAAAAATGATTATTTTTCAAACAATGCCGAAGGTTTAAAACGCACTCTCGTGTCAATAAATACCGATTTTTTAAAAAGTATTTAGCACCTATCGGGAACAAAAACGATTTTAAATCACACATAATATTAATCACACATGATAAATTTTACCTAGTCCTGGTAAGTAAATTAAGAGAGCATAGTTGTAGACATAATAAATTTGCAAGAATGAATGTTAATTTTCATTAAAGAAACAAACTTACAATTTGTGTGTCACAAATATTCTTGATAAAATTCCTCCCACAAAATAATTATTGGCCCTCTCTAAAGCTCTCTCTACAACTCTCTGTAATTTTTTTTTCTCCTCAAAATAATGAAACAAAGGGTCGTATTTATAGGCTTAGGGGTGAGGTATTTGAGTTTGTGTAAAACACCTATTTAATTGGCAAAAATGAATTATAAAATTCATTAACCAATTTGACGAAATTTTGAGTAGATTTGGATTTGAAATCCATCTTCATCTGTAGAGATTTTGATCGAATGATGGTTTTGAATGACTTGGATTGATGATGTGTATGTTGACTGGTCAATGATGACGTTGTATATTGACTGATGACTGGTGATGTGGATTGATGACGGAGCAAGTTGACTGCTGACTGGGCGCTGATTGGAAGATCACTTGGACTGCTTCCTTTGAACAAAAAATAAATGGGGATGCAAGGGTTTGAACCCTTTAGCACACGCTTGAGGCCTCTAACCACTAAGCTATGTATCACCTTTGTATAATAATATGCGCTCAATGGCTTATAACCTTCAGATTCATCCATCTTTCCTATATTCACAATTTAGACCCCAAACTTCTCCTAAGCTGCATAACTTCTTCATTTCTTTTCTAATCTCCACCAAACTTCAAGGGTACCTGGAAAAATATAAAATAACTTATATTAATTTAATTTTAGCCCCAGAAAGTTTGGAAAATTACTAATTTACCCTTATTTGCAATTTAGACCCCGAAATTCATAACTTCATCGTTTTAACTCCAAATTGAACCAAATTTCAGAGGGAACTTTATCTTGCCTAGATAAATATTTAAAAATTATTTTTAGGCTCATAATTTTTTTGAAATTATAGTTTTACCCCCGGAGTTATTAATATTGCATTTTTAACTCGGATTTTATTCAAACTTGCATTTTTCTTTTATTTGTGAAAACTACTCTAAAAAATCATTATTTAAGATACAATGGGCCTAACAAGGACTAGATTTGGGCATATTTCATGCAAAATAATTCACTCATCAGGTTTTCTTGAAGCTTTGGAGTTTTGGGGTTTAAAACTCTTAAATAAGTTTTCTTAATTTCTCTCTAAAAACTCAAGGAAGGGGATGAGACAAACTTTGGATGATGGAACTTTAATTAAGAGAATTATTGTTATAGTTTGTGTGTATTTGAATGGAAGAGGATATGGGTATTTATAGTGTGAAGATGAGGATTGGGGTAGCAAGATGCAGGTAAATATGCTAGTAGAAGTTTTGGAAATAATGGGATAATAGGTTGAAGGTTGGAAGAAGTTAGCAAGGTGAGAAGGCATAAATCTCTCACTTTCAGTCTATTGAAAGTGGAGTTTTAATCGATTAAAACTCCCCAAAATTACTTTAAAAGGATGAGATGGCTCAAAGTAAATATGAGATGACTGGACTTGGTTTTTGGGACTTTGAGTCGATTGGCCCCTAACTTTGAGTCGACCAAAAGTCTTAGTTGTATTTCAAATGATGTTTGTTTTGGGTACATGTCTTAAGGAAGGTTTTGTAAATGTTAAGGGTAGGTTTAGTGGGTGGGTTTGACCTTATACATGATAAAAATAAGTTACTTTACTTTTGTACACTGGTTACTAAGTACAAAAAAATAAAATGAAAGTTGTTTGGATCTTCTGAGCATTTCTTTAACTTGCTTGAGATATGAATCAACGACTTGTGATGAATTTCTTGCATGAACAGGATATAGGTTATGTTTTAGGATTAAATAACTTTTACATAATGAATATCTATCAAATGATTTTAAACTTCTCATGAGGATGTTCGTTGATTTAAGAATAGTTTGTTTGAATCACATATGAGGTTGCAAGCTTCAAGTCAATCTTTATAAACTTCACTGTTTTTGGTACTTTATTATTATTGTCTTGGTTTTGAGAGCTTCATTGCCTTGTATGGGATGGTTTCATGGTTGCCTCGATAAAATGTATTATCTCATAATGTATTGAACGCTTGTTTTAATCCCAAGTACATTATTGAGATGATAATGAAGTTATGTTTTTATATCAATTATGTTGTCATAAAACAAAATCCGTGTTGGTTTGAATACATATGGATTCACACTCCTCACAAGGGACATTAAGGAGTCCACCTCCTTAACTATATTATTATTAGTGTTGAAACATGCAACGAACTTCTCGTCGAGTTCCCTGAAATTGGATATCGATATAAGGGACAAATTCTCAAATCGCCTAAGTCCAATCTTACCTAGAGTAATTGCGAAAACATGAAACATAAGGGTGTTGTGGTGGATCCATAGGGACATGAACTGCTTGTAATGAAAAGGATGATGGGTCGGTTCGGTCTTGCAATCATATGTGTAATCTGTTTAACGAAGAACTTATTACGGGCTCTGATTTCTTTATATCAAGAGTGATGGGGGAGGCAGACCCATGAACAAGTGACTTTTTGGATATATCCTTTGGGGTTCGCGCAACTTTAAGGTTTAATTTAATCTATAACTATTTATTGACAAACTCACACAAGTCTTCCCAAACTGTGCTTTTCTTTGGAGACAAGGTTTTAACTGAACTATTGTTATGTCTCGAGTCAACCGAATGATATCTGTTAATGGATGAATGCCCCAGTTGAGACCTATTAGAGCATGCGATGCACGAACTTTGGAGTCTAAACTACCTAACATTGAGGCTGACAAGAGAACTCTTACGTTATCAAATTATCCTCCTTCTTCGGTGTTCAAGATTATGGGAGCTAGACCCACGTCCTTCAAACTGTATGGTTAACTATTTATTCAACTCAACTATTCACTCATCACATTGGTTAAAACATTTCTTATAGAGGTATCAGTACTTGATGTGGTATAATGTAGACTCCATAGAATGAGTGTTACGTCGTCGATTGGGAATAAACTTGCGAGGTGTATATCCACACAGTCTGGCATCACTATGTGAGGGGGGATATCTTGAAGGAGTTTGTTCCCTCCTAAAGTTCCTTACCTCAAATAGTACTTATTTTCCAACATGGGAATAATAGGACTCATGCTAACTCATAATGGAAAAGTATTGGTACTCTCAAGTGGTTGGATTAAGGATTTTCCCACAAACGACACCAAATTGTCTGGGTTTTCAATCCTAAAAAAATGTCAAATATAAAAAACATTCATAAATATCAATAAAATAAACAAAATGACACATGTATGTATGTGGTTCGACACATCAACCTGCCTACATCCACGAGGAAAGGAGAGATGAAATATTTTATTAAACTAGGAAGAAGATGATTTGGAGTGCTAAGGAATGCTATATGAGAGTCCAAGTCGTGGCTACAAGGTTATGCTATTTTTTTCCATAATAAGGGTACTTTATTTATAGGTACACGAGTCTTAACTATGTAAACTGTTATTTTGAGCTTTATTTATGTATTCAACTGCTACCTACAACCTTAGTTCTTAGGCTGTTGAGTTTTATTATGATTATCACATTATCATTATCGTTAAAAAAATGTCGTCCTTATTTGTTCCTCAATCGCCATGCAGCTAGGAATTATAATTTTATAAAATTTCTTAGGTGCCACATGCATGCCATGTGGACTACCTGACTTGTAATCCCTTCAAAATATAATGAGAGGTGGTTGAGGAGTATTTTGGTTCAAAAATCTGAAGGGGAAACAAGTTTCTATTCGAGGGATAATTTTATCCTCAACATTCAACGAAGTACAATCAAATATATTTCCAGAGTTTAAAGTTGAACTAACTACAACACACAATTATGGATTGACTTTCCAAATTAAATTATATACTCATATATTCCTTACTTTGATAATTTTTATTACGAAAAATAACATATAAACACCCACATCTTTTACCGTTATTGATTTAACACCAAGGCCAATACAAAAAATTATAAAGAACACAAATTACCCATATTTCTAAATACAAAGCCATCTACATTATCTTTATTCTTTAAAATTATAATTTCTGTAAACTTGATGCATAACGTAGGCAAATGCAAAGATCTCAGGCATTATTTATAGCTCAATCAAAAACCTTATAAAACTCTAATTTGACAAAATTCTAATTGTGTGGTTGTTGTGAGGCGTCTAACGGTGACTGCGAATAAGGTTACAAGGATTAAGGGAGCACGGCAAGGCTTGAAGGCATCGAATCTATGAGTACATCAAATTATTCTTGTACACGGTCTATATCGTAGTGGACTTGTATGGTTGGGGCGTTCGATGATTTTTTCGTTGTGGGTTTTTCTCGTACATTATCGTGTAATGATTTACTTATTTTACTCTTGCTTATACTCACCATAATGCCTGCTTAGGTCAAGACTAAATTTGGTCAATTATTTCTACGCAGCACTCGTGATTTTTTAAATCGATGCAAGTTTATCAAAAAAGTGTGAAGATAAAATTTGGTGGTGTTTTTCTCTACAAACCCTATGCACTAGTCCTTTCTCAAATTGGTGACAGTGTGGAAACACTAAGTTATCGTGTAAATTCGTTATTTCGCGTGATTTTAGGGTTACTTGGATATTTTTTTCTCTCATTTTATTTGTTTCCCTCGATGGGTCATCGTAGCGATAAGTTGTCTGATACGTTTAGCGATGACGATGATTTTGATATTTGGGATGAGTTTAATGAGCGTCATAATCAGGCTGAAAAATTAACTCGTTTGAATTCAAAGTTTACAAAAATAATTAAATCTCTTTAAAAATATATATTTTTTTAAAGTTGAAATTACATTTTTGCGAATTGTTCAAACTCAAAGAGATATCATTCACGAAAAACTCAAGGATATTAACTGTGGTTTTAAAAAATTTGAAGTGTCCAAGAAAGAGAGTGATGATAGAGTCCGATTTTTAGAAAAAGGATTAGAATAGTCTAAGATGTTTGAGACTGGGGTTAATGAATGTGCCATTGATGATAATGATAAATTTATAATAGATTTAAGGGTACGTGAGAATACTATTAAGGATAAGTTAGCTTGCACTGAGGGGGAGAAAGATAACCTTATAAAATTTAAAAAACGAGTTCCAATCGTTTAAGGAGTCTAAATTTTTTCTTGAGTCTAGAATTTTGAAGTTAAAAGATGATTTGACAGACTCAATTAGTGTTGGTACTGCTTTCGATGATCCGAGTGCTTCCGTTGCTAAAGCCGATACCAACATTTGTTGTAGAGTGTCAAGTGTTACCCAAAGCATTAGAAACCTAAATGTCGTATTCCTCGTGTTTACACACGTTCAGATTGTGGTATGAAAGGTCACCTTAGGACGTTTTGTTATGATCTTAGAAGAGGTCATAGGAAGTCAAAATGTAGTGTCACTATGGTTCCAAGAACTCGATGTGTTAGATATACATCTATTTTTGTTAGGAAATCCATTTTGGAGACGCTAAATGTTAGACTGGTTGATTCTCGATTGCTTGCACATGATACTTCCCATGCTATATCTTAAGGTCGATTGTGTTAGTATGTTTACATACACTAGATTTTGTACTTTATGTTATATGTGTTGTTAGTTTTAAGTGTTTTGAATCTTTTGTATTTTGATTTTCCTTTTTGGGTCTTATTGCGAACAAATACAAAAAGATTTTGTTTCTCTTTTGAGTAGTTTTGAAAAATATTTAGAAATCTCAAAAAGATTTTTGGTTTATGTGTAGTTTAGTTTTACGTATTTTTTGTGGCATATTAAGGTGTTTGAATCCACTTCCTTCTTTGTATCCATATGATTAAAACATTTGATTATGATTTTCAATGCTTGGATTGTTCTTAATCATGTTTGCATGAAGTAGTTTGAAATTGATTTACATGATGGATTCACTTTGTATATGCCTCCACCCACACCTCGCATGAGCTCTTTTGAATTTTAACTTCATATTTCACATAAGATAAGTGAGGTGTTCTCCCAACAATCTTGTCATATATATATATTTTTTTACTATAGGGGAGTTGTGCATGTAAAAACCATTATCTGTGAGTTTGGTGCTTTATTGAAAATTTGTGTATGCATGGAAAATGGCTGCAAAAGGAGCAATATCCTTTGCATGAAAGGTCGTCGTTGGCAAGAGCCTGAAAATTTAGAGTCAATAAAAACAGAAAATTGCCAAGGCCAAATTTTTTACATTAATGCTTCAAAATTATATTTCTTTGAAAGAAAAAGAAAAAGGAAAATGTTAAATTTTTGAGGGTGTTTGGTTAAAGATCAATGGCTTTACACAATGAATTCTAGTTGAGCTTAATTATTTTGATGCAATTGATTCGAGAATCATCATAATTTCTACGTAAGTGTGCATTGTATTTGTTTGTCCTTTTGAGTTTTTTATTTAAAATGCGAGGCTAAATCAAATGTTGATAAATTATTGCAGTCAAATACATCTACTTTGACATTTTCTAGTGATTTGATCATTTTCTCTTATTTTTAGTTCACGCTCCTTCACTCCGTACCACCATGTTTAGATAAATTGATACTACGTGAGTGTGTAACACTTATGTGCTTGTGTCTTTATGGTCATTTATACCTATATATAGTTGTGCTTCATTGGTACATGTACGATTATATGTATGCTATGTTTTATGTTTTGAGCCTTTACGTAATCATTTAATAGATGTTTACCTTATGCTTAATCTTTGATTTGTATTGGCATATGTTATGATCATCTTGGTATCTTATACTTAAATGCTTGCATTATAGTTGATATCATTTGCTCATAGTGTGGATTATTTGTACTTATGTTGCTAAATTGTTTGTCATTGCATGCTTGCTTCGCACCAGTGTATGTTATACTTTATTTCCTTATATTTTCAATTTCTAGCATTATGGGGGAAATTTGGTTTATTAATGTGCACTTTATTCTTTGTCTATTCATGAATAAAAAGGGAGCGAAATTGTATCTAACTCTTTTCATGTGGGGGGGGACCTCTAACTTAGGGGGATACGTCCTTTCTTAGGTAGAGACAGTTAGACAAATTATGGGTGGGTTGGGGGGGGGGGGGGGGTCATATGCAGTTTATATATAATTATATTCTCTTTGCATTTGAAGGTGCGTTTAAGTGTGTAGGTTGGCAACGCTACGACAAAGGTTTACACGAGAGCAAAGCTACTCAAGTTTTCGTCGGTCATGCGTTTGTACTTTTTTTCTTTTGGGGGTTAAGGATTGAGTCTTAGTGATCTTGATGGCCAAGTAGTTTTTTATTTTGAGTTTTATCCCGAAATAGCCAAAGGGGGGTATTCATAACGACAAATTACTGAATCGAGTCAATTAGCTTAATTTCATGTTTGGACAAAACTTGTTTGAGTCATAGGTTAGGTCTTGAGTTGTTTATCCTTCAAGCATGTGACATGTTATTAAAGATTGTAGTGGTCGAAGTTAAAGCGACATCGAGTATACATCATGTTTTGAGTTGAGTTTCATCGTCATCATTCGAGGGATCTCAACGAGGTATGAATACATGTTTATTTTTGTTCCTTAGACTTGTTTTTGGGTGTTGATTTATAAAAAAATGTTTTATAAGCTTTTTAAAAATGTTTGTTGAAACTTCAGAATGTCGTTAGAAGTGCCTTAGGCTTGTCAT
Organism: Sambucus nigra; assembly: GCA_949130495.1. Lineage (NCBI taxonomy): Eukaryota > Viridiplantae > Streptophyta > Magnoliopsida > Dipsacales > Adoxaceae > Sambucus > Sambucus nigra. Next base: position 670,375,063 of record OX422207.1, on the reverse strand, counting down.
TTGAACGAGTTTATGCACCTTGTTAGAACAGTGATCTAGCAAACTTCAAACGAGCCATTTTCAGCTTCCTTTAAAATCTCGTTGGAAGTCTCGTTAGAAGTTGTTCAAACGAGATGTGTAGCCTCGTTCGAACGAGTTGGCGTGTTTTTCAATATAGACTTTGTTTTCAAGCTTATCTCTTTTTTAGAAGCCCTCCTATAAATAGGAGTGCGGAGTAACAGATTTCTGAGAGACTTTTCCAAGCTTTTTTATTTCCCAAACTTGATTAAAAATCTCTCAAAGTTTATGTGTTTGTTTTAAGAAAAATTCTTCCAAACCAAAACTCTTATTTACACCCATGCTTGAGATCCAATAATCATACATACATATGTCATTTTGAGACTCCCCGTTTTGCATCAAAGTGGTTTGCTCATCATATTTTAAGCGTTTCCTACGATGAATAATGTGTTTAGTATTGTGCGGCGTCTACACTTGTCACGAGACAAGTATGATCGATGGGATATTGAGATGTGGAAAAGCGCCCGCGTTGTGTGGATAGTGGAAAGCGTCCATCAAAGACTGCGAAAGAAAGTTATAAGGACCCGTGTCAAGGCTTCAAGGCGTCGAGTCTATGAGTAAGTCTAATTAGTCTTATAAATTGCATATATCATAGTGGACTTATGTGGCTAGGCTATTCGAGATTTTTTTCATTGTGGATTTTCCTCGTGCATCGGCGTGTTATGATGTACTTATTTTACTCTTGCTTATACTCACGTAGACTCATGCTTAGGTCAATACTAAAATTATTGAAAAAAATTACATAACACTAGTGGTAATCTAAATTGGCGTGAGTTAATTAAAAAATTATGAAGATGAAATTTGGTGGTGTTTTCTCTATAAACCCCGGGGCACTCGAGCTTTCTCGAGGTTACTTTAATTATTTTTTGACCGGGCAGTGTAAATAATATATATAATTTATTTCATTTTATCTTGAGATAAAATCAAATAAACAATGCAAGTGAAGATTATGATGTAACGTATCCTTTTAGTTTAAAGCTTCTTCGACAGCCTTCGTGACAAGGTTAGATTGATGAACCTTCAGAGTTTATTAATTCCCAAGCACACCATTATTAAAGCTTCTTCAACTTCTTTCGCAATAATTTCAGACTGATTAACTAGTTGTCACTCAAAAATTGACAACACAAAATCATAGCTACCCTTCAGATATGGCATCATATTATTAGCCAATATTGTGGTAAGTATTTCTTAGAGGTGCATTATATTACAAAAACCTTACCCACATTGTGGTAATTTTTCCTTAGTAGTGCATTAGATTAAAAAAAATCTTACCAAAATTAGTGAGTCGCCAAGTAGGTGCTATTTTAAAATCTCGCCCAAGAAGGGTAAGTCGCCAAGCAAGTGCTTAATTGAAAAAACTCTCCCAAGTAGGGTAAGTCACTAAAAAGGAGCTAATTCAAAATCTCGTCAAGTTAAGGTGAGTCATTAACTAGGCGATTCTTAAAAAATATCACCGTCACTTAGTCGAGTCACTCGCATGTATATGCACTAAAAAAAGTCAAGATCTGGGCGAGTCACTAGCATGTGTATGCACTAAAAATCTCGTCATGATCTGGGCGAGTCAGTAGCAAGTGTATGCACTAAAAATCTCGTCGTGATCTGGTAGAGTCAGTAGCATGTGTATGCACTAAAAATATCGTCGTGATTTGGACGAGTCACTAGCATGTGTGTGCTCTGGAAATATCGTTGTAGTTTGGATGATTCACTAGCATGTGTATGCACTAAAAATATCTTCATGATTTGGGCAAGTCACTAGCAAGTGTATGCACTTAAAATCTCGTCGTGATTTGGGCGAGTCACTGACATGTATATGCACTAAAAATCTTATCGTGATTTGGGCGAGTCACTAGAATGTGTATGCACTAAAAATCTCATTGTGATTTGGGCAAATCACTACCAAGTGTATGCACTAAAAATCTCGTTGTGATTTGGGCGAGCAATTAGCATGTGTACGCAAATAAAATCTCATTGTGATTTGGGAGAGTCACTAGCATGTCTATTCACTAATAATATCTTCGTGATTTGGACAAGTCACTAGCACGTGTATGCATGAGAATATCGTTATAATTTGAATGAGTCACTAGCATGCCTTTGTACAAAAATCTCATCACGATTCAGGCGAGTCACCATTATGTGTATACATCAAATATTTAACACGTGTATGCCTAAAAACTTTTCTCAAATAGGGGGCAATTGTAAATATTCAGTCTTACCAACACATGTTGATTCTGACAAATAGAGTTTCAAATGAACACAATGAAACCGTGGATACATGTTCACTCGACGAGATTATAGGCAACCCCTGAATACTCCTCCATACCAAACTATGGGGGCAGCCGGACAAACTCATAGTATATAATTCACACAAAAGAATGACTACAAGGTCTGTTAGAATAACCCATGAGATTAAAGTATAAAATATGAGATATAATATTGAAGTATATCATAAAAATGAGATATAAGATCAATACCCATGATCTGCAGGTTGTTCAAACGTATAAAAATCGATTAAAGTGCATCGTACACACAGTCGATATGTTTCAACTAGACATTAACTATATGTACTAGGCGACAAATGTAGGAGGATCTTAGCGATAAGCCTCTCGTTTAATTATTAAATGATATTAGATATGATTAATATCAATAAAATTCCATTATACCACACATGTTTATGCGACTCAAATATTATTGTGCACGTACAACATATCGTGCGTATTTGTGTATTATTTATGCATCAACTAGACAATATTCTATTATTAAGGGTGCAGCATATACTATGGGACAATTTCTTCCGTAATATACTTGATACATGGGAGCCCACTTATTATTATTTTTTTGCTATGAGTAAGATTCACTCCCTTATATTTGAGGGGTAACTTTTGGAAAATAAGAGTTTTGATGATAGTTTTGAGAACGAGTATTGAGAAGAGTTTTGTGAGGAGTATTTTTAAATGAGTTTTAAGAAGAGTTTCAACACCTCAAACCTCTTTGAGAACCACTATCATGAGTTTTTTGGCGAATAGTACGAACCCAGAGACTACGTTGACTTTGATCCTGACTATGACGGATACGCAGGCACAAGTGAATTCCCTCAAGTCAACAACGTACCAAAATCTGATATTCCCCCATTTAAATTACCATCCTACAATATATGTTCATGTATAATTACAGTAATCTTCTTCGTAATGATGGATTTCGTTAAATGAACTTAGCGGATAAGTGACCCATCATACGTAGAGTACATAGAGAAGACTATGTATTCAATAAAGTTAATGAATGGTTTATTCATAAGCTGAAAAAATGGATTCAATATCAGAAATGTCTTATTCTGAAATGATGTGACATTTGTGTCATCTACCTCTCTACACGCATTCTTCAATAAATATACATTAATCCCATTCAATATTCACTTACACCTTATTTGCAGAATATCATCATATAAACCATAATACTCCTTTAACTTTTAATGTCAGTAATGGTTCACCTTACCAGACATTTGCAAGTCTATCTTGAAGATATTAAGGATGTTATCCATCAATAAAATGATGCATGCCATGGTTTCTTCATATATGTGGGATAAGGTTGCATTGGGTTACCCCTAATACTTGAACTTAGTAAGGAGGTATGAGGATTTGGTTTAGCAAAGGTATTCAAGACTGTGGCTATGTGAAGGATGGATTCCAATAAGGGTAACCGCCATTATTAACTTAATAGAACCCTTAAAGATTTTAGGGATGCTTACGTTGACTTCCCATATAGCTTGTTCCCTTTTTTGATGTATTTTGATTTGGTATAAATAAGGTTTAAAGACCACTTGATAAGCTTCAACACTTCTTATGGAGATGTTGGTTTCATAATAGTAGTTTTCTCCTTTGACTCTAGCAGGTTGTTGAAGCTCAAATGGAGTCGATTCCATTATAAAAACAACTATTACGAAAAAGGAGAAAGTAGTTATTGAGAAGTTCATCCATGGTAGCGTTCCTTTCTCTTTATTGAGAAGTTTTTGATAACGAAGATTACATGCTCATTTTTCTAGGGAGTGGGTTACATTTATAGAGAACTGAAAGAGAATGAGTCGCCTGGGAGTCTATGGCCTTAGAATGCATTTGCGATCTGTCAAGCAAATCCAAGCCCGATGTTTCTGCTAATCGGTGTGACCCCATGCTTATTAAAATAACGGGTGGCCAACCCTTTACTAAAATAAAGCAGTAATATCATTGGCTCATTCTTAGCATCACTGTTGAAACTAATTAATTACTAACCACCTATTATTAAATTAAGCCATGTGTCAATTTTAATCTTTATTAATGTGACACAACAACATTATAATCCAACCATAATTTATTATGACAATAATAAAAATCCACATTCACACATTTAGTCTGAAATAGAAATCTATTACATGCAAATGTAATCGATTAAACCATCAGTATAATATTCATACAATAAATCCCTATAATAAGATAAAATAAAATAAATATGACTCACATGGGCAACATGCTCAAATATGAAAAGAATATTTCCTATAATGTGAGAATAAAAGCGACTACATCAAATCGTGCATTGTCCTACAATTGTCGCAGTTCCGATGCCTGGAAGAATAATCATGCTTGGCGTACCTGTGGCTAGACACCTAAAGGGTTTTAAAAATAAATTTCATACGAGTCAGAGCCCAAATCCTTTTGAAAATATTTTACAAGCAATTGAAATGCACAAATAAATATGTATTTATTCACTTATATTTAAATTGGTACCCCACTCTCTCATGAGACATTACTCACCTCTCATCTAAAGTGCGCACTTAACGTATGCATTTTAATCACCTAGTTATGCTGCCCGCCTAACTAGTTTCCAAGTATCATTAAATTTCATACGCTATCTCATCTTACGTATATTATATATTTTGGCTTTCACATTCGTTAACCATTATAATTTATCGTCTCATTTCTATTAACTTTCACTAGTTATTAATATTTACATTTTAATTCATCATGCCCGTATATATTTCTCTATACATACACACACACACACACACACACACACACACACACACACACACACACACATATATATATATATATATATATATATATAATAAAGTAGAAAACTTATGTATGTCTTAAGATTGATGTATGATGTCATCTTTGTGAATTTTTTTGCACTACCTATTTTACCCCTTACAAATTTAGATTCCCCCTCTTTTTCATCTCATGAGTTGATTATCCCTCCTTTTCTTTAATTCAAACACAAGGTTATTTTGGTAAACATACACCGTTTCACTTTAAACCATACCTCATTCTCAAACTCACACGCGGCCACCTCTTTCTCACCCTTTCTAACCCTACCCGAAAACCTAAATCCTCATTCTACAACTTGGATGAACTAATGAATAAACCAAATCTAATATGAGTTCGAGATGGTTTTGTACGAATTGTACAGATCTTATAGGTCTTTTGTTTACTCAGATTCTAGGTTTTTGCATTAGATTATATGAAGTATTCCTTATTTATTTAATTATATTTCATATCTATTACAGTGGTGCGTAACTGACATTTTTTTTTGTCCATGTAACCAGTAAAGGTGTAGGCTCACAATCGCGTGTTCAAACACCAACTCCATCGAAACTCCACCAATCATCATCAGTGCATAAAGTAATTGATCTCTCTCACTCTCTTCTAATCTAGGGATTTTTTTTAAACTTTGAAATCAGGTTTCATATCTAGAGTATTTTGACTTTAAAAAACATCAATGTAACGGATTTTAGGTTGTCTGTCATTACTTCTTTATTTCTAATACATTTATGCTCTGTTTTTTTAGGATCGAAGTTAAGATCTGCAAGTGAACACCGCAACTTTGGGAAGAAATCACACATTTGTATATTTATGATATTTCACATATTGTGGGTGAGTTTAGCTACTGCATAGATGTACTAATTTTTATTCTGGTTATTTCCCATGGTAGGATGTTATCTATACGAGCTGAAGACGTAAAATTCAAGATGTATGATTATATTCAGTTTTTATTTGTTTATTTTTTGAAATTTTAGACTGGCCATGAATTATTTTGTTCCTATAGGAATCAATGACCCCCAAAAGGTAATTATCTCTAATTAATTTTGTGTGTTTGGTTGTCTCTTAGTGTGATTCTCCTTTTTCATTATTGTTTGGTTTAGATTTAGCAGTTCAATTTTGGTTTATCATGCATTTGACTTTAGTTTCTTCTTAGCCATTTATGACTTATAATTATAATTAGGTTTCTTGATTGGAACTTATTAATCGTTTGAAAATGTCTCATCATTTATGGTATGCCATTATGTAAACTTATGGAGTAGGAGGATTCAAATGGTTCTTTTATTTATACTCATTGCTTTAAACTTTGTTGTAAACTTATCAACTTATTAATCTATTTTGTTATTTAAAGTTTAATATGTTGCTTTTGAGAATAAGGTTTGAATGATTTTAAGTTTTTTTAAATTTCTTGAACATTATGAATTTCCTTGATGTTTAGGAAAGTTTGAAAAATGATTTTGAAACTCAAGTTGTAGGAAGAAGATAATAGTGTTAGAGCTAATAATTCTTAACTACGTTTGCATTTAGATTAGGAATCAATTACAGAAATTCATATATTATGGTTGTTAAAAAACATCTCTAAACATTTATAGTGTATAGTCACCAAGAGAGGATAATTGGGAAAATATGTCAATAGTCAAACTAAATAACTGAATATTTTGCGTAGTTATTTATTAATGAGATTTGGAAAACTGTGTCAACAGTAATCCTATAGTTGAGTGTCAACAGTTATTTTAATATTTTCTCTAATGTTTAAAGTGCCTCCCATTTCTTCTTTTGAGATATTTAACGTGGCCACACAATCCTATAGTTGGTCTTTGAAATGTTGTACTTTCCTTAATTAATTCACTCGAAAGATGGTTGCTTCGAGACAAATGGTTATTGTGTCCTTACAACAAACAATTGATATATTTTGACTAAATACTCTATACATATATATTTTTTATTCAGGTTAGTAAAACCCAAAGACACATAATCAAATAAAAATGCCATTAACAGAGCTATTGCGAATCTCATGTGCCGTAAGATGCATGATTTCTTCGTAAATGATCTCGCGGATTTAGCATCATTAGACTTTAAACAAGATGCCGACAAAACAACAAGGCAGCAATTCAAGTAAAACACAAATCAAATGCAATTCACTGACTACCCTTAATTCATTTACAGGTATACAAATTTATGATGCAGTTTAGCTTGCTATCAAGTCATTAGTTGAGAATTATTTGAGGCTTTTCTATAATGCAATGATGTTTGAGCCTAAATTCGAGAAAATTATTAATTATGTTAATTATTTGTCAAATATTACATAAATCTGTAATATAGTTTTGGTGAAGGATGTTTTCATGATGTGGGGTCATAGAGGATGAAGGCAGCTTTTGAAGCAGTGGACGCATCCGTATTATCAAGTTGGAAGTCGTACAGGTAATGGAGGCAGAAAACTAACATGTGCTTTGACTCTTTTCAGTAGTAATATCTTTATGGTGGGTTATTTTAGTTTACAACGTTGGATCTTTTAAACTATTATTTTGTGGGGTTTTGCAGATTCACTTGGAGCTTTGAAACTAATAGAGTGCTTGAAGATGGATAAACAGTTCACTTTCATAAATTCGAAAATAGCATTTTTGTCTGGGCCATGTGGAACAACACAATGAGTCCACTTTTGAGAAGGATCTCAAAGAAGAACAATATATCACTTTCATAATGTGTGATCCGGTCATTTAGGAGAAAGGGTATTCATGTGGTACGTGTCTCTGCTGGTGCTTGGAGACATAGTTCCACTTGATTCGAGTGGAGATGTGCATACATGGGGAAAAGTTTATTGTGGTGCATTGGGTCATGGGGATGATATTGATAATACTGCTCTAGAACTCTTCAAGGGCCACCTCACTGTGCCGATATGTTCAAGTAAGAGATGGTTTGGTGTGTTCAAATAAGAAGTCTGACAGATGATGGTTCTCTATATGGTTTTGGGTGGATGAGGTTTGGTAGCCTTGGCTTTACAGACGGGAGTATCTGACAAAGTCACGAGGAGCAGTACATTAACTGTAAAGAATCACTTGCTTTAGTTTAGAATCACGAGGAGCAATACAAAGTCACGAGGAGCAGTATTAATTCCTACACACTCTTTACCTGAAGATGCCCAAATGATTTTTTGTGCTATTTGATCAATAATATACTAATTTCATAAGTTAAGTAACGTTTTATGTTCATTTCTCTTCTTATTTTAATGTACTTCTGCGTAGTTTGTGTTTGTAAGTCTAGCTTGATTATGAGAGCTAACGGCTTAAATGGATCTTATAGTTGGTTATCGTACGCTGTTTTAACTTGACTTGCATCTGTGGGGCATATAAACACACACTTGATTTATCAAATCATATCATTCCATTACTGCATTTGATGTGGATATCATATGTTTTCATGTTTACTTGCGCATCCGAGTAGAGATCAAATGCCACTGAAACGTGTGTATCACCTTCAACGGCGCTTTGTAACCACCTTAGTATCCAAGTGGATAGAAGTAGCATGAGAATTAAGAAACTTATTTGGTTCTTCAGAGGCACAACTTTGGCAGAAGAAATGGTGAAGTCTTTTGGATTCAATATCTTATTTTGCAAGTGACTGCAGCGGGAGAAACTGTGCAAATATTCCAAAAATCACTTAATGTTTTGGGTCTAACCAAGATAACGATTACTATTTATGGTAAGTCTTTCTTTTTAAAAACTTATGCAGTAGCCATTACAAATAATATTTATCGATTTTTGACGGTGTTTGATTGTAATATATTGGTGTTTTTTTTATTGCTTTCGATACACAACTTGCTTTTTATATTGATATACATATTGCTTTCGATTTGCAATATCTTAATATTTATGCACTATTTGGTTTGATTAATGAACACTATCAAGGTTAAAACCCCAATTTTTCAATATTGAACATTATAAGCTATTCGTTTTTTAATGTCTGAGCTGCCCATTTTGTTTCTACTGTGCAGAAGTTCATTGATTATTTTCTCTTCTTATATTTTGTAGGCAACTATTGAACACTGTAGTCTATGTGTTTTGTGTTTGGGAAGTGTTAAATATTCACTATTTAGCTTTTCAGTTTCCCAACTCACGTATATATTATTTTGGAAACTCATTTACATCTGCAGAGGTGATCTCCACAGTGGGAAATTATGGCCATACTACATTACTTTTCAGGTTGTATTTCATGCCGCTAAAATTATGGCCATTTGATTTGAATGTGATTTTGTTCTGTTTTGTTTTCATTTTTCAGGTTTAATCGATAATCAACCAAGCCTCTCTAATTTTTCAGGTTCTAATAAAATAAACATCCCTTATTCTACATATGAAGTTATTTTGTATCTAACCGTGTTCTCTTTTTATGCTTATCCTAATTATAGTCCAACTGAACTTTTTTAGGATGAAACTGAGGATGGCTAAGACTGTTGCTTTGCTTCATAAGTCTGCCATGAAGGATTTTCCTAGGATGGCTAAGACTGTTGCAAATCATGTTGCAGATAATTACTACAGACTGGATCTTAGCAAGGCAGCACTTGCAAGGCTTAGCGCTATTACCCGGAGCCTCAAAGTTTCCAAGTCTGGTTGTCAAGAAGAGGAACAGGTAGGCTACCAATATCCCTACTAGGAAGTGAGGCTTTTTATTCGGAAAAAAAGTGGGCGTCTTCTTTCTTTTTTGAGCTTTTTTCTTCCCATTGCTATAATTTGAAGAACTTACTTTCTCAGATTAATAGTTGAAGTGCATGCATGTTTGCAGGTGATTTTATCAACACTTTGAAGGAAAACTTCTCAAATAGCTTGCACCTCCAATAGAGGCTGTTCTTTAATCATTGTTGTAAATTGCTTACTTTAATTTTTATCTCAAATATTTACTCATATTTTTATCTCTCTCAAAGTCTGAATTGATACTAGGATTATCCATTGCTTATGTGTTAATTTGATTTAAATGTCCGGTAATAATTCTTGGTGCTTAATGTCAAACTTTCCTTCTTAAGGTTATTGTACCGAGTTACGAACTTACTGTACCTTCTATTTGTTTTTTATATTTTTTATGGTTTTTGTTCTTCCACACATAATATAGGTTCAACTATTTCTGCCCAAGTTTAATGGTAGCATATGAACCTTTTGCTGATCGTAAACGGGGTTGCTGATCATAACTATTTCTGCCCAAGGCTGATTTGTTGATTGTGGAAACACAATTACGCAGGCCAATTAAAATAATTATGTCAGATGAGATAAAAAATTGTAAATCTTAGGTGTGTTTAATTACCTTCTTTCGCGGTGTTAATTAACTTGATTATTTTGAGTTTTGAATAGAATTGAATTCTTGATTCTTAACGTTTCAGATCAAGAACAGTACTGTTTTTGACAGTTTTAAACATTGTGATAAAATTCTGGGCACGTAGAGATGATCAAGAACTGCAATAGACAATCAAGAGCAGTACTTGACAAAGATAATTATCCGATATGCAGAAGCATGGATGTGGAAAAGGAACGGGCATAGCCCGAACTTCGAAGACAATTTTGGTGAAAAAGAGTGCCTCCCACACCGGTCTAACTTTATGATAAACCATATATGTCTTAACTATGTGTTCATTTTTTTGGTTTATAAACAAGTCGAACTTGATTTTGAGTATCAAAGAGTGTTCTATTCTGTTTTTGTTCGATTCTGTTTCCATACTTACTATTTTTTTTATTTCGAATTATTAATTTATTATATGGTTTCAATTGTGTAGTTAGATAATCAATGCGCTCCTCATCGTTAGTAGTTTTACATTGATTCTCTTATATATTTCATTTATGTCAAGTTCAATATGGTTCTTGATTTTTTTTTTTTGCCATCTACTTCATGATATGATCACATTCTATTGTAATTTTTTAAATCAAGACAATTTAGGTGGTACGAAGCAATTAACTTATGATTTTTAATTAACATATGTGTACCTATTTGATATATATTTTTTTCATATAAACACATTAAAATTTGCCCAAATTTTTTAAATTGTCTACAATTATGTGTTGTTAAAAAAACTGACTTATAGGTTCTTACCAAGGTGTATATATGTACGTATATAAACCTGGTGTATGTATGTAAAAAACTTTCAAAATTTTTTCAATTTTTTTAAACTAATGAGTTCGTACCATAGATTATTTCAAAAATTGTTTTTCTGTTGCGGACTAAATACGACGCATGGTCCAATCAATGTCATACACTCTCAAAAGTTGTCATCGTGCCTTCAGGCACGGGCATACCCTAGTATATATATATATATATATATATATATTATTAGCACATCATGTATACATATATATCACTCACTATATATGTATAACCGTCATCCCTTACAACAATAATAATATTTTACCGAATGCGGGTCTCTACAATGCTATCATAATCCAGGGAATACTCACATCATCCTAGCTACCGCGTCGGGATTTCATACTGTACTAAGATAGAAAAACAACAACGTTGGAGGCGGTCATATTTTCCTCGATAGTGAGCCATAACCATACTATTAGTTACCTCACTTCGAACTTTAACCTCACAAGGGCACATGTGTGGCGCTATAACCTGGGGACTATACTTACCCTTCTTTTACTCGCAAGGAAACATCACCACATTGCGAAACCTACGATGATAGCAATAGAGGGGTATGTTATTATATTCATATAATTATATCTTACGCACTAATACACACACACACACATAATCTTACGCACCAATATATATTAAATGAGTGATTAATGTATATATATATGAACTTGAAATTTGGATACTATCTACTGTGAATAAAGGTAGGCAAGCAATGAATGAGGCTTATATGAGAACTTTGCTTTTAAATAAAATTATTTTTCTTAACACTAGAAATTGTCGGCATGAAACCTTGTGAGAAACTTAAGATAAGCTAAAAAGTTGGGATTAGTAGTGCGGTAGGTGTGCACATTAGAAGAGAGGTGAGAATTTCTCAAGAGAGTGCCGCACACTAATATGATTGTTGCATTAGCCGGTAAGCATTTTAAATACTTGCTAAACTAATTTTAAAATGTTTTACAATTGGGATCTGACCCGTTTCCTATTTTCTCTTCTCTCTTGTATATATATGTATATATTACAGGTACCCAGCCACAGGGGCGTCTTGCATAGGATCCTTTGGAAGGAACGTGCTTCAGCTTAGGTGAGAGTTGCAGGCCTCTTGCTTAGACGACCTCATTATTGATTCCACTTCTAGTTTTATTTTATCCAGTTGGGCATGTGTCGCCATTTTCCATTATTCAGTTGGTTTTATCAGAGATTGTGATTGTTTATTTCCAGTATTTATACTTTGGGATTGTTACTGTCAGGATGTTTTCCTTCGAAGTTTAAAGTTGGAATTATTTAGTTGAATGGTTATATTACTTGGATTATTTTTCCAGTCGAGTTGTTGTGGGTCTTTTTTAAACCATGGATTATGAAAGGTTTTAAACATTGGTTTTAAATTAAATTTGGAAATTGATGTCTTAAAAAAAATGGTTTTGTCACTTAGCTCAATTATTTAGGATGTTTAATTGGAAAAGTTATTTTTGCGACAATGATGCTAAGAATGAACCAACCGTTCACCTTGGTTATAATTTAATAAAGGACTGATAACCCGGTATTTAATTAGGCGGGATGTCACAGGTGGTATCAGAGCATCAGGTTCTAGTGTCCTTTAGGATCTGTACGTCTTATTTCACTTTCAGCTTAGCGTTCTTGCTATAGAGCCCTATTTATAGGATTATTGTATTATTGCTTTTACGATTACGTCTTCAGCTATTTGAGATTTGATAATAACTGTAAACTAATAAAATTTCTTGACGTTTCAGATGCCTCCGAGACGCGCACCCAAGGATAGGCGTGCCTAGGCCGAGCAACCAACAACTTCGGCTTAGGGAATGATGAACGCCACAGAGGTAGTCGTTATCGTTGCTCAAGCGGTGAATGTCGCGTTGGCGGTAGTGCAACAGGCTCCACCCTAGGTTCAAGCAGTGGAGCCAGTACCGGCACAACTTCCTTCTGCATGGGAGCGAGTTAGGGATGCCTTCCAGAAGGCGCATCCCCCAGAGTTTGCGGGTAGTTCGGATATCATTATAGCTAGCCAATGGAAGAAAGATATCCAGAGGCATCTGCGCATGTACGAGTGCACGAACGTGCAGAAATAGCTGTTGTCTTCCTTCAAGCTAGTGGGGGCCCTTTGCATTGGTGGGAATCCACCACCACCTTGGAGGAGAGGGATATTATCACTATTCAGTCATTTTGGGCGCGGTTTGACAACAAATACTTTCCATCCGCCGTGTAGACTGAGATGAGGCGGAAGTTACTGAATTTGAAATAGGAGAATTTGACTGTTGCTGAGTACGAAGAAGAGTTCACAAGACTTCTCACTATAGTGCCAGATGAGGCACCCACTGAGGGGAAGAAGATACTATTATTTGTGGATGGGTTGGCTTGGAGGATTCGTCAACACCTCATAGGCAATCTGTCACTGAGTACCTACACAGACGTACTCAATGCTGCTTTGTTACATTGCCAGGATCACCGTTTCCATCTGCAAGGAAGTAAACGAGCAGGAGAGTCCAGCTAGCAGGGCAGGACAGGGGGTAATGGTACTAGTGGAGCAACGACATCCCAGGGGCAGCCTCGTTAGCATGAGCAGAGTTCCCATCAGGGGGACCCTGCCAAGCAGTTCCGATCAGGTGACTCTAGGCAGGGAGTTGGGGGATTTAGGCAGGGCCAGTCTAATGAGCAGGGCCAGTAGGGCCAATATCGTCAACCGCAGGGCCATCAGGGCCAACAGCATTTTCAGCAGGGCCAATGATGGGGTGGTAACGGCCAGTAGGGTCGTAATCAGCAGGGATAAAGGGGAGGAAATTTCAGGGGCCGATGCTTCGGGTGTGGGAAAAATGGCCACAGGCGCCATGATTGTCCACAGGGAGATAGGGCCCCATAGCAGCAGGGTGCCTGTAATGAGCCACATAGGCCACTTTTTCCAGCTGCCCTCCCAGCACTAGCCCTACTAGCCATTCCAGCAGCTCCAGTGCAACAGGGACAGTTACAGTACGAACGTGTCTATAACGTCCACCAGGCGGCAGCTCCACAGTCGCCACCCGCGATTGAGGGTACGTTTCCTATCCATAGTACTATGGGTCGGGTGTTATTTGATATTGGGGCGACAAACTGTTTTATAGCTACTCAATTTGTGAAGGCCTTAGGGTTATTAGCCACAACAGAGAGCACCGTGACATGCGTAGACTCACCACTGAGAAATGGATAATTAATTTTCTTTATATGCCGGGGTGTGGGAGTAGAGATTGGTAGCTTAATCTTATAAGCAGACATGTTAGTCTTAGATATGCATGAGCACGACGTTATCATTGGCATGGATTGGCTCGCAGCATACAGAGCTATGATAAATTATTTCGGTGGGAGTATTGTCTTTACCATTCCGGGGCAGGAGATGTTTGTAGTGGCGATGCCTCACCCAGAGGGAGGCTCTACCGCTCATTTGTATTACATAGAGGAGGATACCTCTAAGGAGGTCGTGATTCCCTTAGACTCGATCCCGGTTGTTCGTGAGTATTCTGATGTATTTTAGGAAATACCAGGCCTACCCCCCAGTCGAGAGATAAATTTTGTCATAGATTTGTTATCGAATACTTGAACAATAGTACGCGCTCCATACCATATGGCTCCGACGGAAATGCGAGAGTTACGAGATCAGATAGAGAAGCTGTTAGGTCAGGGCTTCATTCATATGAGTACCTCACCGTGGGGCACTCCAGTTTCGTTTGTAAAGAAGAGGGATGGTTCACTTAGGCTATATGTGGACTACCGGGAGCTGAACAAGGTCACGATACTGAATAAATATCCGTTGACTCAAATCGATGATCTGTTCGACCAGCTGAGGGGAGCAACTTTCTTTTCGAAGATAGATTTGAGGTCAGGATACCATCAGCTACGGATTAGGGAGCAGGATGTTTCGGAGACTGCTTTCTTGACGAGATATGGGTCCTATGAGTTCAGAGTGATGCCATTTGGACTCACAAATGCTCTAGCCGTGTTCATGGACTTGATGAACCGAGTGTTCAGAGAGTTCTTAGATCAGTTTGTCATCGTCTTCATAGATGACATCCTGATATATTCATATACAGAGGAAGAGCATGCTGAGCACTTGAGGCAGGTTCTTCATACTCTAGGAGAGCATCAGTTGTATGCTAAGTACGAGAAGTGCAGATTCTGGTTATGGAAAGTGCAATTCTTGGGACATGTTATTTCTGAACTGGGGATAGCGGTTGACCCGAGTAAAGTGTCAGCAGTGAGGGAGTGGGGACAGCCCACGACACCGATGGAAATGCGTAGTTTCTTGGGGTTAGCCGGGTACTACAGGAGATTCATTCGAGGGTTCTCCAAGATAGCGGGTCTATTAACGAACCTAACTCCCAAGGGGGTACCATATATTTGGGACGATACTTGTCAATTGGCTTTCGATGAGCTAAAAGACAAGCTGACTTCGGTACCAGTCCTTACTTTACCCAAGCCGGGCGTAGATTATCTGGTTTACACCGACGACTCCTTACGGGGACTAGGGGGAGTACTTTAGCAAGAAGAGAAGGCTATAGGTTTTGCCTCCTGCAAGCTTAAGCCGCACGAGAGGAATTACCCCACTCACGACCTAGAGTTAACAGCGGTCGTCTTTTCTTTGAGGATATGGAGACACTATTTATTAGGGGGGAAATTTCGTTCGTTCACAAACCGCAAGTCACTGCAGTACCTGTTCACTCAGCGAGAGCGGAATATGCATCAGCGCAGGTGGTTAGAGTTTGTGAAGGACTATCAGTTTGACATACAGTACAATCCGGGGAAGGCCAACGTGGTTGCTAATACATTGAGCGGTAAACCGGTAGACGATGTAGCAGACGTCTGGAAATCAAAGTGGAAAGAGTTGGGTCACCAGGATGCGGTAGCCCGTTCCTTCATAGCTGTCATGATAGTGACACCTGAGATTATTACGAGGGTAATACAGGCACAGACCGCAGACTCATTTTGTTAGGAGCAAATTTTACGACTTCTAGCCGAGGGTGCTGAGTCCTATTCAATTAGTTTCGATGGAGGTTTAAGGTTTAATGGAAGATTGGCGGTCCTAGAAGGGGAAGACTTACGTTATGCAGTGATGACCCAGTCTCATGGGTCCCGATTTACGGTGCATCCTAGGGGAGATAAGATGTACGAGGATATGAGGCGACAATACTGGTGGAGTGGGATGAAAAAGGACATTGCTAAGTTCGTGTCCAAGTGTTCTACTTGCCAGATGGTAAAGGTGGATCACCAGAAACCGTCTTCAGCCATTGGAAATACCCACATGGAAGTGGTAGAGTATTTCCATGGATTTTATTATTGGGTTGCCGACATCGCAGCGGGGCCACGACTCCATCTGGGTAATTATAGACCGTTTGACCAAGGTGGCTCATTTTTTGCCAGTATGGACAGACTATACCACGGGACAGTACACTCAGTTGTTCATGGTTGAGATTGTTAGACTACATGGGGTGCCCCTGGATATTATGTCAGATAGAGATAAGATTTTCGTATCGCCTTTCTGGGAGAGTTTCCAAGAGGCCATGGGTATAGAGTTGAGGTTGAGTTCAGCTTACCACCCACAGATAGATGGACAAACAGAGTGTACCAACCAGATGTTGGAAGATATGCTACCAATGTGTGTCCTTGATTTTGGGGGAGGTTGGGAGCCACATCTTTCACTGGTGGAGTTTGCTTATAATAACTCTTATCAGTTCACGATTGGCACGGATCCATTTGAGGCATTGTATGGCAGGCCTTGTCGTTCTCCGACTTGTTGGCTAGAGGTGGGGGACAACAAGTTTCTCGGACCAGAGGTGATTCAGGAAACCTCCGCTAGGATTGAGATTATCAGGAGTCGCATTTGGGTAGCCCAGGACAGGCAGAAAAGCTACGCCGATGCAAAACGGTTCTTTCGAGAATTTAATGCGGGGGGCCAAGTATTACTACGTGTATCTCCTATGAAAGGAGTGATGAGGTTTGGGAAGAAAGGAAAACTGGCCCCGAGGTACGTGGGACCATTTCCCATTATCGAGAGGATTAGTCCGGTGCATATAGATTGGGACTGCCAGAGCACTTACACCGCATTCACGATGTATTCCACATCCCGTCATTGAGACTATACCTTCGGGATGATATGGTCCACACCCACATCGCGATTGAGGAGATTGACTTACAGCCTGATAGCTCTTACGAGGAGAGGCCAGTGGCTATTCTAGACCATAGTGAAAGGAGATTGAGGTCGAAAGTAGTACCACTTGTACGGGTCCAGTGGGAGCATCATAATGTGGAGAAATCCACTTGGGAGCGTGAGGTAGACATACGTGAGAAGTACTCAGAGTTATTCTTACCAGGTACACCTTATTTTTTGAATTTCGAGACGAAATTCCATTATTAGGGGGGAAGTATGTAATACCCCGTATTTTTATGACTTTTAAATTTTGGGGATTTATTAAATTTAATTAGAGATATTAATTTAATATTAATCTGAAAAACCATTTAAATACTTACTAGCGTGATGAGAGTTAGTAATTATTGAAATTGTGTTGTAAATTACTTTATGGGTAAAGTAAGAGGTGTAATTGTATTTAGTAAAATTATCACGAGAATATAATTTGATAATTTTGGAAATTTATCGAGACGCGCTTGTGTTGTGTCGGGATTAAATTTGAACTATTAAAAGTGAATAAATTATAAGTCACCCGTATGGTCATTTTGAGTGCGTCAATATGTCCGGAAGGGTTGAGATAGTCAAAATAATGTACCCGGGGGTTTAGTTTGGGTCTCGGGGAGTTTCTAGGCCTAATTAACATCCCGGGAGGGCGTTTTAGACATTTTACATTTTTGGGCATGAAAACCCACGAAATTTCTAAGAGTATATCAGATAATAGGAGTTGTCTTCTAGGGTTAGAACAACCAAAAACCTAAGACGACCATTGGAAGGGAAGAGGAGAAGCTCTCCAAGGAGTTTAAGGCCAAGAACTCCACCGTTTGCATCGTCGTCGCCGCCAAACTTTAGATCGCGCAACGAGAATCGCAACCACACCAATCTTGTCCACTAATCTGAACCAAGAATTCCCAGGCAAGTATCTATCTTGCTCTAATTCAGTTAATGCTTCAATGATATTATTCTAGGGATGATTGGGACTAGTTTTTATGAAAGAAAGCATGTATGGGAGACTCTAATTTGCATGTTGTAGAGGTAAAAGACATATTCTGGGAATTGAATTCACATGTAGAGGTTGAACCACGAATTTGCATTAAGTTAGGAGTATAAAATCTTGGAAAGGAATGGGAAGAAAGTAAACAAAGAAAATATTAGGGTTCTTGTAATTTTTCTGGACTTCAACCCTTTTAATTCGTTATAATTGATGAAAACTCGTATGTCTTACGTAGAATATTCATTATTTAGGGGTATAACACTTGTGGCATAATTGGTTGGAAGTTTGGAAATAAAAAATGTTGATTCGAATATTTTTTGTATAACATTCTCATAACTGGAAATTCTGTAAATTCGTCATACCTGCTTGATCGATCGATCGACCCAGGAGTATCGATCGCTCGACACATCGATCGATCGAACACCTGCCATCGATCGATCGACCCCTCTTGGAAAACTCAAATTCTTTTTTTAAATAGGTGGTTCTAACTTAAATGAATAAAAA
Organism: Sambucus nigra; assembly: GCA_949130495.1. NCBI lineage: Eukaryota > Viridiplantae > Streptophyta > Magnoliopsida > Dipsacales > Adoxaceae > Sambucus > Sambucus nigra. The sequence continues at coordinate 670,356,162 of OX422207.1, read as the reverse complement.
TTCTTGGACATTATTGTTAGAATATTTTGGGAGATAAAGAAGACCAGTAGGACTTTATAAAAATGGAACCCTTAATGTAGGACGAGATTAATATTTAACATAGGTGTTTTACACTTAAGGAACAATGGGAACGTGTGTTTAAAGGGTGAGACTCGTAAGGAAGTTACGTTGTAAAATAAATGAGTACCTACTGAAATTACACTTGGGGAGATAGGAATTCACGAGTGTTACGTAGTAAGTTGGAATAATCCCATAAATAAGTAAAAGCGACAAATCGTTTTACGGGATAATCTAGTAATGTACAATGAGAATAAATATTATAAGTATGGGTCGTGGGTGTACCTAGATTAGAATTGGGAATAGTAGTATACATATATGACTGTGATTGTGCATATACTATATACGTGTAAAAATCATGCCCGCGCTACTTGCTATTACTGAGGTTACCGCGCTGGGACAGTCTTATCTCGATGGGACCTTTATGGGGGATATTGACTTGTACCCTAGAACATAGGAATCCTTGGTACAGGCTATCGGATCGATAGTCAGACGGTCCTAAGAGACGTGAGGGTATGTGCTGACCTCTTAGTGACTTGGAACTATGTTTCGCCTCAATTTGTATGTGTTTTGTGTTAATACAGTTCGAGAGTGATTCCGAACTAGTATTTCCCTTAGTACGAGTGATACGGGGACTTGATAGCAGAGTATGACAGCACCATAAATTTTATGTGGGGTACCGATAGTATATATATATTAAATGAGTGATTAATGTATATATATATGAACTTGAAATTTGGATACTATCTACTGTGACTAAAGGTAGGCAAGCAATGAATAATTATTTCAACTTCGATATAAGTGTTTGAAAAGTTTGAGGCAATACTAAGAAACTTTATAATTAAATGAGGTTTATATGAGAACTTTGCTTTTAAATAAAATTAATTTTCTTAACACTAGAAATTGTCGGCATGAAACCTTGTGAGAAACTTAAGATAAGCTAAACAGATGGGATTAGTAGTGCGGTAGGTGTGCACATTAGAAGAGAGGTGAGAATTTCTTAAGAGAGTGCCGCACACTAATATGATTGTTGCATTAGCCGGTAAGCATTTTAAATACTTGCTAAACTAATTTTAAACTATTTTACAATCGGGCTCTGACCCGCTTCCTATTTTCTCTTCTCTCTTGTATATATGTGTATATATTACAGGTGCCCAACCACAGGGGCGTCTTGCATAAGATCCTTTGAAAGGAACGTGTTGCAACTTAGGTGGGAGTTGCAGGCCTCTTGCTTAGACGACCTCATTATTGATTCTACTTCTATTTTATTTTATCCAGTTGAGCACGTGTCGCCATTTTCCATTATTCAGTTGATTTTATCAGAGATTGTGATTGTTTATTTCTAGTATTTATACTTTGGGATTATTACTATCAGGATGTTTTCCTTCGAAGTTTTAAAGTTGGAATTATTTAGTTGAATGCTTATATTACTTGGATTATTTTTCCAGTCTGTTTTTTTTTAAACCATGGATTATGAAAGGTTTTAAACATTGGTTTTAAATTAAATTTGGAAATTGATGTCTTAAAAAAATGGTTTTGTCACTTAGCTTAATTATTTAGGATGTTTAATTGGAAAAGTTATTTTTGCGACAGTGATGCTAAGAATGAACCAACCGTTCACCTTGATTATAATTTAATGAATGACTGATCACCCGGTATTTAATTAGGCGGGGTGTCACATTCAGCTCATTAATTATTTTCCCGTCAAATCCACACATTTTAGTCGCATGTTGAAAGTAACATAAAATACCTAAGGTGATGAACGATGAAAACTATATAAACTAGTAAATCTTAACTACAAAAAAAATTGGATGCTTTTATGATGATCTAAACAGCATGTTGCCATTCGCCATAATTGTCAAGCATGTCAACAACAACACAATTGAATTCCTTCTTCAACTCAATTATAAGGTTCGAAAACTGTTAGGTTTTTACTACTTGTATGAATATATCAAATGCGCGTTCAATCCTAATATCACTAACACATGAAACGCTAAAGGGATCGTAAAAATAATTGAGCAAATTTGTGTGGTTGGACTCAAAATTTGTGGCATGTTTAACATGGAATTAATGTATCATTTATTCTCTGCACATGTTTATAGGAACCACAAATGGTTCATATCTAGTACAACAACAAAATGCATATATATACACTTTAAAGATAAAAGGGAACAAAAAATCCTACGAGGATATACAATAGATTCATCGTTGAATAATAATGTAAATTCCTCTACAGAGAACTTGAATAACAAATGATTCATTTGTTGGAATATTTGTTATATTTGTACTGGAATCAATTACATATTGCAGTTGAGTATTAATTTTCAGCCAGCACATTTATATTCACATTTCGCAGTTTTATTTATCAATGATATATTTTAGAGTTGTATTTCCTCTTCGAAGTTCAAATTTAACATTTGACGTTTTAAACTTCGCGGTGCATTTCACATATAATAATCTTAATCATTGAGACTTCACATTGCAATTTATCATAATGTACCATTTCACAATGCGAGATCGCAATGCGAAATCACATCAATACGGAACTTTGAAATATGAATTCTTAAACGTTACATATATCATACCTTGGTTTCCATTCTTTCGAGCTGTAGCAAGTTAATTCCCTTTATATATACTTTAAAAAAATGTAAGTCGACAAAATTTGAAACCATTAATGCATGCGCTAAACGATAAAAAAAAACTTTGAACCTTTTTATGCCTTTTTAACGCGCACCCAAGCATAATGATATGACATTTGTATTCCATAATTTGAATTTAACTCCTGAATTACATCGCAAGGTCTAGTTAAAGGTTTTGAACGTATCTCATCCACAATCAACTCTGAAACTAGCCATGATGTAACCCTACAATTCTTTCCAGTGCGCACAACATAACCCCAAGTATGATCTCCATTGGAAGTCTTTGTAACAAAAAAACATTGCATTATTCAATTGAAGTGTGAATTAACCATTTACAACCGGTTTCGACTTTCATTAAACAATATGTAGTCACTGTAGTATGTTCATGCTTTAGATAATCAAAGTTAACACTAACTTCAACAACGTACTTGCACAAATCTATTTTGAATTACATTGCACCACCTTCAAATATCAGATCGACTCTTACAATTAAATGAGTCCATCCAACTGATATTAATGTCCTATTCTGCAACGCATTATAGTTGAATTGCATTTCTCTATTAATTTCAACATAGTGTAATTCATCGTCAGAGGAGTTCACACACACACACACACACACACACACACACACACACACACACACACACACATATATATATATATATATATATATATATATATATATATATATATATATATATATATAGATAGACAATCTCGTGTAAGGACTCATTATGGTGCAGAGACCCCAGTACATACCATTTTTTTAAATAGTAAAAAAAATAAAATTTTTGACGAATCTTCATGGATATGATATTCACAGTGAGAAGATTATCTTCAATTTTTTTCATAAAAAAATTCAATAAAAATCCGTTGAGATGAGATGATATGTAAAAAAATATTATAAATATGCATTTTCGACCGTTGAAATTTTGGCGATCATCTCATCCACTTTTTGATTGAATTTTTTTTAATGAAACTCTATGTGAATTTTTCGATGAAACTTAATGGATATGATCTCGATAATGAGAAGATCATATCCATGAAATTTTATAAAAAAATTTCATCAATCAAGTGGCTGGCGCAGACAAAAAATTTCAACGGTCGAAAATGCATATTTATATAATTTTTTTTACATATCACCTAATCTCAACGTTTTTATTGAATTTTTTTCATGAAAAAAAATTAGAGATGATCTTTTCACCGTAAAGATCATAACCATGAAATTTCATAAAAAAAATCATTTTTTTACTATTTAAAAAAAATGATATGTAACAGGGTCTGCACCATCAGGAATCCTTATAGGAGGAGCCTGTCTCTCTCATTCTCTTTCTCTCTCTCTATACCCCCTGCAAGCATATTCTCCATATCAATCTCATCTAAAATACACCATGGATTACCTGAGACTTAATAACTCATATAAAATGATGCTGATATCAACTTTTTCCATTTTACACAGATTTTTCCTACAAAATCCTCGCATGAACATGTTGCAGATATCATTATGACAACACTTAATTAACATGTTTGACAAACATGTAACAAATTGTTTTCCCTCGTTAACTTGTCAAACAAAACAGACTAATCAAGATTCAAATGATAAGAACCCTAATAGAAACGTAAGATTGCAAAATGAAGAAAAGTTACGTGTACAAGAATATCTGTTATAATATATAACTCGCCTAAAATTCCAGAGATAATCTTTTAAATATCATAATTGAGATGATCGCTAAATTCAAAGTGGTATTAGACCATCACTATAATCACATACTTTTGTAACTTGTTATTAATGAGTTATCATATAAAAAAATATTTTTGCTTAATTACTAAACACGTGTAAGGATATTAGACCAAATATATTTATACATGTTTGTTTAAAATGGGAATCAATTAATCGTGTTTAATAATTTTGGATCGAAAACAAAATTAAAGTTCAATGAAAAATTGAACGAAGTTGGTTAAAGTATAGTTGGAGACGTGACGCCAATTAGAAGCTAATCAACGTGAGATTAAAGTCTAGTTGTGGTGTTTCAAATCATTAAAGGGTAAATTAGTACCCTTCACTGTTCTTTTCATCACAGATATTCAATTCATTACGAAATTTTGCCGTACCCAGAGAAAAAAAAAAGCGTGTAATTGATATCATCGATCTATTGATCCGTTTAGAGGCATAAGGAATCTGGAGAAACATTCTTCAATTTTGTTTCCAACGTTAGAAACAGAGATGGTGGGATGACTATGAGGTTGAACAAAATAGCACAAGAACATGGCGAGGTCAGAGTGGGGTCACAACAACAGTAATAATAATAACAGTAGTAATGGTAGAGGAGGGAAATTGTGTTCTTACAAGCGAACCACTCTCATCATATGTTCAATTAACATCGCTATTGCTCTTTATGTTCTCCATACTCTCTATTCCTCCCTTTACAACTACCCCTATAACCATTCTCACAACGGTACTCTTTTTATTTTTATTTTTATGTAAAATTGAAACCCAGTTTTGATATTTGTTATATGCTTGTTTTGTTGATGTGGGTTTGGTTTTGTATGTACAGCTGTTGGGTACACCCCAGATCAGATAAAGAAAATGGAGGAATCAATTCAGATAAGAAAAGCATCACAACCTATTCAGCTTATCAAATTGGTGAGATTCCTTCTGGATTTTGAGGGACTATAGTTATCATTTTTACTTGTTGGATTTTCTGAGCTATTGTTTTAGATGCTCTAGTTAGTGGCCTTTAGTCTTAAGCCCCCCAACACTGTATATTAGAATGTTTTCTATTAGATAGTTATATGCCATATTAGAAACATTCATGTTATATGAAAAAACATTTATGCCATAGTAGACCACAATACAGATTATATTAGCTAAGTAATATAGCAGTTGGTGACCGCACATAGAAATACCCCTCAATTGTGGGTTTTTGACAAGTTCTCTAATTAATCATACATACATTGTTTTGATAAAAGGTGAAACAAATGAAGGAGACACTTTTAAAAGAAGAAAGGAGGGTTGATTTACCTGTGCCTTTGAAGCGGAAGATAGTAGATGAGATTCTGCAGAGGTTGAGACTCATGAATGCCAGTGCTAATGCAACTCAGCAGCAAGGTGGGTATACCTTTTAAGTCGTCACGTAGTCTTACCAATGTTATACCAACATTGTGTTTCTTTTTTGTTGCATTAACAGTAACTCATACGTGATAGCTATCAACTCTTTATCCTTGAAGTAGTTTAAGTAGGCAGTTGCAATTTAGAGCAAGATTTTAAGCATTGGCTTTAAGTCTCATCTTTATGTATGGCGCAAAAGAACAACTTCATTGAAGTACTCCCTTTGTCTCAAATTTAGAGTCGCCTTTTAGAAATCATGTACCAAATTCACCACCCAAATTTGCTAACATTATCACGTTATGATAGAATTAGTTTATCTAATGTATGCAATAATGAGATTGCAACCCACATCCGTGGATGAAAAATTCACGACCATGATGTGCTTGAATGAAACAACAATGTTGGAAAATCAGTGTTGGCCATGGATTCATGTTTGGAACGTCAACATTGGTAATTTCCACGTAATAGGAACACTATTGGAATGTTGTGAAGTGGCATAGAAAGTCTTCTATCTTAAAATAAAAATTAAATAATGACCTGGAGATATAATTTGTTTTAGAGAACAACAAATGTCACAAAAACTATGTTGACATGATAGATGTCATAATAGTGGAGGTGCTAAGGGCAGTCCTCATTGAGGCAAGTGAATATTCATCCATGGCAAATTTATCTAAGGGACCCTTAAGGCCTTATCTATGTTCTTTAGCAATAGGATAAATTGAGTAGGCACATTCAAGATGAGAGCCACGGTATATGTGAGTGATGATGATGATGATGATGATGATGATGAAGATGCTGTTGTTGTTGTTTTGATCAATGAAAATAAGAGAAATTATAGAATTAGGAGTGGTAAAAGGACCAAAATTGAGCACATGGAATGAAACTTTGGTAAAAGTAGGGAATGCCAGTATTAAGGTGAAAGCTGATGTTGTTCATTGAAGTATGTAAGTTAGCCTATTGTCTGACCTATATTCATGAAGTTGAAGGATTCTCTATTATAAATTGGCTATTAAGTGCTTAAGATCTTTGTTAAGAAACCTCAAAATCAAGCCCTCTTTTTCTCGAACCTTATTTGTTAGGTGGTTTTGTATCGTAATACCCCCAAAGGTGGTTCCTTTGTTTTCAAGAATGCATATTATCAGGGACAAGGAACAAAATTGCAATACACTATGTACTCTAAAACATGGTATATGACTAAACACATCCTGATCACATAGCTTGTGTTGAGGAGTATCTAAATGTGTTGATAATTAAGGGAGAATTAGTGTGGTAGTTCGAATGTAGAAGTTGCCATTAACTTTTGGAAGTGATAATCGAAATTATCATTTATAATTATGAAGTTTATCCTACAACAGGTTAGGCTATTAATGTGTGTTATGGTCACCTATCTTCATCTCGAAAGTAGAGTTTTATAAAGTTTCTATACATCGTCTTCTTGTCTGTTATTATGCAAAGGTAAAAAGAGGGAAAAGAAAAATGTGGGGTGGGAGTGAGATGGGGAGGAAATAGGAAAATCATTTAAAATTGCTAAGTTTGGTGTTAAACGTGAACCATTGTGCCAGCATAGTTGGAACGTTTATATTAAAACACTGTTCGCTCGGATATTAATGTTTTCCGGTACTGCTGTCTGGCCCAAAATTATAAAATATTACTCCCGCCTTCTTCGTGTACCTATTGCCATTGCAACCCATCGTTTGCTACATCACTGGTTCACTAACTTCAAACTCGCTATTTAACAAATTCAAGATGGTCCTGTGTGATGATCATAGCTCCAATTGTCTCTTTACAATCAAACTCTTCTTAAATGCCAATTGTATGGTTGCCTCGTGTCAATGGCGATGGAATTTTTTTCTTCATTTTATCGGGATGCAAATCAGATGTATTATGAGGTTTTGGAATCAAAACTAATTTCTTCATGCATCTTCTAGTGGCAAACAATAGTTGCTGCATAAAACAGGGGAATCCAATTCATTATAGGATTTATTGCATCTGTTTTAAAAGATGGATTTTTAGAAGATGACTTGGTGCCACTCGAACTTGAACCGAGAGGCTCTAGCATTGCATCCTAAGAGCAGCGTGTCTACTGATTTTATTTGAATGTAGTGGATAATAGCAAGACTCGAGAATTGATGTATATTCGAATCATAGGAGCTAGCAATTGATGGAAAAGAGATGAAACTCCAGTTTCTTCAGAAATGGTAAGATCTTTGGCGTAAGAAAAAGGGGTTGATCCGTATCAAAAGGGGTTGATCCGTATCATCTTGACTTGGTTATGCTTCACCGGATGTGTAATGGAGAGCAGAAGCAATTTAATATAAACTACACAACAATAACAACATTGATTTAGAGGCAAATTGTTCATCTCAAAAGTAATAGTAGTCCTTATGATGGGTGACCGATGACCTTATTTATAAGCTAAGTTATTTTGGTAGTTAAGATAACCTTAAAAGGTAAAATGACTAAAGAGGGCACACTAGAATATTTTAAGGGAATATTACCCTTAACTTATTATGTTAATTAAAAGAGAGAAAATGACCGTCCAAGTCATGAAAATAAAATAAGAAAAATATACAATTAATTCCTCTTGCCTTGTGTACACATCACTCTCCCTTGCTTGAGAAAGCTCGTTTCGAGCGTTTGGGTTCTGCATCCACGGAGCAAAACAACCACTAGTGGACTTTCCCACTTGTAAGGGAAGGCGTTCTTGGAAATGTCTCACATATCGGCTAGCTAAAAGGTAATGGGGAGGAGTCATAAAGTTCAACCATGATCGACGAGCAGGAACTCGGTCCCAAACTTTTTTCCGACGAAAATCAACACGCTAATGCCTCGTGGAGGATTAACAATGCCAAATGTTGTCCGAGTCTCTCATGATGAGCACCCTCGAGGCGAGGCGAGACGAGGCGTTTCAACTCGACCTCCGAACATGCCACAAGCATCTCCCAGAATGGGTCCACATACCCATCGTTAATCATGACCACCTAAAGCAATGTGTCATCCCGAGGAGAAACAACAAACTAACCTCATCAAAATCATCATTCCCAAAGACTAAGAATAAATCAACCATATCTCTGACTCCACCTTGTGAAATTGTGTGCGAGCCATGTGATCATCCTCAGTAAAAATATCGAAGATATCTCCGATGCACAACCCTACCTCTTTTTCCCCGAAGATGGGAAAGAAGTCCCCGAGCTCAAAGACCTCCAAATTTCGAAATTGGGTATGAGTAATCCATCTCTCCAAAAAAATGGAAAATAAATCACTAGGGTAGAGTTGAAGATCCATTCCATCCCTCAACGGTTCTGTGACATCCTCGAACAAGTCATTAACATGCGTGATAGGGTATAGGGCATCATTGTCGTATACGAAAACGAAGTCGGCCGAAGGGATAATCACACATGCGAAAAAATAGTCGAAATATGAGGACAAACGACATGATCACGCGTCGCTTCCATCTCAAGAAACTCCGTGCAACATTGAGTCAAAAGACTGTGCCGCTCTTCATTGTCTTCGATGGAGTGGGAGCTGAATTTGAAATTTCGGAGCTCTCTCTATAGAGATTTGTTTGCACAATCGCAGTAGTCGAAGCGAGCTTGGAGTTCCTTAATGGCGGCACGATTGGCCCACTCAAATCCACACAAGCCTCCATATCTATCCCATACTCGATATAACTACTGTTGTCCCACAACAAATTAAAAGGGGAATATGTGTCGGGAAATGAAGTTGGGATTGAGCCGGGGGTTTGGGAAAATTTAGGGACTCAATACGAATTTCAAAAAGTTCCGGGACTGAAATATAAATTTTAGAATTTGAGAGTGTCTCTAAATAGTTTTCCGAATGTAGAGGTGTTGGGCTGAGTAATTATATTGGAAGTTTAAGGAACTTTGTTCGTAATTTTCGTAATAAGGTTGTGCTTGTAAAGTTGTTGGGGGTGTTTGCAAGGGTGTGAATTTCTCGGCTACTTCGTCATCTAGGGCAAATGAAGCACCCTCTCCATTGAAAACAGTAATTGAGGTCATATGAGGCAGCTATAAACGTTGTCGGAGATCGATCGGCCTTCGATTGTGACCAAAATTGGTTGTCGTTGAGAGAAGAAGGGATCCACGGGGTCGCCAACCTCGAAGGTTGCTCAAAACTAGGGTTTCTCCTCATTTGGAGTTGCAGTTTGTTACAATAACCTTCGTGTGTGGCCGTAGATCTTGCTGGCTTACTGGAGCTCCGTGGGGCTCATTTCTAGCCGGTGAGGGTCTCCGATTGCCGACGAGGGTGGTTGAAACCCAATAGTTGCAGATTGGACCGTGGACAGGTGTAAATCTCGAATTTAAAAAAAGATCGTCCCTGGGAGTTTCGTGATGGGGATTGATAATATAAAAAAACTTTGTTGCCCAAAAGTAGGGCTGTAAATCGGGATGGGTGAGCCGGGCTTGGGGTTGCTCAGGCTCGACCCGAATTCACTTACCCATGCTCAAGCTCGAGCTCGGCCCGAATTATTTTTTCCCACTTAGGCCCGAACTCGGCGCATAAATATTACGGGCTTCGGGCCCGATTTCAATTTTTTTTTTTGTTAAAAAAGTTTGAATTAATTTTTTTTTCTTGTATTTCCATCATGGACAAAATTACACATTAAAATCTAATTGATATTTCATGAAATAAAATATATAATTATGAAATGTATTAAATTAAAACAAGGGAAATAAGAGTGAAAACCTACAAATGCCTATTAAATTTCATACATTTAGCAAAATTTGATCACTAACAAAGGCCTATTGTGACTTGAGCAATTATTAAATCAAATACCCATAATGAGATTAACAATAAAATCACAAAGTTGAAAATCACATGTAATCTAATGTATTATGACAAATGAATTTAAAAAAAAAAAGTAGTAAATGAAATAAAAGAACGAAACCTAGTTAAACAATGTTAACATAAATATGTTATATTATATAAATTATTTATTTATTTATTTATTTATAAATATGAAGTTCGGGCTTGGCAAAGTTCGTCTCAAGCTCGGCCCGAAATTCATTCGGGCTTGAAATTTTGGTTCAGGCTCGGCCCGGCTCAAACTCAAATAAAGCTCGGCCCGAAAATAGCTGGCCAAACAGACGGGCTTCAGGCCTCGGGCGCTCAATTTACAGGCCTACTCAAAAGCTTTGATTGATCGTGTTTCTGATGATTGATCGTGTTTCTGAAGTAAACAAAAATAACTAGATTTAAAGGATAGATCTAGGGTTCAAATCACGATATCTTTGCCGAACTTGTAGGTGATCCAATATAAGATAAAGATTTGATGAAGATGATGGTGTTGCTACTCGTCTTCCACCTCCAAATCCTTTCTTAGATTTCCAGTAGACCTTAGATCTTCTAGTGTATCATCCACCCAAAGCAAGTTATTTGTGTGGGAACTTATAGTGATGAAAAGCTCATGAAATATGAGAGAAATCACTCTCTCCCCTCACCGTTCACAAAAAGTGTCTTTATCTCTCTCTATAACTCTTGGGAGTGTTAATGCAACTTATTCCCCTTCCCTAGACTCATATATATAGGTACATGAAGTAGGCTTGGTCCGCTTAGGCTTCCAGAGAGTTTGGGCTTGCTACTTGGTAAATGGATTATATTAGGGACCTAAAGCTAATAATTAAATTGACTTCCAAACAGAAATATGAAAATTCCATATTACGCCTCGTAATATATTTTGTTTTTTGTTTAATTATAATTAATTTCACTAAATAATTACAAATGCATTCCAATTTAATTATCTTAGAACTATTCGAATAGTGAGCCTTGCTTGCAAAGTTGGATAACACATAATATGATTTCCCGCGTAAAGCATTCAATACCTGCTTAGTGAAATTCAATTTGCTGCTAATTAATTTTCATTAACATCTTATATATTCCTTGATCTCAAACTTAACATATTTAATACTCTACCCGATATTATGTGTTATCCAACTTTGCAACCGAGGAGGGAAGCCGTCCACAGAAACGCCCATTGTATCGGCTCGTAGACAGGTAGGGGCGATTAATAAAAAATCTCAATAATGGCCGATACACATGCACTCGAACCTTTACTCTACCACAATGGCCACCAACATAAAAACCCTTGGAGGAGGCCAACGATGCTAAAGGAGTGCCATGTCATCCACAATGAGCTGCTTTAATGCTAGGCGCTGAAAATTGATCTCTGAACATGCCTCTAATGTCTCCTATAATGGGTCCATATACCCATGGTCATGTACGTCCACACAACTCAACACTACTCTCAAGATAAGCATCACAAGAGCTAACCTCGTTAAAATCAACATCATTCCCTCAAAGTGGGAAGAAAGCACCAATACAAATATACGTCGCCTTTCGAAAGTGAGTGCGAGTCATCCACCTATCCTCTACAAAGATATCGAAGAAATCTGTGATAGTATACCCAATCTCTTCTTCCTCGAAGATGGGAAAGAAGTCCACAAGTTCAAATGTTTGAGTCTCTCGATACCTGACCCGAGTGATCCAACGATCCTCGGCGAAGATGCCGAAGAACTTCGCAATCGAATATGTCGGGGCTTCCTTTGTAGCCATCGATACACCCAAAATGACAGTCGGTGTCTTCGTAGAGGAGAGGAAACATGGATCATTTGAGGACGGACAACTAGCGCTAGCATCGGCGGGTGAACGAAGCTCAGACAGATTTGTGCTACACTCAAGCTTCAACTCTTTCAGATTCCTCAACGCCCAATAATGGGCTGCCTCCCCACACTCCTCAACTCGTAAACGACACTCCTCATATCGGACTAGTGTGATGAGGTCGACTTGGTATCCCCTGGCCTCAATGTGTCAATAAGAGCGTTCGCTCTCTAGTTGCTCAATCGTTCGTTCAATTTCCTTTAGAGTCTTTTGGTAGTAAGCCTCAAACTCCTTAATCTCTTCCTCATTTGCTCAACATAACCCAAATCATTTGATGCGGGCTCCAAGTTGGGTGTGGGGTAAATGGTTTGTTCGAGGGAAATTAGAAGGGATTTTTTGGCATGTTAGAAAATTAAGAGAGAATTGGAGGGCTGAGAAGGGTGAGGGGTTGTTTTTGCATATTTTTCAAATATTAAAGAGGGCTATCGTAATTTCTGAAAGTTTTTGGGAAAATTTGAGATTTTTTGAAAATATGGGGGCTAAAATGTTATTTTCAAAAATAGCGGGAGAAGGTTAGGTGTGGCCTTTGCAATGACTTTGACATTTGTAAATTTCAAGAGGAGGTTGGTTTTAATATTTGAAGACCAATAGGGGCTGAACATAGAAATTAAAGGAGGGCAGAAATGGAATTACCTCCAAAAATGGGTTGGTAGAGGTCGCCTCACTCCAGTGAGGGCTGTGGGAATCCAGCCATGTGTGGGGGCAACTGGATTCGTGCGTTTGAGATAGGTTTATGGGTTGTTTGAGTGATAGATCTAGGGTTGGATCCCTAGGATTTATCCAACCCTCACCCTAATCAATCTCCTCCATGATGGGAAACGGTAGCACAAAAAGAGGAGAGAGGAATCAAGAGCGAACCACGATCCGATACCAAATTGATGTAAAGCGGAAGCAATTTAATCTAAACAATAACAACAACAAATGAAAGGGAAACTCTCTCTCTAAACATTATTTATAATTCTCCGAAGTCTAATTACACTATGACGCTAATTGCCCTATGTATAAAAGGGGTTAGCTTGTTAATAAAGCTTAAGCCTAAAATGTCTATCCTACTCATAGTTGTTAAAATCGTCTTCGTGAATCAAATCGTCCGATTCGAATCGATTCGATTCATAGGTAAAACGATTCGAATCAGTAAGAGAATCGGAAAAGGTTAAAGAATCGTTCGATTCGGGTGAGAATCGTCCGATTCGAGTTGGAATTGGGAATCGGTATAAAAAACGTTTCAGGAATTGGGTTTTAAAACTCACATGCTTCTGTCACGTGCTTCTGTTTTAAAACGATACAAGAAATGGGGTTTTTAACTTACGAAGTGCTGTTTAAAATACTTACGAACTGCAAATTGAAGGCCGAAACTGCAAATCGAAGGCCATTTTTAAAAATTGAAGGCCGAAACTGCAATTCGAAGGCCATTCAGTCTTGTTCTTGTTGTTCGAACACCTGTTCTTGCAGTTCGAAGCCAATACGGTATGTTCTTTTGCTGTTTTTTTTTTGTTTTTGTTATAAAACCTTTTTTATTTGTTATAAAACCCTTTTTGGTTCTATTTTACTGTTTGTTATAAAACCTTTTTATTGTTTGTTATATTTTATAGTTTGTTATAAAACCTTTTTATTTGTTACTGATTAATTTAAGGCTGTTTTGGTTATAAAACCTTTTGTTGTTTTAAATCAATATATTTTAATATTTGTAGGCTGTTTTAATTTAACTGTTTTAAATTAGTATATTTGTTTTATTGTTTGGGTTGTTTATTAAATAAATTGATATTGATTTGTAGGTTGTTTGATCTTTGAAAATCAAGATGGTAAAGTCAAAGGGAAAGTAAGAAACTGATCCAACTTGGGCTCATTGTACCAAGGTAAATGAGAACAATAGAATGCAATTGAGATGTAATTATTGTGGAGCAATAAAATGGGGAGGAGTTTTACGAATGAAACAACATTTTGTCGGGACTCATAGCGATACTAGTATGTGTGAACAATGTCCCGAGCTCGTTAGAATATTTTTTCAAGAGTATTTGTGTCAAAATGCTACTTCCATGGTCGGTAGCAATCAAAGTCAAGCAAATGCTGGAGATGAATGCTTTCAAGGGGGGAACGATGATGAGGGGGGTTCGACGGGGAAGGCGAAAGGGGGAATCGATAGGTTTGTTATTAGTGGGGGTGGGGGAAAGGGTAAACAACAAACTATGAATCAAATGCTAAAGGATAGGGAGCTTGTGTGTAAGGATATATTGAGGTTTTTCTATAAGAATGCTCTATCATTCAATCTTGTGAAGTGACCACTTTTTAAAAGGATGTTGGTGTCGGTTGGAGATTATGGAAAGGGATTGAAGCCTCCTAGCTATCATGAAGCTAGGGTCACATATTTGAAAAAGTGGAAAGTGTGCATAGCTTGTTGGAGAGGTATAAAAAGGAATGGAAAAAACGGGGGTGCACTTTAATATCGGATGTTGGAGCAATGGAAAATTAAGATCGCTCACTAACATTTTATGAATAGCCCGAGCGGAACGTTTTTTCTTAAATCCGTGGACCTTTCCTCGATCATCAAGGATGCGGTGAGATTGTTTGAGTTGCTTGATAGTATGGTAGAAGAGATTAGGGAAGAAAATGTTGTGCAAGTGGTGACGGACAGTGCATCGGTATGTAGCCGTGGGGAGGTTATTAGAAGAGAAGAAAGAATTTATTTTGGAACCTGTGTACCGCCCACTTGATTGATTTGATGCGTACCGACATTGGTAACTTGCCTATATTTCAAAATACAATTACAAAGGCAAGCGAAGTTACCGTGTATATTTATAGGCATACATGGGTGCTTGGTTTGTTTAAAAGATTTTCAAATAAGGGGGAACTTACAACAGCGGGAGCAACTAGATTTGCCACTTCCTTTCTCACATTGAAGAGTTTTGGAGAAAATAAAGGGGCATTGAGGCGTATGTTTACGTCGGTCGATTGGATGAATGAAACTTTTGCCAACAAGGTGGATGCGAAGAAAGTGGAGGGTATCATTTTGGGTGACACAGATTTCTGGAAAACGATTAAAAGATTGCTACACGAGATTCAAAAGATTGCTATACGAGTTCTTAGTCTCACATGTAGTGCGACAGGCTGTGAGAGAAATTGGAGCACATTTGATCATGTGCATTCCAAGAAAAGAAATCGTTCGGAGCAACAAAGGTTGAATGCTCTTGTTTTCGTGAAGTATAATCTTCGACTTGAAATGAGACGAGCGCAAAGGAGAGAATGTGGTGACTTCGATCCAATTTGTCTATCCGATATGGAGGACGATGATGAGTGGATCACTGAGAGAGATACATAGGAACCATGTCTTCCCACCGACCATTCATGGCTGATGTTCACGAATGCTTCCAAGATGAAGGGCCTAGCAAAAAGAGGAAGCGGGATGAAAATATGTGGAATTATTATAATTATTGTTTATTTGTTACTGATATATGCTAATCTTATTGTTAATATATGTCAAAATTATTGTGTTATATAGTGCCAAGGAATTTAAATGCCAAGGGGAAAGGCAAACAAGTCGTAGATGAAGATATTGAAATTCGTGATGATGATGAGGATGATGATAAAGAGGAAATTGAAGAGGGGGAGATCGAATTGTCATAGAGGATGATGATGACATGATGATGGTGATTTGGGCCTTGATGTTGATGATGAATGAAGAAAAATGATCATTGATGATGACTTTTTATGATTTATTTTTGTTTTTTACATTTTTAAGCTTAAAATGAATGAGAACATGTGTTACGTTTAATTATTGTGATATATTTTGGTGTATTATCACGTGCTACGATTAGTTTTTTTGTTATATTATGCTTAATTACCAATTATATAGTGTTAATCAATTTACATATGTTTTACTACATTATTATCATTTGGTTCCAATTCGATTCACGATTCGCGATTTTGGGGGTTAACGATTCACGATACGATTCGCGATTTGTCAACTATGATCTTACCCCTCATTAAACCCACTAGTGTATGAATATTAGAAAAGACAAAAATACCCTTCTATATACTAAGGGTTTCACATCATTAATAAAAGTACAACTAAGCATGAACTCATAAATGCACTAAAAGACAAAAATATCCATTGCCACTTTCCACTAAAAAAGGATAACTCATCATAAAAATTGCAAGTACTCAAAATTGCCCCAATATTAACCGTAAAATTTGGGCTGATTTCATCAATATCATCGACATATAATACCAAAAATACTACCACGCTTCCGTCATGTTTCTTATACACACAAGTTTCATTCGGGCATTGATCAAAAGCAAACGATTTAATTGTCTGATCTAACCGGATGTTCTAAGACCTTGATGATTGCTTTAGTCCATAAATGAATCTCTTAAGCTTGCACACCACTTGCTATGAATTCCTCGTGTTGCATCATATAGATGCACTCGTCAAGACTACTATTTAAGAACGCAGTCTTGACGTCCGTTTGCCAAATCTCGTAATTGAGATGAGCCGCAATGGATCAATGAATCCGGATAGACTTTAGCATGGCTATCGGCAATAAGGCTTCCTCATAGTCAATACCTCTTTTTGAGCAAACCTTTTGCAACAAGCCTTTCCTTGAAAGTTTCCACCTTCCCATCTATCCCTCTTTTCTTCTTGTAGATCCACCTGCAACCGATGGGTTTTATCCCATCTGGCAAGTCTACAAATTCCCAAACTTGATTCGAATATATCAAATCCATCTCGATATTCTTAGCCTTAAGCCAAAGCTCGAATTCATTGTCTTGGGTGTCTCGTTGTAGTTCCCAGCTATGAAGCACGGACACTCTCCCAGAGGCAACGAATCAGATTTGACACGAGTCGGACTCGCAACACGTTCGGACACGCTGGGAACACGCGTGTCCTTGCGTGTCCAAGAATAGCTATTTTTTTTTTAAGAGGACACCTGATGGACACACAGTGAACACATTCTTGGGAATCAAAATTACTAGAAATCGCAACAGAGAGAACCACTTCAGATTAAAAAAAAAATACAGGAGAGAGATGAAGAAAATGCAGCTGAACCTATTCATTTTGGTATGGAAATTATGGAAGAAATCCCACCGGAGGTCTTTGATTCGGATGAGAGAGAAGGATTCCTAAAAGTTCTTTATTTGATGCACATTGTACGAAATCTGGGAACTATAAAAAACAGTAAATAGCTATACCTAAATAGCTGTACCTGTACATTATATTAAATGACTTAAGCTGAACAACTGTAAAACGTGAAAGACCCCCATTAAATGACTTAGCAGCTGTACATTATATTAAAAAATTAATAATAATAGAAAAGTACAAAAAGTAAAAAGTGAAAAGACTTCTTCTTTTAAAAGTCACATGTCAAATGCCTTACCTTGTATGTTGCATCTAAAAGAAAAAGGAAAAGAATGTAAAATGAACAACCCATCTTAAATGACTTAGCAGTTGGATGTTAAATTTTATAATTAAAAAAACTTTCAAACAATGAATAGTTATAAGACTTCTTTACAAGTGCTCACATTAAATGACTTTAATTAAAAGGCAAAATACATTGTTATTAATTATATTAATAAAACATTAATTATTATATGATTATATATACATAAATAATACAAAATTAGAGTATATGAAAATACATTATATATATATATATATATACTAGCGGATGCCTGTGCCCGAGGGCATGGGGATAAATTTTCCCCCGTGATAAAATCCAGCCAATAATAACTCGCATTTTAAAAAAAATAAAAAAAAATATTTTTAAAAAAATATTTAAAAAAACAAATATTTTAAAAAAAAATAATTTAATAAAAAAAGTAATAAAATAATAATGTATGTATGTATGCAAGCATGCAACACATAAAATGCCATGCATGAGTTACTATTCATAACACCATTGTCCCATATATATATATATATCAGGAAGAATGTATATGTATGATATTCTTGCTTTTTCATGCATGACATTTTCTTCTTATGTATGATATTTCATGTGCTGCATGGGTGCATAGCATACATACACGCATACATGCATGCTAACAAATGGGTTGGGCTAATGGGCTGGGCTAAAAAAATGGGTTGGGCTAAAAATTTGGGTTGGGCCCAAAATAGTGGACTGGGCTTTTATTTGGGTTGGGCTAAATCGTGCCATAGGCACGGGCATGGGCTAGTATATATATATATATATATATATATATATATATATATATATATATATATACACTAGGGTATGCCCGTGCTTGAAGGCACGCAGATAATTTTGAAAACTATAAAGTCGTGTATAATGTAAATAATAAATGTTTTTATGTATTGTATGTGTAAATAATTTAAAAATTGCAAAATTTAGGCATAATAGTAACTTCACTTTGGAGTTATTAGTTTCAATCTCAACTCAAGTAGAGACATCAAAACATTTTGTAGTTCCTTATAGAGCACTCTACTCTGACGGAAACATGGTTGCTCATCTCATTTTTAATTGGTTGTGTTCTTGTTAGATAAAAAATGTGAAGATCATGTTCGATTTGTAATGGTTTGTGTGCATGTTAGATAAATAAAATAAAAATCATATCATGTTGCATTTTAATTGATTCATGCTCATGTTTAAGAAAAGAAATTCACGTTTTGTGTCTTTTTTAATTAGTTATGTTCGTGTTAGGTAAAAACAATTGTAAAGGTTGGGTTCGGTTTGAATTGGTTCGTGTGCGGATGCCCGTGCCTGAAGGCACGACTGAATTTTCGAGGATATAATATATGCTTACGACATGTATTGTGAAATCGAGTCTCCAAGTTGTGGACTAAAATTTACGTGTCAATAACACTACCCAAGCTTGATTTTCAAATAAATTTCAAACATAATTGCAAAAAAACATTAACCAAATACATAGTAAATCCATAAAGGTAAAAAAATAACAACAAACCTATAATTTATTAATAATTGACCTTTTTAAGAACCATGTTTTGATAATGACATTTAAAACTTGTTAATTTGTAAAAAAAAAATATCACATAATAGGGACAAAAACATGAATGGCCCTTGGTATCCCATTCCCACCCTCTAAAACACAAATATAAACTCTTAAAAACGCACAATAGTGAATGATATATATTTTTTAATCAAAATTATTAATTTTCAAAGCCGATGCATTTGATGGGAGTAATAATGATGTGATCAAATAATCCTGAGCCAAAATTTCAGTGAAACATTACCTCAGAAAGTTACGTTTACCCCACCCAGAAGCACATTCTTGCACTTGAGATCACAATGAACAATTCCATTTCTGTGGAGATAATTTAAGCCCTCGAGAATTTCCTTCGCGTATAAACATATAACTTTTTCATCTATTTCCCCTCCGACTTTTTGTGTGACATCGACCAAACTGCCACCACCCATGTACTCCATGAAGAGGTTGAGTTTTTCACCCCCATTTCCTCCATTAAGAAATTCCTCCCTCCCTATGCACTGTACGATGTGGGGGAATTTAATTTCTGTAAAATATTTACGTCATTTCAAAGGAAATAACTTCTGCTTGTGATTCTGCAGTTTCACAACAAAAAGTGTATACAGATGGAATGTTCCTAGTCCGATAACTTTTCCCTTCACCCATTCGAGATGTGCCATTTATTTTTCCTCCATTTGGCTTGATTATTAAGGATAGATTGGGTATAATGTAGTGTTTGGTTAATAGTCCTAAATTAGGTACGAAAAAAATTTCAATCTTTTCAAATGCATATAGATGGAATGTTCACTCAAGAAATGTATGTGGCAAATTATGGAAAATATATAAGTAACATGGAATTTGGAAATGCCCTCAATAAGAAAGAAAACAAATTGATTTTCCCTAATAAAAAAAAATAAGGAAGCAATATTTTGAATAGGCAACTACAACAGAACAGAGGTATCACCATCAAGTTTCTTTGATATATATACTAATAATGATACATATACTAATCATATGTCCCAGCGCCTCTGTTCCATGATTTCAATAAAAATCCAAGTCTTCACCAATGCTCCTCAAGCAATCATGCAGTTAGAAAGCTTAGGGCAGTCGAAGTTGTGCTTGTTTTAGTCTGAATACGAAAAGACATCCACCATTCCAAAACTTAATCCTGCAGAATATTTCCTTTTGAAAAACTTCAATATCTATCTCCAAAGAAATCATGAAAAACTTCACATACCTCATGAAAAACCCACCATTAAGCTCAGTCTCGCTTTTGGAAGTTGGCTCAGCTGCATTCAGCTCAGTCTCGCTTGGTTTAGCTTCATCTGCAGCCTGTTCTTCTTCACCCTCATTTCTATCATCGGCGAGGTTGGTCTTCATTATCTATCCCGGTCTTGAATTATCATTTTACTCTCCATGTCCACTGTCATTATCAAATGCACCTCAAAATTCAAAGGTTTCATGAGAGGATTCCTAGACAAATTAAAAACAACAAAATGATAAGGAAAATTAATACCAGTTAAGCCTATGTCCACTGTCCAGTAAAACCCAAGATTTCAAATGACAGTTGCATCTTGTTTTCATTTGCTCGGCATGACAGTTGCATCTTGTTTTCATGATAGGATACATGTCCAGTAAAAAACAATAATTGGAATTAGTAAATCATCTTTGTAACTTTTCATGACCTTATTTTCCAAGGTGTAAAATATTTTATTCATGGAAATAAATTCCCATTATGACACTTGAAGAAAAAAACTAAGATTCACAATTCAACTGGTATGTGTATGCATTTAAAAAAAAATCGTAGGACATAAAAAATAACTTTTCTTAGTATATATTATAGGAATAGTTAAGAGGTATATAAGATAAAATTTACTTTTTAATAACATATTTTGTTCCAACATTCAATTTACTTGAAATGAACATAGTAAATGCTATCTATTCAAGCTAACAGTATAATAAATCGTTATAACTGTTCAACAGGGCCAACAAAATTAATTGTAGCTGATTTCAATTGAACAAATTTTCAACATGTAGTCGAATTTCTTGTATGCCCTCTAGCTGATTATTAACAAAATTTCAACATGTAGCTGAAGTTTCTTGTATGCCCCGCTGAACATAATAAATGCTATACGTTCAAGCTAACAGTTATAATACACTTGAAATTAGCTAGCTTGGAATAAAGACTGCAGCGCATGAAACTTACCTCCACCGAGGTCCATCATCCACTCTTATGATAGTAGAATCAGCACATTGGATAATGACTAAAGTCGCAAATAAAAAATAGTCGTAAATGAATAAATCCGCAAAAGGAAAGGAATCTCTATATACTATAAAATGCTAAACAAGCATTTAATGATAGCTTCTTCTAAGGCTATCCAAGTGGCATCTCTATCTCTATTCTCTATCTATATATGCTTATGTGGGTAATCAAAAGACAATCTTTTATTTTGGATAACCAGAAGTCAGGAAGCCCTAGGCGTTGATTTATTGGTATTAGCAAAGCCCAAAACCTTTTCATTAGAATAAGACTTGAATAGGTATACGAACTATTGAGAAAATGAATGGGCTCCCCCTACACATTTTGATGTTAGCTTCTACCAAACTATGAACCCAATCGTGACTATTTTATATATATACTGTCAAGAAGCAATATCCCCATGTACTCAGGTAATATGCTATTTCTTTAACTTTTTGATTTTTGGAAGCCCAATTAAGAAAAAGGTAATATGGTATTTTTTTAAGCCTTTACCAAAGTAAAGATACACCCTCTTGCACATGTTATAGATTGATTTTTTTTTAATCCAAATTTTCAGATTTGTATTTTTAAATTATTGGATAAAGATTTTTTATTTTTTCTATGAGATTTGATGATAGTTTTTTATATATTAAAAAACAGGTTTTTTGGATAAATATTTTTTTTCTAGAAATCATTTTTATTCTGCTAGAAAATATTTTTTTAGGATGAAAACATTTTTTTTCTAAAAATCTTTTATCAAAATTATTTTTATGTTTTTTAATCCTGTTTAGAATTTTTATTTCTGGATTTTTTTTCTTTTTTATTATTTAAAAAAAAATTGTTTTTTCTGTATACGGTAAATTTGGTTTGTCTCTATCTTATCATTCTCTCTCATTATAGTATGATTTGAATATTTGTAAGATCTGATGCATTTAGAAGTTTTTTTCCCCTTCTCGGGTATAATGAAAATATGGGTTTTTTGAGATTAGGGGTATCAACTATATTATCACTCTATAATTAACATTACAAAACTATTTAATTTGAAGTTTCATCCTCTTTAATTATAGTCCATTCATTTTGATAAAAGAGTCTTATTTCTGATTTCTCAATGTAGTATAATCAACCTCATATAACATTTTTTTTATAATACATTGTTTGCCATTTATCGATATTTTTAACGAAATCGCTCGCGCATCGCGCGGGTTTACACCTAGTGTAACTGTAAAACGAGAAGATAAACGATAAGATCCAAATCAGAATGAAACGTAAATCAGCTCTGCAGGTCCGCGTATCTATTAATCACTATAACGTTTGGAAATCATAATAACACGCAATTCTTACCTGCAATTCTTTCCAAATCAAGGACGTGCCTTTGAAAAACTCGTTAACCATTCATCCATCCAATGTAGTGCAGAACATTGAGGAAGTGAACATTCATTGGCCCTAGGAAATATCTACCAGAATGAACATATGTTAGCCCATATGTACTTGAATTATGTGTTATTATATCATAGATGTGTTATTATCATTAATCTTTTCAAAAAGTAAATCACCTGAGTTTCTAAATAGTATTCCCCAATCTGTGTAGGCTCATTGAGTTGTATCATAATGCACTGCTGATAAAACAAATGGTTTAGTATAATAACTACAAATTTCTACATTGGAAAGATGAATATGTGGTTGCGACCACCAGATAACCGAAAATATGGCATTTGACTCAACACCTGAAAGAAAAAGGTGGCTATTTGAAACTTCATTATGATAAAACTTTTAACAGATATGAAACAAATAATCTCTGTTATAATATTATCAAGCATTTTGAAGGAGTATCACCTTCACATAGTTCTGATTAATCTCTTTATCATTCAGACCACCCATTATCCGAACGCATTTAACATATGAAGGTACAAAGAAAAGATTTGCTTCCTCTTTCTTTCTCGTTAAATACTGACTGTAAAAGCAACCTGTGTATTTTGACCTACAATTTATATTAGAGACATTAGAGAAATGACAAATCAAGAACATTAATTACTTTATGACTATTAATTGGAAGGAAGAAAATTCAAATGAACCTGAGTACCCCACTGACCTTTGAGGCAAGATTGAGCGGAGATCTTTTGATCTCGTTCGTATAAGAGGTGTTTGAGACCATGGATTTCGTCTTCATCATAGACGTAGATCTTGAGGGATTAGTGTCACGTTTCATAGAAATGTGAAGTAACCATGTTAGAACCTTGGAAATCCCAGAACTCATCTGCAAAACCAACGAAATCACCCATGTTAGATACAACATATAAGGATCAGAACACTAAAAAATAGAGTTCATCCCTGTCAAAAATATTATATGAAAATTAACCACAAATCATCATCTTTCAACCACCAAAAGCACCAACGCAAGCCACCATCAACAATAACCCCAAACCCATTTTAAAACCTTGGAAATTCCAAAACCCACCTGCAAAACGAAAAAATCAAATATCCATAAAGAGGGAGAGAGATCTAACCCAATCCTTAGATAGAGAAACCAAACTCGACTTCAGATCTAAATCAAGCCCGAGTTTGAGTTGCCGGTTTTGGTTTGAATCGATTAGTGAGAGAAGGTTTGTGAGTGGGGAGCTTGAGGAGAGAGGGTGAGGTGAGAGGGTTTGTGAGGGTGGGTTTGTCTCAATTAAACCGAGGAAATTGCATGAAAGAGAAACAAAGCCATGCTCCTCTATCACAGCTTTAGTGAAGGGTGTTTATTTACTAACGTATCCTTGTTTTTGAATTAAAGTAAGGAGGTGGAAAATATTTAGAGTGTGAGAAAAAAGGGGGAACTCAAATGTTTAGGGGGTAAAATAGGTAGTGCAGAAATTAATTCATCTCATGACATCATCAGCCAAACTTGTGACATCATCAGCCAAACTTGTGACATACATAAGTTTTATACTTTATTATATATATATATATATATATATATATAAATTTGTTCCTTTTCCGACCTCCAAAAGTTTAATTAGAGGTATTTCTCTTTTATATGGTAGGTTTGGTTTGTCTAACTTGTTTTCAATGGATTCTAGTTGTTTTCCTAAAGTATTTAGGTATTGGTTAGTGTAATTATTTTGTTCAATAACCTTTTTGATTTCATCATTAGTAGAAGTGATTTTAAAGGGTGTAGCAACTACTTCTGTTTCCATGTGATTTACTAAAATGGTTTCTAGTGGAGGGTGACTAGACGAGACTGTAGTTTTGTCTTGTTTTATCCACTTTGCTTTTGTTAGGACATTTATTTTGTGATAATATCTAAATAGTCAAAGAACTTTATTTCTGTTCTTATCTCATTCATTAAAGTTTTCCACTTTCTTATTATTCTATCCTTTTCTCTTTGGGAGTACTTTTCTCGATATATGTTCGTCGTTTAGTACGGTTTTTTTTTGACTCAAAACCTTCTCCTAATTTAATCATGTCAATTTTATAATCTTTGTTGATTGTTAATAATTGGTGATTTACTGAACTTGTTTCAAAATCTGTTTGAGTGGGGGAATGTTGATCTTCATCATCATTAAAATTTGAGGTAGCTGTATAACAAGGGTTACTTACTTGGGAAGTTGTATCAATTTCTTTTAACTTAAGATTACGTCTAGGCATTAAGTCGTCATCTTTTCTTGTTGAATAACTCGTTTCGGATTTACTATCATCTCTAATATGGAGAGGTTTAAATTGTGGTTGATCAAAATTTATTCTAACTGATCCGCAAGGTATTCTTGGATTCATTCAAGATTAATAGCATTATTTTGTAATTTTCGAGGATGATTTTCATTTTCTAATAGCCAATCATTTGGTAAATTAATATATTTCCAATTTATTGACCTAGGCACTTGGATATTAGCATCATTTGTACTACTTTGTATTAGTAGAGTTTTGTCTTTTGGACTTTTTACTAAAGCGTGTACATTTAGGTTTGTTCTTAAACACTTATAATAAATTTTGTAGATTAAAGCAAGTGGTTTACGTCCTTCTAACATTTTATATCCAGATGTTTTAATATTTAGTGTCATGGTTTTTAATATGTGAGGGTCGGTTAAACTTAATGTAAAATCTGGAAAGAATTAAAATGTATTGGACCATTAAAAAGGCTTGATTCCATCATTCCTAAAATACTAGTGTTGTAATTAGTATGTCTAGCATCTTGAAAGTGAACAAAACACTGATTACGAATCATCAAGATACTATGAATCGGGTACAAACTCTAGTTCTCCACATATAATATTAGGATGCAAAGGCAACTGCTGTAAAACTATCAATGTTCTCACTAAACAAGAAGAACGGGAAGAATTATTAATTGATATAATTGGAAAAATAGAAAATCGAGAATGAAAATCACAATACCTTTCAAAATTTAGAAAATTATTATCCAAAGAAGAAAGTAGTATAAATACACAAAACAAAATAAGTCTTGATAATACTTTAAAACGATTTAAAACTCACAAGGTAGTTATATTACAAGATCTCCAACGAGAAGTCAACATGATTAAACAGGATATCAAAGACATCAAAATAGAAAGTAAATAATTAAAACAAGATATCACTATTTTAAAAGTAGACCAAACTTTCTAAAAGCAACAAGTCATATCCTCAGAAGAAAGTGAACCAAAAGCTGAACAAGAACCTAAAATAGTAACAACAGAAGAAACTGATCAGCAATTTAACATCATAAAGCAAATTAATTTACAAAAATGGCATGTACAAGTAACTTTAATTATCAACAAAGAATATGAGATAAAAGTCATAGCATTAATTGATTCAGGTGCAGATCTAAATTGTCTACAAGAAGGATTAATTCCAACAAGGTATTATCATAACACATCTGAATGATTAAACTCAGCCAATGGAAGTAAAATGAAAATCAAATACAAATTACCCGA
Source organism: Sambucus nigra (assembly GCA_949130495.1). Taxonomy (NCBI): domain Eukaryota; kingdom Viridiplantae; phylum Streptophyta; class Magnoliopsida; order Dipsacales; family Adoxaceae; genus Sambucus; species Sambucus nigra. Next base: position 670,329,600 of record OX422207.1, on the reverse strand, counting down.
AGCACATATTTGTCAAAATAATGTATGTTACAAAACTCCTTTTGTTTTAGTAAAAAATATGACCGACAAGGTAATCTTAGGAATCCCTTTTCTTTGCCTTCTATACCCATTCACAACTAGTGATACTGGAATAACCTCCCTAGCCTTAGGACAACAAGTAAAATTTGAATTTCTTTCAAAACCAGAAGTCAGAGATTTAAAAACACTCAAAGATTTTTCAATATTAGTAAATCCTCTTCAATAGAAGAGAAAACAATTAAATTTTTAAATGAAGAAGTAAGATACAAGAGGATCGAAGACCAACTTACCAACGAGGTTCTCCAGAATAAAATAGAAAATTTCAAATTAAAAATCACAAATGAAATCTGTTCTAATCTACCAAATGCCTTTTTACATAGAAAGAAACATATAGTAACCTTGCCATGCACCAAAGATTTTAGTGAAAAAATTATCCCTACCAAACCAAGACCAATCCAAATGAATCAAGAAGATATGGAACTATGTAAAGATGAAATTAATGGTTTATTGCAAAAAGGAATTATAAGAAAAAGTAAATCTCCCTGGTCATGCCCTACATTCTATGTTAGAAAAAATGCCGAATTAGAACGCGGAACACCCAGACTAGTCATCAATTACAAACCACTTAATAAAGTTTTAGAGTGGATAAAATAATCAATCCCAAATAACGTGACCTCATGAACCGACTAAATCAAGCAATTGTTTTTTCCAAATTTGATATGAAGAGTGGATTTTGGCAAGTACAAATCCAAGAAAAAGACAGATACAAAACTGCATTCACAACTCCCTTTGGTCACTATGAATGGTGTGTCATGCCATTTGGGCTAAAAAATGCACCTAGTGAATTCCAAAATATCATGAATGAAATATTTAACCCTTCCTCCCATTTTATGATTGTCTACATTGATGATGTCCTCATCTATTTCCATACAATTGACGAACATTGGAAACACTTAAATTTATTTTTTGAACTAATAAAAATTAATGGTTTAGTGGTTTCAGCCTCAAACGTCAATCTATTCCAGACAAAAATTAGATTTTTAGGTCATAATATCCACCAAGGAAAATTAGTCCCATAGATAGGGCCCTCCAATTCACTGATAAATTTCTTGATGAAATCTTCGAGAAAGCGCAACTTCAAAGATTTCTAGGATCATTGAACTACATTGCTGAATTTTATCCAAATCTTCGCAAACAATGCAAACCATTATTTGAACGACTACAAGTGACCCTCCTCCTTGGACTATAGAACATACCTCGATAGTTCAAAATGTTAAGAAACATGTTAAAACCCTACCTTGTCTTGGCCTTTCTACACCAAATTCATTCAAAATCATTGAAACCGATGCCTCTACGGAGGTGTTCTTAAACAGGAAATTAACCCTTATTCCCGTGAACAAATTGTTCGATTCTATTCCGGAGTCTGGAATAAAGCGCAAAGTAATTATAGTACTATTAAAAAAGAAATATTATCTATTGTTTTATGTGTTTCGAAATTTCAAAGTGACATTTTAAACCAAAATAATTTAGCCTGTGTGGATTGTAAAAGTGCAAAATATTTTTAAAAAAAAGAGGTCCACAATATTCCTTCTAAACAAATTTTAGCTAGATGGCAATCTATACTGAGCATTTTTGATTTTGATATTGAGTATATTAAAGGAAGTGAGAATTCCATTCCTGATTTTCTAACACGTGAATTTCTACAGAATAGCAATGGTGAAGAAAAATCCCCAGAAGACAACTAGAGCTCTTGCTGCACCCACAAGCCAAGCTTCTACTAAAATTGCATCCCCTCTCCAAGTAACAAACAAATACCAGGTCCTTAGAAACATTCCAAGTCCAAATTTTAGTTACAGTTTCACTCTAGCAACTCCCGCAGAGTTTGGACCTTCTTCTAGTCAATATCTAGTCAATGACCCATTTGCTACACAGCCCATTCAGCAAATTACTAAAACCAAAATTTATAATCACCCTGCTAAACTGATTATGTGCTCAAACCAAAATTTTCAAATTTATTTTCTATTGAGCCAAATCACAGCCATATAAAAAATCCCACTGATTTAGTAAAAAACTATTTTCCTCCCTCTTGGCATTTCATTCCCCACCATCCTTCCAAGACTTTAAAATTTTACATGTACTCTTTATTCCTCGAAATCATCCCGTATTAAAGCAATCACCGATCGCAATGATTCCTCAAGGATTCTTTACCATTCCTAGCACATTAATAATATAATCTCTCTTCAAGATTGGGGATCCCATCCCTCCATTCTAAAAACCCTCCAAGGTCATCAAATTCAGTTTAGTCATTATGATTATATTGAAGCATGGTTTAAAGTTCTCTTTTACCAAAATGAGTCATTCACTCATTCTTGGTTTCTTTGCTTTGATAAAAATTTTTAAAGTAAAATTCATTCTTGGTTTTTCCGGTGGTGGACACAACATGATTCTATCCCAGAAATCCTCCCTGCAGACCTCCAAGAACAAGTTAAATATTTCTCCACAGTTTTTAAAGTAAACGAACATAATTCCCAGTTCCCAGTTTTACTTTTGTTCTATAGTAAATACAAAGTTCCATGGATATTCAAATGGCAATATGGAATACAACAGTCAACAATTGTCTGGTAATTTTATGTTAAATGGTGGGATTCTTTTAATCAACAAAGGATTATTAATGCTGTCCAAATGGAGTTTCCTCGCCAACCAGTTATGACTCCAAATCCGGTCGAAGCAGTCCATGCAGTTAAGAAATCCCATCAAAGTTATATGGATACAACATTAGCCAAGTCAAAAAGTCCCAGTAGCTCAAAGATTTAGCAAAACAACTTCTTCTTCAAGCTAAAGCCGAAGAGGAAAATTATTGTTCTCCCACCTCTTCTGCCGAGTCAACAAATAGTCACCAAGTTAACACATCGGATCCATATTCGAGTTCATTGTTCCAAGATGCCCAAGACCCTTACAGTTTGTAATAAAATTTATCATATTTCTGCAGGATAATATTTGGTCAAATGAGTTGCTATTCATGAACAGTGCTGAATGATTAAAATATTCCTCGACAAGTTACTATTTATGAACAGTCTTGTCGCACGGGATTACAGTTTATCAGCTAGCAGTGTACCGGAAGTTAAAATCAGTTACCCAAGGTAAAAGCAGTTTACCTGAAGTTAATGTCAATGTCAGTTACCCAAGGTTAAAGCAGTTTACCCGAAGTTGAAGCCAGTTACCCAAGTTTAAAGCAGTTCACCCAAAATAAAAGCAAAGGACTTTTCAACTATAAATAAAGCATTCAGTCATCCATTCAAGGCAGAGTCTAATTTCCTATCTCACTTCTGCAAACTCTCTCTCTCTCTCTCTCTCTCTCTCTCTCTCTCTCTCTCTCTCTATTATTCTCTGAGTTTTAGTTTTATCTTGTATTACACATTATGCTTTCAAGTTCATCCTGTTCAACCAACTGTATTAATCAGTAATCTTTGCAAGTTAACTTTCAGTTATTATAATTTTGATTTTCAGTTTTCTGTATTTATTTCTGATTTATTATATGCGCTGCTTCCCTTTTGGTATCAGAGCCAAGTTCCCAGTTATTGTGTTTGATCTAAATTTCCAGTTATTCTTTAAAGCCAATTTCGACCCGAGTCAATTCTTACAACCTTTTTGTTTTCACATCCTAACTTGTTTGATCACCTGAACAGTAAATTCGGTATCCAAACAGTAAAACCCAAGAGAGTGGCATGAGCGGATAGGTGTGATAGGGTATGTATTGAAACATTTTGAGAAAATAAACATGAAAATTGTAAGAAGAAAATAGGTTCCTTTAAAAGCTTTAAAATGAATAGATTATTTAGATCAAATTCTTTGCCTAGTTTTAGCTCTTGGTCTTCTTTAGCTTTTTCCCCAGACATAATAAACGAAGAAAAACATGCTTATGAAGAAGTAAATTTAGATTTAAATGATTGAAATATTCCCAAAGTCCCAACAAAAGAAATTTACGAAACTAGTTTCCTGAAGTCACCCTTTAGTACTAATTACAATATTAAAACTGTTGAGCATGTTTATGCTTTAAATAAAGAACACGATAGGATTCAACTATTAACTAGTGAAGCTATTACAAAACAAAGAAAAAACGGATTCAATTTCCTACACATAGGATTAATACAAGTAGCAGTCAAACCATTTACTAGTAAAGGAATAAATGCCTCTATCCTCTTTGAGAGATCATTTAAGTAAACTTCCGGAGGTCAGAAAAGGAATAAATTTACAAACAAGGTCTGAAAAAACTCTAGATAAAATAGATAAAACGCTTAAAGATATCAAAACAGAGTCGTTAAAGACTATTACAACTATCAACAATAATATTACCTATGTTAACCAAACAGACTCATTCCAAGAATCTACTACAGATGAAGATATCCAAACTATTGAAAAACAATTTACTGATGTTGAATTAAATAAAATAAAAAACTCCCGAGTAACTCCAACAACCTTAACAAAAAATTGGTATACTAAACCCACACTCCCAGATATGCAATATGAAGAAAGAAATATGAACAATCAATTCTCGATTTCATTGGATAGACCTTATGAATGGAACATAGATGGATTATTTGAACAAGAAATTTTAAATAAAATGCAACACATATCTATAGTTGCCAATAATTACCTAAACAATCAAAACATTCCCCAAACATAAATAGTTGACCTTTTAACAACAGGATTCACCGGAACATTAAAATCTTGGTGGGATAAACATCTTACCGAAGAATCAAAGGAACAAATTAAATTTACTGTCCAATAAGATGCTAATGACCTCCCAATTTTTTATGAAAGCATTGGAATGGGAATTCCAGATGGAGTTAACACTCTAGTTTTCATAATAATAAAATATTTTTTAGGAACACCAAGTAATATAACCTCAAGAATTCATGATCAACTAAGTAACCTTAGATGCCCAACTTTAAGCGATTGTAGATGGTACAAAGATGTTTTCACATCATGAGTAATGCTTAGAGACGATAGTAATGAACCATTTTGGAAAGGAAAATTTATTAATGGTTTTCCAAATTTATTTGCTCATAAAATAAAAGTTCGAAGTAATACAAATGGACACATTGATTATCATAATCTTACATATGGAGACATAATAAGTACAATCCAGAAAGAGTGTCTTCTTTAGCTTTTCCCCTAGACATAATAAAGGAAGAACATGTTTATGAAGAAGTAAATTTAGATTTAAATGATTGGAATATTCCCAAAGTCCCAACAAAAGAAATTTACAAAACTAGTTTCCTAAAGTCATCCTTTAGTACTAATTACAATGTTAAAACTGTTGAGCATGTTTATGCTTTAAATAAAGAACACGATAGGATTCAACTATTAACTAGTGAAGCTATTACAAAACAAAGAAAAAACGAATTCAATTTCCTACACATAGGACTAATACAAGTAGCAGTCAAACCATTAACTAGTAAAGGAATAAATGCCTCTATCCTCTTATGTCTTAGAGATGTTAGACATACTAATTACAACACTAGTATTTTAGGAATGATGGAATCAAGCCTTTTTAATGGTCCAATACATTTTAATTGTTTTCCAGATTTTACATTAAGTTTAACCGACCCTCACATATTAAAAACCATGACACTAAATATTAAAACATTTGGAAATGAAATGTTAGAAGGAAGTAAATCACTTGCTTTAATCCACAAAATTTAGTATAAGTGTTTAAGGACAAACCGTGCATATAATAAAACGGAAATAAATACTGAAAACTGAAAATTGAAATTACAATAACTGAAAGTTAACTTACAAAGATTACTGATTAATACAGTTGGTTGAACATGATGAACTTAGAAGCATAATGTGTAATACAAGCTAAAACTAAAACTGAGAGAATAATAGAGAGATGGAGAGAGAGAGAGTTTGCAGAAGTGAGATAGAAAATTAGACTTTGCCTTGAATGGATGACTGAATGCTCTATTTATAGTTGAAAAGTCCTTTGCTTTTACTTCGGGTGAACTACTTTAACCTTGGGTAACTGGCTTTAACTTCGGGTAAACTTCTTTAACCTTGGGTAACTGACTTTAACTTAGGTAAACTGCTTCTACTTTGGGTAACTGATTTTAACTTCGGTTAAACTGCTAGCTGATAGACTGTAAACCCGTGCGACGGCACTATTCATAAATAGTAACTTGTGGGGGAATATTTAATCATTCGGCACTGTTCATGAATAGTAACTCATTTGACCAAATATTATCCTGCAGAAATATGATAAATTTTATTACAAACTGTAAGGGTCTTGGGCATCTTGGAACAATGAACTCGAATATGGATCCGATGTTATAACTTGGTGACTATTTGTTGAATCGGCAGAAGAGGTGGGAGAACAATAATTTTCCTCTTCGGCTTCAGCTTGAAGAAGAAGCTTTTTTGCTAAATCTTTGAGCTGCTGGGACTTTTTTGACTTGGCTAATTCTGTATCCATATAACTTTGATTAACTGCTTGGACTGCTTGGACCGGAATTGGAGTCATGTCGGGTTGGCAAGGTAACTCCATTTGGACAACATTAATAATCCTTTGTTGATTGAAAGAGTCCCGCCATTTAACATAAAATTGTAGGACAATTGTTGACTGCTGTATTGCATATTGTCATTTGAATATCCATGGAACTTTGTATTTACTACAAAACAAAAGTAAAATTGGGAACTGAGAATTATGTTCGTTTACTTTAAAAACTGTGGAGAAATATTCAACTTGTTCTTGGAGGTCTGCAGGGAGGATTTCTGGGATGGAACTATGTTGTGTCCACCACCGGGAAAGCCAAGAAGGAATTTGACGTTTAAATTTTTGATCAAAGCAAAGAAACCAAGAATGAGTGAATGACTCATTTTGGTAAAAGAGAACTTTAAACAATGCTTTAATATAATCATAATAACTAAACTGAATTTGATGACCTGGGAGTGTTTTTAGAATGGAGGGATGGGATCCCCAATCTTGAAGAGAAATTATATTATTAATGTGCAAGGAATGGTAAAGAATCCTTGAGGAATCATTGCGATCGGTGATTGCTTTAATACGGAGTGATTTCGAGAAATAAAGAATATTCATGTAAAATTTTAAAGTCTTGGAAGGATGGTGGGGAGTGAAATGCCAAGACGGAGGAAAATAGTTTTTTACTAAATCAGTGGAATTTTTAATATGGCTGTGATTTGGCTCAATAGAAAATAAATTTGAAAAATTCGATTTGAGCACATAATCAGTTTAGCAGGGTGATTATAAATTTTGGTGTTAGTAATTTGCTGAATGGGTTATGTAGCAAATGAGTCATTAACTAGGTATTGACTAGAAGAAAGTCCAGGAACTGTTACTAAAATTTGGTCTTGGAATGTTTCCAAGGACCTGGTATCTGTTTGTTACTTGGAGAGGGGATGCAATTTTAGTAGAAGCTTGGCTAGCTTGTGGGTAGAGCAAGAGCTCTAGTTGTCTTCTGGGGATTTTTCTTCGCCATTGTTATTATGTAGAAATTCACGTGTGAGAAAATCAGGAATGGAATTCTCACTTCCTTTAATATACTCAATATCAAAATAAAAAATTCTCAATATAGATTGCCATCTAGCAAAAGTTTGTTTAAAAGCAATATTGGGGACATCTTTTTCTAATATTTTGCACTTTTACAATCCACACGAACTAAAAATTTTTGGTTTAAAATGTCACTTCGAAATTTCGAAACACATAAAACAATAGATAATATTTCTTTCTTAATAGTACTATAATTACTTTGCGCTTTATTCCAGACTCCGGAATAGAATCGAACAATTTGTTCAGAGGAATGAGGGTTAATTTTCTGTTTAAGAATTCCTCAGTAGCCAATGTCAGAGGCATCGGTTTCAATGATTTTGAATGAATTTGGTGTAGAAAGACCAAGACAAGGAGGGTTACTTTGTAGTCGTTCAAATAATGGTTTGCATTGTTTGCGAAGATTTGGATAAAATTCAGCAATGTAGGTCAATGATCCTAGAAATTTTTGAAGTTGCGTTTTCTCGAGGATTTCATCAGGAAATTTATCAGCGAATTTGATGGCCCTATCTATGGGACTAATTTTTCCTTGGTGGATATTATGACCAAAAAATCTAATTTTTGTTTGGAATAGATTGACTTTTGAGGCTGAAACGACTAAACCAGTAATTTTTTTTAGTTCAAAAACTAAATTTAAGTGTTTCCAATGTTCATCAATTGTATGGCAATACATGTGGACATAATCAATGTAGACAATTATAAAATGGGAGGAAGGGTTAAATATTTCATTCATGACATTCTGGAATTCACTAGGTGCATTTTTTAGCCAAAATGGCATGACACACCATTCATAGTGATTAAAGGGAGTTGTGAATGTAGTTTTGTATCTGTCTTTTTCATGGGTTTGTATTTGCCAAAATCCACTCTTCATATCAAATTTGGAAAAACAGTTGCTTGATTTAGTCGGTTCATGAGGTCACGTTTATTTGGGGTTGGATATCTTATTCAATCTAAAACATTATTAAGTGGTTTGTAATTGATGACTAGTCTGGGTGCTCCGCGTTCTAATACGGCATTTTTTCTGACATAGAATGCAGGGGATGACCAAGGAGATTTATTTTTTCTTATATTTCCTTTTTGCAATAAACCATTAATTTCATCTTGGGAAATGATTTGTGTCCCAAATAAATCCCCCAAATCCTCCCCCAAATAGCATTAAGTGTTGTACCTTGTGGTATGGGTCTTGCCAGGGCACAACTCACTAATGCTATTTGGGGGAGATTTGGGGGATTTGTTTGGTACCCATAGCATCACTCTTTCATCTTTACATAGTTCCATATCTTCTTGATTCATTTAAAAATGTGTATAGACATGAAAATAAGCAATCAAGCTAATAAAGAAAAATTAAGAGCAAAATATGAGATGGAAATTTTTTGTGGACAATATGGTTTGAACCCTGTTGCACCATCAAGAAATAAAAATTACAAGTCATACCCAAAACATACAAAAGACAGAGAAAAAGTTATTTCAAAAATAACAAATTTTACAATAAAGAAAATAAGGAATTTTATCAAAACATAAAAAACCACAAACGAATCCACAATATAAGAAAATTGACAAAAGTATAGTAAAATGTTATAAATGTTGAAAAACGGGTCATTACAAATCGGAATGTAAAGTAAAAGCCAAAATTAAGAAGTTACAACTATCATATGAAGTAACGCAAGAAATATACAAAATTTTGAACTAAAAAATTCTTCTAGTGAAAGTGAACAAAACACTGATTACGAATCATCAAGTTACTATGAATCGGGTACAAACTCTAGTTCTCCAGATATAAAATTAGGATGTAAAGACAATTGCTTTAAAACTATCAATGTTCTCACTAAACAAGAAGAACATGAAGAATTATTAATTGATTTAATTGGAAAAATAGAGAATTGAGAATTAAATCACAATACCTTTCAAAATTTAGAAAATTATTATCCAAAAAAGAAAGTAGTATAAATACACAAAACAAGATAAGTCTTGATAATACTTTAAAACAATTTAAAACTCATAAGGTAGTTACATTACAAGATCTCCAACGAGAAGTCAACATGATTAAACAGGATATCAACGACATAAAAATAGAAAGTAAAGAATTAAAACAAAATATCACTATTTTAAAATTAGACCAAACTTTCCAAAAGCAACAAATCATCTCCTCATAAGAAAGTGAACCAGAAGCTGAACAGGAACCTAAAATAATAACAACATAAGAAAATGATCAGCAATTAAACATCATAAACCAAATTAATTTACAAAAATTGCATGTACAAGTAACTTTAATTATTAACAAAGAATATGAGATAAAAGTCATAGCATTAATTGATTCAGGTGTAGATCTAAATTATCTACAAGAAGGATTAATTCCAACAAGGTATTATCATAAAACATCTGAACGATTAAACTTAGACAGTGGAAGTAAAATGCAAATCAAATACAAATTACCCAAAGTACATATTTGTCAAAATACTGTATGTTACAAAACTCCTTTTGTTTTAGTAAAAAATATGACTGACAAGATAATCTTAGAAATCCCTTTTCTTTGCCTTCTATATCCATTCATAACTAGTGATACTGGAATAACCTCCCTAGCCTTAAATCAACTAGTAAATTTGAATTTCTTTCAAAACCAGAAGTCGGAGATTTAAAAACACTCAAAGATTTTTCAATATCAGTAAATCGTCTTCAATAGAAGAGAAAACAATTAAATTTTTTAAATGAAGAAGTAAGATACAAGAGGATTGAAGATATCAAAATAGAGGATCGAGGTTTACATTGTTTCTTTAATTCCATCATTCCTAAGAGATGTTTTTATATATATATATATATATATATATATATATATATATATATATATATATATATATATATATAATTTACGTATCTCGGTGAGTCGTATCCTAGTTTTGAAAAAAATGCGAATCACTTGTCGCGTGTCGGGTCGTGTCCTGAATCATGTGTCGAGTCCGTGCTTCATCGGTTCCCATGATCCAGTCCGTTCCCTAGGATCTCACTTAATTGTTCACCCAAATACACTAACCTATCAAGTTGACGCCCGACTCTCCCACTACGACGTTAGGGATGACATTTTCCCCCAATGGGTTCAGGTTTTAGCGGGATTCTACCCTAATGGGGCGGTTATGGGGATCATTTTTCGGGATCGGGGTCGATTATGGGTTTAATTTTAGTCCCCAAAATATTCGAGTCGGGTTCGGGTAATACGGCGGGTCCCCACAGGGAAACTCGAAATTTATGTATGTATAATATTTTTATATTTCATAAAATAAAGCGTAAAACACTAAAACCCTAACTTAACTAAGTCTAACTCCTAAAATACACCCACACAGACGTAGTCTCCCCCTCTCCTCTTTGTGGCTTCCTCTTCCTCACCCATGACCTTCCTTCTTCCTCTCTTCTACTCCGGCCTCTCCCTGCCACCGCCCTATGCGGCTCCTCTCGTCAATTATGTTCTCTCTCGTCTCTCTCTGTCATACTGTTCAATGTATATGGGATTTGGGTGAATCTAATCAGATTTTTAAGTTCAATGTGTGTGTGTGTATATATCTTTAATTTTTTTTTTGGTGCTTGGGTTTAGTTATGGTTTGTATAATCTTTATTGAATTTTAGGTTTACGGATTGTAAAAATCTGATGTTGTTTTGGCTATATGATTGTATGAACCCCCCTACCCCCCCCCAAAAAACAGATTTTTAATATGTTATTATAACTGGTTCCCCACGGTGAATTCGAAACCCGTTACAATCGGGTATGTGAATCCACGACCCGAACCAAACGGGGAGTGGGGCGGGCTTGTGAATTAAAATTTTTAACGGGGATGGGGATGGAAGTGGCTCCCGGACCCCGATTCGCCCTGTTGCCATCCTTATATGACGTGGCTCCACTTGTGGTTTAGTATAAGTGACGCGTATATCCTGATCATCGGTAATACTCCCACCATCATTAGGCAATGCATTATCGATATCAGGTTGTATTTCGTCCTGTACTGGTGGTCCAACAATAATTACTTGGTTTTGTCCTCTTATCTCTCGTAAAATCAACTTCCTCTTGTGTTTGTGATCCATTACATAATCTTCCTTTAAGTATCGGACATTAATACTTATAATAACCCTCTGGTTCGTAGGATTATAAAATAGACCACCCTGGGTTCCTTTTGAGTAACCTACAAGGAGACATACTTCTGTCCATAATTCCAACTTTCCCGGCTCCTTCCTCAGAACGTGTGTGCTGGGCAACCCCAGATCCGAACATGTCTTAGACTCGACTTGTGTCCAGTCCACAACTTCATGGGAGTCGTCAAGACCGATTTTAACGGAACTAAATTCAATACATAGTAGCTGTCTCTAATGCATAACATCAAAATGAAACTGACAAATCCGAGTCGAATAGCTCATCATAGATTTAACCATGTCCAAAAGAGTCATGTTCCTTCTTTCCGCTACACTATTTTGTTGTGAATCGTCCGGTACAGACAATTGGGATGTAATTTCCACCTCTGATAAATGAGTCCTAAACTAACCTAAGAGGTATTCCCTTAGGTTAATTTATCATGTCTACGTCCCACCTCAGCCTTGTACACTTTGAACTTATCAAAAGCTTCATGACTTATGGTGCATAAAGTAAACATATCCATACCTTGAGTAATCGTCAATGAAAGTGACTCATAATCGCCTTTTTCTCGAGTAGTCATAGGATCGCATAAACCAGAATGAACCAATTCCAATACATTTTAGCTCTAAAGCCTTTGGCCGTGAAGGGCCTCTTGGTTATCTTACCTTCTAAACAGGATTCACAAACTGGATGTGCCTCCACTTCCAATGAACTTAATTGCCCATTTGAAACTTGCCTTTGAATTATTTTAGATCAATATGACCTAAGCACAAGTGCCAAAGATACCTTTGGTTCAATTTTGAAGGTTTCTTTCTCTTTAAGTTATTTTAATTTGAGTTGTTCATTTCAGTAAGTAAGACAGACTTTATAATATACACATCATTTTTAAATGTACCAGTACAAATAAAAGATTTGCTATTTTTGATAAAAACGTCTTTATTAAAACAAACCAAACATCCATTCATCACTAATCTAATTCGGGTCAAGCCTGAGTAACCCCTATCAGGCTTGGGAAGACATAATTTAATTCGGGTCAAGCCTGAGTAACCCTTAGCTTGACTCACTCAGCCCGATTTGCAGGCCTACCTCTACCGCTAATTAGAATTAATCCTGCCAAGCATCATAATTCCTTTGTAAAGTGAAATTTCTCGTAGGGAGCTTAAATCACTGTAATACCCCGTACTTTGGGCTATATTTATTTATGGGATTAATTAATTAATTGTTGTATTAATTGGAAATTAATCCGGGTTATAATACTAATGTAGTGCGAGTTAGTATTTGATTATGTGCTTATATGATTATATATGAGTTTGGAATTTGAAAATTTGTCGTGAGATTTATATACGGCATCTTAGAAATTTTGTTGAGACGCGTGGGACCGCCGCGTCACGGTATAATATTTTGATAATAAAAGTGAATTAAAAATCTATAACCCGTATGGTCGTTTTGAGTGCGCCAACGCGTCCGGAAGGGTCGAGATAGTCAGAAAACACTAGCCGGGGGTATAGTTTGGGTCCCGGGGTATTTTTAGGCCATACCGGCAACTTAAAGGGTATTTTAGTAATTTGGTATTTTTGGGTAATTAAAAGTGACGAAAATGGAGAGTTGTAATCTGATAAGGATTGACCCAACCAACCCTTATTAACCCAACAAGCTACGGAGGTTTATTATATTAGGTTTTCATAAGTTTCCCTCAAACCAAACCCTAGCCACCTTGAGCCACCATTGAAGGAGAGCTTAGAGAAGGAGAGAGATAGAGGAATTCTGCAGAGATTCTTCACCAAATCAACACCAAATTCGAAATCAAACCAAGGCAAGTGGTTTAATTATGTTTAACTTCAGCAAATGTTCTTTCCATGTTAGCAAATTGAAGATTTATAATTGTTATTGGAAGATGAATGAAAAACCCATGATTAATTGAACTTAGGTCTGAATTTTGAGGAAAAATTGCATGTAGACTAGTTGGTGACGATTAATCTGATGTGAATACATGATTGGGTGAAAGAAAAACGAATTAAATTCTGGGATTTGATGATGATATTATGTTAGGGTTCATGTTCTTGAGAAAATCTGGAAAAAGTAGGTTTTTATGAAGATTGATCCATATGTAGCCTTTAGATGTTGAATTATTGATTTATGAACGTTAGTAATACTGTAGGATTGTTATATGGCATTACTATGACGTTATATCTGAGAATCATACGTTAGAAATTGGTTTTGGGATGAATTAAAATCTGCAAAACGAAGCAGTCCGTAGCCATACCTGTTCGATCGATCGATCGACATTCATCAGTCGATCGATCGACTAGATCGATCGAGCGACATTCATAGGTCGATCGATCGACCTTCCCAGAATGAGTAAAATATTCCTTAATTTGATTTTAATGGTGGAAACCCTCGGAGAATACGTTTGTAGCCCTTATGAATACCCTCACCCTTGAGGAAGACCAGTAGGTGTGATTATTATAGTGGACTTTAATTAGAATACAATTCGAGGAATTATTCTAGATTATTGAAATTCGTTAGTGAGGTAACGTTTGGGTTAATAGTGTAAAGTTGTGTAATTTGATGAAATAAGGTTTAGAGCAGAAGTAAAGACCTTAAGAATAAAGATGTTATATTTGGGAACAATCGGAACTTAATAGTCTATTTGAGATAGATTTTAAGGATAAGGGATTACGGCGTGAGACGTGTCGGCAATTTAACCTTATATTAACGGGAGACTTGAAATATATATAAGTCTGGAATAATGGTATAATGATGTAGAAAATACCTTATTAAAATAGTGATATCTAAGATGTGTGAATGCTTAGTATATGGTTTATGTGTATAACATACCTACCATACTTGCTATCACGGGGGAGGTTACGTTCGCTTAGGACCCTCTAATCCTTGTGTGCCTACGGGGGGGATATAGACTGGTACCTTGATGAACATAGGTCATTGAAAGACTTATTGTGATATTAATAAGTCCGCTGATCATGGGAGCGTAGGTATGTGCGTGACCCATGTGATGGTGACTGTGTTCGCCTCCATTATTTGTGATGTTGTTATCGGTAAACTATTCCTGAGAGATTCGGAATATGAAATCCTTATGTACGTGATGTACCGGGATGGATAGCAGAGTATGTGTGCACCGCAGCTTAGTTCTCGGGGTGCTTGTGTCGTATATTTATGATGTGAATAATATACGCTTAATTTAATGGGAACCTTCATGTTAATGTTGTGAATATAATTACGGTAATGTTCCGAGACTGATAATGAGTTAACTGATAGTTATATCAATGGCATATTTAGTAACTGAGTTTACGTTAAACCTCTATTTAATTACGAGCGTTGTTATAATAAATGGAACCTAGTAATATGGGTAGAACCTTTGGCAGTCTAGCTAGTTATGTCGTCAGTTAGCTAGTAGTATGGGTCGTTATAGATGGGTAATTACGTTAGGGTTGCACAGTTAGTCGAGAGGTGAGAATTTAATGTGAGTGCACGTCCTAACATGTACTTTGCATTTAATGTTTTAAATGTTTTTAAAGCACTTGCAGGTTTTTAAAATATAACACATTCGGGCTCTGACCCGTTTGCTTTTCAAATCTCTTTTTCTTGTAAAACCTTTTTAGGTGCCCAGCCACAAGGACACCCAGCATAGGATTCTCATTCAGGTGACGAGCTGTAGCTGTTTGTGGAAGCTACAGGGATTTGCATGTAGACGCTTCTCTCATTTGGATTCCAGTCTCAGCATCTATCAGTTGTAGGGCATGTTGCCCAATTCTATTAGACATTTTTACATTTCAGTTTTCAGACTCTAGCATGTATTGCTCAGTATTCAGTTTTAGTTATTTATTTCCGTTTTCTTATCAGTTGTGGGATTTGTATTGAGGAGTTTTTCCTCCAGAGTTTATATACATTTTGTGATGGTTATTCGTTTCATTTCATTATGGTGAATGGTGTTATTTAGTTATTCATTACTCTTGTTGCATGTTAATCAGATTTAATAAAATTTGGCACTTACTTTTTAAATACTAGGTGGCTAGTAATAATAAAACGTTTTCGACAGTGATGCTATTAACTGAGCCAACTTGGCATTTTGAATTAATTTTATAAAGGCGTAGCTACCCGGTGTTTAATTAGTCGGGGTGTCACAGGTGGTATCAGAGCATCAGGTTCTAGTGTCCTTTAGGATCTGTACGGCTATTATGTTTCCGCTACATTTCTTTGATATAGAGCCCTATATTTTAGGACTGTTGTACTCTTTTGTGTGTACGCTTCGTTCTTCAGCTATGTTAAAGTTTATAACTGTAGACTTATAAACTTTGTTCTTATTTCAGATGCCTCCACGACGTGCACGACGAGTTCCCAGGGATGCAACGCCCGAACCCCAACCCGCTCCAGTTCAGGGCATGTTGAACGCCACTGAGGTTGCAGCTATAGTAGCTCAAGCGGTGAATGCCGCGATTGCCGTTATTCAGCAAGCACCGCCTCAGGCGCCGGTTGCCGCGCCAGTCCAGGTTAATGCATTCCCGTCTGCTTGGGAACGTGTACGTGACGCTTTTCAGAAAGCGCATCCGCCAGAGTTTGCAGGAAGCTCAGATGTGATTGTATCGAGCCAATGGAGGAAGGATATGCAGAGGCATTTGAGGATGCATGAGTGCACGGATGTTCAGAAGCAGGTACTAGCTACTTTTAAGCTAGTTGGATCTGCGCTGCAGTGGTGGGAGTCTATTACCACCGCGGAGGAGAGGGATACCCTCACGGTTCAGGAGTTCTGGGTGCGGTTCGACCGCAAGTACTTTCCGTCCGCAGTTCATACAGAGATGAGGAGAAAGCTGATGAGTCTGAAGCAGGAAGGCAAGACAGTGGCCGAGTATGAGGCCGAGTTTACTAACCTGTTGAATATCGTTCCAGACGAGATTCCAACAGAGAAGAAGAAGATAGAGAAGTTCACCGATGGGTTGAATTGGAGGATCCGTCAACATCTGCTAGGGAACCTATCGTTGGCCACGTATTCTGATGTGGTTAACGCTGCACTATTGCACTGCCAGGACCACCGTTTTCATATGGCCGAGGGCAAGCGGTCGGGGGAGTCTAGCCATCAGGGCAGGACTGGAGGACACGGTGCCAGCGGGGCACAATCTGGTCAGGGGCAGAGACAGACTGAGCAGGGTACCCAGCAGGGGGATAATAAGAGGTTCCGGTCAGGGAACTACAGGCAGGGACAGGGAGGTTTCCGTCAGGTCCATCAAGGTCCAAACGGCCATCAGGGCCAACAGGGGCAGAACGGGAATCAGGGCCAGCAGGGCCAAGGCAGGAATGGTAACGGCCACCAGGGCCGGGGACAGCAGGGACAGAGGGGAGGGAACTTCCCAGGGAAGTGCTTCGTCTGTGGCAAGATTGGCCACAAGCGACAGGGTTGTCCTGATAGGGGCAGGGCACCACAGCAGCAGCAGCAGGGTGCTCGCCAGGAGCCGCAGAGGCCTATATTTCCCGCCGCTCTTCCCGCACCGCCACAGATCATTCCAGCACCTCAGCAGGGGCAGCTACAGTATGGACGTGTCTACAACGTTCACCAGGCTGCAGTTCCACAGGCACCGCCCGCGATCGAGGGTACGTTTCCTATCCATGGCACTATGGGTCGGGTGTTATTTGATACGGGTGCTACACATTGCTTTATTGCTACACACTTCGCGAAAGCTTTAGGATTGTTAGCTACGGCAGAGAGCACAGTGACGTGTGTTGACTCACCATTAGGGAGTGGGTCACTTATTTTCTTTATATGCCGGGGAGTGGGGGTAGAGGTTGGTGGTTTGGTATTACCTGCAGATATGTTTGTGTTAGACATGCATGTTCACGATGTGATCATCGGTATGGATTGGCTCGTAGCATATAGGGCCATGATTGATTGCTTCAGCGGGAGCATTGTTTTTGCCATTCCGGGGCAAGAGATGTTTATAGTGGCGATGCCTCGCCCAGAGGGAGGGTCGACCGCTCATCTGTATTACATAGAGGAGGATACCTCTAAGGAGGTTGTTATTCCTTTAGATTCGATCCCGGTTGTCAGGGAGTATTCGGATGTGTTTCAGGAGATACCAGGCTTACCACCCAGTCGAGAGATAGATTTCGTTATTGATTTGCTACCGGGTACGAGACCTATAGCACGTGCACCGTACCGTATGGCTCCGGCTGAGATGCGAGAGCTACGGGATCAGATTGAGCAGTTGTTGGGTCAGGGGTTTATTCGGAGGAGTACTTCACCGTGGGGTGCCCCTGTGTTGTTCGTGAAGAAGAGGGATGGTTCACTGAGGTTGTGTGTGGACTACCGAGAGTTGAATAAGGTCACGATACGGAATAAGTATCCGTTGCCTCGAATCGATGACTTATTCGACCAGTTGAGAGGAGCTTCTTTCTTCTCGAAGATTGATTTGAGATCGGGATACCATCAGTTGCGTATCAGGGAGGAGGATGTCTCGAAGACTGCGTTCTTGTCGAGATATGGTTCTTACGAGTTTCGGGTTATGCCTTTCGGCTTGACCAACGCTCCAGCAGTGTTTATGGACTTGATGAACAGGGTGTTCAGAGATTTTCTCGATCAGTTTGTCATTGTCTTCATTGATGACATTCTGGTCTACTCTCAGACAGAGGAGGAGCACGCCGAGCATTTGAGGCAGGTTTTGCAGACACTTCGTCAGAACGAGCTGTATGCAAAATATGAAAAGTGCGGGTTTTGGCTGAAGGAGGTCCAGTTCTTGGGTCACATTATTTCCGACCAGGGAATATCTGTCGATCCGGGGAAGGTGTCAGCGGTGAGGGAGTGGGGACAGCCCACGACACCAACAGAGATTCGTAGTTTCTTGGGCTTAGCAGGATACTACAGGAGGTTTATTCGGGGTTTCTCGGAGATAGCGGGTCCTTTGACACATCTTACTCGTAAAGGTGTGCCATATATCTGGAGTGATGCCTGTCAGTTGGCATTCGATGAATTGAAGGACAAATTGACCTCAGCACCTGTGTTAGCATTGCCGAGACCGGGAGTTGAGTATTTGGTTTACACCGATGCGTCTTTGCAAGGGCTTGGAGGTGTTTTGCAGCAGGAGAGACAGGCCATAGCTTATGCTTCCCGTAAGCTTAAGCCTCATGAGAAGAATTACCCCACGCATGATTTGGAGTTGGCGGCAGTGGTATTTGCCTTACGGATTTG
Organism: Sambucus nigra; assembly: GCA_949130495.1. Lineage (NCBI taxonomy): Eukaryota > Viridiplantae > Streptophyta > Magnoliopsida > Dipsacales > Adoxaceae > Sambucus > Sambucus nigra. The sequence continues at coordinate 670,310,706 of OX422207.1, read as the reverse complement.
GAGGCACTATCTTTTGGGGGAGAAGTTTCAGTTGTTCACGGATCACAAGTCACTACAGTAGTTGTTCACGCAGAAGGAATTGAACATGCGGCAGCGTAGGTGGCTTGAGTTTGTGAAGGACTACCAGTTCGACATCCAGTACCACCCGGGTAAGGCTAACGTGGTAGCAGACGCGTTGAGCCGCAGGCCAGCAGATGAGGTGGCAGAGGTGTGGAAAGCTAAGTGGAAGGAATTGGGACACCAGGATGCAGTGGCCCGATCTTTCATGTCTGTAATGACCGTTACACCGCAGATTGTCACGAAGGTAGTACGGGCACAGGCCGATGACTCGTTCTGTCAGGAGCAGATAGTTCGATTACTTGCAGAGGGAGCCGAGTCCTATACCGTTAGCTCAGACGGGGGATTGCGCTTCAATGGGAGATTGGTAGTTCCGGAAGGGGTAGAATTGCGGCACGATGTGATGGCAGAGTCGCACGGCTCACGGTTCGCGGTACATCCCGGAGGGGACAAAATGTACCAAGACATGAGGCGGCAATATTGGTGGAGCGGTATGAAGAGAGATATCGCTGAGTTTGTCTCGAAATGCGCCACTTGTCAGCTCGTAAAAGTGGATCATCAGAGACCAGCAGGTTTGCTACAGCCGTTGGAGGTTCCGGTGTGGATGTGGGAGAGCATATCCATGGATTTTATCACGGGGTTGCCTACATCGCAGAGGGGTCACGACTCCGTTTGGGTAATTGTGGACAGGTTGTCCAAGGTCGCTCACTTCTTACCCGTAAGGACTGACTACACTACGGGACAGTATGCCCAGCTTTTCATTTCAGAGATTGTGAGACTTCACGGTGTGCCCCTGAATATCGTGTCTGACAGAGACAAGATATTTGTTTCGAGGTTTTGGGAGAGTTTCCAGGAGGCCATGGGCACAGAATTGCGGTTGAGTACGGCTTATCACCCGCAGACCGATGGGCAGACAGAGCGCACCAACCAGATGTTGGAGGACATGCTACGCATGTGCATTATTGACTTCGGGGGTGGATGGGAGCAGTACCTTCCACTGGTGGAGTTTGCTTACAACAACTCCTATCAGTTCACGATTGGCATGGCTCCGTTTGAAGCATTGTACGGTAGGCCTTGTCGTTCCCCAGCATGTTGGTTGGAGGTGGGGGACAACAAACTACTCGGGCCGGAAGTGATTCAGGACACTTCGGCAAGGATTGAGCTGATTCGTAGTCGCATTCGGGTAGCTCAAGACAGGCAGAAGAGTTATGCTGATGCGAAGAGGTTTTTCAGAGAGTTCCAAGTAGGGGACCAAGTTCTGCTCAGAGTATCTCCTATGAAGGGGATTATGCGTTTCGGGAAGAAGGGGAAGTTGGCACCGAGGTATGTGGGGCCCTTTCCTATTATTGAGCGGATCGGACCGGTTGCGTATAGACTTGGGTTACCGGAGCACTTGCATCGAATTCACGATGTGTTTCACATTTCCTCGCTGAGGAAATACCTTAGAGATGATTTGGCTCATTCTCACATTGCTGTGGAGGACATCGATCTCCAGCCGGATAGCTCCTACGAGGAGGGGCCAATTGCTATTTTGGACCGAAGCGAGAGGAAACTGCGGTCAAAGATAGTCCCGTTAGTACGTGTTCAGTGGCGACATCACAATGTCGAGGAGTCCACATGGGAGCGCGAGGATGAGATGCGCGAACGTTATCCAGAGCTGTTTTTAGCAGGTACTTTCTAGTTTCGAATTTCGGGACGAAATTCAGTTATTAGGGAGGGAGTATGTAATACCCCGTACTTTGGGCTATATTTATTTATGGGATTAATTAATTAATTGTTGTATTAATTGGAAATTAATCCGGGTTATAATACTAATGTAGTGCGAGTTAGTATTTGATTATGTGCTTATATGATTATATATGAGTTTGGAATTTGAAAATTTGTCGTGAGATTTATATACGGCATCTTAGAAATTTTGTTGAGACGCGTGGGACCGCCGCGTCACGGTATAATATTTTGATAATAAAAGTGAATTAAAAATCTATAACCCGTATGGTCGTTTTGAGTGCGCCAACGCGTCCGGAAGGGTCGAGATAGTCAGAAAACACTAGCCGGGGGTATAGTTTGGGTCCCGGGGTATTTTTAGGCCATACCGGCAACTTAAAGGGTATTTTAGTAATTTGGTATTTTTGGGTAATTAAAAGTGACGAAAATGGAGAGTTGTAATCTGATAAGGATTGACCCAACCAACCCTTATTAACCCAACAAGCTACGGAGGTTTATTATATTAGGTTTTCATAAGTTTCCCTCAAACCAAACCCTAGCCACCTTGAGCCACCATTGAAGGAGAGCTTAGAGAAGGAGAGAGATAGAGGAATTCTGCAGAGATTCTTCACCAAATCAACACCAAATTCGAAATCAAACCAAGGCAAGTGGTTTAATTATGTTTAACTTCAGCAAATGTTCTTTCCATGTTAGCAAATTGAAGATTTATAATTGTTATTGGAAGATGAATGAAAAACCCATGATTAATTGAACTTAGGTCTGAATTTTGAGGAAAAATTGCATGTAGACTAGTTGGTGACGATTAATCTGATGTGAATACATGATTGGGTGAAAGAAAAACGAATTAAATTCTGGGATTTGATGATGATATTATGTTAGGGTTCATGTTCTTGAGAAAATCTGGAAAAAGTAGGTTTTTATGAAGATTGATCCATATGTAGCCTTTAGATGTTGAATTATTGATTTATGAACGTTAGTAATACTGTAGGATTGTTATATGGCATTACTATGACGTTATATCTGAGAATCATACGTTAGAAATTGGTTTTGGGATGAATTAAAATCTGCAAAACGAAGCAGTCCGTAGCCATACCTGTTCGATCGATCGATCGACATTCATCAGTCGATCGATCGACTAGATCGATCGAGCGACATTCATAGGTCGATCGATCGACCTTCCCAGAATGAGTAAAATATTCCTTAATTTGATTTTAATGGTGGAAACCCTCGGAGAATACGTTTGTAGCCCTTATGAATACCCTCACCCTTGAGGAAGACCAGTAGGTGTGATTATTATAGTGGACTTTAATTAGAATACAATTCGAGGAATTATTCTAGATTATTGAAATTCGTTAGTGAGGTAACGTTTGGGTTAATAGTGTAAAGTTGTGTAATTTGATGAAATAAGGTTTAGAGCAGAAGTAAAGACCTTAAGAATAAAGATGTTATATTTGGGAACAATCGGAACTTAATAGTCTATTTGAGATAGATTTTAAGGATAAGGGATTACGGCGTGAGACGTGTCGGCAATTTAACCTTATATTAACGGGAGACTTGAAATATATATAAGTCTGGAATAATGGTATAATGATGTAGAAAATACCTTATTAAAATAGTGATATCTAAGATGTGTGAATGCTTAGTATATGGTTTATGTGTATAACATACCTACCATACTTGCTATCACGGGGGAGGTTACGTTCGCTTAGGACCCTCTAATCCTTGTGTGCCTACGGGGGGGATATAGACTGGTACCTTGATGAACATAGGTCATTGAAAGACTTATTGTGATATTAATAAGTCCGCTGATCATGGGAGCGTAGGTATGTGCGTGACCCATGTGATGGTGACTGTGTTCGCCTCCATTATTTGTGATGTTGTTATCGGTAAACTATTCCTGAGAGATTCGGAATATGAAATCCTTATGTACGTGATGTACCGGGATGGATAGCAGAGTATGTGTGCACCGCAGCTTAGTTCTCGGGGTGCTTGTGTCGTATATTTATGATGTGAATAATATACGCTTAATTTAATGGGAACCTTCATGTTAATGTTGTGAATATAATTACGGTAATGTTCCGAGACTGATAATGAGTTAACTGATAGTTATATCAATGGCATATTTAGTAACTGAGTTTACGTTAAACCTCTATTTAATTACGAGCGTTGTTATAATAAATGGAACCTAGTAATATGGGTAGAACCTTTGGCAGTCTAGCTAGTTATGTCGTTAGTTAGCTAGTAGTATGGGTCGTTATAGATGGGTAATTACGTTAGGAGTGCACAGTTAGTCGAGAGGTGAGAATTTAATGTGAGTGCACGTCCTAACATGTACTTTGCATTTAATGTTTTAAATGTTTTTAAAGCACTTGCAGGTTTTTAAAATATAACACATTCGGGCTCTGACCCGTTTGCTTTTTAAATCTCTTTTTCTTGTAAAACCTTTTTAGGTGCCCAGCCACAAGGACACCCAGCATAGGATTCTCATTCAGGTGACGAGCTGTAGCTGTTTGTGGAAGCTACAGGGATTTGCATGTAGACGCTTCTCTCATTTGGATTCCAGTCTCAGCATCTATCAGTTGTAGGGCATGTTGCCCAATTCTATTAGACATTTTTACATTTCAGTTTTCAGACTCTAGCATGTATTGCTCAGTATTCAGTTTTAGTTATTTATTTCCGTTTTCTTATCAGTTGTGGGATTTGTATTGAGGGGTTTTTCCTCCAGAGTTTATATACATTTTGTGATGGTTATTCGTTTCATTTCATTATGGTGAATGGTGTTATTTAGTTATTCATTACTCTTGTTGCATGTTAATCAGATTTAATAAAATTTGGCACTTACTTTTTAAATACTAGGTGGCTAGTAATAATAAAACGTTTTCGACAGTGATGCTATTAACTGAGCCAACTTGGCATTTTGAATTAATTTTATAAAGGCGTAGCTACCCGGTGTTTAATTAGTCGGGGTGTCACAATCACCTCACTATGGATTGGACGGACATTACCTCATTCAATTATGCTATCTAAATAATCTAGGAAATCTCCGTCCAACATAATCAAATAGCCGACATCTTCTGGTCCCACGATTAATGACAATGACTCCATTTGGAAGGATATCATTACTTGTATTTAAGTGTATACCACCGGTTCGTTATTTATAATGAAATTCGCTCATGTGGAACTTCGCTGTAAGGGGGATCAAGCACACTCACATTTTATTTTAAAAAACTATCACTTCAGAATTTTGAAAAATTCCGTGATGCCTTGATTAATTCCCTCCGTTGTGGAGTAAAGTCAAGTTAACACAATGAATTAATCACATCACATTTTAAAATACCGATGGAGACCGTGAGGTTTATTTTGGAACCCCTCTTCCACTTAATATTTTGAACTTGAGGGTATATGAAAAAATATTTATTCAATTCTAAATCCCCGAGTCAAATTCATGATAATATTCTAATTTCTTGTACAAAATTAGAGTTCACGGTCTCACTATTTTAATTTTCCAAAATAAAAGTTATTTTAATTAAAACAAAAATCCGGAGAACAAAATTTACCGATGTGTATGGTGATTCGTGGAGACACGTGGCGTGTGGTCGTGCTCCGGGGAGGAAACTATATTTTATTTTGCATTTTAATTTAGGGTACTTTTGTCATTTTATTTTTTGTGTTTAATTGATCTCCAAGCATGTTTGGGACTAATTAGTCTTTTTTAGTTATTAGTTGCCCTTTTTAGTCTTTTTCGGTATTAGCTTGACTAGCAAGCTAACCTCTCTTATAAATAGGCCCTTGGTCCTCATTTGTAATCACAACTTGAATTTTGATAAAGAGAATATAGAGAGAGAAAGAAACCCTGTTTTTTTTAGTTTAGATTTATTTGTTGTTGTTGTTGTATAGGTAATTGGTGGTGTGTAGTGTAATAATAACGCTTTCATATTATTAGATTCACATCAAATTGGTATCAGAGCTGCGTTTGTTCTTGGTGTTCGTCATGGTGCGTGAAGTGGGTATCGAGTTGTGATTTCAACTTCGGCAACCCTTTAATCTTTAGATTGATAAATGTCAAAATGAGAATCGGGTGGATGGAAACCCTAAATTCCATTACCGCTAAAAGAGGGGATACCAACCCTTTTAAGCCTTCTTCATCTTCCATCCTCCACCTCCACCTCCTACCACCACACAACTACCACCTCGTCAAATGAAACACCGTCTCCTACCTTCCCCCAAACCCTAACCCTAAAAAAAAAATCCAAGAACCATCCAAAACCCCCTCCGACCAAAACCTTAGCCCCCACACCCCTATTTTTACGCTATTTTGCCCCTTTCCCCCACTCATTTATGCCCAACCACAATCATACCCAATAAAAATGGGCTTCCCTACTCCGATCCAATCCCCCACTCTCTATTTAACCTCAAATCCGGTCAAAATTGGTCTTAGGCCCTCTTTGTGACAACTTATGACTTTCATGAAAAATGCGTCCCACTTGAGGTCCATTTCCGACTATTTTTGGGTCCGGCTTTCCAGAATGTCGCCATCTTCAGTTCGCTTGTTTCGCCATCGTACTCGCAAAGGTGTGGTCACCGGAGTTTCCGTCTGGTCAGATTCAAGGGTCCACCACACCAAGTTGCAATCATATACTTGTGGTGTAGAGAATGCGGATATGATCGTCAGTTTTTGGTTGCTCGGATTTCGTAGATGGACATCGGCGGGATTTGGGTTTATTAGACCCATTATTGATGAGGTTCATACACCTGGGACTAATTCTAGTTGTACTGCCCACTTTTGATTGAGGTCCGAAACGTTTCTTGGTTCATATCATGTGGCGTTGATGATTCACCCTCCAAGCTCGAGGAGGAGCTTTTTTGAAGACGGGGAGAATGATGCGTATGGTGATCCGTAGAGACACGTGGTGCGTGGTTGTGCTCCCATGAGAAAACTATCTTTTATTTTGCATTTTAGTTTAGGGTACTTTTGTCATTTTCTTTTATTTTTAGTGTTTAATTGGTCTCCAAGCATGTTTGGACTAATTAGTCTTTTCTAGTTATTAGTTGCGCTTTTTAGTCTTTTTGAGTATTAGCTTGACGAGCAAGCTAACCTCTCCAATAAATACGCCCTTGGCCCTCATTTGTAATCACAACTTGAATATTGATAAAGAGAATATATAGAGAGAAAGAAACCCCTTTTTTTAGTTTAGATTTATTTGTTGTCGTTGTGTAGGTAATTGGTGTTGTGTAGTGTAATAATAACGCTTTTGCATTATTAGATTCACATCAAATATTTGACGTAAACTACACGTCAATGGCTAAAAGAAATAAACCAAATGCTAACTTTTGGAGAGAGAATCAAAAGATATCTTATATTTCAAGAATGGAGAAGTATGTTCAAATGAAGACTACATGGGTATTTAAAGGGGGAAGTTGCTTAGGATCCAAGCAATCATCTAATTACAAATATACTCCTAATGGCCTTTGCTACTTTCTTCCCTAAATACCAAGCAACTATTTACTAAAAAAAACAGAACCAAATAAAGAAACTAAAAGAAATAACAAAAATGCTATGGAATCCTAAAAATCATAAAAATGGCCCCCAAATTTTTAATTCCCATCATTTTCCCCGGCTTCAAAAAAGCTAGTTCCCCAACCTGAAAGGCAAATGGTCAACGTGGTTAGGCCACCTTCCAAGAATTCTTCAACTTGATGCGGGAGGCGCCCTTGTATGCGGCTTGCGTACATACTTTGAAGAAAACCTAAAAATTGAGTCAAGAAATGCAAGGGTTGAGTTTTCTTGATTTTCTTTCGCTGTCGAGGGAGGCGGGAATTGCGCCGGAGCCGAGGGACGAGATTCGACCGACGGGGCAGAAGGCTGTCCGGATCCTTGTTGGGCAGCGCCGGCGGTAGCTGGGCAATCCGGGGGTGGTTTGGAGGTGGTGCCAATAGGATGGGGAGTGGGGTTCGGGGGGGTGGAGGGGTTGTTGGGGACATCCGCTGTTGGGAGGTTTTTTTTATTGGGGTGGGGCAGATTGGAGGGAAAGTCGGAGATGGGATGGGGTTGGGCAGTGGTTAGGGCAAAAGGATAGGGGTCGGCGGGATGTGTGGAAGGGTTTGGGGAGCAGTAGGTGTGGTGGATAGATTCTTGAAAGGTGGTTGCGGCAGGAGTAGCAGGCTGTTTTTCTTGGGTCCGAGAGCTAGGGAAGGCCAGCGGGGCTGGAGTGAAGGGGTTTGGGGTAAACCTGTGGTGGAGGTTTCTTGGACAACGATGGTGATGGAGAGACTAGGGCAAGGGTTACGGTTTTGATAGTGGTGCTTCCTCGCCCTCGGGTCGAGGTCCATACGTCGTAACAATTCTTCGTCGGAAATTTGATTGTTCACGGTGGTAGGTGGTGGAATTTTGGAGGAGAGAATTTGGAAGAGAGTTTTAAATTGTTGTCGTTTTTGTGCCAATTCTTCTAACTTTTGTTTCAATTCTTGAGTGCTCCTTCTCAATTCTTGAATCTCCTCTTGTCGTTGTTTAAATTTCTTCGGAGGCATTGAAAATGTAGCGTACGATTTGTTGATAATCTACACACCGATACACTAATACACCAATGTTGGAGTGACACCCGCTCTGATACCAATTTGACGTAAACTACATTGACGCTAAAAGAATTAAACAAAACCCTAACTTTTGTTATTTGTTGATAATCTTCAAATGAAGACTACATGGGTATTTAAAAGGGGAAGTAGTTTACGCTCCAAGCAATGATCTAATTACAAATATACACCCATTAGCCTTTGCTACTTTTTTCCCTAAATACCAAACAACAATTTACTAAAAGAAAACACAACCAAATAAAGAAACTAAAAAAAATAACAAAAGTGCCATGGAATTTTGAAAATAATAAAAAAGACCAAATTTTTTCTAATTCTCATCATTTAATTATACTTCAAATTGATTACATGATTTAATTCAATTTAGAAAAGAACAAACAAATTTTGATTTTTCAGAATAATCGTGATCTACGCCGATCACATAAATTAATTCATGTTGTACATAATAATGTGGGTCCCTGACTATTTTAGTAATCATCTCACAAAATTATCAACATGTAAATATGATCTGATAAAAATATAACTAATTACAAACGCATACAATTATATATTAAAAAGGAAACAAAATCCCTTTCCATTATAGCCAGAGTAGATTCCTTTGGTGTCAGAAACTCCTTAAAGAAGAGTCCATGACATATATACTGATTTGAAGACGAGAAGTCAAAATCCATCAAATTGCATCCTTTCCATGTCAAGAAGAACCACGTCTGTGTGTCCAAACCCGTGGTCGTGCCAATTTAAAGGCGTGGTCGCCGGGCCAGACCCGAGGTCATGGTCTACTTCGTGTACCTCTGGTCTGGTTTTGCTTCTGGTATCTAAACTACGTCGTTTTGAACATTTTTGCAACTTTGTAAACTTCATTGTTGGACCTTCAAACTTGAGCATATTGCAACCGAAATCAGTGGATCTTCCACCACGATCAAACCCTATTATAATATTGGATTCCAGAATATAAAAACTATTACATCCCCTCACAAACTCTTTCATATACATCAATTCATGCAATAATTAAAATAACCTAATTATTACAACCAAATCGAATCTAGGAAATGTAACTACGAATAAATCACCTTAGGATCCATACACATAATAAAAATATGCAACTATGATGGAGGGAGTAATAAGACTCCTACAAATCCATGTTAAATCTAAAGATACACATCCATGCGTATATTTTCTAACATGAAAACCTAGGGTTTCAATGGTGGACAACATAGAACTTTCTTAAACATGATCAGTTTATAACCGGGGCTCTGATACCAATTGTTAATATAAAGATTTTGCTGCCCAAAATTTTGGATTGACCGTGTTTTAGAGATATAAAGGATAGATCTTTGGGGTTTGGATCATGATACCTTTGCAGGTCTTGTCTTGTAGATGATCCGATATAGGATAATGATTTGATGAAGAGGATGATATTGCTACTTCACCTGCAAATCCTTTGTTAGATGTGTAGTAGGCCTTAGATTTCCTAGTATATGATCCATCTAAAGCAAGCTATGTGCTTGGACACTTTTGGGGATGAAAACTTGATGAAATATGAGAGAAATCACCGTCTCTCTTCATTTCTTCACAAAAAATGTGAATAATATTTTTATATCTCTTTATTACCCTTAGGATTGTTGATACAACTTATTCAACTTCCCTAAACTCACATATATAGGTACACGAAGTGGGCTTGGGCCAATTAGGGTTCCAAAAAGTTTGAGCTTGCTACTTGGTAAATGGACTATACCAGGGACCCAAGGCTAATAAATAAATTGACTTCCAAATAGAAATATGAAAATCCCATATTAATCCCATTATATATTTTCTTTTCAGTTTAATTATAATTAAGTCCACTAACTAATTACTACTGCACTCCAATATAATTATCTTAGAATTACTCAAACAATGAGGCCTTGTTTGCAAAGTTGGATAGCACATAATATGATTCATTTTCAATACCTGCTTGGTGAAATTCATTTTGGCGCTAATCGATTTTCACTATCATCTTATTTGTTCCTCAATCTCAAACTTAACTTGATAATCTAGCCGGATATAAATCCATTGGCCAGTTTTACTAGTAGAATCAAAACTTCTAAGCTAATCAAAAGGGTATCACAATCGAGAATATCTTGTGGACACGGATTCCTCCAGAATATGATCTTAGACATTTCCACACTTAGCAATCTTAGACATTTCCACACTTAGCAGATCAAAGCAATTGTTATGGAGGTGTTGTCGCTTGAGTGCTGGCGGGGGTCAACTTTGGAGAAGTGGCTCGTCGATTCCTTTGAGCCTTGCCCATATCCTAGATCAAATTCCTTCTAATTTGTGAAAAGGCCCCTCTCCATTATTGTCTTACTTAAATCCCATTAATATGAAATAATTCCCAATTCATATGAAAATGGTGCAAGAACCTCATCACACCCTTTCTACATGTGGTTAACGTAGCTGCCACCCACCTGTATCACTTTTGTGGAACAACATAGTCAACTCAATTCCTGCCCGAAGGAAAAGGGAGTGGGAGCCAAGAAGATTTCATGATCCCAACCTATTCAAGGGGTCATCATTAATAGAACACATAGCCATCAGGTAACTAACCAAGTGTAGCGAAAGTGAGTGGGCTGTGGATCCACCAACTTGAATCAACAGAGTTAACGATGTCAAATTTCCCTTCGCTGACGTTTTTACAAACGGCACAAAGGCATTAGGTGTGTTGCATGTGGCAAGTAACCTCTCTTGCCATGTGAAGGTTTGGTGGAACGTTTTATGCCGACGCTGCCAAGAAGCGGGAAAAAGGCCTATAACCGCATGGAAGAAATGAAAAAATATCTCCGGGCAGCCTTTGTCCGGGCTACATATGAGAGGGACTTGTTCATCCGGGCTCAAAGCCTATGACTGAACATAATGACCGTCACAAGCTACACACAATTCCATTTACTATATATGTGGGTCTAATTAAATGAATCAGAGGAGTAGATAAGTAGTTGTTATATTAATGGCCTCCAAATATGAAATAAAGTCGGAGCTCTACCTCTAGGAAATCGAGACTCTTGAAAAGAGGTTCTGAGTATGCATGTAAAGTGGAGAGTACTTCCCCGTGGCGGCTAAGATTTAAAGTACCGGGGCACAAATTACTACTATATTCGCGACAAACAAGACGCCGGTGGCAGCCCCCAATACAATATTTAAGTGCTATGAATGTGTAGCCATTGGCTACAAAGTGTCCGAATATTTGAGAAAGAAAAGATACCAGTGCTCATAACTGAGGGGATGGGAGATGAAGGTGAAGCCGTGAAGGTGCAAGCATTGGTCGCCGTAACTTTTTTCTCTCCCTCAATAAAAATCACAAACCCAATCTACTCTCTGTCTCTAATTTTCTCTCTGATTCTTTTTTTTTCTTTTCATTCTACTCTCTCTCTTCCTCTCGATCTTTCTACTTCTTCTCTCATCTCACCAACACATGCATACACACACAGACCACATAGATATGGGTAAATATACGCTTCTAGATGTGTATATATATATTTAAACACACACACACACACACACTCGCACTCCCACTCCCACTCCCAGTAAACTATACATATATGCACAGCCACATACACAACAAAACACTCATATAAGCATACACACAAACACTCAATTTGTTTACATAAATTGAGTAAAATGGATTTTGCTAGCACCGTATGTACATTACAATGGCCAACCCGACCCGAACGCAACCTTGAATTTTATCTGACCCAAGTTTGACCCGCCCAGATTCAGACTGGTCCAAATTCGACCCCCCAGATTCAGCCTGACCCAACTATTTGACAATCCTAATCATAATAGATATATTCGATAGAATTATATATGCGTGCGCGTGGATAAAGAGTTGAACATGATATATACACATGTACTTAATTGGACAAAAGAAGAAAGTGAACTAGTTGAAGAGAGGGGAAGAAATAGCGAAAAAGAAAAGTTACATGAGGTCAGAGATCAGTTTAGTAAATCCCGATGCTCAATCTCCAGGTGTGTGGCGTAAGCCTCTCATAAAGACCTTGAGGCTGTTTTTTCGTGACTCACCTCGGGTGTAAGCCTCGAACGGCCTTTTAACATTGGATCGATCAACCGTCTTTTATTGTGTGATTTTTTTTTTTAAGATTAGACTGCCACATTGATCGTGAACCATGTAGGGAGGAACGGCCCTTTCGAGGTAGGAAAGGGTTGAAGATGATTTGGACATACAAATGTACCCAAATTTTATGCATATGCATTACACACATTACCCTCTGGGTTTATTTATAATATGTATACATAATAGCAAAACTCCATGCCTTTGACTCTATCAACGCTTACGTATGACATTACTTGTGGCCACAATGAAATTATTGTGTAATTTTTTAAACATCCAAGAGCCAAATATAATATTTAAAGTTTGGTAGGTGTTAAATGAAATCTTATTAAAGTTTGGTGGTTAGTTTTGTAAAGTTTAGAAGACTATATGGCATAAAAGAGAGTGGGAGGTAGTTGGAGAAGAGGAAGATGAGTTAATGGTTGGATCATAAGGTTTGCTGGAAAAGATTAATGAATTTGATGACCTTGAAATAAGGAAGTTTTGGGTGATATTGGCTTAAAAAAACTAGTTAGAAAAGATAAATGAAATTAATAAATAATAAGAAATGGGAGTTATTGATGAAGTATTGAGAAAAGAGAATTGGGTTAAAAAATAATTATCAGAATATGATTATAAAACATGAAAGATCATGGAATCAAAAATCAAAATCAAAAAGATAAAAAAATGAGATAATAATTGAAAACTCTTCCACAAAATTAGGAGTGCTGGGAAGAATAACAATGTGATCAATAAGATTGAGAGGGAGAGAGAGCCGGGAGTTGGTGGATGACGAAAAATTTAGGAAGAAATCTAAGAGTACTATAGAGACTTGTACTCTAAAGATGAATACTACAAATAGAGTTACAAGGCTTTGGACTGGAGCCCGTGTGACGAGTGGCTTGAAAGGCCATTTGAGGAAGAAGATACCTAGCGGATTGTGTTGGAGTGTTGCGGAGATTGATCCCTATATCCCGACAGTTTCTCCCTTGCTTGCATAGTATTTTTAGACTCTAAACATTTTGTCCTCTTGGAACTTTTCTTCCCATAGGGTTTCATTACTTTGTTGGGAATCATTGAAGGGGTTCATCTTTCTATTGGGGGTGATGGATCAGAGAATCTAGAAGGGGACACGCAAGGCATCTCTTGTAAATCTTTTTGGTTTAAATATCTTTGTCATTTTTCTTCCTTTGTGTTTTCCCCCCTTCTAATAGAATTTGGGCAGTTGGAGTTCCTTCTAAAGTTAAGGTGTTGGCCTCGTTGGTGGCTCATGGAAGTCTCAATACATGTTGACTTGTTCTAAAGGAGAAGACCTTATTTGAATTTATCCTGAATTGGTGTTGCTCATATAAAAGAAGCATGGAAACCAATTGACATATTTTTCTTCAATGTTTCTTTCCTGCTCTTTTTTTGGTGTGGACTACGTTGTTACTTGTTTGTGGAGTTTGATATAGTTGGGGCTTTGCCTCCAAATCCGATTGATATCCTTTTGTGGGAAATGGAGGACGTGGGAGTCCTCGAAGGTAAATTGCGTACGGAGATGTATGGTTTTGACAACGTATTGGACTATAAGGATAGAAGGAAAGGAATGGATTTCGGTAAGAACCAAGTTTGTTGCATCGTTATGGGCCTTGATGTCCAATCTGCTCGAGAATAACCCTTTGTCCATGATAACTCTTTGTTGGAAGGATGTCAAACAATTCGAGAAAACCCCTTTGTCCATTACAAATGTTCAGTTTTGTGTCAGGATGTTGAGGCCCTGTAGAGTTTGTGCATAGTGATTCTTTCATGGTTGTTATTAGTTAGTTAACTGTTTTGTTGTAATGCGTGGACTACTGGTCCACGAAAGCTGAATTGGGATTTTCTCATTATATTGAAATTGTTTCTGTTTCTGATGTGAAAAAAACGAGGATAGAGAGTATGCGGTGATGATGTTTTTGAGAGGAAAAATATTCAGGAGTAAGAAGATCTTAGTCGTCGGGTTAGAATTTGGAGTAATCTCTACCATATTTGGAAAGAGAAACATTTTTAAAAAGCTAGCTATAATCATGCATAGATATATTTCCTAAAAAATATATATATTGCCCTTTATTTTCTTTTGACAATTTCTTTTCTGTTTTGGACGTTCAACTGGAACTTTTTGAAACAACTAATGTACTTCTAAGAACCTAATCAAGGACTGAAACATTGAGGGACTAAAGTAGGTTTGAGCCAAACTTCAAGGGTGCTAAATGTGTTTTACCCTAGTCTCATGGGAGGGATGGCAGTTAACTCAGTCGGTTCTTCTGGCATTCCAGCTAATTGGTACTTCAGGCAGTAAGGTCAAGTTGGTTAACAAAACAAAAAACAACTACACGCGAATGAGAGGTCTAAGTGGTCTTGTTTCCTGCATCAATTATGGTCCTATCTCTACTAGAGGGTTTAGAAGGACTTCTTTTCTTTGACTTATCTTCTTTCTATTCATAATACTTATTTGCAATACAGGAAACTTAGCTATTATACAGATAAAAGACTGCTGAATTTTGCACTCTGCTTTCTCATTTTCTACTTTTTACCCAGTTACATGTATATATTTTTTTTGGTGAACAGAAGCTGTTGAGCATTGGCGCAAGGAAAAACTATCTGAATTAAAAAAATTAAGTCGCGGAAAGATCTTGAATTCGACTATTAAGCCAGATGAAGCAGGTATATAGTACTCTCTTTTACAGTATCTTTGTAAGGGTGTGTTTTTGTGCCATCTAAGATTATAGTATAATGGGAGTTGGTCAATGTACTATCATCTATTAGTATGAGTAACCATGGGACATTTCTGTTAGTGAATTCGTACTTGGTGTATTAATGGGCCATATTTTTTATGATAGGGGTGCTTGCAAAAGCCTTGAAGTCTAATTGGGCCAAACTGTCAGAAGACATTGGTCTCTGGATACCAGTTGAAGTCATTAACAAGGAACACAACGATAAGCCTGAGGGCGAAGAGGAGTTCGGTATGAAATCTGTAATTCACTCGAGTCTGAATGCTTTTTTCATTTACTCTCTCTCTCTCTCTCTCTCTCTTTATATATATATATATATATATATATACACACACACACATACATACAGTCAGGCTCTCCAACATACCTATGAACATAACCATTTTTTGAAATAGCAAAAAAAAAAATTTTGAGATGATGTTTTTTATATGGGTTCATGATATTTCAATGTGCCCCTGTAAAAAAAAATCAGCTGGAAATAATGTTTTTTGTTATTTTAAAAAAATAAGTAAAAAAACTGACAGTTTTTTACCCTTTAAAACTGTCAGTTTATTTACCTATTTTTTAAAAATAGCAAAACACATTATTTTGAGCTGAATATTTTTACAGGGGCACACTGAAATTTCATGAGCCCAAATAAAAATATCAACTCAAAAATATTTTTTTTACTATTTAAAAAAATAGTCATGTTTAATGTGGTATGTTAGAGAGCCTGACTATATATATATAACCCGTGCCAATAACATGTTTGTAAATTTTCTTAGTATATTGCCCCTTATAGACTCTTAGATCGTGTTTACAACACACGTTCATCCCCACATGCTTAAAATTGTGCGTCACCCCACGTTTGCGGTGCAAAACCTACTTGTGCACCTCGAGCAAGCAATATCAGATCAAATTGATAGGAAGAACTCACCATACTGTTAAATTGGCAATAAAATGATTTCAACGATTAAAACCTGTATATTTTTATTTAAATAATCAACTTTAACTATTTACGTAATTTTAAATTTCTTGATCTTAATATGTACACCGGCTTTGTACTAAAATGCACAATCGTTGAGGACCTTTAATTTTTATCTGCGTTGGCCCACCAACTTTACCTTGGTGTTGGGTGTTAACTGACCAACATGCAGCGATAGCGCCATTTGGGCGACGCTGGGCTGACATCCATGTTGTTCGGCATCGGCATAAGAGCATCACGGGCATCTAGAAGCCAATCATTGAAAGAATCTTATCATCCTGTCGTCAATTTCTTTGACAGTTGTGTGCAAAGTCCAATACTTTAAAATCAAAATTCAATACTGTATGAAAGAAAGTTAAGCTACCCATCTTTACCTTGGTGTTGGGTGTCAATTTCTTTGACAGTTGTGTGCAAAGTCCAATACGATTTAAGCTACCCATACTGTATCAAAATTCAATACTGTATGAGAAGTGCACATCCCATAATTTTCTTCTTTATTTCTTCTTCTTCTCTTGCCTACCAGCCCTAGAAGTCTCCACCCGGGTCAAAACCCACGGTTTTGGGGCGGTTAGAAGGGTTTGAGGTTGGGTCGAGCAGCCAGGGGGTTTCCGAGCATACCTAGGGCAAAACCCTAGGTTTCCGGGATCGATTTGTGACTGTTTGGGTGCGGGTGGGCTATGGATTAGGTCGGTAGCAGCAGGGGGTTTGCTGGGGATGACGGCGGGTTTTTTTTGGCAAGTGGGGTGGGCGGCGGGAAGGGTTTTAGAGTCGTGGGAATTGGGGTTCAGAGTGGCAGCAGCAGGGGGCTGACAGGAAGGTCGGCAGGTTTTTTTTTGGGGTTCGGAGGGGTGGGGAGGGCATGTGGAGGGAGGGTAACAGGGGCGGTGGTGTTCTGGGCAGCGGGGTGGTTTGCGTAAGGGTTTTGGGGGCTGTCAACAGCAAGGAGGGAGGGATAAGGGGGAATCTAGGGTTTGGGAAGTGGGGAAGGGTGGTGATGGGAAGACTACTAGGGTTAGGGCTTTGCCCCATGTTAGAGAGGAATTGGGCCATTTGGGCCGTTTGTTGCTTCATCTCTTCCAACTCTTGTTTCCACTCTAAAAATTGTTTGGATCTCTTTGGAGACATTGAAGAGTAGTGTACGATTTGATAAAAGTAAATACCGATACACCAAACACCAATGTTAGAGAGACACCCGCTTTGATACTAATTTGATGTAAACTACACGTCAAAAGGCTCCAAAAAATCTAAACACACATTTTAGAGAGAAAAATACTCATTTATATTTCAAAATTCAAGTCTGCCTCAAATGAGGCTTACATGTGGGTATTTAAAGGAGAGGACTAGCTTAGGCTCCAAGTTAAGGCCCTAATTACAGAAATGCCATTATTACTCCTTACCTTGAAATAATAAAGCAAAAGAAAGAAAAATACCGTAACAAAATAAAATAAAATGCAATAAAATCCTAAAATGGGGCTCATTTCCATCACTACTATTCATCTATGGATTTTGCTTATTAAATCTATACAATCAACACTACACCTGGGGGCGTAGGTACCTCTTTGGGCCGAACCACGTAAACTTGATTTCCATCTCTTTCTCTTATCTATTTCTACTGTTTGCTCTAGATAAGCTTTCCTACGATTTATATCTTTTTATTTGTTATAGTTTATAATTAGTGTACTCTTACTAAGGCTTATTTATTTAGTATACTAGTTTTAGGTGATAATAGATGGGATCCATCTGTGGGAAACGGCTGACCATCGTCGCTTTCCACCATTGTTGATTTCTGAAACTCATGGATACCCAGTTTTGAGAAAACCGGTGAATCACACTCCGATTCTTTTGCATTTTTGGTGGGTTAGAGCCTATTAATCTGTAATTTCTTTTCGATTCTCTTTTAATTCCTTGAATTCTCATTTGGACCTGCTTTTCCCCATTTGGATTCACTTTCCTACGATTTCTATTACTGTTTTGGTATACTGTGTTTTCGCATTTGCGGTACTCTGTTTTCAGCATTTTCTGTGAAAAATGGCTTACAACCCAGAAAGTAGCCGAGCTGCAAAAGGAGAACACCTGTTGGTATGGGCGACCTCTAGGAAATCCTAATGAGCTTGGCCAGAGGCCAGGAAGCAATGCAAGACAGCGTAAAACAGTTGATGCAGACATATTTTTGGCCGGGCAAAATAGGCCCGGAGTGGACCTAGTTACTCCACCAAGGGGTGAAAACTCGGACAGGAGGCGTGAAATGCCACTTCCTGCTCCTTATAAAGACAGGAGACATGGTTTCACGACAGAGCAGTGGAGAATCCCAGGAGGCTGAACTTGGCCTCGCGAGATGAAGGTAGCAGGTCTAGGTACTCTAGGTCGCGAGATGACAGGTCCTATTGCCCAAGGCAACGTCAACCATCGGGACGACTGGTTTTGATGATGAACAAACTTATTCCATGGAGTGACCAAGTGTTCTGGGACGCTGAGCAGGGATTTGCGTTTGACCGTTTAAGCCTAAGAGCAGTGAGGGCACACCAACGCAAGGAGCCAAGAGAGCCAAGAGAACACATGGAAGAGTCTAGGAGGTCTGAGAGGAGAAGGACAGAGTGTTCGGCCAAATCTAGGACGAGCGTGCGAGGGTCAGCCAAAGCCGAATAGACTTCTCAAGAGCAGGGCTCAGCTGAAAGCCGAGGCCGAGCATGTAAGTTCATCACAGTGAAAGCTGATAAAGAAGAACAACCTTGGAAGGGGTCCATTCAACGTTTGGAAGATTGCCTAGGCAAGATGATAAAAGACCAAGAAAAACCCTTTGCATTAGGGTTTTGTTTAGGGGTCAATATTTACATCATCAATCGTGGGTTATCCAACGCCCGCAAAGTTCAAACCGCCAGTTGTCACTCCAAAATATGATGGCAAATCCGACCCTATGCCGCACATGGAGAAGTACCAAGCTGCTGTTGATATTTATTCCATTCCTGATGATATGCATTGCAGAGCATTCTCTAGTGTTGGCTCAAATTTGGTACAATGGCTTTCCAATAAGGCAGATCTCACACTTTCAATAGCTGGTCGATCTCTTCGTCAGCAATTTTTGCTTCGGTACAAAGCCAGGAAAAAGGGTGGCTCACTTGCTAAGAGTCCGTTAAAAAACGGATGAAACGACCAGGGAGTTCATCACACATTTTAACACCGAGAAGCTGTTGGGCATTGGCTAAAGAGCCGCTAAGAACAATGACTGAGCTGTTGGCCAAAGCTGGAAAAATTATGAACGCTGAAGAAGCAATGGTAGTTAAGGAGTTGAGTCATTCTAATGCCGACACCAGCAAGAGCTCAGAGAAGAAGAAAGAGTAAAGTACAATAAGAAGGCTGACAGGCCGAAGAAGTTTGATGAATATACCCCACTGACCATAGGTGTGCACCACATCCTTGATGAGATTCGATGAAGCAGCGACCTGAAATAGCCGGGCAAATTGAAGGCTCCTCCTAACAGGAGGGATAAAAGCAAGTTATGTGAATTTCATAAAGATTATGGCCACAACACTGACAGTTGCCTAGCTTTGAAGAACGAGATCGGAAATATCATCAGATGAGGCAAACTAACAAAGTATGTTGATAAAGGTGGACGATCAGATAGGAAGAGCGAGCAGAAGGCCAAAAGACGATCAAAAGCCCCGTGTACAAAGCCGGACGAGAAGAAAAGGGGCCGAAATGAGGATTCGGAAGATGATGATCCAAATCTGCCCAAGAAGCCCAAAGAACCTGTGCACGAAGTCAAGATGATCTCCTTTGGGTGTCACTTTATAGCAGGAGGTGACGCTGGTGGCGGAGATGAACCAGCAGAAAGAAAAACCTACCTCAATGAGGCGAAGGCGTGTGCTCATAGTAGACAGATCAACTTGGCCGATGCTGTGGAGACTCGCCCTAGTTTTAGGCGATAATAGTGAATATATCCAATAATCCTCTATACATTATTATTTTCTTCAATTGATAGCACATAGACAAAAGAGGTTGTTAAAAAAATAGATACTCATGAGGCTAACTCTTAACCATCAGTCAAGTTAAATTAAAACAAAATATACATCTTATGAAGCTAAATTAATATGATCCCAAAGAACCCTCAGGTTCAAACTCCACAAATATATATACACAATAATATTGTTCACATTCAAATTTAATAAGAATCCATACTACATCTTTACCTCAACATTCTTGTACGGTCCAACCATTAAAAGCCATCTATACCATTGATCACCACCAGCTCTACTAGAACATATATATCTTTGCCAAATTTAACGACTAGCTCTACTAAATTTTTTCTCTCTGCCAAATTTAACAAACAAGTATCAATAACTGAAAATTACGCAAAGGATGAAATGGACTATAGAATTAGAACGCATGTAATAACAACCAATTTCAACATGCCTACACGCCATGGTTACTTTACTTTCATAGTTCTACTCCAGCGTTCTCGCGCTAAACACACTCCACTATGAGGCATTTTATTGGATCAATTGGGGGTTTTATTATGTTTCAATAATTAAAAAGTTAAAGAAATAAACCTACATGGTCTTCCAATAGTCTTTTCTCATGAACTTTTTTTCTGATTTCTTAGCCAAATTGTCCCTAGACATTAATATCAGTCCAAAATCAACATATATTATATGTTAAAACTCCGTCACATTTCAACATCCATTCACACTTTAAATCCGTCCCAGATAATTTCTTCCAATATTGAATCAAGCTTAGTGGGAAGAGGTACAATCCACTTGCAGTGCATCGTATATCATTAATATTAAAGCAAACTCATGACTTGGCATAAAATATTTTTTTTGGTGAAAATTTTACCAAACAACAGAAAAAAAAAATAATGTTTTTATTTTCTTAATCTCAGTACTATAAGCATAATAATGATTTGCTAAATAAGAGACTGCACTCACTTTGCACAACTTGTCTCACATGAAACCTTCATCTCAAACAAATAAATCCCAACCAAGCAACTAATTGTTACAGCATTACGGAGTATTAGTTAAGATTTCTTTGTTGATGTTAAGTAGTAAATGAGCAAAAACCCACCAATTACAAACAAAATCCATAACTTTAAGATGAGGCTACTGTTCAATATATCATGAGTGGGTGAATACAATCCAAATGCAAGCATCATGAACCTATTAATGTACGCTATATAAGGAACACACACAATACAGAGGAAAAAAAAAATCCTTATTGGACTTTAAACTTCAAGTTAAGATCCTTTAAGTGATTTTTGTCATGGTCATAAGCTGGATTACAACATTGTTATCAAGCCTCCGGCGCAACGATCTCGGTCGCAGCCTTTGATCTTCTGCCTTTCTGCCAATTTTGTTGCTTCGCATTGTTCAGGAAGCTTCAAGGGTTAAAGTCGCGTATTCAATATTGTTTTCTAGATCTTAAATTTCTAAACTCACAAATAAGATAGAGATTTACCAGCAATAACAAATGGGTTGTGATAAAGACACCCCATATGGTGCTTTAAAATACGTTGTACAATGTGTTTAAAAGGTGGTACTGTGGGTGGACGAAACAAAAATGTGAGGCCCCTAACAAATCTCAGTTAAGGGGAAATCTAAACTAGCAAGTTTTTCAACTCAGCTAAGCAATAAAAATTCAAATTTAATTAAAAAGCCATCAAAACAAAATTTATATGTCCCAACACAAAAACGTCTCAAAAAATTTTAAAAAGAAAATTCACTATATTTTTCTCATTTCTCTCCAGCAGATTTACTAACCTGTTTTTAGTACTAATCCTTATTGGGATTAGTACTAATGTATCCTTTAAATGTAAGAGATTACTGAAAATATAAACAAACATAATGATCTTATTTTTATTAGTTACATTACTCCTTCGATACAATTTCAAAATATAATGACAAACAAATTTTGAATGATCCATACGTACTGCACCTGTTACTCCATCAGGTTGGATACTGCCAAAAACAGATAATAAAAAGCATTTGAAATTTTACCTACTACACCAGTTAAGTCCACCAAAAATTCTAGAGAACAAAAAATATCTTATTGAAGATAAAATAAAATAATGATTGCAACTTTGTTGGTGGGGGGTGGGGTGCTAAAGGAAAAGAAAATATATCCACCAGGTTCATTTGTTTCACTTCCTTGTTTCTAAAGTCATACATCTTCCCGCTATCCTGTAAAGAAATTCATGCATTGTTATTATAAAAAAACAACAAAGAAGGAAAACATAATAATAAAAAAGACCATACGAAATTGATAGTATAAAGAATTGTAACTCATCCACCACCATAATTTACCCCGCTCATCTCCATTGCCCTGGTTGCAACCGCAAGATTGTGTATTTATGTATACTCTTGGTGAAGATCTTAATTTGAACTTCTCAATATGTCCAGCTCCGTCTTATTGAGAAGATAATGGAGAGTGGCTCAATGCCAACCCATGACAACTTTTTTGGGATGATTACTAAATAATACAGTCTTAAACCTCATGAAATAAATGGAGATATATACCACTATGAACTCCTTATAAAGCTTTAGAAATAAAGCATTAGGGTGTGTACTGTGTAGGAAAGTAAAAAGCACCAAATTAATAGGAATAGAGCTTTAAACAATATACTCCATATCTATTTGTTATGTACTTGTGTAATGTGCTCTATCATGAATTTTGTATAAAATTTATATTTAGTTATTAACAATGTGCAAATTTACATTCATTTAGAGCCCTACTATTGTTAAGTCATTGGCTCTGGCAAATCACAATAACTTAAATATTCATTTACTTGGAGAAAATAAACAAAAGAAATTGGAGAAAATAAACAAAAGAAAGACTTAAAAGCTAACTTAAATACATAGCTCTACCTTTTCATAACCTAAAGGTTCAATATATCTATTAAATATTGACGCACAACTTGCATTAACGGGAAGTATCGGGGCATTCATTAGGACCGAAGAGTTTCTACATCAATTCAATTAGCTAAACATGTATATTGATCTGATCCACTTGTCAACAAACAATTAAACCACTGTTCTAAAAAACCCGCCTAGGCTTGAGGCTTGGGAGAAACGCCTCACCTTAAGATTTTAACGCCTTATTCTTGGTAAAACCTTTAAGGCGCACTTTTTTCTAAAAACAACAATTCTTTAGTGAAATGATATCACTTTTTAAAGAATTTTTTTACAAACCAGACCAATATCTCATCCAAAATAATCAAATAGTATTTTAATTTGAAAATATTCAGACATATTTTTTTTATATGTACAATTTTAGTTTTTTAATAGCCTTGTTATGGTTAAAAAATATTAAAATATATTAAGAAGGACTAAACGCCTTTTGACGCCTTTTTACGCCAAGGCCCGCCTAGGCTTCTAAGGCTTAAGGCTTGGCCTCTACGCCTTGATCACGCCCGAGTTTTTTAGAACCTTGAATTAAACCAATTCAAGAAAATTGAAAATTGTGTATATAAAATAATAAACAATCAAAAGATTATCAGTAATTAAAAAATGCGTATATGTATATGTATTTATCCATTTGGACATTTCACGGTCCATTTATAAGTTTATGCAACTAATTCATAAAAGTTAAATGTTCAACAGCAAATCGGTATAAACAACCCAAAACCTAGAAACGAAACTGGAAACCAAATGGGGAACAAACTGGATATGAAACAAAATCTAAATAGTGAAACCCAAACGAATTTAGAAACGCAATTGCAAATGAATACGTCTGAAATCTGAATTGAATAAGATTAGAAAAATCGGGACCGACTGAATTTACCGAGAGAGAGAGAGATGGAGGGATGGAGGGAGAAAGAGAGAGAGAGAGAGAGGGTATTTACCGAAAAGCGTAGTGAGCGGCTTGAATTTGGTGAGGTCACCGGTGGAATATATCTATCCCTCCTGTGTTTTGTTCCTTAGGGGGGAGTCTCGGTCGAAGGGCTCAGATCAGAGGGAGAGAGGATACGTAGAGAGAGTGAGATATCAGAAAGTGGGGAGTGAGAAATCGTGTGTGAAAGAGAGGTTTTGTTTTCAATGGTGATTTGAGAGCATTAGTGGGGTGAAAAGAGAGGAGCCTAAACAATAGATATACATGTTTGCATGTGTGTTTTGAAGATATATCCGGTGACAGAGGTGGAGAGAGATACGTTTATGAGATGAGAGTGAATCGTGAGAGTGGGATACGTAAATGAGAGCGTGTTTCAAAATTTGAAAACCTGGGACAAAACCTGGATGCGAGTGTGTGGTAGGAGTGCTCATAAAATCAGGATAAATACGACGTAAATAACGCCAAATGGGAGCAAAGAAAGATAATTTCTCTCTACTCACGATATCTCAAAATCAAGTAATGACTCAAATGAGCCTACATAAGGGGTATATATAGGAAGGAGGTTACTTGGTCTCTAAGCTAAGAATCTAATTACATTTATATCAAGGGCCAATAACCTTCCTTCTTCTAAATACTAAACAAAAGAGAAAATACAATGAATACTAAAAATAAAAGAAATACTAAAAAGGACAAAAACTACTAAAAATAACCTCTATTCTTCATTCACATCATTCTCTCCGCCTTCGAAAAAGTTGTCCTTGAACTTTAAGATTTGAGGTCGAATGCAAAAATTCCCAAAATTGCGGAAGAGGCAAAACTTGAGGGGCTAAAATGTAATTTCTGAAAATGGTGAGGAAGACTCGTCAATTCTTGCGTTAATTTTCATCTTCTTCCTCATGCCACACATCAAATCGTAAAAAATATGTACCATCCGGATCAAAAACCAAGGTTTTGTTGTCAAACCCTAGTTCTTGCATTTGGTTGAGGGTTCCAAACATGGCAGAAGATTATGTGGTTGTCATAGGTGTTTGGACAAAAAGAGGTCGAAACCCTAGGGTTTCATGGCTGCCGACAAGTCCAGGGGGGATTTCGTCCACCAGTGGTGAATTCTGACCCTGTTGTCGGACATGGTTCCGAGGGCTGGACGCAAGACGATGGAGCTGTTCGGCACTGATTGGGATAGATCGGGCCATGTTGGTGCTGGAATTAAGGCGTCAGTGGTGGCTGGACTCACAAACAGTGTCGGAGATGTCCCCAAAACATGTGGTGGTGGTCGGCCGATGTCTTGGAAGACAAAAAGTTGCTCTGCCTGGAAGCTACTATATCTGCCTGTTGGTCGTTGGGATTTGGACGGGGCTGTTTAACGCCGGAAAGAGGGCCGAAGGCCTGAACAACGGCTGTTGGGGGTGCCCAGGGCAGCAGGCTGCTGGATCAGGCCTGTTTGGCCTTGGATCAAGTTTGCCCGACTGCGGTGGTGATATCCGGAAGTGGGTGATGGATGTCTTGGGGTTTCCGGAGCAGTGGTGGGAGGAGGGTAGGTTCGGGAGGGCTCGGTGATGGGTTTTTGTGGGATTATGGGCAGTTTCGGATCTCTAGTGGGTGGGGTTTGGGTATTCCGGGAAGCTTTTTGTGGTGCTGGGGTGTTTCTTGATGTGGTGGTGGTGGTTTTGACATAAATGGGGCTAGTGCTAGGGTTTCTTTGGGGTAGAAGGGTGGAAATGATCGCGAAATGGGTTACGAAAGCGTGGGTGGAGGAATTTTGGGGACTAGGCTTTTGTTTTCTTGAATTAGGGTTAGGGTTAATGGTGGTGGGTGGCAATTTGGGTGGTGGTGGAGAATTTCGTGCGTCGATCTCATCTAATCGGGCCGTCAATATGGTGAGCAAGAAAGGATAATTCTCTCTAAAACTCTCTCAAATTACAATATCTCAAAATCAAGGAATGACTCAAATGAGCCTACATAAGGGGTATTTATAGGAAGGAGGTTGTTTGCCCTTGAAAATTTGATTGAAAGGGTTTGCGTCGGAGGAGTTCATCCTTTCTTGAACCCACTGTGACGTTGTTTACGCGTTTTTGTCTTACAACAACAACAACAACAACTGGGCGGACGTAAATAACGCTAAATGGGAGCAAGAAAAGATAATCTCTCTCTACTCACAATATCTCAAAATCAAGGAATGACTCAAATGAGCCTACATAAGGAGTATTTATAGGAAGGAGGTTGCTCGGCTTCTAAGCTAAGAATCTAATTACATTTATGTCTGTAAGGGCCAATAACCTTCCTTCTTCTAAATACTAAACAAAAGAGAAAATACAATGAATACTAAAAATAAAAGATAGACTAAAAATGACTAAAAATAACCCATATTCTTCATTCACATCAAAATAATTGTGAGGAGAGAAGTTTATTTATTTTATTTACAAAAATTGCCATCGATTGCAGATCTTAAACCGTAGGATTGCAAATTGAGAGTAATCTCAACCTCTCTTTATATTGTCTATGACATACTGAATTCACACACCATTTTGCTTTCTTGTGTGTGTGTGTGTGTCTCTCTCTCTCTCTCTCTCTCTCTATATATATATATATATATATATATATATATATATATATATATATAAAGAAAGAAAGCAAACAAAGATGGATGGAGCTAGTAGTGCTAAATTCGGTCTTCTATACTTCCCTCCGTCGTCCCCAGTTTTAAGGCCTCAATTGTTTCGGAGTGAAGTATTATTCACCTAGGTGAAAATTAAATTGGTCAAAATACTTTTTGACCGAGTTAGAGTTAAAATCTCGTTTGTATAAAATTATAATGCGCACACTATAGTTATGTGATTTTAAATATATTAGTAAACAAAGTTCAAAATTGAAGTCTGAATAGATGAAAATAATTTTCACTATTCTATTTTTTATTGAGGGTGCATTTAATTACAGAACTTGGGAAAGATTGAAAAATATTTCATTTCTATAAAAAGTTGGAGAAATATACGACTGATTCGTTGAGATGCTCTTTTCCTTTTCCGGTTTTCCGCGGAATCTAATTATTTGGGGGTGGGTGGGTGAGTGGAAAACCAAAAACGCAAGAGAATATCGAACCAATGTTCTCGTATCTTTTTTCACTCTACTAAAATGAACCAGTTTTCAATATTTTTCTAATTTTGTATCAAGAAAATGAACCATTAGGTAATAAATATTTCATCTTGGATCAATGGAGCCGATAGGAAAATTTGTTGAAGGATTCGATTGGTAGGATTTTGAAATGGATTTCAGTACTTCACTGAGATTTACCTTCTCTGTGCAGACAGTGAAATTTTGCCTGGGAGCCAACTTCCTCCTGAATGCCATACAGAACTTCGTACAGATTATGGTGGTTTTGCTGTCAGATGGGGGCTTACCCACCATAAAGAAAGCGCGTATGATTGTTGTCAGGCTTGTTTGGATCATGCTAAATTTGCCAAACCAGGTGAAAACAAGTGCAATATATGGGTGTTTTGTCCATCTGAGGCAGGATGCCATTCCCCAGATATTTATCAACACAAACTTGGGGAATGCTGGCTGAAATATGTAAGCTTCAATTAGCCTTTTCATTTGAAGTTAATCATTGCATGGTTTTTCTTTTTATTTAAGGTAGAATCCAAGAAGCCACCTAAGCTATTGCTCCAATTGCAATACCCCCTTAACAAACTCTGAAAAATGTGCAGAGGGCCTTGTGTGGCGCTATTTTTTTTCTCAAAGCATTACATAAAGGGTAATTGAAAACTATTAAAATAGTTGAAGGAGTTTATTTGCAAAATTAATAGTTTAAGGAGGTGTTTGCAATTATTGTTATAGTTCAAGGAGTTTCTTGCAATTCACCCTTTTATTCAGCAAAATATGCTCTTTGAAATCAATAATTTTTCATACATAGTCATGCAGAGTTGAATTATTCTTGTTTTGCGTCTTTGAAATGCAGGCAGAACATCCCAGAGTGAATTTTAAGGACAAATACTCTGAATCCTACAGAAACTCCCATTCAAATGCACCATTGTTTGTTCCATGGGTCTCTGGTGTTGTGAGTGCATAGTTGGTTTTGGCTGGCAAATAGGTAGCAGCCAGTTTCAAGACTTGGAAGAGCAAAGGTTTTACTTGCTGTATTATGGAGTTTTAGTAAACACCCACATGAAGCTGGGTTACATCATTGGATTTTTTGGGGGAAATAACTTTTCGTTTTTTTTTTCCTTTTCCATTTCTGTTTTGATGATTGTGAGGATTGTTGTTAGGGTGGGGGATTTTTTTTTTTTTTTTGTAATACAAGTTAGGTGGGCTTGGTATCGATGCTTTTTAAAGTTGGAAAGTCCGGTGCTAAGGGGAGACCTTAAAAATACATGTAAAAGCTTTTGCTCACTGATGTAATCTGAGAAAATGTTTGATTAAAATGGGGAGGTGAGATTCCAAGTATGATGTCATCACACGATCTAAATTTAATTTCATTGCAAGTGCAATCATTAGTTATAATTTAGGATATTATAGTAAATTTCTATTTAAAGTTACTCTTCTTTTGTACCACCTACACCATGCGTCGTCCGTAGTGAATGATCAATTTTTAAAACAAGAGGAAAGTAAGGGTAATACTTGAAAGGGTTATTTGACTTTTGACCCTCACTAGTTATGCCTGTTTTACATTTAATCCCCAATTAAAAATTATTCAATGATTTGCCCCCAATTTGGACGGCCAAGTGAGTCGGCTGTTAGTTGAAGGTTTGTTGACCCCTTTAAAAGATCAAATTGCCCCCCGTCTTATATAACCAACTCCCACCGTCATTTACCCAGCCATTTCGTACCACACACTCTACCGTCATCATCTGTCTCTCTCTCTAGAAATAGATTATCTCCCACTGCAATTTGAGCTTTGTCGAGGTAAATCCTTTGTACTTGTCTGCATGTGCAATATCCCAATCCCTTTGTGGTGTATTTACTGCGATTTGCACGATTTAGTGTTAAGTTTTTTTTTCTCCATCATTGAAACCCGAATTTAACTTTCCATGTGAACTGATCCAACTGATTTAGTGTTAATTGACTTAGATTTCTACATATTGACTTTTGGTTGCAAAAATTTTTTTTTTTTAATGGAGCATATACCAAATAGTTCCTCAAACTTTTTTTAATACACATTTAGTCCAAACCTCTTTTTTTGCACCAAAAAGTTCTTCACTATGCCAAAAAAACTTTACCGCTGGCGCAGACCTTTAAAAATAAGAGAATAAATAACTTTTTGGTCCAAAATAAAAGGCTTGGACTAAATGTGTATTAAAAAATGTTAGGGACTTTTTAATATTTGATCCTTTTTTTATCTTATAAATTGTAATTTTTAACAGAAAAATAATTATGATTTCACTTTTTCTGTAGACCAATGTAGGATTCATGTCTTCCAAAAAGGGTAAAGGTGACCAATTTGAGAATGATACGGGAAGACCTTTTCCATGCAAGGGTTCCCAAATTTTACTAACTAAAAAGGCATTAAAAAGGAAGAAGACATTGTGTAGTCTACTTTCGCAAAGGATTAGGAGGTCACAAATAGGGGTGGCAATTTTTGACACGACACGATAACCCGACACGAACTCGACACGAAGTTAGTGGGTTAGGGTTGACGATTTCTTGACACGAACCCGAATATGAAACGACCCGCCAACACGAATAATAAACGGGTTGGGTTAGTGTCAAACACGTATAACTCGAAAATGACACGAATAGACCCGCTTAACTCGTATTTTATGGAGAATATATTAGATAATTTATATATCTTGATAGGCATTCTATAAAATTCATGGAGAATCAAATGATAAATTATTTATGTGTTGAAAGAAGTTGAAATTAATTAAATTTAAGTTATTATAGGCCTATAAGTGGTATGATTGGTTAAGAGAGAAGAAAAAAATTATTTTATATTTTACTTAATGGGTTATGCGGGTC
This sequence comes from Sambucus nigra, assembly GCA_949130495.1. Lineage (NCBI taxonomy): Eukaryota > Viridiplantae > Streptophyta > Magnoliopsida > Dipsacales > Adoxaceae > Sambucus > Sambucus nigra. The sequence goes on along the minus strand of OX422207.1, from coordinate 670,280,765 downwards.
AACCCGAACACGACACGATAATAAATAGGTCGGGTTAGTGTTTGCTCATCTGACACGATTAGTTAAATGGGTCAGGTTAGGGTTGACTAATACTTGACACGAACCCGACATGACACGACCCGAACACGACACGACGCACACGAATTGCCACCCCTAGTCACAAATGTTCCTAGCAAAGTGTAATTTTCGTAAAACATTAAAACAAAATGAATCTGAACCAGTAGTGGTTTCTGACAGTGAAGAAGATGCGGGTGGCAATTTTCCTGTTGTTAATATTAATAGTGGTGTGAATACAATGGTAGGAAATGAGGACACTAATTTGCTAAATAGACTAAATGATGATTTGGATGAAGAGATTGGAAAATTATACGAGGACAAAGACCATTACAACAGTGCAATCGTGGATGTTAATTTAGAGGGTAATGCTTCTATTGAGGTTGATTTAGAGGGTAATGCAGTTGTTGAGGGTAATTTGAAAGGTAATTTAGGGGATGATGTAGATGGTAAAGCTGAGGATGTGGAGGTTGGTTATGGTAGTGAGTGGGATGGTCTAACACGTGAAGAATGGGTGTACACGTGGAGGTTGATTAAAAATTACCAATGGCCACCTGGCCATATAAGTGGGTTGAATGAAGGGGACACATAAACTTTATTAGATTCAGAATTCAATGGGTGGGACAATAGTGAACATGCTAATGAGGAGGAGAGTGATGAAACAAATGAGGAGGGAAATGACCAAACAAATGAGGAACCGAATGAACATAAAATAGGTTCTGAATTTGAAGACTTTGTGGATCAAACACAAAATATCTTTGAAGAGGAGGAAAATGATGAGGAATTGAATGAGGTTGAAAGAGAAATTGAGGATCATAGAGTGGTCCACCACGAAGGATTATAGGGTGTTTTTAGGCCGTTTACCATTAGGAAGAAGTTCACATATAGAAAGATAAGAAATGACAATTTGAAGATTGATTTAATAAGTAAGGACAACAATTGCAAGTGGAGGGTGTATGTTAGGAGAGTGCCTAATGAAGCAACTGCTAGGCTGAGGAGATTTGTTTCTTAACACACTTGTAGGTCAGACTCAATTGATGGGCTAGTTCAAAGGGTGTTAGAAGTCATAGATAAGCTGAAGGTTAAAGTTATATATTATACAATTGAAGGGGCAACAAATTGGATGTATGTGGCAATTAGAAGACATGGCACAAAGTGGACAATGGACATCAACAAGCACACTTGTAGCCACTGTCAGCGGCAGACCGTAGGTGTTCCATGTGTACATGCACTAGCTGTCATTATGCCTAGAAGAGAGCCAATGAATTTATTATGCTTACTTTTGCAGGTATTGCAACCCATACCTATTTGTCAGTGCTTGCAAAGCTTCTTGTGAAAACTATATTCAATCAACTGAGGACCCACGGTATTGGAATGAGGTAATGCATTAATTACAAATAACAAATTAATTTCTTATCTATCTAATTTAATTTGCTAATTTAATTGGTAATGTGGAATACAATCACAACAAAAGGTATTGCCTCCTCCACTATCAAGACCACCTGGTAGGCCAAGGGTTAAGAAAATCAGAGATAAGGATGGACAAAGGTCTGAAAAGAGGAGTCTGAAGAAGTGAAAGTGTGGCAATTTAGGACATAATACAAAGACTTGCAAGGGACCTGTTATACAATGTCAAAACATTACCAGAGGTATTGAGTTAACTTTATTAAATTTGTATTCATTACTAGAATTATTGATTTAAATCTATCAATTATGTAGTCCACGGGGAGGGGCTAGATAATGCACAGGGAGAAGGGGATGTTGCACCAACATCAAGACCTCCCCTATTCATTCCCCTTAGGCCCACAACTAGAAGTGGTAGAGGTTCCACTAGAGGTGGTAAAGGGAGAAGACCAAGAGGTTCTAGGTGGTTTATGTCTAGTTCCTCAACACCACCAGCAGCCCCATCTAGCCCACCATGCAATGCCCAAGATAACTTTGCCCCTCTTTCCCGAGAGAGTGAATTGAGGAGGGAAATCAACCAAAACCTGTAGTTTGAACTAGGTTATGTTTAAGCCGTGAAACTAATTTCTGCCCCCTTTTTTGAACACTCCTATTTGTTGCATAACCATTTTTTTCACACTACTAGCCGTGTTTATGACAACTTTATGTTATTTTGGACATTTTAATATGTTGATAATATATGAATCTCAGGGCCTGCTGTAGATATTATATAAACGCCTAACTAGCTAGCTAGCTTTCATTGAATACATATTTACTAATTTTTCATTTTGCATTCAAAATTTTTGCACAAATCATCTAGTGACACTTCAATTTGGACTTTATACATCAACTCTCTTTGAATCACCAATGTCATTTTTAAGCCACTCAAAGTGCCCATAATTATTACATTTCAGAAAATTTTTCACCATAACCACATTATTTCCTAGAGGTTAACATCTTTCTAACACATCCATTGGGATGTGGACTTTCTTTCAATGGGCAATCTTTCACCCAATGGTCATTTATTCCACAAACAAAACATGCACTTGAAGATGTAGCACTAGAAGTAGCTCCATTGTTTTTTGTCCTTGATTCTTCAAACCACTCCAATAAATTACAGTTAGAATTGATTTTACCATTCTAATCTCATTGCAGCAACTATTCTTGCATTTGGTGTATGAAAATGGGCTTAAAATGCCACTATGCCCAACATAATCGCAATTTTGACATAAAATCTGCACAAATATTTAACAAAACAACGGTATTTAAGTTGAAAAAAATAACATTCATAAGAAAATGTATTTAATTTGAAAAAAATAAAGTTGATTTTTTTTACCTCTAGGAAACTAGATTCAAACTTAAAACCTCCTCCCATTCTTCCTTTTTTTTTGAAGAAGTTTGGATTTTGTTGTTAATGGCCACACGACTTTAAAGAAAGTGAAGGAGGTCAAAATGGCCACCAGTAAGGGTGGACAGGCCGAGGCCCACCAAGTCCTCCCCGCCCCAAAATAGGGCCCGGGTAAGGTAAATAAGCCCGAGAACGGGGCTTGGCAAAATTTTATATGCTCGATTTTTTTCTGGGCGGGCTTGGGCATGTATTCTTAGGCCCGCTTCAGCACGACCCAAAATTTTTAGAGCACGCGGAGGCACGCTGATGAATTGATCATGATTCCCCAAGTCAAGATGAAACCTTTCAAGATTATGTCCATGTAATCTTTTTCTATTTGATATAAAGCTATTTTGTGATTTGAACCGTACTAGTGATCATATATTGGATCAATCTCTGGTGAATTATGGTCAGGTGCATACACTTTTCTTTATCAATGTTATAATTTGATTCACACAGTATACTTGTTGGAAAAAAGGGTGTTGAACATTGAAACTTGGTCAATTTTAGACCTAAATAAAAGTATAACCACACACCTCTTGGTTCGGGTACGCATACCGACTTGTTTTTCTCCACAAGGATATAATATGGTATATTTACATGTTCAAAATCATTAATATGTGAATGAGAAATTAACCTCAAAGTACCCCATTTGAAGTGGGTAACTAGTGTATGAGATTTCCCCCATATAGAAAAATTAGAAAGAGAGTAGTATATATACTCATTAAACGACCTAAGGCATTGGACACCATTGGGGTTACTCAATTTTTCGAAGGGAAAATAATTTTTAACTTTGTTATTTTTCTATCTGGAATTTCTTAATTAAAAACGGTTGTATCTGATAAATTTTTTCTCTGAAAAATTAAAAGTTTGCGTCCGTTGAGTTTGTGACTACTATGAATAGATTTACACCCGTTCAGAATTGACACAATCTCTCCTATGAATGCTTTCATTTCGTCCTTACATTTGTTAATATTTTCTGAAATTTGGTCCTTGAACTTTTCTCTAAAAATCATAGTTTGTGTCTGCACAAATAAGAGAGCTCTACTCAAAATACTTGTTTCGTAGGTAATGCTAATCAAAGCACTACTTTAGTGTTGCAAGATCGTTATAGCTTGGGAGTCAATCATCCATATATTCGTCACTACCGTAGGAGGTTATAAATCCCTTAAGTATATATTATTCAACAATAGTCTCGATCGAGTTAATTTCTTGTATTCGTGTTGTGTTACTCCAAATTTGTAAGTCTTTAGCATTTTTATTTATAGTGCAATTGCTATTAATAAAATTTATTTTTTTGTCAATGTCAATTATTATATTCAGTTTAAATAAATATGTTATTGAATTTTTACACACAATCCAATAATACTGCCACCGTGGTTGATCGTTGTTCTTCATGGGAAGAGATCGAATATGTAGTTGTGGGCCACCATGGTCGTCAATGTTTTTGATGGAAACCCGTCACAGATACATGCGTTCAATATATGAGTTTCCATGCACATATTTTTTTATCATTATTTTCATTTTGAAGGGATTATGAGAAGGTTGTCCATGTGGCATGACACATAACACTTAGAGAATCCTACATTATTGCGAGTGTTAGTTACCTAGTGCTTATGAACCATATAAGGATGACCTGGCTGACGATAATGATAATATGGATGGAAATAGTCCTACTAAAACTCAACATCCTAAAAGATAGGTCTAGAGATGGAGGCCAAATCCATATAAAGGCAGTAATTTGCATTGTTAGGACAAGGTATGGACACAGGCCTTCGATTTGCCAAGCTTAGTCAAGTAAAGTAGGCCCGTACATCAGGCTTGGTGATTTTTTCAGCCGGATAGAACTTTGGGACGGTCTTCAGGACACACTTTCAAGTCTGACTAGGACCGACTCGACTAGAGGCCCGAATATAAAAATATATATTTATTAATATACATACCAATATCTAATAAATTAATAATTACGTCTTTAACTTATTCAAATATATATGATTTTTCATTTAAATATACATGATTTCTCCTATGAAAATTGTTTTAATATATATATATGTGTGTGCGTGTGTGTGTGTGTGTGGGGGGGGGGGGGGGGGGGGCTGAGCGGGATTGGTTTTTATGGTTTTATGGGAAATCGGGCTTGGGCTAATAATTTTAGCCCGATGCCTCGCCTGGGAGGGCCTGTGCAAGCATATTACTCCTTACTATATAGTGCAGACCCGACTTGTGGCCACCTATAGTTAGGACCCTCATATCTATAAATAAAACACCCCTATTGTGGGAAAAATATATAACAATATTATATGATTGACTTGGACTCAACTATCATTCTATAGTACTCTAACTCATCTTCCCTACTTAATAATATCATCCCTCTCTCCCTTACCCGTGGACGTAGGAGAGATCGATTTGTCAAACCACGTATATCTTTGTGTCACTTGATTTATTGCATTCATATTTGAGGGCGTCTTTGGTATTTAACATAATTATAGTTTTGATTTTTTTTACTATTTGGGCTTCTTTTATGGGAAGGTTTTCAATCCCACCACTGAAGAATACCAATACTTTGTCGTTGTGAGTGAACACTAGTCCTACCGTTCTCATACTCAAAATCGAGTACGATTTGAGATACGAATTGTAAGGAGGGAACATAGTTCAATAAGGCCTCCTTCCTCGCCCAATGATGACAGATCTCATGGACATACTCCTCATATATCTGGACCTAATAACCATCATATCACCCCTTCTGTGGAGGCTCCCACAAGGAATCCCATTTTGTGTTATCCTTTATGAGGAATGTATGATCGAACGTGATGAGGAAATAACTAGGTTAAAGAAGAAATTACTCGAACAATCTGAAGGACATGTGTCTAGCTCCCACGACCTTGAAAACTATAGAAGGAGGAGGAACCAGTCACCTAAGACTCCTCCCGTCGTGCATTGCATGCTCTCATCAGCCTTAACGGTTCATTCCTTATTCATAGATCATCTAGTTGAGGTGGATAATCCGTTCGACCAGTGAATCCAATCGCAATAACAGTTCGATCACCTTCGCCTCCTAATAAGAGCGGTTGGGATGTCCTACGTAAGTTCATCAAGAAAGAGTTGGAGGAGTGCTTAAAACTTGACATAGAGCAAACCCCAAAGAATATTTCCAAAAAGGTGTTTGGTCATGGGTCGTTTCCTCTTCTCTATTTATATAGATAATGCAAATCCCCCCATGAAGTTCTCCATTCTAACGATAACTACATATAATGGCAAGACTGACCAAACCCATCATTATATGAAAATTCACGTGCCTATGAAGCCTCCATGACGCCCTGATGCATCATGTTTTCTTATTTATTTTGGGTGATATCAGACTTAGGTGGTTTGAGAAGCTATCCTTAGATCAATATGTTCTTTCAGAGAATTGTCCGAGGAGTGCACTTCTCGTTTCATCACCAACATCAGGACAATCAAGGAGGTGGATTCCATAATCGCCTTCAACAGAAGGAAAATGGTTTCCCTCATATAGTATACTCATAGGTAGTGGGAGGTGTTCAAGGAAATCAATAATTTCAATGAGAAATTGGTAATCTCTTTGCTTAAGTTTGGACTATCCAGATCCGGTGATCTCTATCAATCTCTTAACAAAAACCTAACTTGTCGATAAACGATCTTACGACCCGTATATAAAAATCTGCCAAAGTGGAAGATGAGATCCTTAACGAGGATAACAAGGATGATCATTATTTTAATCTGGTTAAGAATAATGACACAAAGAAAGGGAAAAGGGTAAAGCCTAACCTGCCTCCGCCAAAAAAGAAGGAAAATCGATAATTCTATGTGGCGAACAAAGATGCTGACTAATGATAATGCCTATCAGATCGTGGACACCTTTTTTCAAGGAGACGATCTACAAAATCCTTCCTCAGATAAATGATAATGCCTACTACAAGAAGCCTCCCGAGATGGAAAATGATCATAATGAGAGGGACACCAATTTTCGGTGCACCTATTATCAAGACAATGACCATAAAATTGAGAATTATAAGATGTGCAAACGGCATCTAAAGGATCTTATTTAGATCGACCATCTTAAGGAGTGAATTGACGCTGATAAGACACTATCTTCAGATCAGGTTAATGCCACTCAAAAGAAAGATGATGATGACCTCCCTCCATCTAGAATAATCTTAGCCATTCAGGGCTATACTAATCCATCACAATGTATAGGAAAGAAACTTGGAGAGAGTTAGAATCGCAACTAGTGTACTATAGGCATTCTAGGTGTAAATCTCCAAGCCAATCCTCAGCAACAAGGAATGAAAGAGACGGACTTCTATCAACTAATCATTTTTTCTGACAAAGACCTAGTCAATGTTTATCTTACCCATAAAGATGCCTTGGTCCTCACTCTTAGGGTAGCTAATTTCGACGTGAAGAGGAAACTGGTCGACTAATAAAGTTCTTTAGAGATCATTTATCTCAACATTGTCTACAAACTTGAGTACAACATCCAAAACCTAGATATAAAAGTCGATCCTCTAATTGCTAATGGCAATGTGGAAACACCACTAAGAAAGACCAACATGTCAGTTAAAGTCGGCCCTATGAATTGTGAGATTGGATTTCATGTCATTGCGTTAAAGTACTATACAATTCCATTCTTTTCAAGGGTTGTATCTACACCATGAGAGCCATGCCTTCTTCACTACATCAAAAGATAAAGTTAATGACCGATCAGAGAATCATTTAAGTCGGGAGCGATCAAGTTGTAGTGCGTAGATATTCCGTTGCCATCATCAAATAGAAACAAGCCCAATCCAAGAAGATTTAAATTGATGATGAGTCGAAGGGAGACCAACCCAAATAACAATAAAAGGGAGATCAACCGGGGGATAAATAGACCAAAATACACTACACTAAAATGCGCTTTTAGTAACAGACTAATTTTTTTATTAGTAATAATATAATATCGTTTCTAATTTCTTACAATAATTTACCGTTAGTTATGTAATAAGTGTGTTACTAATTATAGTTTAACGTTTTAAAGTAAAAAATAAATCACACAACTTTTATCATAAAACAAAAAATAGACGTGCAAAGGCATTTTGCCTCCTAAAATAAAAAAACCCCATTTCCTCTTCTCTATAGACTCCCCGACATTAGAGTACCTTTTGCCATTATTACAAAGCATTGCAATTTCCTATTATCTATCAAATATGTGGTGAAATCCATAAATCTAATTGTGGGTCCAAAGTTTTACGCCAACAAACCTAAGAAATGTAAATACATCACCATTAATTCTCCATTTCTATATTTGATCTTTTTCCAAATCAATCCTTTTATGTTTAACATTAGAATTATTGGCACTTTAGAATAGTCTGATTGATTATCCGTATATAAAAAGTATATGACATGATAGTGTAATTGAAACAAATACAACAAGAACCACAACACGCTTCGTCGATAGTGGCTCATTTAGCTCCGTGAATGAAAACTTCGATTCCACCGTCTAGCCACCAAAGCAATTATTTGCTTCAAATTTTGACATCCGTAAACTGAGATATAACTTATTTCACTGAAATATAAAAAATGGTGAAAAATATTTTCACTTGGAATCAAATTGTATTTGTTGCAGATCACATAACAATAACGTGCATACTTATTTACAATTTCATATGCACAAAATTTTTAATTCACAATAAATGTGTATACTTTTTCACCTTGAATGAGTTTATAATAAATCCTTCCAAACAAAATTGAGCAAAAGATGAGAAAGATTTGACACGGCCCTAACAATTTAATGACAATACGTAAAAGAACACACAAAGTTGAGTATATGATAGATTTTGATTGATTAAGGTTGCATTTTTTTTATCTGAATCTGAAGTCTGAAGACTGAATCTGAAGTCTAAAATTCGAATCTAAAAATATTGTTTGTTTTTATGTCTGAATGTACCTCCGAATGAATGTATTTAGATTGATTCAGACTTCACATATAATCCCGCCTCTTAATCATTAAGAGCCAAATATAGCCGTTAGCCTCTTAATCATTTAAAAAATAAACACTATTTAATACCTTTTAAGTGTTAATGGTTTAGATTCAAAGTTAAGAGGTAAAAATAAACATCACCTAAGCCTCACTTTAAGTAATATTATAACCCCACACAAATATGGGTTCTAATAGTTTCATGGAAGCTATACTTTGTTCTTGTTTTATCGCTTATAACATGAGAACTTAGTGTGTGCCCATTGAAACATGAAACAATAAACATTTGAACTCTTTATGCTTCAGCTAAATGCTTATATTATAAGTGTTTATTTGGTTCCGAGTTCTTGTGTTTTGGGGGTGTTGATGTAAAAAACTAGACTTGATCTAATTTTTATGATCACAAATAAAATGTATAAGTGCAATTGTAAATTGTAAATAAAGGCAAGAAAGTAAGAGAGTTTTTAAAGTGGTTTGGCTATGTCAAAAATCTTACGTCCATTGTTCTTGTATTGATTTCAGAGACTACAGAAAACAAAGTATCTTGCCCTAGAATGGATACAATGTATTTATAGTGACCCGGAGGTCAAGGATTGAAATGTTAAGGGATGTAATGCTTTTATATAATTAAGCATTTACATCCTTACATAATGAATGTAACGATTGGTTGTATAAACCACGTATAATATGACTCTTGGTATGATGACATTTCGTTATCTTGTTGGTTGGACTTCTTTGTGTTGGTCGGAATTCCATGTGTTGGTCGGCATTTCATGCATTGGTCGACAGATTTACTTTCTACTGACTAGGATTTTGGCCACATAGGAGGACACGTGTTTACTTCTGATTGGTCCACGTATGTGGATAATATTTGGCATCAGTAGAAGCCCCCATTGTTTCATGCTTGATGCTTGCATGAAAGTATGGAGCATTTGACTCTAGAAGTAACTCGGAGTATTTTCATGATGTTTAGTCGACAACCGACCTCCCACACTTGTAAAATTTACTGGCACTGTTTGAAAATGACATTTTTGCAAATAATTTGAATTTTAGCAAATAATTTGAATTTTAGCAAATCGCCAAAGGGCAAATAGGTATTTTTAACCTTATGATTCGCGAAGCCATCGGAATGTCAATCATTGGTACATTTAATCATTTCATTCGCTATTTTAGAGGCAACCTATAAAAGGAGGGAGCTTTTTTAGGTTCTTCCTTACCCCTAAATTTTTTAACTATAGCAGCTATCTCTGATCTTTTATGTGGTCGTTTACTATTGTTCTTCCTTTCCTTTTGACAGTTCCTGTAAGAATTATTTCGTTTCTTTGTTTTTCCTTATTTTCGTCTTTTGAACCATGGTTTATATAGTTGACGATGAGTTTTTAGAAGAATTTAGGGCAAAGCCTAAAATTCTATCTTAGATCTAATTAGAAGTCCCTCAAGGCCTTTTAGATGTATATTCCTTGGATGAAGGTAACTGGATTCCCACTTTGTTTATAGCACAATGTGATTTTTCATTTCCACTAAACCCTTTTCTTCTTCGTTTTGCCAATATTTTGACCTTGTCCCAGCACGAGTGGCTCCCCAACACCTGGAGAATTTTCATTGGTGTAAACAGATTGAACGAACTCTATGGGACCTATATTTGGATTCTCGAGATTATGTTCTGTTATAAATGGTCTATTGTAGGGAAAAATACATATTATTTGAAAGCAGAGCTAGTAATAGAGCTTTAGTGTTGAATTTGCCTGACTCCAATAAAGATTATTGGAGTCATGCTTTAGTAGTTAAGAATTGGCTATATGCCCCCTTGATGGTGGAGTAGCTTATCATGGTCCCAGATGCCCTCAATCAGGGAATATGATAGGTTGTTATTTTAATTTTTTCTCTTCTTTTTTGATATCTTTTCTAATGTGTACTAACTATCACTTCTTGTTGCTTTATTATAGAGGATCGTAAGAGAAAGTGCCCCAAGCCGGGTGAATTTAATTTGGGAGAACTCAAGTTCTTGTGGGGCCTGAACCAAAGAATAAGAGAATATCACTCTCGATTAGCTTTTACGTTGCTGGAATATAAGACCTCCATCACTTCCTTCGTAGCCCGACCAAAAGTTGGCATTCCTTCAATTGTAATTGACTTGGATAAAGACCAAATATCTACTTCCTCTGCCGGTGAATCTGCTGGAATTATTACTGAAGCTGGTACTTTCACCTCTCTTGACTCTAATCTTCCACTTGTTGTCAGTATGGGAAAAAGAAAAATTCTGAACCTTTTAGAAGATGACTCTGCAACTGGTGCCAAGAAATCAGTTAATATTGTTGCCCAGAAAAAGAAGAATGATGTTAGCAAAAATCCCCTAGCCAACAAATGTGATGAATCTCCTTTGAATATATTGAGGAGGGGTCCTGCCAATAAGCAGGTCGAGAAATTTGTTGAAGCCTATCGACAGGGTTTGGTCTACGTGGTTCCACCTATTACTAGCTCATTTGTAGCCTTTAGTCTTAGCTTAGCTAGTAAGTTGATCAAGTCTGACATACTCCCTGACCACAGAGCTGTTGCTGCTTTAATGCCCCAATCTCAATTATCAGCAAGGGCTTCTCAAAGCTTGGCCTTGGTAAGTTTTCATTTTTGATGTTGGTCGGATGCTATTCATGCCTTTTTAATTTTGTATTAACTTGGATTTTTCTTGAAGTTCTTGGTTGACTATAACCAAATGCTGGAGAAGGAAGACCAGCTACGTTCTTCCTCAAGAGAAGTAGAAGAAGCCTCTAAAGGTCTGATGCAGTCTTTGCTAGAATCCCAACAGGCTCTGAAAACTGAGAAAAAGGCCTCGAAAGAAAAAATCAAAATTACTGAAGAATCTCGATAGAAGGCTGATAATGCTTTGGTTGCAGCTAACTCGACTGCTAGTAAAGTTGAGCGCATGGCAAATGCTGCTGAAGGTCAAGTAGCCAAGCTGAGTGCATACCTTCCTGTCCAGAAGGCCAAGAGGAAGAAGGTCAAGGAAGATTCTTTTAACCGGGGCTGGGATAAAGCTATCTCTGCTACTTCTGCTCAAGTTGGGTATGCCAAGGATTTTTTTTTCAAGGAACACTACACTAAAAACAGGAATCTGGCACGGTTTAAAACTGTCACAAATCAAATCTGGCACAGTTTTGAACTGTGCCAAAACCAGGTGTTCCAAAATGGACATTTTTTTGGCATGGGTCAAAAGTGTGTCAGATTTGACCAAATAGGAACACTTCTGACACACTTTTAAACCGTGCCAAAATTTGATATTTCTGGCACATTTTTGGCACAGTTTTAAACTGTGCTAGATTGAGCACAGTTTGAAAAACTTTTGGCATAGTTCAAAACCGTGCCAAAAATTGATACACTTTTGGCACGGTTTTGAACTGTGCCAAATTTTTGATAAAAAGAAAAAAAAATTAATTATTTGAAAACAAGAAAATTCACAAATTGTAAATCTTGCACGTTGTTGATAAATTAATGTACATAAAAACTTCAAAATATTAAAAGTCTTTTGTAGTTCACAGACCAAAAAAAAATTGGGCAGAGTTTCCTCTATTTTCTGGACATTCTAAAACCTGCTAATATAAAACCTGGGTAGCATAAAGCCCGCACGACCACAAAATATAACAATAAACTTGCAAAAGCCCGCACGGCCATAAAAGTTAACAATAAAACTACAAAAGCCCGCACAACCATAACACAAAAAAATATAATCATGAATAAACCCCTTGTTGAAAACCATTGAGTTCTCTTTATGTTCCATGTGAATAAATGCTAACGATAAAATGTTATCCTGCAAAAAATAATAGGATACAAAAAAGAGACGATATTAGTAACCAAGTAACTTATAAAAAAAGCTTACTCAAGCTAAAAAATTACATATATGAGTTGGAATTATTATTATATTCCCAAATTGAAAATCTTACGCAAGTTATGACTACCTGATCAGTTCCTACGAGTTACATTGGTCCCGTGCGAGGTGTTTGTGCTTCTTACGGGACCGTTTAGGGGCTGATTTGGGTTTTCACCCTCAAACGGCTTATTTTCAAGCCTAATCTACGTATTTTAAAATTATCATCATATTCTCAAATTGAGAGACCTGAGACTACGCGGTCAGTTCGTACGAGTTACATTGGTCCCCCGTGAGGTGTTCGTGCCTCTTACGGGGCCGTTTGGGGGCTGGTTTGGGTTTTCACCCTCAAACGGCTTGTTTTCAAGCCTAATCAACATATTTTGAAATTATCATCATATTCTCAAACTGGGAGACCCAGGACTACGCGGTCAGTTCTTACGAGTTACATTGATCCCGTGCGAGGTGTTCGTGCCTCTTACGGGGACGTTTGGGGGCTGGTTTGGGTTTCCACCCTCAAACGGCTTATTTTCATGCCTAATCAACATATTTTGAAATTATCATCATATTCTCAAACCAGGAGGCCTGAGACTATGCTGTTAGTTCTTTCATGTTACATTGATCCCGTGCGAGGTGTTCGTGCCTCTTGCAGGGCCGTTTGGGGGCTGGTTTAGATTTTCACCCTCAAACGACTTGCTTTCAAGCCTAATCTATGTATTCTCAAACTAGGTGACCCGGGACTATGCGATCAGTTCGTATAAGTTACATTGGTCCCGTGCGAGGTGTTCGTGCCTCTTATGAGGCCGTTTGGGGACTGGTTTGAGTTTTCACCCTTAAAGGGCTTATTTTTAAGCTTATTCGATATATTTTGAAATTATCATCATATTCTGATACCGAGAGGCCCCTGACTATGCGGTCAGTTCGTACAAGTTACATTTGTCCGTGCGAGGTGTTCGTGCCTCTTACGGGGCCGTTTGGGGGCTGGTTTTGGTTTTCACCCTTTAAGGGCTTGTTTTTAAGCTTAATCGATATATTTTGAAATTATCATCATATTCTCAAACTAGGAGACCCGCGACTACGCGGTCAGTTCGTACAAGTTACATTTGTCCGTGCGAGGTGTTCGTGCCTCTTACGGGGCCGTTTGGGGGCTGGTTTTGGTTTTCACCCTTTAAGGGCTTGTTTTTAAGCTTAATCGATATATTTTAAAATTATCATCATATTCTCAAACTAGGAGACCCGCGACTACGCGGTCAGTTTGTACAAGTTACATTGGTCATGTGCGAGGTGTTTGTGCCTCTTACGAGGCCGTTTGGGGGCTGGTTTGGGTTTTCACCCTCAAACGGCTTGTTTTCAAGCCTAATCTACGTATTTTGAAATCATTGTCATATTCTCAAACTGAGAGACCCGGGACTACGTGGTCAGTTCGTATAAGTTACATTGGTCACGTGCGAGGTGTTCGTGCCTCTTACGAGGCCGTTTGGGGGTTGGTTTGGGTTTTCACCCTTTAAGGGCTTGTTTTTAAGCTTAATCGATATATTTTGAAATTATCATCATATTCTCAAATCGAGAGGCCCGTGACTACGTGATCAGTTCGTACAAGTTACATTGGTCCCGTGCGAGGTGTTCGTGCCTCTTACGGGGCCGTTTAGGGGCTGGTTTGGATTTTCACCCTTTAAGGGCTTATTTTCAAGCCTAATCTATGTATTTTGAAATCTTCATCATATTCTCAAATCGAGAGACCCGGGACTACACGGTCAGTTCGTATAAGTTACATTGGTCCCGTGCGAGGTGTTCGTGCCTCTTAAGGGCCGTTTGGGTTTTTACCCTCTAACGACTTGTTTTTAAGCCTAATCTACGCAGTTTGAAATTATCATCATATTCTCAAACCGAGAGATCCGCGACTCCGCGGTTATTTCGTATAAGTTACATTGGTCCCGTGCGAGGTGTTCGTGCCTCTTATGGGGCCGTTTGGGGGCTAGTTTGAGTTTTCACCCTTAAAGGGCTTATTTTTAAGCTTATTCGATATATTTTATAATTATCATCATATTCTGATACCGAGAGGCCCCTGACTATGCGGTCAGTTCGTACAAGTTACATTGGTCATGTGCGAGGTGTTCGTGCCTCTTACGGGGCCGTTTGGGGGCTGGTTTGGATTTTCACCCTCCAACGGCTTGTTTTTAAGCCTAATCTACATATTTTGAAATTATCGTCATTATTTCAAACTAGGAGACCCGTGACTACACGGTCAATTCTTACAAGTTACATTGGTCCCGTCTGAGGTGTGAGGTCCTCTTACGGGGTCGTTTGGTGATTGTTTTAGGTTTTCGCAATTTAAAAACATGTTTTTAAGACTAAGTCTAGTGATTTGGAAATTATCGAGTTCCTACGAGTCACATTGGTTATTATTTTTGGAAATTGGTTTGTTTTCTTTATCATCGCATTAACCAAATGTTCAACTTACATGTGCATATTCAACCCAACTATAAACTACCTAAGTCATTCAATTAGTTCTACATAAATAGTAAAGATCTTAACAAGTTCATCAAATCGTACCTTAAGTGCGGCCACTTCCAAAGGTGCTTGCAAAGAAAACTTCCATCATTTACTTCATGTTATGATAACACATAAACATAAAAAAATGAACATTAAACGTTTGAAAATTAACATTGTCGAACCGACATCCTATTTAACCTTGAAAATGAAATCGAACAAAAAACATGAACATAAACAAAACAATAATAGATCTAAGGGATAACAAAAAGGAAATGGAGATGAGACTGACTGAGATTGGATAGGAAACGGAGTCGAAATTAAGGAACGACCCAGCTTTGGCACAGGACAACGATACTTTCGTATATTAATTTCTTCCCATCCTTATCAGTCACATGAAAAACTATACATTAAACATTCATAGGCCCCAAGTCAATACGGGTTGCAAGACAACACATATATAATAATAACGTGCGCATAAAGGAGCGTAGCTTACCATCCATGAACCATCTTCACTACTGTTGCTGCCACCTCATCATCACGATGTTCTAAATATTAGTCTCAAACAATGTATGTTCGAATCGGTAGCAACATAACAATACTCCAAAGTGTTTCACCACTTACCATTCACATCAGCTACTGTAGAATCCAAAACCAGTTAGTCCAAAACATGATAAAAATCAGGAGACCAAAGATAATGAACTACATTCATGATTGGCACATTGTGTATGCTAATTAGGCATAACATAAAAAACTACATTCAGGACCTCACTCCTCATAAGATTAATGGACCAAAATTAAAAAGAAAAAAAATTAACAGTCCAGAATTACAACAGCACATGGCATAGTTCACCAGCAGCACATGGCATAGTTCAGCAACAACCCCCTGGGCACAGTTCAATAGCAGTTGTGCAGCCCCCTGGGCACAGTTCAACAACAGTAGTTGCGCACACAGTTCAACAGCAGCCCGCGAGGGCACACAGGGGTTGCCGTGAGGATGTTTTGGTTCACGGATTTCAAAGTCTGGTTGGTCATTATAGTCCTTTTTTTTAAAATCACAATATACGGAAGCATAAAACTTCTTAAAACAAATCCCAAACTGTCCGAAGATAATTCAATTTCGAGAAAATTAATGAAATGGACCAACTTCTCATGAATTTTCTCATGGAAAAATTAAATAACATTTCTCATCTGTTATCACACCAGCTATCTTGAACAAATAAAGACACTCTCTGATCCTACTTCAAATTTAATCCCGAGGAAGTAACAATAATTATCCCTTATTTTGGATAACCGAATTAACCGAGTTATTGAGCCAAATAAGCATGATAGTAGCACAATACATGGGTCATGCCGAGTAAGTTCACATGTCCCTCTAGGCACTCAATTGTAACCCAAATCTTTTAATTTTTTAACATAATTTAGCAAACATTCGCAAGGATCTGAATGGGCAAGCAAAATGCTTCATTTGATCGGAATAGTAATAAAAAAATTCAAAAGCCATTGCTGGAAGAAGTGTTACTTGATCTCTGAAGGCCAGTAGGTCCTCTAGTAGTTTTGCTAATAATCCCCTTTCCAAAATACTCAACAATAATAGAAAACCCATCCTTTGAACTCTTAACTGGCTGAAAGAACTGATCTTGGTTTTGGGAATTATGCTTTAAGTTTCTCTTCATTTACAGGATAAACCTATATTCAGGAGCAAACTCAGGATATTATTTTTTGTTGTCACCAAGGCAGCGCTGATGGAATGAGTGCATACACATAAAGTGGATAGCGGGGATATCAAGAGTGAAAGTGAAGGCAGTGCACTTGCTTAAGTGAAAGATTCTAGCATTAGTCCTGAGATAATGGATTTATTTTCTCGTTGCCAATATTTCTTCCTAATACTTATCAATATCTCGGAGATCCTCTTCAATCATCTTTGATTCATGTTCCAACTTTCGAGCTATATAATCTTTTATAACGGACAGAGTAAGGCATGGGTTTCGGGACAGGGTCTGAAGAACTATAGTAGGAGGTAATATGTCATCCTTTTCAATATAAGCCAAAACTTCCTTAACTTCTGCGGATCACTCTTCTCTAATTTCACCAAAGTACTTCAATATATCGGCCCAAAGAGAAGGGTCACATCCCTTGCCTGAATCCCCCAGTCTCTTCCAGCATGAAATTAAACCCTCATGGTCATGTGCGTTCATGTAGAAAGCAATTACCTCTTTGTAAAGTTTCATCTTCTTGTAAATAAATAATAGCCCTTCTTTAAAAGCATTCATTTCACAGAAAATTATATCAAGATCAACATCATACAACGCATGCTCCTAGTCAGATGGCCAAGCACTCTTAAGAAATTGGAGCCCCTTCTGGAATCTATCTCAATGATCCTTTTCACTGGCCAAATAATTTCTTTCAGTAAATAATTTTTCATTAGAGTCGGATCCTGAAATGGAAGCTGCACCTGATTGCTTTTATGCTCTAAGATAATCATTTTCACCAATGTTAGCTTTTGAAACTGATGGGAATTTTTCATCACTCGACAAGTATAGCTCCAACAATGTGTTCTGATTTCTACTTGAGCAGGCGAGTCTTTAACAATGTTGGTGTATTTCTCAAGAAATTTCATGAGCGACTATGAATGGTGGATGAAAATGTTTAGAAAATCAACGGAAGATGGCAACATGGACACATATGCACCACTTAAGGTCCTACTCCTTGCTAGTTCTCCTTCCTCTGTGCAAAGCCTCATGAGGATTTCAATTGTTTCCACTGTCTTGTGGATATGTGCCTATAAAACATAACACATATCAAAGATAAACAACTCACATATTAAAAACTTGTGCGTGTAGATATGTTCCTATTTTAGAGTTTATACCTACAAAATGTCAATAGATGTGTACATGAGACTGAAAATCTTGTGCATATGTTTGATTAATAAACTTCAGAAAATGAATACCAAGCTTAAGACCATAATCAACAACACCTCTCTGATGAATACCAAGATTCAAAAAATAAATACCAAGCTATTAAATCATCAATGAAAACATATTCAACTCGACCAAGTAATAAATAAAATCAACTCAGCCCAATACCTATTGGAAGCCCAGATATACCCAATAAAATTGGCAACTATTTTATGTATCAACATCCTAACTCTCAATGCTTAATCCTTCAAGCAAAAAATGAAGGAACTCTAGCAATTAGTCCCTAACACTTGAAAAGGCCAGCATGTGATCAAGACAATTTTACCTCACTCAATTGAATATAACAATTATGGATACTATTACATGCAATTACATCATCACGCCATTATCTGAATATAAGACCCGTACTCACAGTCGTATTATCACACATCAATGATTATATAACAAGACAACAAACTAAAAAATAGATAGTCTTGGATCGCACACTAAACCAACCCTTATAAATAATAGATGCAATTTGCTTTTGTCTAGTTTCCAGTTTCTAAGTGGATTGTAAACCATAAATGTGAATATGTCATTAATATTAACCATAAATGTGATGAAGCGTATGGATACATCGATTACGTTGCATCATTTATATGAGTAGAATTATTAATAGTGAATTAAGCAAACATATTATTAATAGTGAGCTAAGCAAACAAAAGTATAATTAATCAAACTGTGTGTTGATGCATAAAAATAATGATCTCCAAATAGTTAATATGAGTAGATTAGTATAAATTGGGAACATTTCAAAGGGGGTACATGGGCAATGCGTTGCGAAGATTTTATGAGCGAGATAAGCAAAAGTAACGAATGTCTTCATTTTGGAATTCCATCGAACACTTAGAGAACGCGACAAAATTTTGGCAATTATTGTAATACCTCTTTTGTAGGAACCAAAATTCAATAAGATTCAACAACAAAAAAGCCCAAATGGATAGATTTAAAATAATGACTTGCAATATTCTTCATGTGACTCTTACATAGATCAAGAGTATAGAGAAGACACGCCTCTCCCTTTTAACACATTAAGCTTATGAATCATTCCTAAACAATACATAAACTATGAGAAAAATAATTCCAATTCCAATTCAATAAATACACATATCTAGAATATATATATATACATCTTACATACGTACTTTGGATACTTTTCAATAAATATACAACATATACTTTGGATATTCATTTTCAATAATTCAAGTATTGGAAGAAATCCGAGCAGCATACATCAAGCATTGATTTGATGGGTTAATCATGAACCATGCCGAAGAGAAACAAATTCCTACATGTATGTGGTAATGCAAACTCTATATGTATTATTCAATAATAGAGAAACATAGAAAGAAAAGAAAGTGGCAAACTAACTCTTAACCAAAATCCCCATAAGAAGAGGTTCAATTCCATTACTGGGGTACTGAAGCTTCCTTGCTTCCAACTCAGCCATTGCAAAAGATTTTATCCCCCCTTGACGACCACCTACAACAACATACATATTAATCACTATAAACAATAAATAATTTAATGAACACCAACATTGAACTTACTATGGGGGCTTTTTAGAAGAAACCCTCTTCGAATTCTTGCAAAACCCTAATTCATCACTAAAAAAAAAATCATCTCACACTAACAAATAGCAGGAATGAGAAGCTGCCTGCAAAATACAAAGTAGGGAGAGAGTATACGCAGGAGTGAGGTCGATTGTGAGAGATGTGAGAGTTGAGAGAACATAGTAGGAGAGAGGAGATAACGCTTTGGTATTTTTATTGGGAGGGAAAGACTCCCGCTTTTATTTTCTAAGGTATTTACATTTTATTCAAGTGTACTCAATTTTGACACACTCTAAAACAGTGCCAAATTTTGGCAGTGTTTTAAAGTGCGCCAGATTGTCATTAAATCGTGCCAAAATTTGGCACAGTTTTAAACTGTGCCAGATTTTTAATATCATGGTGTGCCAAATTGCTATTTTTGGTGTAATGAAAGGTTGGTCGACGGCACTGAAGGAAGTTGGTACTGCCGAAGATTCTGAGCTCTTCCTTAGGCATGATCCAGGCCCTCCGCCTAACCTTGATGTTGAGATTGAAGATGTAGATGGTTCAGGGGAATCTTCCTTGGCTTTTGACTCAGCTGCCCCTCTTGTTGACCAAGGAAACACTTCAGCTATCCGTCCTACAGAGCAAGAGATCCAAGGATAAGAAGAATGTGTAGACTTGCTCGGCCTCTTGTATTTTGCACTTTTTTTGGATTTTCTTTTTGTTTTCTCCTGATGTACTTGTATAATTATCCTTTATTAATAAAAGACTCCTTTTCCAATTGCCTTTTTATCTTTCCATTTTCTTTTATTGTTGATCAATTGTTACTTTATCCTTCTTGTTTTGGGCCAAGATGGAAAAAATTTCTTCCACTGATTCTGACTTACTCAAGTGCTGCAACAATCTGTTTAAGGCCGATCACTTGGACTTGACTGATGAAGAGTAAACAGACTTGCTCAGCGTAGTTGCTTCCGATCAGGACAAGGATGCCTACACTTAGCTTAAGTTTCTTTTTGATCGGGTTGTGGCAAACAATGTTGCATACCATGAGATAATTGAATAATTACAAGACAAGCATAATGAATTCAAATATTTATTGCATGCTGATTATGAGGCCAAGTACAAGGCCTTGAGTGAAGCTTGGGGGTTTGAAAAAAGTTTGAGAAATATGCCTCTGTGTCTAGAAAAAAGGAATTTTTATTGAACCGTGAAGTTGATGAAGCCAGAGAGATAAGAGGAAAATAATAGACTGAGCGATGAACTTGGGGCCTTAAAATAGTCTTCTGTTGCTGGTGCCGATGAATGTGATTCTTTTTTGGAGGAGGAAAATGCCAAATTGAGGGAAGATCTTGAAGCTTTGACAAAATCCAAACCTGCATCCCTTCTAGATAAAGAGGTAGCCGACTAACTGTATAAGAGACGAGGACCAAGAAAAATTTAGCTACTCAAGCTGCCCAGCTGAAGATGAAGAGTCAAGCCATTATGGATTTTTCCATAAGACTGAAAGCTAAAGATACCAATCCTCTCAGTTGAAGATGAAGGATGAGGTTTTGAAGAAACTTCAACATCAAGTTGAAAGATTAACCTTCCAATTTCATAAATAACCCAGAGATGTATGGATGGATGGCTACAATGAAGCTTTGGGCCATATCGATGATCACCTCGCTGTGAAGGTTATAAATGGGGTTGGACCAATTGCTTGACTGTGATGAAGGTTGATCAAGATAGTAAACCCTGGTATTGGTAAGATCCTAGTTTCTTAGACTACCAACAACCTCCGTTCAAGTTGGATGTCAACTGGATTTCTATTGATTTGATTCCGCAATGCTTGATATCGAAATATTTAAGGGATTAGGAGTTACACGATGAAATTGAAATAGTTCAACCTCCTCAACTGAGCAGCAACAACAAATGGATGCTTCAAGATTTTAACTTTATCAATTATCCTTATACGCTGGATGATCCTCCTGCTGGTATGGAAAAAGTGCAATCATCTTCCAAAGCTGAGGGAAAACGTCTAGTTGAATGACTATCATGTATTTTGCAATTCATTTGAATGTAATACAATTTGTATGAATAAAATGTGTTTGTTTTTGTCAACTTATGATTATTTTAGTCATTCAGTTAACTTATGATTGTAATGTCATTGGTTTTACTGATACACTTAGATATATCAATCTAAATTTAATATTGGTTAACAATGGTTATGACATTGATTCTACTAATGTACTTATATGGATCCAAATTTAGCATTAGTTATCAGTGGTGACCAAGTGTATGAGGAATGTATGTTTATATTCCACTATTTAGAAATTTTTACACGTCTTCCCGCATTTAACTTAGTCCGGTAAAACTTGTTTATAACTGCTTTAGTTTTATACAAAGTTTTACACTTTTTGTTCTTGAGTTGTTTATACAAAATCATACATGAAGTAATCAACCTCTTGTTCGTAATTTTGTTTTTACGAAGTCACACATGAAGTAAATTATTTTTTTCGACCAAGTGGTGAGGATTATGATCCTGTTTTGACTTGGTTAGTTATTATTTTTCTTATTGCTGACCAAGTGCTAAGGGTTGCGATCCTATTTTGACTTAGTTGGAGCTACAAATCAAAAGTTATCTTTGTTTTGGGAGATGTATATCATCACCATACTTCGAAAAAAAATTGAAAAATTGAAGAGATTGAAATCAACTCTTTAATAATAGTGAAATAAAAGCAAGAAAGATACAATAATCGACATCCTTTGAATTACTAATAATACTTTCGAAGATATTTGGTGTTCCAAGGATTTTTGAATTCTTCACCCTCCAAAGTTTCTATTCGATATGTTGGTCGGATGACAGCTGAGATGCGATATGGTCCATGCTAGTTGGCCTCAAGCTTGTTATTTTCTGGATAACTTTCTTAAGAACATAATCACCCAATTTCAAGTTAGTTGGATTGACCCTTTTATTATAAAAACGAGTAGTTCGATGTTGGTAGGCAACATTTGTCAGAGCTAACTCTTCTCGTACCTCCTCCAACATGTCAAGATCTAATCGCCTCATTAAGTCACTAATTGGAGAATTAAAATTCAGTACCCTCTAAGTAGATAGGCTGATCTCGGTTAGTACCATGGCTTCAGTCTTAAATGCAAGCATGTATGGTGTCTCTCCTGTTGCTGTTCTCAGTATTGTTATGTAGGCCTAGAGAACATAGTGTAACTCGTTAATCCAGTTGCCCTTGGCAGCATCAAGTCTCTTTTTCAGTCCATTCGGTAAAGTTCTGTTTGTCACTTTTGTTTGACCATTACTTTGAGGATGGCCTGGTGCAGAATGCAACTTCTGAATTTTGGACCGGGCACAGTATGCTTCAAACTTTTTGTTGTCGAACATGATGCCTTGATCTGTGATGAAAGCATATGGTAAATTATATTGGCAGATAATACTCTTCCAGATGAACTAATACACTTTCTCATAAGGCATATCAACTAATGGCTCTGCCTTCACCCATTTGGTGAAGTAATTCACAACGACAACTAGGTATTTGAACCCGCCTTTAGTGGTCGACAGTGGGCCGACCAAGTCAATTCCCCATATAGCAAACGGTCAAGGTGAAGTTATTGATGTTAAAATAATATTATCACTTATCACACTTTCTCTAAAAGGCTGTACAATCGGCCCTCATGGTCGACCAGTAATATCCCTGAGTGTTAATGTGTTGGAGCAATGATCTTCTTGCTGAATTAGCTCCATAGGATCCTCCATACACTTCTTTGATCAAATCTTCCACCTTCGTTGGATGAACACATCGTTGCAAGGAAATCGTCAATCCCCTTATGTATAAAACTCCTTTGTCTAACACATACCTCACTGCTTTATAGCGTAGATTCTTTGCCTCTTTAGGATTGGGTGGTAGGGTTCCATCTTCAATATAAGCTTTTATGGGATCCATTCAGGAAGGTCCCAGGTCTACAACAATGAAACTAACCATCAGGTCTTCATCCATACTTTGATTAGCCAGGAGCTCGATTGAGATGTGACACCTCGGCTAATTAAATACCGGGTGATCAGTCCTTTATTAAATTAAAAATCAAGGTGAACGGTTGGTTCATTCTTAGCATCACTATCGCAAAATAAATATTTCCAATTTAAACGCCCTAAACTTAAGCTAAGTGTCAAAATAATTTAAAGTCTTATTTCCATTATATTAAATTCTAATATGAAAAACTTTTTAAATAATCATCAGTTTAAGAATCACATAAATGATAAGGATGGCAATCAACACAAAATAATTAAGCCATCTAAATTAACCAAACCAAGTTAAAGAACCATAAATGAAATCATCTTGACAAGACTTAACTCCCAATGAGTACTGAATACTAGAAATATAAATAAATACGAATCTTTGACAAATCCAAACGGAATAGGAAATCGGGCGACACATGCCCTAACTATGAAGAGCTAAAATAAAAATGAAATCAACGAAGAGGTCGTCTAAAGCAAGGGCCTGTAACTCCCAGATAAGCTGCAACACGTCCAATCCAAAGAACCTATGCCTGATGCCCCTGTGGCTGGGCACCTGTAATACATATATATATATACAAGAGAGAGGAAAATGATAGGAGACGGGTCAGAGCCCGAGTGTAAAACAGTTTTAAATTAGTTTAGCAAGTATTTAAAATGCTTACCAGCTAATGTAACAACCATGTTAGTATGCGACACTCTCTTGAGAATTATCACATCTCATCTAGTGTGTACGCCTACCGTACTACTAAATCTCATAAGTCTATATAACTTATTCCCCATAAAGTTTTATTTCGAGAATTAAGAAGATAATGATATTTAGTTTAGCGATCAATCTATTCATGATTACTTACGTTCCTTAGAATATCTCAGTACTGTTACAAGGTTCTCGAACACTTACTATAAAGTTTGGAGCATTTACTCAATACTTAACTACTTATACGCACAGTAGAAGATTTCCATATATACGTATATATATTAATCACTCATAATATATATACTATCGGCATCCCACATAAAATCTATGGTTCTGGAATACTCTACTATTAAGTCCCCGTATCTCTCGTACTAAGGGAAAAACTAGTTCGGAATCACTCTCGAACTGTATTAACACAATACACACAAAATGGAGGCGAAGCATAGTTCCAAATCACTAAGAGGTCAGTACATAACCCTCACATCTCTTAGGACCGTCCGACTATCATTTTTAGATAGCCTGTACCAAGGAATCCTATGTTCTAGGGAACAAGTCAATATCCCCCATAAAGCTCCCATCGAGATAAGACTGCCCCGGTGCGACAACCTCCGTGATAGCAAGTAGCGCGGGTACGATTATTCACAAATATAATATTTAGTATATGCACACAGTCACATGGCCATATATATAAATATTCACATTTTCCAATTAGGTTCGCCAACGACCCATAATAATTATTATTAATCGTACTTAGTACAATTTTACCCAATTATCTCGCATAAAGGATTCATCTATTTTATTATTAATTGTAATCATTTCACAGTTACTTCTCATCTCCCGAAGTATTCACTCTTACTAAAGATAATTTCAGTAGGTGCACCCTCTCTAACATTCTGGTCTAATTCTTTCACGAGTCTCTCAATTCTTTAGTGAACGTACGCATAATTTCCATTATGTGATGAAACCCCCCATTAACCCACAATTTCATCCCATAGAAAATTTCACTCACCGGAGTCTACTTAAACCCTGCTGGTCCTCTTCATGACCCATTATACTCTTTAAATGATATTCAAGGGTTCCTACGTATTTTATCCGGATTAAACAAAAAGGAAAAAAAACAAGCAGTTTTCCAGGAAGGGTCGATCGATCGAGGAAAGGGGTCGATCGATCGACACTCTTGGGTCGATCGATCGATCAAGCAGTTCTTTGCCTAGAAACTGAAATTTCAACCTACGGGTTTCATCCAAGAATTTCCTCCAAAACGCCATTAATGATCCCCAAACTCCCAAACAAGTTTACTACCGATTACATATACCTATATACATGATTTCCTACGTGAAGCATATACAATTTCATCAAATGTATCAAATTAAAGGGGGTAATTCATCATAATATTCAAGAACCCTAGTTTTACATTAAATTTCCAATCTTTAATTCTTTTTCTAGATTTCTCACTTCTAAACCAATAC
Source organism: Sambucus nigra (assembly GCA_949130495.1). Lineage (NCBI taxonomy): Eukaryota > Viridiplantae > Streptophyta > Magnoliopsida > Dipsacales > Adoxaceae > Sambucus > Sambucus nigra. The sequence continues at coordinate 670,254,894 of OX422207.1, read as the reverse complement.
AATTTTGTCGGTAATCCTCTACATCTGTTGAGATTTCTAGAATATATTTATCTCTGCTAAAGCATGTGATTTAAATTCCCTAAATCATCAAATTCTCATATGAAATATATTTCTTTCAATCCTATTCTAACATAGGTTAAACATTAACTAGAAAAGTATCAAGATAGATACTTGCCTGGGATTCGAAGGTCTGATTTGTTGGTGATAAGGATATGGCTGCATTCCTCGTCTTATGATCTATGCCCCGGTGGTGTTAATCTTGAAAGAGGTGCTACGGTTTGCGATCAATTCTTGAAAAGTTCTCTACCTTTCTTCTCTAATGGTCGTTCTATGTTTCTGTGGTTGTTAACCCTAAAAGCTCATATCTAATAGCTGATATAACTTAGGAAAATTCATGGGTTTAATTACCCAAAAATACAAAATGACTATAATACCCTCCCAAGATGCCAATTAGGCCTAAAAACTCCCCGAGACTCAAACTAAACCCCCGAGTACACTTTTTTGACTATATCGGTCCTTACGGAAATGTTGGGGCACTCAAAATGACCATACGGGTGACTTATAATTTATTCACTTTTTATAATAATAATTTAGTTCTGACATGATACAGGTGCGTCCCGACTTAATTTTCCATAATTGTCATACTATTCACTCGTGACAATTTTAATAAATTCGATTATACATATTACTTTACTCATCTAGTAATCTTTAACAAATTCTCAATAATTACTAACTCTCGTCACGCTAGTAAATATTTAAAATAAAATTTTGAATTAATATTAAATTAATAACTCAATTAAATTTAATAAATCCTCAATTTTAAAAGCCATAAAAATACGGGGTATTACATGAGATTGTTCTTCTGGGCTCAATTCTTATTGGTGATGCTAGCCGAGCAAGTGCATCATCTCGGGCATTCTCAATTCTTGGTATTCTATTCACTTGGACGACTGGAAATTTGGCGATGATTTCCATGGAATTAGAGATATACCTGGTCATCAATTCTCCTTTGGCTCCATACAAATTCAGCACTTGGTTAACAATCAACTGTGAATCACTATGCACCACTACTTGCTCGGTGCCTAATGAATGGGCTAAATTTAGCCCAATTATCAAGGCTTCGTATTCTACTTCGTTGTTTAATTATTTGAACTCAAACCTGAGAGCATAATTAATATCAATATCATTAGGAGTATTAAGTATGATACCTGCTCCACTATCGGTAGTACATGAAAATCCATCCACGTATAAATTCCATAACATAACATCATCATTGGAGCTTTCTGCTATCAATGATCAATGATCAATGCTGGAATATCATCCTACTTTCTTCTATATACTTTTGGGTCATTTCCTGAATTCTGGACAACTCTGGTTGATCAACATCTACTTCGGCTTGCTTTTAAGCTGAGCTCTCTTCTTTCAAAGTCTGCTCGGTAGGCAAGATTTATTGGTCGGGAACCTCTGGATAAGTGAATTAAACAATGAAATCTGCCAAGGCTGGGCCTTTGAATAAAAATCTTGGTTCATAGACAATGTTATACTCTCCTAATTCTATCGCCCAGTACATCAATCTTCCCGACTTCTCAGATTTATAGAAAGTTTACTAAAGAGGAAGATCAATATACATAACTATAGCGGGTTCTTAAAAATAAGGTTTCATACGTCTTGAAGCCTGAATAAGTTCTATGGCTAATTTTTTCAAACGTGGGTACCTGATTTTAACTCCTCTGAATGCTTTGCTGGTATAGTAGACTGGTTTTTGGATTCCACTGTCATGTCTGACCAATGCTGAGCTCACTGCTGACTAAAAAAAAACTAGATACAAGTACAATTTCTCCCCTAATATTGGTCAGAAGAGCAATGGGGGTGACCCCAGATACTTATTTAACTCCTTAAACGCTTCCTCACATTCTGTATTCCACTCAAAAGTTTTTCTCAACACTTTGAAAAATGGTAAGCACGTGTCTGTTGCTCGAGAAACAAATCTGTTTAAGGATGCCATTCCTCTAGTGAGCCTCTGTACATTTTTCTTCTAGGTCGGCGACTGCATTTTAATTAAAGCGTTGGTCTTTGTATGATTAGCCTTAATTCCCCTTTGATTAACTATGGAGCCGAGGAACATACCTTCCTATACTCCAAGCACACACTTGGCCAGATTCGGCTTAATCTGATGCTTCTCCAACTAATCAAAAGTCTGACTGAGGTCGGCGATATGATCTGAAGCTTTTTTACTCTTTGTCAACATATCATCCACATTCACCTCCATATTTTTGCCTATCTATTCTTTGAAGACCTTGTTCACCAACCTTTGATACATTGCACTTACATTTTTAAGATCGAACCACATTATATTATAGCAATAAGTTCCTAGGGGGGTGATTAAGGCAGTACTTTCCCAGTCTTTAGGTTTCATTTTTATTTGTTTATAACTAGAATAGGCATCCATAAAGCTTAAAAGCTCATATCCTGATGTAGCATCCACCAACTGATCAATTCTAGGCAAAGGGAAATGATCTTTTGGGCAAGCTGCATTTAAATCAGTGTAATCCATGCACATCTTCCATTTATCATTCTTCTTTTTGACCATTACAACATTGGCCAACCACTCAGGTTACTTCACATCTTTAATAAATCGGGCTTTTGTAAGCTTCTCTACTTCCTCTTGGATAGCTTGATTCTTTTCAGGACTGAGAACTTAGCATTTCTGCTTGATCGACTTGGCATCCTTACTGACGTTGAGCTCATGACAAAGGAAATTGGGATCAATCCCAGGCATAACCTCATGGATCCAAGCAAATACATTTCTCTGTTGCTTCAATAACATAATCAGTTCCTGTTTAAGGGCGGGATCCTGTGTTAAGCCGATCCACGTAGTCCTTTCTGGTTTGTTATCATCCAGAATGATGCTTTCAGTTGCTTCTATAATTTATCCCTTGACCAACTCTGTTTTATCTAATGGATTTAACCTCAGATTCACTATTAGGGTAAGTAGTATCTACCTGGTAAGTTATAGTCTTCTTCTTCTTTAATTCATTCAGATCCTCTTTCTCGGCTGATGAGTAGTAACACTCTCTAGCCACCTTTTGGCCGCCTTTCATAACACCTACCCCAAAATGAGTTGGAAACTTCAAGCATTGATGGGCTGTTGATGTTACGACTTCAAACTTCTTCAATCCTACCCTACCGAGGATCACATTAGAGGCATATTGAACATTCTTATCCATCATGAAGAAATGTATTTTCTCTGTGCGACTTACTGGCCAAGTGTCGATCAATACTTCTAGCTTGATTGTTCCCAAAGGGAAAGTTTTTCACCAGAAAAGCCTATTAATGGCTTGTGATGGGGTTTCAGCTGGCCGAGATTCAAGTCCAAACTCTGAAAGCAAGGATAAAACATAATATCGGATAAACTCCTATTGTTAATTAAAACTCTGGCGATGATAATATCATGGATTCTGAATTTGACAACCAATGGGTCATCATGGGGATAAAGTACCCCAGAGAGATCATTTTTTAAAAAACCAATCATCAACTTGTCTTTCATTGACCTTTTTTATCCAATCATCTTCATTCATATTGATCCTATGGATATAGGAGCAAGCCTGAGCTTCACTCAAGTAAGATTTTCTTTCAACAGTGTGACCATCTCTTCCTACATCTCCACTTATAATCATATGACAATCAAATGAACCAAACTGATCATAAATACCTCATGTTCTGGTTCTTTGGTCTTCTTTGATAGGTCTGGATCATCTTCGTACTCTTCTTCATGATTTCTCTTCCTGTCATCCTTAGACTTAATGGCGAATTTGACCTTCTTCTAGGTTCTCTTCCATCATGCTGATCAATAAATTTATTTTGTTTTCCTCGGTGGATGAGGGATTCTGTCTTATTTTGCAAAGCGATGAAATTATCCATTAAATGACCATAATCTTATGGATCCCTCTTGTTAAGAGGCACCCTTAACTTTTCAGGCCATCGCAAATACTTATTATGCTTAATTTCTTCCAAGATAAGGTGAAAACACTCAATGGAGTGTGGGTTCTATACTTTTTGAGCTTGTTTTATTTCTTCGGCTTTTGCTCCTTCTGCTCCTTGTTCTTAGGCTTCGTGTCAGGCTTCGTGGATGGACTCTGTTTTGTGGCCATAACTTCGTCGGTATTCATTATTTTTGCTTCCTTCACCATGAGTTCAACCATAGTTTTGGAAGGATCTTTAGCCAGAGTATAATATAGTTTCTCAGGAAGCAAGACACTCATAAGAGCAGTGATGACTGTTTTCTCCTCATAATCAATCACCTTTAACTTTTCATTATTAAAACGCGTAATGTATTCCCGGGTACTTTACCCTACTTGTCGCCTTACACTTAGAAGATGAGCTACTCTTTTCACTAGCTTAACTCCAAAATAGAAGTTTCTAATGAATAACTCGGCAAGCTGATTGAAGGTGGCAATTTGTCATCGGGGCAAGTTATTATACCATATTTGGGCTAAACCTGTAATGGTAGTTGAAAATGCTTTGCACCTCATTTCATCAGGAACTGAATAAATATGAGCTGTAGCTTGACATTGCTCGATATGGAGAACAATATCAGTCTTATCGTCATATTTGGGAGTGACCACAGGAGATTTAAATTTTAATGGAGTAGGAAAATTCATAATTTCCTGAACAAAAGGGGATCCTTTAACAAAACTTCGCTGCAGAGGATTCTTTGCTTTCACTATTTCAGCCAATCGATCTTCCAACCTCTGAATTGATCCTTTCCAAGATTGATTGCCTGCCTCAAATTTATGTGAAGCAACTCGGTTGTTTCGACCATGTGTCTGTACTGAACTCTCCTCCTGAAAGGTCTGATCAGTGTGTAAAGATTGTCGGATGCTTGATCATGATCTGAATAAGGCTTCATATTGGTCGACTGGATGTTGAGTGTTCCTGATCCTAGGATGATTTCTATTTGCCCGAGGCCCCAAAAACTCAAAGGGTGAATCTATGATTAGCCTTTCCAAGACACTTGGCTGTTTAGGAGAGAAATAATGGATATCATTGGTTTTTGTGGACCTAAGCGATGAACTTACTCCTGGACGATAAGAGGTGTTTAGTGAAGACCTAGAATAACTATGTCTGATGGATCTTAGAGGTGGAGGCGACATTTCTCTTCTGGACGAGGGAGCCACTTGTAGTGACTGAGCCAATTGCCTCACCGTATCTTGCATGGCTTCTTATCCTTTGGCAATAGTAGACAAAATTCTAGTTAGGTATGTTTCCATAGGCGGGGAAGACGGAACATAAGGATTGCCTTCATTTTTTAGACTGGACTCAGGTCCAGCATCCAGTCATCGTGCTTCGAACAATAGTATGTAAAAGTGAGAACGACAAATAAAAACTCATTCTCACAGACGACGTCAAACTGTTGATTATAAAAACTAGAATTAGATATAATTTTTATGATCACAGATAAAATGTATAAGTGTAATTTTAAATTGTAAATTGTAAATAAAAGCAAGAAAGTGAGAGAGTTTTTAAAGTTGTTCGGTTATGTCAAAAGGCCTAGGTCCACTATTCTTGTATTGATTTCAGAGACTACAAAAAACTAGGTATCTTGCCCTAGAATCTATTCTGCCTTGCCCCTGATGAAAGGGATACAATGTATTTATAGTGATCCAGAGGTCAAGGGTTGGAATGTCAAGGGATGGAAAGATTTTATATAATTAAGCATTTACATCCTTACATAATGAATGTGACGATTGGTTGTATAAACCACGTGTAGTATAACTCTTGGTATGATGCCGCTTCGGTATCTTATTGTTTGGACTTCTTTGTGTTGGTCGGCATTCCTTGTGTTGGTCGTCATGCCATGCATTGGTCGGCAAATTTACTTTCTACTAACTGGGATTTTGGCCACGTAGGAGGACACGTGTTTACTTTTTATTGGTCCACGTATGTGGATAATTTTTGGCATTAATAGGGGGTATTAGTAAATTTAGAGATTCATAAAACTGAAAAAGAGATTCATAAATATAACTGTGGTGACCCACATATTTGTTTTGTTTTTATAATTAAAAGTACCAATAGTACATGAAAACTTTATATTTTCCTAATTTCTTGTTATCATAACTTTCTAATCATGAAGGAGAGGCAGTATCTAGGTACCAATGTTGTCAATAAACACTTCCTTTTTTTATATATATTTTGGGGCCTTAACTATTCATTTACCAAATAGGTTTTAAATTATACTGGAAATATTTATATTGAAGTATTTATGATATGTTTTCGTTATCCATGCTTGTAATTTCAGTTTGGCATGAAGACTAGTGAAAAAATAAAGGGGGAATATACCAAATTGTCCTTTGAACATTTTTTAATACACGTTTAGTCCAAGCCTTTTTATTTTGTTCCAAAAAGTCCCCCGCCATAAAAAAACACTCAAAAAAAGGAGTTCCGATGAGGGTCGCCGGAGCTCCGACAGTGGGGGTGGGGGTTCCGCTAGCGCGGACCTTTAAAAATAAGAGAATATTGGTTAAATGGATGTTTGAGGGACTTTTTGGAACAAAATAATAAGACTTGGACTAAATGTGTATTAAAAAATTTTTGAGAGACTTTATGGTAATTGATCCAAAAATAAATGAAGATATGATTGGTGCCCCATAATATGAGATTTTATTTGCAACTAAGGAAAATATATCTGCATTGGTGAATACCATTTGGTTGGTTACACCCGCACAAACAAATGTTGCTTGCCATTTAACACAATTGATACTGAATATGCATAATGTAAATCTGGTAGCCCATTTGTGTAAACTGAAGATATATATACCAGATCAAAGTGCATTTAATATAACCCATAAATTACATAGTTCCAATGCTTACAAAACAAATCCAATAGTTTTGAGAAATAGAAATACTAAAAACAAAACAATTCTAATGTTAATATAATAATGAGTTCATTTCCATAAGAACCAGTCAACACAAAAACCCTAAAACTAATAATTTAAATTTAATTATTATTCTAAACAAAAAAGAAAGAGAGGAGCTGGCTGCTTGGGGAAAACCACGACCGCGACATTTTGGTCCATCCTTATGGGGTTTAGACCTGTGATCGTGGGGGTTAGTGACGCGACCGGGACCATTGCTCTCGTGGTTTTTTGGTGCTAGGAGTTGCGGGTCAGAGGTAGTTTTTGTTATAAATGTGAATTTTGACGAGACTTTTCTTTACCAGCACATTATTTTATCAACCTAAAGCTTACAAAACCTCTCATTATTTATCTCCAAACCCTTATACCTCCATTAAAACTCATTCAAACTTATTTTCACTTGGAATTTTAAGAAGATCAAAGAAGAACTTTTGAAGATTTTCGAAAGAGGATCAAGTTTCTCAAACCTGATTTTTTGAATACTTTCATAAGGAAAGAATATCTCTATTTTGTCACATGATAAGAATGGCATTCTAATTATATCAATAAATAATCTCGGTATTGGGGCCTAATCACCTCAATAGTAAGTATACGAGTTGTTAGAGTTTGTATCAAATTATGATCTTAGGTCTCGAGGGTTATTATTCCATTATAATTTTCTGCATGTAGATATTTAATATTTTTTTGTTAATTTGTACTCTATAGGATTTGAGTCTGATATACGTTTTTTCTATCTTTCAGATGGTGAACATTAGGAGAGATGGTTCGATTATTGGTTGCTCGGGTCCGGAGATACAGTTTCTGTTAGGAGCTGGTTAGTTAGCGACTACCATTCAGGAGACCACAATAACGACTACCATGCAGCTAAATTTGATATCCCACCCCTGGGATACAACATACATGAAGTAAACTATGTTAAATCCTATATGGGTATGATTTATCCTAGGATAGACAGAAGATGACACAAGCTAGTTAAGAACTCAGAAGGCTGGAAATAGCTGGCAGTGAAATATGGTAGCACCGGCCTGAGGAATCTTCTGGAAACAATGGCGGAGAATATCCTCAGATAATGGAATATCATCAGTAATCTGGGTAAACACATCATCATGGATGCGCGGTATCTGTAGAGACTCTGCTATCATATCAGCTGTGAAGGTAATAGAAATGCCACATATGGAGGACTGAATCCCCTATGAAGTGTGGGTAGCATGATAGAAAAACTCTCTGGTGATGTCAGGATAGACCACACCATATGCCTCAAATAGGGAATCCCAATCCCTACCTAACATCCAACGAGGTATGACAAAATGATCGAACTCGGAGACCCTAAAAACTCTCTCCCTAACAACCGAATGGATATGGAGTCCGAGAAAACAATAGTGCTCGTACTCAACTCGTGTCGCCCATCTCACAATGTAATAGGGAGGGCTATGAGCCCGAGCTCGTGAGAAAACAAATACCGCGTAGTGTGCGTGGAAAGATGGGTGTAACATATGTCGAAACATAGACAACTACAAACCTATCTCTGTACATAAATCCAAGCTAACCACCGTGAACACCAACCCCAACATCAACATAAACAATCAGATAAAAATACTTAACTAATACAACCCAACAAAATGACACAAGTTAGGGTATCCTAAAAAAAATCCAAAGAAACTAATAAACCAAATAAATTTTCTTGGATTAATTTGAGATACACACAGGGGCATAAGAAATCCTAACAGTCTACTTGGCAGCCCAATCTGAAAGATAAAACAACACAGAACACCTACATACTAATTTTAAAAAATAACACCGTAGGCTATATATGTGTTTTTAAATAAAATAAATCAGACAACCCACACAACTAATGATATTCAATCTCAAATTAGATATACCATGGAAAAATACACATGTAGAGGGAAAAAATCGATGGAGTGTAGTGTATGTGCCTTTCAAAAAAATTTGGAATCAAATATCAATAAAACGCCACTGACAAGATTCAACATCAACAAAAATTAAAGAAATATCTCTAAGAAGAGACAATCGATCTCTGGAGATATTGGGGATGCAGAAGGGACAATGAAACAAACATCAAAGCTCCAAACCAAAGTCAGAGTGTAAAACTCGAACTCAAAGTTCATCCAAACCCCCCAAATCAGATCAGAAAGGGTGAAAAATTGAGAATAATCGAACATTGGAAAAACTTCTCGAAGGAAATGATCAAAAAGTGCAACTTGAAGATTCAAAGAAGTAAAAATGGTGGTTTTTTGCTATTTCGCACGAAGGGTTTCTTATCAGTGAGAGAGAAGAAGTAACATAAGAAGTGTGTAAGTCGGCAGAGAAAAGTATAAAAGAAAGCCTAGTGTCGCTTGAGGTAGCTTGAACGATAGCTTCTAGCGACATGATTAACTCACTCGAACGACGCCCTAATGTCGTTTGAACGACATGAAGAAATTCTCAAAACCATCTCCAAAAATGATTAAGTTTTGTCCAGTGAAATTTTTTGCTTAAAAAGTTTACTGAAAGACCAAACGGTACTAAAACAGACTTAAAACAGAAAAGAATAAAATAAAACGATGTGAGTTTCATGCCAATATAGAATCAATCTGCTCAAACTTGGACATGGAGTGAATGGATGTATACTACAACAAATGAATCATGAATTCAACACTTCGAAGCGTTCATAAAGCTCCAATTTCAAGTTTGCCTTCTTTACTCTCAAAGTTTCTTCATATAACTCATTAGAGGCAGTTTACAAGTCTCTCTTATCATCACTCTCATTCTCACTCACCTCACCCTCACTCTCTAGGGCATCAAAATCTGTGGCGGCAGAAGAATCATGCAAAGGTATGTCGTTACCACTCAAATGACTAGCCACAAGGGTGGGAATGTCTCACTTACTAGCACAATTTTTTTTTCTTCCGGGTCACTCTCACTGAGGGTAGAAACACGATTTATTGGTTTATTAAAATTATCCCTAAGTTTAGTGGGGCACTCATCTATCTTATGGACAAACCCCTCGCAACAAAGTCACTTCTCTCAATCCTCCTTTTTAACAAAAAATTTAAGAGCAGACTTCATGCGTGATTTCCAATTAGAAGTTTCAAACACGTGAGCTCTAAAATCATCAAAATTATCGAAAGGCATACCTAAAGTCATGGGATCACACACACAATAAAATAGTGCAACAAACTCTACCAATTTGAGAAGGCTCTTTAGTGTGTGCTATAGGTAAAAATAACCTTTTTTCAATTTTTAGTTAAATCCAATTTCATATTCTTAAACTCAAAACATGCATGTAAGTGATTTAATTCAATAAATAATTAAATCGTGCGATAAAAGAAACAATTTCAAGAAAATCCCTTTTGGGTAAAACCTTTTTATTTCACTATGAACAGTAAGTCGCAACTTACAACACAATAAATCTGCAATGAATCTACTTCAATAAATTCACATAGATACGCAGTCTAACTCAACAAAGGACTCCCGTAAGAACCCTCTAGAACCGTAACTCTCGTCTTCAGCAAGGCATACCTGCAAGTATCCCCAATGACCATAGTCAGCAATTGTGTAATCAAAGATTACTATACGTAATCTAACTCAACAAAGGACTCCCATAAGAACCCTCCAGAACCGTAACTCTCATCAAGGCATACTCGCAAGCATCCCCAATGATAGCAGTCAGCAATCGTGTAATCAAAGATTACTATGTTTCGGAAAACGTGTTCAAGATCACAAATTATAGAATTGAGTAATTTGATCTTGAATAAACTCCGGATGATGAAGAACTATATGGAAATTTTCTTAAACCGTTCTTCTGAAAAACGTTTAAGTAGTGTGGTGTAATTATTTCTGAGCAAACAAGAGTCCAAGAAAATTAAAACATGAAGACCGAGGTGGTAGGTATTTCGAGTGACATATTCATGTCGTTAGAACTACATACACTGTCGTTTGAGCGACAATTTAAAAAAATGAAATTTTTTCTTTTAAAATAATTCCTCGAATTTTCATAAATATATTAACTCAGAAATATTTAAGAATGTTTTTTCAAATAATAAATTTAATTCCTAATATATAAAAACCTTTTAATCATCCATCATTTTATCAAAATTCTAAATCACGTCAATTCTCTTAAGCATTATACCTGAGTGATCTAGAACAAACTAAGTCTGAAGAATGGAACTTGACTTGATTTTTTCTTCAAAGCTTTTTATTTTAAATTCTTCAATCTTGAACCGCAGTAGGCGTCCAGTAATCTCAAATTAAAAACTAGCGTAGACTCAAATTATTTTTTTTCGAAATTAAGCAAATTACAAACAAAATGATTCTATTAGAAATTTGTTCCTATATATATATATATGTATATATATTACTTGTGGGGTATGCACACTTAGGATTAGGTGTATGGACGTCCCAGTCGTTGCATACTATGTTAGGCATATATGAGCCTATGGTATTTCTATGAGTTACGTTTCAACGCATATGCTTTATCAAATTTTGAGGATGGAATTCTCATATCAGGGGGAAAACTGTAATACCCAATATTTTTTAGAACCAAATTTTATTAATTAAAATGAATTATGAAGTTGGAATATGAGTTTTATAAGAGAAAAATTAATTTAAATGAATTTGGTGATTTTTGTCTAATTAGAGGAATATTTATGAATATTTAATTAATTACTTCATATGAGGTTTGGGTGGAAACCTTAGGGGCATTTGAGTATTTTTGGACTTGCATGGAGTCTAAGCTATAACTTTTTAAAATCAATCACATGTGGTATTACTTGTGGGTTTAGAGTTGTGTTGATGCTGTACTTTAATAATTTAAATCGAATTAAATTATAAAGAAGAAAGAGAGAAAGGATCTCATCGTTGGGGAAAACTGAGGCGTTTTGGTCAGCCCTAATGGGGTTTATACCTGCGATTATAGGGGGTAGTGCTGTGACTATGGACCTTGTGCTCGTGGTTTGTTGCAGCTAGGGGGTCACAGGTCGACGGTAGTTTTATTTTTTATTTTTATAAATATGAGTCTTAAAGAGCCTTTTATTTACCAACACACTGTTTTCTTAACCTGAAAACTAAAGGACCTCTCATTCTTCGTACCAAAATAGCCTTTTCTCTTTTAAGAGCTTTGCACTTAGAATTTTAAGAAGATCGAAGAAGAACTTTTAAATATTTTCCAAGGAGGATCAAGTTTCTCATACCAAATTTTTTTGAATACTTCCATAAGGCAAAAATATCTTTATTTAGTGTCTAGTGTTGGTTGGCAACTAAAGTAAGTGCGTGATCAAGGCAAATTCAACTATTGTCATGGGTATTTTGTGGAGATACATCACGGTATGGGCGGGTGGCATTATGAACCATTGAGCTATAATGATGTTGTGGATATTGATGAGTTATTATGGATCGCGTACCATGGTATATGTAGGGTCATATAGATGACAAACTGGTTATATTGGTGTTGCAAGTGAGACTATGATATTAATGAAAAAAATATAAATGTTGAAAGAAACATAATTAGAAAGATGGATAATTAGTTTAGTTTATTTTACTTGCTTAGTTATTTAAATTGTTAATCGTTAACTAAAATATTCTATTGTGATATTTATCTCATCTAATGCTTTTGGCTGGGTTCCTGTAACCCTAATTGAGAAACGTAGTTGGTATTGTTTTACTGGGACCTGCCTAATGTTGTTGACCGATATTTCAAGTTAGGTTTCTATTAGCTACGCGAAGTTGGAGATTTATTTTATGCTTAACTTGGTTTTCCTTTCGAGTTATTTATTTATGAGACAAATTATTTAGATTTAGTAGCTCCTTAAACTCCATAGTGGTTATGGTTTTTATTTGTAGCGATTATTGTTGATGACTTCTTATTTTGGAGTTTTAACATGGTGATGGATTTATTTTATGGTGGATTGTTTGTTTATTATTTGATATCTCTTATCATATCTTGTCAACAAAAGTTTTAAATATCTCATATTTTTGTCACATGCTAAGAGTGGTCTTATAATTATAACAATTAACATATCTTGGTATCGAGGCCTAATCACCCTTAGTAGAAAAATATGCGGGTTGTTACAATTAACGCCCATGAGAGAAATCAAAAAGGAGGGAAAACATGAACCATTGAGGTGAAAGGAAATGAAACGATGACAGGCGTCCCCCTATGGACGATACCAAGAGGTCTGAAGGAGATTTTAAACCAACTCCCACATGGCTAACTGTCGACATCACATTTGATGCAATATCCACATCACCTAACTATGAACATCCAATGTATCAATAGATGCGATGAATAATATATATATATATATATATATATATATATATATATATATATATATATATATATATATATATATATATATATATAACTCGTCAAAAGCGTAAAATAGTGAAACAAAAGTGGAAGGACGTTACCCATAGGATAAACCAAACTAACGAAAGGACTAAACCCACTAAGGGAAAACTTCACAACTTCATAAGTAGAGAAATTCAAAATTAATGGCGAGAAAACATGAGTCGTCATTGTCAAATTATCGGCCCTCCACGATATGGGACATTTTGAAAAAACCTTCACTTAAACTATCACTACCTGACTCCGCCAATTAATCTTCATCCCTACACATATCGAGAAAAAAACTAGGCATACAACCTAAGACAATAACTAGAGAATAGATAATAAGCATTCTCAAATACCTATTGAATGCTCGCATAATCTCGAACCCCCACTTATTCACCTCTTTTGTATCCTTCTCCAACTCCCACCGAACTTGAGCTTAAGCTTAAAACTCGATCAGCTTGATGAGATATCCTCTGAAAAGTCACCCTCTTAGCATTATGATTTTACCTTTCCTCTTGGGTACATTTTTAACTACCCTAGCATCATCTTGACCCTGAGCGTCATCCTATTCACCCTTCAATAAATATTGAACATCAAAAACACAATGAGGGTCAAATCACCCATATAACCTTCATTACCCGAAGTCAAGTCCTGTGCACCAGCAGTGGCACTTGAAACCCTTTTTAAAATGTTGGAAGTGCTACCTTTTGAAGCAGCACTGTATCAAACCTAATGGTCAAGCCACACTATCATCTATAAAAACATGAGGAACATAATTGATTTTCTTCCTTGACGTTGAATCAGCATCACCTAGCTTAGGAAAGACTGCATCTGGTTCACTCTTGATACTAGTATCCTTGACTATCACAGTATGAAAACCGAAATAATTCTTCGATCAAATCTGAGTTGTAGCCAATCGAAGAGTATAATACCCATCCAAAATGATAACTCTCGAAATCACAATGGCAAGACCATAGAAAAACTGATTGTAGTCACCTCATCCTAGAACCATACAAATGCCACCTAAGGTCCCTAACACCCTCGGACCCCAAGTCCTACTTCAAGCCCTGATCTAGAGGCCACCAGGAGCTCCCGAGCCCCATTTGAGTTCTTTTAACCCTCCAACCCAAGCATATCTCATTTCGCTCTGATATGGATATTAATTTCCTTTCCAACGGTCATTAAAAACTGCACGAATCGACCTTACGGTTCATGTGTACTCACCTTTTTACTCCAAATGTTTATACAAAGGCCACTAGGCACTTTCGAGCCTCGTTTGATTTTGGTTAACCCTCCAACCCAAGTATATCTCATTGAACACTCATAGTAATCTAAATCCCCTTTTTAACGATCCATATCATGCACAAATCGGCCTTACAGTTCGCTCACACTCACCTTTTTACTCTAAACCCTGATCTAGAGGCCACTGGGCACTCCCGATCCCCATTTGACTTTAGTTAACTCTTACCTGAGCATAGCTCATTTCTTTTATGGGGCTCTGAATTCCCTTTACAATTGTGTATATTGTGTGTGAATTGGCCTTAGAGTTTTGCATACTCACCTTTATACTTTAAAAATCAGTGGCGAAACCTTTTAGGAGGTCTACTCCTACTCCTTTATATTTCATTTAATTAATGTTGTTTAGTTTCTTTTTCCTTATCTTTGGTATATTATTCTCACTTTAATCTCTCACATCAACTAATATCCTTTTTTATTACTATTACTCACATAGTATATTTTTATAATATAAAAAAGCCAAAAAAGAGGATTTACCAATAAAACCCCAATGTAGGATTTCCCCACTGTTTTTACACTTCTGCACTTGAGCACGTTTTTTTCCCAGAACAACCTAAAGAGGACTCCTAAACTTGGGTTTATAGGTTAAACCCCACCCTTGTGATATGTCTAACTACATGAACTTTGATGCTTATTATGGCTACACATGCATCTCGAACCATTATCGGGATTCGAATCCTATTTTGTTCATTGCACTATTTTGTTTATATCTCATATTTAGTAGTATTGCACATATGTACACGCTTGTATATTAGTGTTCCCACCCAACATACACGTTCACTTACTCATAGAGACCGTTATTCTTTTTCTTTGGTATACTCCTTAAAATGACCAATCTCCGTCCTCCCATGACGTGAGTAGGATGATTTATTTTCCTCATGTATTTCCACCTCACACACATTATACACATGGGTTGCATCTTGGAGAAAAAGGATAACATTATTACATCCCATAAGATACCGAAAGGGCGGGGTGGGTTCCTAACACCTTCCCATTCCATAACTTAGTCCTTGGAACCTTAGTTCATTTGGTTTCATATGCATCAGTTTGTCTTTTGATTCTGTTCTTTCGGGGACGGCTACATTCTTTTGCTTATTTTGAGCAAAATAGGTCGGCGACTCCATTTCCTATATTTTCCTCCCCTTTTGATTATGGTTAATTTATATCCGTGGTACCCCACAAAGATCGCGCTAGTGGGTAAAATGGGACCTCCATCCTCGAATCCCCGCACACGTCGAGAGATCTTTTCTCTCCTTTCGGGGTGATCCATCGCTAGAGGAATCTCAGATTGCCATGGTGGTGACTCCTGGGGAATTTTATTTTTTAGAGGACTAGACTTTATTTCACATTGGGTTATATTTATTTTCTCTCTATTTTTTTCTACACGTGTGTATGTGCCCCCACTTTTATATCCTTCTTACTCTCATACTTACATGTGGTATATATGTCTTTTTCATGACATGATATTTATCTTCTTCTCCATGATTATCACCCTCACCCCATGCTACTTGTATATTCTATGCTCTCCCTAATAGTAATAGTATTTCTCGCTCTTATGATATATAAAACTCTCCATAAAATGCGAATTAAGACTCATGAATTCTTGCACACTACATCACTTGAGCATCACACTATGGACCAAAATTTTATCCTGTACTAAAATATCACTTCGTTACGTGATGGGTGCCGATCCTGCAGGGGCGGTTAACCTATGTGGTATTATTCCCACCTTTCATTGGACTAATACCTTTAACGTATATCAAACGGTTCTCCCCGTATCGTACTGCTTGATTGAACTCACAACAGTAGGTATATAGCAGGAAACTCGTTCACATTCGTTGAATATATCGAATTCGATCTAACACATACCATCTCCACGAGGTATATCGTGAGGTAATTCACGTACACTCAGGTATATCAAATGGTTCTTCCACTTATACTGATGAATGATTTCCCTTATAAGCAAGAGATATATCGTGGAACTCATGCCAAAGGGGGGAACATTTCCACTAACCCACCAATGCACTTGCACCCTAGGCGAAACATAATATAAGTGGGACCTAATAATAATAATAATAATAATAATAATAATAATAATAATAATAATAATAATAATAATAATAATAATAATAATAATAATAATAATAATAATAATAATTATGCTGAGGAATTTCCTTTTCTTCCTTTTTTCAAAAATACCAAAAATATTTTCTCCGTTTTTTCAAAAAAATATATTTACAAAAAAATATTCCTTTGCCCCCTCAAATAAACATGAAAATCATTTTCCCTCTCAGGTGCGATCGCATACCCCAGTCTTGGCCTGGCTCCCTATTGGCTCAAATACTCCATCAAGCCACAACGGAGCTCCACTGCTTCCTCTGCTGCTTCTATAGAATTAAAGAAATACCTTTAAAAGACTATTCATGGAGAATGTTGCCCAGAATGCAAATATCCAGCCATATCTGATGGCCGTCCTTGCTCAGCTAAGTGTGAAGATCGATAATCTTCATGCAAAGGTATAATAAATGTAACGACACCAGGTTCACACTCCCGAGGCTCCCGAGCCTGATATCATCTTCTCCTGTGCTATGGGTACACAAGCTCCAAATCCAGTGTGGGTTCCGAAAGAATAACAACATGTAACGTGTAACACCGCGTATTTTTTAACCATTTTATATATTTAATTAATTCGACTAATTTAAATTTACTTATATGTCGTAATTTAATTGAATTAATCATTATAATTTTATTTAAATATTAATCAGAAGAGTAAATTGTTAATATTTATGGAATACATATTATTAAGTGAATAGTAATAATTTATTTACGTCATAGTGAGCAATAGTGACGTGGGATTATTTTATCTCAACCGGGAGCCGGGCATAGACTATTTTGAGGTCGAGAGAGGGACTTTTAGTAAAGTAGTTTGAATGACAATTTTGAGTGCACGGTTGAGTCCGGATAGGCCGAGATAGTCGAAAAAGAGTACCCTGGGGTATTAAATGGGTCTCGTGGCTTTTTTAGGCATGATCAGGCCCACACGGGGGGTATTTGGGCCATTTTAATTTAGCCCACAAGCATAATTTCGAGATTTACATAATAAAACCTAAGTTAGAGAGTTTGTTGTAGCCACGACTCAAAAACAAAACCCTAGATGTGTAGAGAAGAAAAGAGGGAGAACGTATGGAGATTTTGGGGAACCAAATCAAAGGAGTTTGAATGCGTTCTTCGTCAAAACACCATCTACACGAAAGGAATTCAGACCTTACAAAACCGTACACGCAAGTGGTTAACTTGCTTTCAAATTTAATTTTTAGTTTTCGATTCATATCATGGTGGGTATATTGGAAAATTATTTTTTGGGTGGGTTTTCACCTGAAAAGTGAGAGTTTATGATTTTGGACAGTTTTATGTAGATTAAATATTCACACTGATGTGATATTACATTCAAAGACATCAGAATATGATTTATATTAGATAATCAGTAATCAATGTTGTTTAATTTGGATTACAAATTGAGATTTTCGTAATTGACTCAATGAAACTTGTACCAACCCAACTTGTGCATTCCCTGATTAAAGTGAAAAATTATCACTGTTGATTGATGTATTGAGGATTGGTAACTGGTGTAATTGGGTATTAACCATTGGTTTTCTTTGGGGTGAGGATTTTGGTGAAAGATAAGAGCTTAGAGAATCAGCAATGTCCGAAATCCCACATGGGAAAGAAGCTGCCAGACCTGATCGATCGATCGAGCAATGGCCACCGGTCGACCGAGGGTCAAAAATCTTAGACAGTTATGTGTATATTGTTTGGGGGCCTTAAGCATCTTGCAAACTCTTAATAGGAGTATTTTATTAAAAAAAAATAATAGAGAAAATGATCTATGGCCTTGGAAGATGGCAGTAAGGAGTACTAAAGTTAACAAATGGTGTCCAAATTTATTTATAGAAATTGGGTCATAAAAATTTATAAGTGTTACAGTTTGGACCAAGTGTGTTAATGAGTGAATATTTAATGGAAGAGTAATACCTAGGGTAGTATGAGATGGGTATTAGGAAATTGAAATATCAAATAAGGGAGTGGAATTTATTAAAGGAATATTGTCTAATAAAATTCTAAAGAACTATATTACGGGTCGAGTGAATGTGTCCGGACATTTTGATTGAGTGACACCATTATAATAAATTAATTAATCCCTGGGATAGTGAATGCAAGGCGAGAATAATCCCCATGTCATAGCGTCCGATATTTTATGTTGTGATTCTTTTCGCGGTGAGATGCTTTGGGTATGATTCAGTCTCACACTCGGGGAGCTATGACTGCCTCCACTATGTCTATTATTTATTTCATGATTCGCTGTGAGCGAACTGTTTCGTGGTATCCGGGTTGGATTGATTATACTTGGGATGATAGTATTTTAGAGAAAACATTCGGTGAGTTCTTACTCGGGAGGATGGATACTATATGCAATAGGTGTGTGAATGTGGAGTATATGCGTACGTATATAATAGTGTCGATAATTATATATGGGTGAAATACCTGGGGTGAAATGGTATTATTTATATAACTAGTGAAATTGTTATATAGTCATTTAAAGATGATGAATTAAGTAAATGTGAGAAATGACTTGTAAATTATTAGTAAAAGTTACTCGCGCTAGAGTAAGGTTTTAGGCAACAATTATAACAAGGCTAGTTAGACAGGGTAGTGTAGCTAGGAGTGTTATAAGGAAAAGCAGTAGGTGTGCACAGTAGTTGAGGGGTGAGTATTATCTCAAGTGAGTGCGACACTAGCTTAAATATGAAGAGCATTCATGCATTTTAAATACTGCAAATTTAATCACTTGTTAAATATTTTCAAAATATTTTGCATTCTAACCCTTACTGCAAATATTTTTAAAACATTTTAGGTGTCCAGCCATAAGGACGCCAGACTTGAGATTCTATTATAGGGATACGCAACTGAGACATATATGGATGAATGCAGGAGTTGGATTAGACGTATCTTTTCTTCATTCCTAGATTAGGGATCTCATTTCAGTTACAGTTACATTAAGGGGGTGTTTCCCATTTACAATAAGATTTAGTTTTGGAATTTTTATCTATTCGTTTGATTATTATGTTGAATTTGGATTTATAGCCAATGATTTATTCGCCCAGTCTTTTAGTTATTTATTCGACATTATTTTTAGAGTCGGTGATGGTGTGTACGGATTTATTATTTTTATTCTGCATGTTTATTTATCTGTTTAATGAAAGATAAAATTTGGCACCAATTTAATTAATTAATTAGGTGATTAGTAATTAATATGGTTTTTCTACAGTGACGCTAAGAATGAACCAAATGGAAATCCTATTTTAATTTAATATAGGACCGGTAGATCGGTATTTAATTAAGTGGGGTGTCACAGATGGTATCAGAGCATTAGGTTCTAGTGTCCATAGGATCTGTACAACTTATTATGATTTTTATATATCGTTCTTTTGATATAAATCCCTATTATTAGAACTGTTGAATTTATCTTAACGTGTTTGAGATATCGTGCTTCTGCTATTAAAAAATTATATAAATTGTGAACTTATGCAATTCGATCTATTTTCAGATGCCACCGAGGATAGAGAGAACAACAAGGGCAAAGTCCAGGGATGAGGTGAGTGAGGCTCACAAGGAACCACGAGTACCGCAACCACAACCACCACCGGAGATGATCTCGACTGCATAGATGGCAGAGATAGTGGCCCAGGCGAACAATTCAGTCATGATAACTATAACCGTTCATTTCCCACAGTCGTACACTCATCTTCCAGTGGCACTGGTGTTCCAGGCCCAGGTAGGGCCATATACTTGGCATAGGGTCAGAGAGATATTTCAGAAGGGCCACCTACTCGAGTTCCAGGGTAGTTCTAAGGTGGTTGATTGTGTCAGTGGAAGAAGAATATACAACACCATTTACGCATGGTGGAGTGTAGTGAGACACAGAAGAAGGTGCTATCTACTTTCAGGCTTTCTAGAGCATCATTACAATGGTGGGAGTCGGTTATCACCGCCGAGGATAGGAATATGATGACGATTTCTAATTTCTGGGTGTGATTTGATCGCAAGTATTTTTCGCTAGCAGTGGAGGCCGAGATGTGGAAAAAGTTTAGCGAGGTGACCCAGGGTGATCATTCTCTGGCAGAGCATGGGGAGGAATTCACCTGTTTGGAAAATTTTGTCCCATACGAGGTGAGTAACGAGGAGCGAAAGAAGGCGAAGTTTATTGATGGTTTAGCCTGGAGGATCAGGCAACACTTGATCGACAATCCAATATTGGTGACGTATACTGATGTTGTCAATGTTGCCTTACTGCACTGCCAGGATCATCGCTTCCACATGAGGGGGAGAAAGAGAGAAGGTGAGCCCAACTAGAAGGGCAAGGCATGTGGGGGTACTGTTAGCGGAGCACAACATCAGGTTGGCAGACAATAGGAGAAGGACTCCCGACATGGGGATTCTTCCAAGAGATTTAGATCTGGTGGGTATCGATCGGAGGGTCAGGGTTTCAGGTAGGGCTAACAGGGTCCCAATTAGCATCAGGTTTCCCAGGGCCGGTAAGTTTAAGGGAACAAGGGGGTGGCCATAAGGGACAAGGACACCAAAGCCAACATCAGGGATAGCCTCGTCAGGTTCAGGAACAGGAGGCTTTCAGGGGCGATGTTTCGTATGCGGCCAGATAGGGCATATGAAGAAATAATGTCCACAGAGAGCTATGAGATAGCATAAGGGGGCCTAGCAGGGGCAGTAGACACAGAGGCATCATGTAATGCCAGCACCACCAGCCCCACAGTCACAGGGGCAGATACATTATGGGCTTGTGTATAACGTCCGAGATGTACCTATGACACTATCACCTCAGGTGCTGCCTGTAGTTGAGGGTGCATTTCCTAGTCATGGGCATGAGGGTAGGATTCTTTTTTATATGGGCACATAACACTCCTTTATTTCTACTATATTTAAACGAGAAACCGGTCTTTTAGAGACAGCTAGCGCACGCCTTATGTGTGTAGAGTCACTGTTGGGTAGTGGGTCACTTATACGCTCAGTATGAGGTGTGGATATTATTATTGGAAGTTTGAGCTTAGAAACAGACCTTTTAGTGTTAGACATAGAGGGGTGCGATGTTATCCTAGGTATGGATTGGTTGGAAGGGTACATGGCGACAGTCGACTGCTACGAGAGGACCATAGTGTTCTCCGTTCCGGGTCAGGAGATGTTCTTGGTAGCGATGCCTCTTCCTCAGGGAGGGTCGCGCACTTACCTGTACTACATTGAGGCAGAGACCTCACAGGAGATAGTGATTCCTATAGACTCGATTCCAGTAGTTAGAGATTTTGAGGATGTATTTCAGGAGATACCGGAGCTACCACCCAACTAAGATATCGAGTTCGTTATTGACTTAGCATCGGGTACAAGACCGATTGCCCGAGCACCATATCGCATGTCCGCTTTAGAGATGCGGGAATTGCGGACACATATTCAACAGCTTTTTGGGGTAAGGTTTCATTCAGGGAGTACATCGCCATGGGGTGCACCAGTGGTGTTTGTAAAGAAGAGGGATGGTTCGCTTCGCTTATGTGTGGATTATAGGTAGATTAACAAGGTCACGATACAGAATAAGTATCAGTGGCCAAGGATCGATGACCCGTTTGACCAGCTAAGAGGGGCTACATACTTCTCAAAGATTGATTTGGTGTTGAGATATCACCAATCACGTATTCGGGAGAAGGATGTTCCAAAGATCTCTTTCCTGTAGCGGTACGTGTCGTACGAGTTCAGGGTGATGCCGTTTGGGCTCATTAATGCGCCTGCAGTGTTCATGGATCTCATGAACAAGGTATTTAGAGAGTTATTAGACTAATTCATGATCGTGTTTATAGACGACATTATAGTTTACTATCATGCTAAAGAGGATCACGCAAAGAATTTGCGTAGGGTCTTACAGACACTTTGGGACCACCAGTTGTATGCCAAATTCAGGAAGTGTATATTTTAGCTACGAGAGTTGGAGTTTCTTGGCCACATCGTATGTAACATGGGTATTAAAGTTGATCCGAATAAGGTATCGACGGTGAGGTAGTGGGGAAAACCCACAACAACTGAGATTGTGGGTATTATCGTCGTATCATTAAGGGATTTTTGAAAATTGTGGGTCCATTGACAAACCTGGCTCGCAAGGGGGTACCATTTATGTGAAGTGACCACTGTCAGCTAGCCTTTGATGAGCTAAAGGATAAGTTGATGTCAGCACCGGTACTTGCATTTCCTAGGAGTGGGGTGGAGTATTGGGTCTACACGGATGTATCCTTGTTGGGACTTGGGGGTGTATTGCAGCACGAGGAGAGGGTCATAGATTATGCATCTTGGAAGCTTAAGCCCCATGAGAAGAATTACCCACCCACGACCTGGAGTTAGCAGCGGTTGTATTTTCTCTAAGGATAGAGAGACACTATCTGTTGGGGGAGCAGTTTACCTTGTTCACGGATCATAAGTCACTTTAGTATCTCTTCACACCGAAGAATCTGAATATGAGGCAGAGGCGGTGGATAGAATTCGTAAAGGACTACCAGTTTGATATACAGTAACATCTTGGTAAGGCTAACGTGGTAGCATATGCATTGATCTGGAGACCCACTAGGGAGTTGGACGAGGCCTGGAAGGCAAAGTGGAGTGAACTTAGACATGAGGATGAGGTTTCCAAGGCATGCATATCAGGTTTAGCTATCACTCTAGAGATTATCATGCAGGTAGTGAGAGCACAGGTGGAGGATTAGTACTGTTAGGACAGGGTACGTCAGTTACTAGCTAAGGGTGAAGAGTCTTACTAGATTAACTCGAATGGAGGCCTATACTTTAATGGGAGACTAGTTGTGCCTGAGGATGAGGATTTGAGGCATGTTGTTTTGATCGAGTCCCAAAGTTCAAGATTTGCGGTATATCCTTGTGGGGATAATATGTATCAGGACATGAGAAGACAATATTGGTGGTCGGGGATAAAGCGAGACATAGCAGAGTTTGTCTCCAAGTGTATCACCTGTTAGTTGGTTAACGTAGACCACCAGAGGCCTTCAGGGATGCTACAACTGTTGGAGATGCCTGTGTGGAAATGTGAGAGCATTTTGATGGAATTTGTTACTGAATTGTCGATGTCGCAGACAGGTCATGACTCCATTTGGTTGATAGTGGATTAGTTGACCAAGGTAACTCATTTCTTACCCGCCCGCACTGATTTTCAGACGATGCAGTACGTGTAGCTATTTATAGTGAAGATAGTTAAGTTGCACGGGGTACCGATTAATATTATGTCTGATAGTGACAAGATCTTTGTGTTTCACTTCTGGCAGAGATTTCATGAGGCCATGGTCACAGACTTGCGATTGAGTACAACATATCATCCACAGTAAGATGGACAGACCGAGAGGGTCAATCATATGCTGGAGGGTATGTTGAGGATGTGCATTATGGACTTCGGAGGAGGATGGGAGCGATATCTTCCATTGGTAGAGTGTATGTACAATAACTCTTACGAGTTCACTATCGGCATGGCACCGTTTGAGGCACTTTATGGGAGGCCTTGTCATTCGCTCGCCTATTAGTGAGGGGTGGGGCACAACAAGTTGTTGGTACCAGAGATGATATAGGAGACTACTGCGAAGATTGAGCTGATTCGGGGATATATTCGTATTGCTCAGGACATGCAGAATAGTTATGCCAGTGCAGATCGGAGGCACGTTGAGTTAGAGGTTGGCGACCAAGTGTTGGTTTAGGTGTCTCTTATGAAGGGAGTCATGAGATTAGTCAATAAAGGAAATCTAGTACCGAGATTTGTGGGACCTTTCCCTATTATTAAGAGAGTGGGGCTAGTGGCATATAGACTGGGTTTTCCAGGTCATTGTCATCAGATACATTATGTGTTCCATGTGGCTTCACTGAAGAAATATCAGAGGAGCGAGAGAGATTTTTGGAATGCTCCACTAGAAGAGATGACTTGCAGCCAGACATCTTGTATGAGGAGAGGCCCGTGGCTATTCTGGATCGTAGTGAGCATAAGCTATGATCTAAGGTGGTACCACTAGTCAGAGTTCAGTGGGAACATCACAGTCTTGATGAGTCAACATGGGAACGGGAGGATGACATGAGAGAGTAGTATCTGGAGTTATTTACCGCAGGTATGACCTAATTTCAGGGACAAAATTCCCTTGCAAGTGGGGAAGTATGTAACACCCCGTATTTTTTTAGCATTTTATATTTAATTAATTCGGCTATTTTAAATTTACTTTTGTGTTGTAATTTAATTGAATTAATTATTATAAGTTTATTTACATATTAATTGGAAGAGTAAATGGTTAATATCTATACAATATAAATTACTAAGTGAATAGTAATAATTTATTTACGCATAGCGAACGATTGTGACGTGAGATTATTTTATCTCAATCGGGAGTCGGGCATAAAATATTTTGAGGTCGAGATAGGGACTTTTAGTAAAGTATTTGGGATGATGATTCTGAGTGCACGGTTGAGTCTAGATAGGCCCAGATAGTCGAAAAAGGGTACCCGGGGGTAGTAAATGGGTCTCGGGACATTTTTTAGGCATGATCGGGCCCATAAAAGGGTGTTTGGGCCATTTTAATATGACCCACAAGTTTAATTTCGGGATTTGCATAGTAAAACCTAAGTTAGAGAGTTTGTGCCAGTCACAACTCAAAAACAAAACCCTAGTTCTGCAGAGAAGAAAAGAAGGAGAAAGTATGGATATTTTGGGGAACCAAATCAAAGGAGTTTGAGTGCGTTCATCGTCAAAACACCATCTACACCAAAGGAATTCAGACCCTACAAGACTGTACAGGAAAGTGGTTAACTTTATTTCTAATTTAATTTGCAGTTTTCGATTCATATCATGGTGGGTGTATTGGAAAATTGTTTTTTGGGTGGGTTTTCACATGAAAAGTTGACAGTTTTATGTAGATTAAAGATTTCCATTGATGTGATATTACGATTCATATGATTTATCTTAGAAAACTAGTAATCAATGTTGTTTAATTTGGATTACAAATTGAGATTTTCGTAATCGACTGGACGAAACCCGTAAAACCCCAACTTGTGAATTCCTTGATTAAAGTGAAAAATTATCATTGATGATTGATGTATTAAGGATTAGGGACTGGTATAGTCAAGTATTAACCATTGGGTTTTCTTGGGTGAGGAATTTGGTGAAAGTTAAGAGCTTAGAGAACCAGCAATGGCCAAAATCCCACACGGGGAAGAAGCAGCCAGACCTGACTGATCGACCGACCGAGCGTCAAAAATCTTAGACAGTTCCATGTATTTTTGTTTAGGGGTCATAAGCATCTTGCAAACTCTCAAGGGGAGTATTTTATATAAAAAAATTTAATAGAAAAAAATTATCTATGGCCATGGAAGATGGCAGTAAGGGCTATTAAAGCTAACAAATGGTGTCTAAATTTATTTACAGAAATTGGGTCATAAAAATTTATAAGTGTTATAGATTGGACCAAGTGTGTTTATGAGTGAATATTTAATGGAAGAGTAATACCTAGTCTAGAAGGATATGGTTATTAGTAAATTGAAATATCAAAATAGGGAGTGGAATTTATTAAATTAATATTGAGTAATAAAATTATAAAGAACTATATTACGGGCCGAGTGAATGTGTCCGGACATTTGGTTGGTTATCACCATTATAATAAAATTAATTAAAGTTAGAGTCGGGGAATTTACTCGAATATTTTAGGCTAGTGCTACGGGAGTTAGGAACGGATTACCCGGGTTTAAATTAATTATATATATAGGGAAAGTGTGATAGTGTATATATATATATATTGTGTGTGTGTGCTCTTTTAATATCAGTGTAAGATATTTTTATAATTACATACCCCTCTAGTGCTATCATAGGAGGTTACACGATGTGGGTTAATCCCATGGCTAATGAATGCAGGGCGAGTATAATCTCCTGGTCATAGCGTCCGGTATTTTATGTTGAGATTCTTTTCTAGGTGAGACGCTTCGGGTATGATTCAGTCTCACACTCGAGGAACTATGACGGCCTCCACTACGTCTATTATTTATTTCATGATTCGTTATGAGCGAGCCGTTTTGTGGTATGCGGGGTGGATTGAGTATACCTAGAATGATAGCTTTTTAGAGAAAACATTCGGTGAGTTATTACTCAGGAGGATGGATAATATACAATATGTGTGTGAAAGTGGAGTATATGCGTACATATATAATAGCGTCGATAATTATGTACGGGTGAAATACCTGGTGTGAAATGGTATTATTTATATAGCTAGTGAAATTGTTATATAGTCATTTAAAGATGAAAAATTAAGTAAATGTGATAAGTGACTTATAAAATATTAGTAAAAGTTACTCGGGCTAGAGTAAGGTTTCAGGCAACGGTTATAATAAGTCTAGTTAGACGGGGTAGTGTAGCTAGGAGTGTTATAAGGAAAAGCGGTAGGTGTGAACAGTAGTTGAAGGGTGAGTATTATCTTAATTTAGTGCAACACTAGCTTAAATATGAAGAACATTCATGCATTTTAATTACTACAAATTTAATCACTTGTAAATATTTTCAAAATATTTTGGGTTCTAACCCTTGCTACAAATATTTTTAAAAACTTTTTAGATGTCCAGCCACAACGATGCCAGACTTGAGATTCTATTACATGGATTACGTAGCTGCGACATGTGTGGATGAATGCAAGATTTGGATTAGACATATCTTTTATTCATTCCTAGCTTATGGATCTCATTTTAGTTACATTTCCATTTAGGGCGTGTTGCCCATTTTCTTTCAGATTCAGTTTTTGATTATTTATCTATTCGTTGGATTATTATGTTGAATTTGGATTTATTGCCGATGGTTTATTCGGCCAGTGTTTTAGCTATTTATTCAGCATTGTTTTTAGACCCGATGATGGTGTGTATGGATTTTATTTTTTTATTCTGCATGTTTATTTATCTGTTACTGAAAAATAAAATTTGGCACCAGTTTAATTAATTAATTAGGTGATTAGTAATTACTATGGTTTTTCGACAGTGATGCTAAGAATGAACCAAAGGGAAATCATATTTTAATTTAATAAAGGATTGATCGACCGGTATTTAATTAAGCGATGCATCACATGTTTCATGCCCTACCTGCTCATGAGCCACCATCAGTTGAATAGTTGATACTAAATCTTGACCAGCTAGGGGGTAATCTGCTAGTGCATGTCCTTGTTGATGCAAATGATGAAGAGTTCAACAAGGTCAAATAAAACCTCAGATTGTTATCTAAAAAGTTCGACCAAGTCAAAATCTCGATGAAGTATATAAATAACACCCACATGTCTCCCTATCATAAGGCTCGATTGCCAAAGAAATTCAAGATGTTGGATATCAAAAAGTTCAAAAGAAGATGACCTTCAATCGTACAATTACGCAGCTACCACTATGCCATGACTCACTTTGGAGCATTAAAAGATATAATGGTATAAATGTTCCACAAAAATCTCAAAGAAAGTGCCTTATGATGGTTCCTATCGCTGGAAGAATCCAGAATCTACAATTGGGAGGATGTGGCCCGCGAATTCATGACTCAGTTTGAGTACAACAAAGAACTAGAGGCAACCGTCGAGACCTGAATCTACAACTCGAGGGAATCAATTAGAAGTTTTATAGGAAGATAGAGGGAGAAGGCCGCTACTATGACAAACTGTCCATCAGAAGAAGATAAGGTAACAATTGTAAATAAGAATTTTCTTCTACATATTAGAATTTCAATGGGAAGCCAATACTACCCCCATTTTAGATCCCTTCGGGAAGTAGGGGTAAAAATCGAAGAAGGGGCCATGAGTCATATAATTGAATCTGAGCTGAATAAGCTAACCGAGCAGTTCATCCCTCGAAAGCATGATAAGTCGTCCAACACCTCAGTCTTAACCATCAATAAAATTTCTCAACTCGTTACTTCATGGACACCCAAAAGTCATCCCGATCTATCTAGGATGGAATATACCAAACTTCCTGTAGGCTGAATGATGCAGCATTATCAAAAGTCTACCAAGATCTCCTAGCCATATTTCTCATCAAACCTATGGATCCCCAACCATTACAAGATCCCCTTTCCCAAAATTTCAAGCATGATACCCGTTATGACTTTCACCAAATCGTCTGGCACACCACTAATCAGTGTTTCCATCTGAAGAATATCATCCAAAGCCTCATAGAGAGGGGGATCAAATGCCCCTATAGCTAATTCAGAAACTAATACCACTCAGAACCCTCTCCTGATGCACCAAATCGGGGTAAATTATATCCTCTTAGTAGAAAATCCAAAATTCAACCCTTTCGCCAAAATCAATCCCATCAAGACATCCGGTTCATCTACCATCTTACCCAAACACCTCAATATTTGTCCTTCCTTCATCCTATATCCTAAGAATCCCACTGACCAAGCTCTATATCACCTCACAAGGGCCTATATAGTCGTTCGTAACGTTCAAAAGGGGGAGGCATGGAATGACCAGAATCCTCAGATCAACTTCAGGAATGTGGGCTGAAATTGCCCTAAAAAATAACCCTCCTAGAGGACAACTGTGAGAAGATCAGCGTTGTGTTCATGGAAGCCAATAATTGGGCTCGACAATCCGATGAATGGTTCATACCAATAGAAGAATTCAGTTTGGACAACATTGTGAATGTTATGTCTAATGTATTCGTCAAAAAGCGAGAAATTTGTACTACCCCTAAACTACTCACGATCTTAAAACTCCAACGGCATCTATTCTATTCCTTCCAACACTTCCTTGCTAAATGGGAAGACTTGTATGACGAGGTTGTGGAAGTCGTGGAATGCATTGAATTTTGATTAAATTATTACATTATTACCACTGGATGGGGCGATGATTCAGTTAGCTCAAGTGATGAACTAGATAGTGAATCCCCCCTTTCTATGGGTTCCCTGAGCAATGGTACGATCCTATTGAGAAAAAAGATGAAGTTAAGACCAGAGATTTTATTTGGGGATTAAGTCACTTGGGGTGAAGAACAAAAGTGCGAGGTGGATCCTCTAACCATCAAAGTTATGGAAATAGATGAAAACTCTGAAGGCAATGACGTCGATGAACCATTAGATTTTCATATACTGGGGCTAGATATTTGCATGATACACATAAAGGTCGAGTCGTTCGATCCATTCAAAAAGATCAACACTACTAATAAATCACTCCTCAACTGGCCTTCCATCCCTATTAAGCCTACCTAAGTCAATCTAAACCCTATTGTTCACCCCGCCCCAACCTGAATCTACTGCCTTTTCTTTTATTTATGATGTGATTATGAATGAGGCCTACTTTAATGAGGTCCTCACTACTATATTTCCTGAAAATGTTTTCATTGAAATGAATGATGATTTCGAGTATCTTGTTGTGCCTTATATTAATTGTCTTGATTCTAGTCAAACGTTTAATGAAGAGGATTTAATAAATGAATAATTCTGAACTAATATCAATAAGGAAAGTACTAAACAACATAGTCACATTCAAACTAATGATGATGAGACTATTGTTATCAATCTCGGTTCTAGTATCCATCCATACGATATTAGGATAGGGTCCACCCTCAACAAGCATAAGAGGTCATAATTTAAAGAACTTCTAAAGGAATTCATGGACATCTACGCATGGTCCTACAGCGACATGCCCAACATTGACCCAGAAATCGCGTACCATGAGATTCCTACCTTCCCAGAAAGCAAGCATGTAAAGTAGGAGCTGAGAAAGCTCTGGACAAAGTCATTTTTTAAGGTAAAAAATGAAGTGGTGAAATAATTGAACATATGATTCATTCGCTTGGTCGAATACCCTATATGGCTTGCAAACATCATCCATGTGATGAAATCAAGAGGAAAAGTCCGCATGTGCATCGACTATCGGCATCATAACAGAGCATCTCCAAAGGATAACTACCCTTTACCCAACATCGACATGATCATTGATAACACTACCAGTCGTGTCCTCAAATCATTTGCCAATGGATTCACCGGGTATAATCAGATTAAAATGCGCCCTGGCCATCTTAGAAAAGATTGCCTTTATCATCCTATGGGGAACTTTTTGCTACACAATCATGACTTTCTGTCTCAAGAACGCTGGTGCTACCTATCAAAGGGCCACTATAACCATTTTACACTACCTTGTCTATAAGGAGGTTGAAGTCTATGTTGATAACATGATCATAAAGTCTAAAACTCGAGAAGGTCACATTCCTACCCTGAGGAAATTCTTCGAGTGACTGCGATGATATCAGATGCATATCAACCCACAAAAATGCATGTTTGGTGTTACGAAAAATGGATTAAAGCAGACCCTGTCAAACTAAAAGCGATTCTCGAAATGTCACCGCCCCGGACGGAGAAAGAAGTTTGCATCTTCCTAGGCAAACTCTAATATATCAGTCGGTTCAAGATCCAACTAACCTCCATTTGCGAGCCTATCTTCAAACTCCTTCGAAAGGATTCAACCAAATTCTGTAATGAGGTGTGTAAAGAAGCCTTCAATCAGATCAAATGAGACCTCACCCGACTTTCGATGCTCACGCCTCCGTAGCAAGGTCTCCACCTCCTCCTATATCTCACCATCACTAATACCGTGGCAGGGGTAATGCTAGACCAATACATCGAACAATCCTGCAAAGAGAGGGACATCTACTACACTAGTCAAAAGCTATCAGGGTATGGGGTGGACTATATCGCATTGGAAAAAGTGTGTGTCGCTTTAGTCTGGTTCACGTAGAAGCTTCGATATTATATGATTACATTCCTTATCAAATTGTTATCCCTAATGGATCCGATGAAATACTTATTAGAGAATCTTGACTTGTCCAGTCGTATGGCCCGATGGTTAATGATACTAAAAGAATTCCACTTCGCGTATGCTACGCATAAAGCCATGAAAGGAAGATCCATTTCCAATTAACTTGATGAGAATCCCACGGGGGCATGAGATTTGGATTTTTAAATTCTGAGATGAAGACATTTTATATTCTTCTCATAAAGAGATCAAATGGCAGATGTTTTTCGATAGAGTTGCCAATAATAAAGGATACGGTATTGGGATACTCATGATCTCCCAACGACTCTCACACTCCCATCTCCATCAAATTAAACTATCTTTTCACTAACAACATGACAAAGTATTAATAATGTATCATAAGGCTCAAAATCACCCTCAAGAAAGGAATCAAATGCATTGATGTCTATGGAGATTCAGCTGTCATCGTGGGGTAAATTATCAGAAAATGGACAGTCAAAGATGAGAGGCTCCTACCCTTCCATGATCATCTCAGAGAGATTGCCTCATAGTTTGAAAGTATCACCTTTCACTACCTTCCTTTCTCGAAAAACAATCTAGTCAACGCATTGGCAACTCTGGCCTCCACGGTCGACATGCCTGAGGCAATAACAATGCCCCCCTTTTTAGTATGGAAACAAGCACCACACACTCAATGTTACCACATTGAGCTCGTAACAAAATAAGATCCAAACACATAAGGATTATGGTATTATGACATTTGTCACCTCCTCGAGCATGGTAGGTTCCTTAGGATCCTGATAAGAAATACTGTGCAACCCTTCGTAGGCTAGCTGCTCAGTACATCATCTGTGATAAGGAACTCTTTGAAAGAAATTTCGATAGAACCCAAAATGAGGAATATAAACCCCACATGAATGGTCATATACTTGCCAAGAAGATCATCTGTCAAGGAATTACTATGCCACCATGGTAAAAGACTGTGTGGCTTATGTTAGACGATCCTAAAAATGTCAACAGTTTGCCAACCTTCAGCACTTGCCTCCTCGGGAGTTATATAATATGACTTCTCCCTGGACCTTTTCCACATGGGACATATACATCATTAGGAAATTTATTCCCAAGCCATCAAACGGGCATGAATTCATCCTAGCATCCATTGATTACTTCATAAAGTGCGTTAAATCCGAATCATACGCAAAGTTGAATGCAAAGAAAGTAGCTAAGTTCATCAGAAAGAATATCATATGTTGCTACGGACTTGCCCACGAGATGGTATCACACAATGGGATTCATTTTGAAACTGAGGTCATAAAAAATTATTGACGAGTTAGGAATCCAAAGGAACAAATCCCCTCCCTACCGACTGCAAACTAACGGGATTGTTAAAGCCGCCAACAAAAGCCTCAAGTCTATTATCAGCAAAATGATTGAAAGTTATAGAGACCGGGTCAACCGAATCTCAAATTACCTCTAGGGCTACCTAACATCCATCAAAATGCGCATTAGGGCTACCCCATACTCCTTAGTATACGGTATGAAGGCAGTCTTACCTGTCAAACTTGAAATACCTTCCCAACGAGTTATGCTCAAAAGTTAGATCAATAAAAAATATTGGCAGCAAATCCATTATGATGAACTCGTACTCTTGGATGAAAGATTATTAAAAGACTTATATAATATATAAGGTACCATCATCGTATTGCGCAATCATTCAATAAAAATGTCAAGGACCCGGTGTTCAAGAGGGATATCTCGTTCTCAAAGAAATCATAGATCCCATCTGGGATCTGAGAGGGAAGTTTAAAACTAACTGGAGTGAGACCTATATTGTAAAGAAAATTTTGTCAAGTGGCACCGCTATGCTCACAGACCTCGATCGAAAGGAGATGGCGCATCTAGTTAATTTGGACCGTCTTAAGAAATTTTACCCCTAGTCCGAACTCTCGTCTCGATATGAATTTTCTCACCTCCTTTATATTCTAAAACAAATCTTCTCTCTCCTCTCTACTCAGAACTATGTAGGACCCGATCCTCTTAAAAATCCCCTTTTTAAAAGAAAAACTCGCAATTTTCAAACCCCACAGAGGTACGTAAGCAACCCATAAAAATACTTTAGGGACAGTCCTTTCTTTTTCACAAAATGTTATTATTATCTACCACCGAGAACATTATTCTTTCACATCATTTAAATGAACAATTTGGACCATCTTAAGAAATTTTACCCTTAGTCTGAACTTTCGTCACGCTATGACTTTTCTCACCTCCTTTCTATTCTAAAAAAAATATTCTCTCTCCTCTATACTCAGAACTACGTAGGACCCGATCCTCTAAAAAATCCCCTTTTTAAAAGAAAAACTCGCAATTTTCAAACCCCATAGAGGTACTTAGGCAACCCATAAAAATACTTTAGGCACGGTCCTTTCTCCTTCGCAAAATATTATTATTTTCTCCCACCGAGAACATTAGTCTCTCTCATCATTTAAATGAACAAAATAATTATGTATTCCTTAGCGATCGGTATAGATAGTTCAAACAAAAGAAAGTCTTTAAAGGAACAATAGAATACATCGAAACCCTCATCATATTGTATTAAAAAATAAAATATGGTGATTACATGACACGTCATCCACAAGAACGAGAAATAACAAACACCTTACAAACTCCTCACACCTAGACCCAAACACACATATTGCTAAAATCTTCCCCCATTTTCCCTATAAGACTTTCTTCAATTGCTTGATGGACCCACCTCATCATCATTTCCAGTCCCCTGAGGACCCCATGAATTCTAATCCTAATTACACTTTCGTATGCACACTGTGAGAAAATATGCCTTGATTAACTTGGGTGAAACCATAATACCATCCTCTAGAGCATAAAACATAACAAGCCGCCTCTGTCCTGTCACCTCAACATAGGCCTTCATAACCACCTTCTTACATAGACATTTCAAATAATCCCTAGGTGTAAACCCAGGATCCCCGACATACATAGACGAACATGTAAACGGTCAGTGGTGCGACCACAAAAGTCCCAGGATCATCCTTAGAGATTCAATAAGATTAGTTATATGAAGAGGAACAATCTGATCTCGGTATTTGATGCAAAAGTCTCTAAGGAAAATAGAAGGAAGTTTCGATAAGACCTACTAATAAGACATACCGGTAGTCACCCAATTTTAAAACTGGCATCAGGTTGCCCCATCATGGCACTGACTAGTGAAGATTCCTAGCCCCATGATCAATAAGCTAATTAACCAATTTCTCTACAAATGGTCCAAAGCTATAAAAAGACCATGCAAAGAAACCCACCAGACGACACTCAGGGGTAACCAACAGGTGTAGACTCTCTGATAACCACATGAACACCATTACAGGGCTACCCCGTAGAAAATTAGTTTGACTTTCTTTCCAGGCATCCAGTCCATTCAAAGTCTCTGACTTTATATTAATAGTTACTAAGAGCAGCCTGGCAGTCAATCCAAGGGCCACAACACTAGTGAAGCCATTAATAGTATAGTCTCTTCGACATACTGAATTCAATACCGTCAGGAGAATAATACTTCCTCTATGCACCAGTGGTGGGGCACCTGAAGGAAAAATGTGAAGTAACTTGGCTAATGATACCCGAGGGGAACGGGATAGGTCCGACATAGCTTCCAAAACACTAAGGTTAACACCCGACATCACAGAAAACTCCTCATAGGCGGGACACACTTCGTCCAGACTAAAGCGAAACATATGGTCCTCCGGATACCAGAACTGCAATGCCGCTTCTAAGATATTCCTATCCACGAAACGGTTGCACCACAAGGTGATTGAGCATAAGTTAAAAGGTTCATAGTTGACATTATAAAGGCACATAGCCTCCAAACCCTCAGGTAAGCCACAAATGCCTCGATCACGGGAACTGCCATTTTAAGAAGGGAAGAAGGTTTGGATAATAGAAAGGAAATTAAAGTTTGATGATTAAACTACCTTCTAAATCCCTTTTTATATGAAAAACCACTCATAAATAATAAAAGGCTCAATCGACTGTTATGAGTACTTCTCCTAAGTACTCTTAAGAGAAAAAGAAGTGCAATAATGTCTAGATATGTGATTTGGACTTGACAAGTATGCCGACAGGTAAGCCAAGGGGTATGCCAACAATATCCACCTATTTTTGGAAAATTTCTAACTTCCCCTATTGCATATATATTTCCAATAAAGAACCTTATTTGTCAAAAACAATCTGTTTGCAAGATTTTTTTGAGTGTTTCTTCCTAAAAAGAAAAATAAACGCATGTTTTTTCTACTTACCTTTGCAACAAATAAAACCTTAGCGAAAAATTAAAGTGCATGTAGACTAGGTCATTTAACTCAAGATAAATCAGAATATGAAAAATGCATCTTGTATATATTCTCAATTACGCTTACATTTTTTAGGTACGAAAGAAAAAGGAAAAAAGAAAAAAGAACAAAACATTCGTTGGGGTGCAACCAGGACTTTCGAAGAACCATATCAATTAAAACTCCCACCTCAAGCATCTAGACGAATGCACTTTACCCAACGATGAGCAGCGATCCCCCACTCCCCAAATCGGATATCTCCTCAAAATTGGTCGATAGCACCATACATGACCCATCTGCCTTCCTCACATGATCAGACACCGAAGTCATCTTTTCTCAAATGTCCCGTAGCCACGTTGCCGATACACAAATTATCTGCAAAACAACTAGTCCAACAAAATCAAGTAAGTTAGTAACAGAGGATAGAATTAAGAGCAAAAGTGTAAAATAAAAAAGTAAAGTCATACCTATCTCTGGAAAACCGCCTCAGGAAGGTCTGCGAAGCCATTTATCTCCGCCCGAGGATAATGAGGCACCAAGACAACATGATCATCACCCTTCCGAATGTGGTAAGAAGGAATGGAGAGATGTTAAATAGGAACATCCTCTACCAATGCTGTCACTGTGCCACCCGTACCCCCGAGATATAAGTTGAAGATATATATTCACTCCCCTCCTTGATCCTACCGCTGGAGGAGGAATATCCTCCACATCATAAATAGACGACGTTATCAACTAACTGGTCACAAAGTTTAGATAATCATATCCCATCGTTGTGTTTGTGGAGATCATATAGGGTTCGCCCTCCATCGCCACCACCTTCGCCTCATCCAACATCTCCTTCACTCGCCTCGTGAACTCAAGAGGCGTTGATGATGGGACCTCCACCTCAAAACCCATCACCTGCCTCATCACCCTTACCCCAGGTACAAAACATACTTGAACTCATGCGCTAGCAACCTCCACATCGGGGCATGAATGCCCGTAACCCCTGCAGCCTTTGAGGACAGGCGTCAAGGGTAGAACGTCACCTATACCTAAATAAAGGTCAATCATCAAAAATTAAAAAAAGTGCATTCAAAAGATAAAATCCAAAAATAAAGAGCAAGAAGGAAAAACGAGAAAGACAGCAAGAGAATAAAGAAAGTTTTATTAAGAGATTACCTACAGAAGGTAAGTGGGCCCCGCCGGCTGAAATCATCAAGAGGAGCATAAAGGGATGCCAACGTAAAGCTCCCTAGCCATACAAATGAATCTACTAGATTATACTCAAATAGGGGACGAACCACAGATGGATGACATCACTACTCATCGCCACCACAAACCCTCCCAGCAAAAGAAAAATAAACAAATGAGTTGCCTGCCTCACCTTTCGCCCGTCTGTCTCATGGATCTGTTTAGACAACAAGATGTCCTTTAACACTAATATCCTTTTCAATTCTCTAAAACGATCCGCTCGATATCTCTTAGGTAAGCCCAAATCGCAACCTCAGACACACTCATAGTCCAGTCCATCACGATCTGGTGACCCTCGCACTCTAGTCCAGTTAATTGATGAATATCCATAAGAGTAACGGTCATCTCCCCCACACCCAAGTGTATTTTATGGGTGGTATCCCACCATCTCTCACCCAGAGCACATAACATCATCGAAGAATGCAGCGTCTCGTCTAAAGCCCTAATTAAATGGCCAAATTCAGCAGCCTCCACCATCAACTACACCACCCAATGGAGTTTCTCCCACACCTTCTTTATCCCATTTGAGTCACGATAACAGATACTCAATGAAGCGATATCCATCGGCACACAAGTAGAAAACCCTTCTACATCCCAAGGATAAAAGAGATAGAAAATAGAAAAATAAAAATAAAGAGCAAACACTCATATAATTACTTGGGTTATTCACCCTCGCAAAATGATGGTTCCCCAGCTCCCATAAAAGAAACCTCTCATCAAGAATAGGCTCAAAACTATCATAGGTGTTCTCACTCCCTAGTACCAGCACCTCCTTATCATGCCACTCCTAACCAGACCAACTATCGGTAGTCATTCATGCGTTATTCGTTGCACTCTCTGTAAATTCTCATGAAGAAATACGCTTGAAACTTATTTTAGAGAGAGAAAGGATGAGTTTCACTTGAATAAAGATGTAAAAAATGAAGGAGGTCTCCTTTCTTTTTATAAGGAGCCAGGATATGCCGATCGGTAGTCCCCTAGTCATGCCTGTAAAATATGACGACAGTGTGTGATACCGATTTAAATTAATTCGCAAGTTTCCAATTAAACCTTACTTAATTAGAGTCTATTTTTAGACCAAATTAATTCAGACCCTAAACATGAAACTACGTGTGTGCGTGTGTCAAACCATAAAAAAACATACGACACAAAATTTCAGAAAAAATTCTCGAAGGGAAAAACCTTTTATTTCTTGAACTCTGACAAGTTTACAAGACCATTGACTTACATAGCATCTTGCTTTCACCCACATGAGTAACGCACGGTGTCTTCATCAAACCTTCAAAGAAATGGCTAGAAATAAATCAGCAATGGTTCGCACATAGCTATGCCACCAGGACGCACAGTCCAGACACGCAGTCTAAAATCTTCATAAGGACTCCCTCCACAATAGCACGCAGCTCTCCGGTTGTAGAGTTCTCTCCACAAATAATGAACAAAAGTAAAGTGTGTTCTTGAACACCAAAACAGTTCACTAAAACATATGGGATTTTTGTGAATTGAAAACACAAGGGATGAAAACCCTTAAAGAAGAAGTCAAAAAGAATTCTGCAGATTCGCAGTTTTCTGTCTTTTAAAACGCTGGGACTTCTTAATGAAAACGAAACCATTTAATGAGTATTTATAAAAAATAGCGCCGCCGCGGTCGTTAGAACGAAAAAGGGATCTCGCTCAAATGAAGTAGACGTGTCGTTTGAATGACATCGCACGACATCTCAATGTCTCTCGAATGAGATGGGATCTCTCTTGAACGAACTGAGCGTCAAAATCGAGGAACGCTACAGGACTTAGAAAATTTACTCATTCTCAAATTTTGACGAAAAAAGTCCACTCCAACACTTAGAAAATATTTTAAAAAAATATCCCAAAGCTCTAAGTGCAAAGTTAAGGAATTTAAGACATAACCTTACCAAAGTAAACTTTTCAGAGGTTTTTTGATGAAGAACCTTGAAAAATTCGGACCCATCTTAATGTAGATTGCTCTTGAACTTCTTCGACGGTTGTAACGGTATATGACATAATTAATTGTGACGGACATTTATAAAAATATGTCCACACAATGCCTATCGACGGTGATCCTTCACCTCTCCCCAAAGGCCCAGGAGTTCGTTCCCTATGCTGATAGGCACACCTATGCCTATCGACAATCCCTAAAATATTTTCACAAAAATTCTAGAAAAAAGTCAAAAATTTCCCAAAAAATTCAAAAAATTCTCGAAAAATTCCTAGAGGATCAAGTACATTAAAGATTCGAGAATTTATCTAAACAAAGAGCATCATAACTCATAGAGCCCTCATCACTAACTTACTCACTAGCGGGATCAAAATGGAACAATGTCACCCGTCATCAAAGCTCTTTAGGTATGCAGAATTAACCCAGGTTTGCAAAATCGACCTCGACCCTTTGAATTGGTCACTTTTATTCTTTAGGTTTGTTGAATTAATCAAGGTCTGTCGAATTGGCCTTAAACCCCTAAATCGGTCACTTTCATTATTAAGGTCTATACAATTGACCTAGGTTCGTAGAATCGACCTCAACCCTTTGAATCGGCTACCTCAACTCTCTGGGTCCGTTGAATTAACTTCGACCCTCTGAATCGGTCGCCTCGACCCTCTAGGTATGCAGAATCTACCTTGACCCTCTGAATTGATCGCCTTAACCCTCTAGGTCCACAGAATGGACCTCGAACTCTAAATCGATCGCTTCTACTCTTTAGGTGCATATAATTGACTTAGGTTTGCAGAATCATTTTTTCCATGTATTGATCGCTTTCATTGTGTCGGTCTGTAGAATTATACTAGGTCCACAAAATCGGCCTTGACCCCCCGAATCGTTCTGTTTCACTCCCTGGGTCCGTAAAATTGACCTAGGTTCGCAGAATTGTCCTCAACCCCCTGATTCACTCGCTTTTACTTTTTAGGTCTACATAATTAACCTATGCATAATCGACCTCAACACCATGAATTAGGCGCTTTCACTGATTAGGTCCACAGAATTAACCTAGATATAGAAAATCAACCTCGATCGTCTGAATCAGTCATTTTCACCCTTTAGGTCCACAAAATCGACCCTAACCCCTGAATATGTCACTTTCACTCTTTAGGTTTGTAGAATCGGCCTCAACCATTTAAATCAATCTCTTTTACTCTTTAAGCCTGTAGAACTGACCTAGGTTTGCAGAATAGGCCTCGACCTTCTGAATCGATCATTTTCACTATTTTAGTTCCGCAAAATCGACCTTGACCGGTTAAATTTGGTCACTACCTCCTTTAAACCCGAGCATAAGCCTCTAACCTCAAACTTTTAACCTTTCATGTGTTTTTTACATTTCGACGACGTCCATTGTTCAAAGCTCCCCCGCCAAGGGGCTCTCTAAACACCCCATCCCAATACCATCCAAATGCATCCTTAGGTCCATAACACCTTTGAACCCTAGATCTTACTCCATTAACTAATCCATAGGCCACTGGGTGCTCTCGAGGCTATTTTGACTTTGGTAAACCTCCAACTCTAGGATAACTCATTTCACTCTTATAGGATTCTTCATCCCCTTTCCAATAAAATACCATTCGTGAATCGGACTTACGATTCAGACGTACTCACCATTTTACAACAAACCCTGATCCTGAGGCCATTGGGCACTCCCAGGACTCATATGACTTTAGTCAACCCTCCAACTCTAGCATATATCATTTCACACTACTAGTTCTATGAATCCCCAATCCAGCAGTCTATACCATGTACAACTCGAACTTATGATTCGTGCATACTCACCTTTTTACTTCAAAACCTGACCTAGAGGCCACCAGGCACTCCTGAGTCCTGTTTTACTTTGGTAAACCCTCTAACCCAAGCATATATCATTTCACTCTTATAGGTCCTTGAATACCCTTTCCAACGATCCATATTGTGCGCAAATCGGCCTTATAGTTCGTGCGTACTCACCTTTTTATTCCAAACCCTGATCCAGAGGCCACTGGGCGCTCCCGAGCCCCGCTTTGACTTTAGTCATCCTTCTAACCTAAGAATAACTAATTTCACTCTCAAAACGATCTGAATATCCTTTCCAATAGTCCATACCATGCGCAAATCGGCCTTACAGTTCGCGCGTACTTGCCTTTTTACTTTGAGAACCCCTGTTTAGAGGGCCTTGAGAGCTTATGAGACCTATTTGACTTTGGTCAACTCTTGAACCCGAGAGTGGACCATTTATTTTTATAGGTCTCTAAATACCCTTTCCAACGGTGCTAGCCATCTGCGATTCGGACCTACGGTTTGTATTTTATGCCCATTTTTTTTGAAAAGGTCCTTTTTGGACTGTCTATGGGCATCCAGCCTCTTTGCTAATAAGCAAAGGTGTACTTTAGTTCGCAAGGAAGCCTAAGACCTATGCCAATCATCAAATCCTCTAACCCTAATTTTTTAGCTATTTAAGGAGGCCATGACCACATTCCCAAGGACCCCTTTTCAGTAATCAAAACATTCCTTCCTCGAAATCAGTGCGTCGCCACTCTAAAAATCCAAGTTTTCAACATTCTCTCCATTTTACTTACATCCCTTTTATCCCACCTACCTCGTCTCTTTTCCACCATCATTCCACCACCATATTAGCCCACTCCTCTTAAAAAATCAATAGCAAAACCTTATAGGAGGTTTACTCCTACTCTTTTCTATTTCATTATTAATTGTTGTTTATTTGCCTTTTTCCTTACCTTTGGTATATTTTAGTCTTACTTCATTCTCTCACATCAACTAATATAATTTTTTATTACTAGCACTCACATAATATATTTTCATAAAATCAAAAAGCTAAAAAAAAAGGTTCACCTATAAATCCCAAAGTAGGATTTCCTCACTTTTTCTACACTTAGCACATTTTTCTTCAAAACCAACTAAATCGGAGTCCTAAATTTAGGTTTATGGGTTAAACACCACTATTGTGAAATATTGAACTACGTGGACTTTAATGCCTATTATGGCTACATAAGCATCCCGAACTATTATTGGGATTTGAGCCCTAGTTTGTTCATTGCACTATTTTGTTTATATCACATATTTAGTAGTATTTCATGTATGCATATGCCTGATTATTAGTGTTACCACCCAACATACACGTTCACTTCCTCACAGTGACCATGATTTGGTGGTCGTTAACACTGTATTTTCATATTATTCTTTTTTTCTTTGGTATACTCCTTAGAACGATCCCTCTTCATCTTTCCCATGACATGGGTAGGGTGATTTCTTTTCCTCACCTATTTACACATCACACACATTATACACATGAGTCACATCTTGGAGAAAAAGGAGAATATTATTATATCCCATGAGAGACCGAAAGGGCAGGGTGGATTCCTAAAACCTTCCCATTCCCTAACTGCATCCTCGGAGCCTCGATTCATTTGGTTTCTTATACATCAGTTTATCTTTTGGTGTTGTTCTTTTGTGGACGACTAAATTCTTTTGCCTATTTTGAGAAAAATAGACCGAGACTCCATTTTCTATCTTTTCCTCCCCTTTTAACGACGACCGATTTATATCCATGGTGTCCTGCAGGGATCGCGCTAATGGCGAAAAAAGGTCCTTTATCCTCGAATCCTCGCACGCGCCGACATATATTTCTCTCATTTCGGGGCGAGACCGCACCGGAGGAATC
Organism: Sambucus nigra; assembly: GCA_949130495.1. NCBI lineage: Eukaryota > Viridiplantae > Streptophyta > Magnoliopsida > Dipsacales > Adoxaceae > Sambucus > Sambucus nigra. The sequence continues at coordinate 670,212,267 of OX422207.1, read as the reverse complement.
CTAGATCACCACACTAAAGAATATAATTTCTTTGATTTATCCAATACAAGTTGCACAATGAAGTCACAAAACCATTTATATTCCAAGAAGGAATAACCTTCCTACTTGCCCCACGACATTTGTTGTTATCCCCATAAAGAGTAAAAGTCTTTAAGGCCTTAACACACAACCTATTATCCAATCATACCTTCATAGTTAATGATAAAGGAGTGGATTAATCACATCCAAACTATGACGTAATATATTCAATATAATACACAACAACACCATAACCTCACTTGGTAAAAAATGACAAAACCCCAGGATGGACAACTGAAATCTCATGAACATTAAAAGAAATGTATTCTAACACATTATAAAGGGAAAGCACATGCATAATATATGCATTACTAATAACCTTATCTCAATAAACACCTACATAATCTTGATACGACCGAAAGCAAAAAAAAAATCATCTAATTTAAACTCCAAAATACTAACCAATCCAAGCGAGACTGTGGAGGACCACCTCAAAATACTCACCGAATACCCATCATCATAAGGACTTTCATAAGTCAAAGGTTTGGGATTAAAGGCCAAAAATCTCTCAAACAGAAAAGACATCTATATTACTATAAGAAAAATATTCACGACGTCATAAATAAAAGGGCAATCGATCCAACCGCACACATAAATTCCCCAAAACCAGAGCAGCCTATGAACTTTTTTCCTAAGAAAAAAATGAGTAGAAACAAGGAAAATCCCTTTATTAGGTCAATCATGAGGTTTCCTAAGCAATAAAAACATTGATAAGAAATCCACAAGATAAGAATCCAAGTGGCCGGGATCATTTATCGACACATCACGAGCAAATGATTTAAAAATATATCCTTGAACGTGATAGACCCCCCCACCCCCACAACCATATATGAAAGTATGGGTACTGCATGATCATCGAGACACTAATGTACACATTGCAAGCAGACTCTTCACAATTTTTAAATCCACCATTCTTTCAATGCAACGAATCAATCCAACCTTCAAAATAATTTTTTGATATTTAGAAATACTCAAGCCATGTGGATCACCTATCAAAACCAATAGGAATATCAACTAAGGCACCGAACTCTATGGAAAATCTCTTGTAACACCCCAGAAATAAATCCCTCGAGTGCTACTAAAAATATAAAATGCGTCCAATTTAAAACCTTTTTAAAAAGAATTTAACACTGCCAAATGACTAAATAAACAATTACGAAAGCATAAACAAATAAATGAACTCTCACTACACCACATATGTCAGATTATCACGATCATTGACCTTGACAAGTTGGACTTGTCAAGGTCAATGACCGTGACAATTCTGGGGGTGACAATGATTGTTGTCACGAACTTGTCACGGTCATTGACTGTGATAAGTTCATTAGACTTATCACGGTCCTTGACAAGTTTTGTCACGGTTAAGGACTGTGACAAAACCGTGACAATATTTAAAAAATTGGCACGGTCAATGATCGTGACAATTCTAGGCAGAACTGAAATTTTTTTTGCTAGGCAGTATAGCCACTGCCACTGCCCAACAGTATATTTGTACCTGTTATAGCAACATTGTACCTGTTCAAACATCATATATCCAAATAAAATAGAGATATGTAAATATACATTCAAAACAATATGCATCACGATATAATTCAAATATAATTCAAATGTAACAACTTAAAACAATTCAATTCAAATAATGTCACTACATGTCTGGGGTACGGGTATCTCTGAGGAGGTGAGTAGGCCACACGATATACGAATTGACACACCCAGAAATATACATCGTGCCGAATTATTTGTGCAACCATAATGGGGAGTTGTCCTTCCCGGGTATCACATTCATGATGAGCACCCTGGACTCAATGTCTTGAAGCAAATGTCCACGAGCTGGCATAACCTGGACGGTATTCGGGTCCCTCAACCCTGCCCTATCCACTGACCATCAAATATGTCCAGTATAAACACGCTCGGCCAACCAAGTGTCTACATCAGTCGGTCGAAGGGAGCTAAATAGGGGACTGGATCATCAAAGTTCGCGAGTGTCGACGATGAAGCAACGAGGTCCACATCCTCGTCCTCCTGCACCTCCTCCTCCACCACCACATTTTCCTTCCCTTTTTACTTACAGTTTTTTCCCAACGAATGCTTCATGAATGAGAACATATCTTGGACCTTCGCCTCCAAACGGGACAGCTTCACGTCATGCAAGTCCACCGTTCGAGCCAACCCGATGTTGCTTGTCTCCAATCCGATGATCCTAGATTTGGCCACCCGCGAGGTCACCCCCTTGTCCTCCCCTTGGAATCAGCATCAAGCACTTGGCTAACTGCGTCTGTGGACAAAGATTCCTTGTCGGCATCAAACTGCGACTCATGCACTTCCTTAAGCTTTGCCTGAAATGAAAAAAAGCACATGATTAGTTAAATAAGTAAATAAAAAAATAATAACGTAATTAACAAAAAACAAACTGTTGGATTACTTACAATCGTGGCCACGATGCTCGGGGACACCTCTTTATCCTTCCCCTTCTTCATCCTAATAGCCACATAAGTATCGAGCCTATGTGGCCTACCCCCAGGGCCACTCCCTATCCCCTGAAATAAAATAATGCAAAATTATTATCGGCCCCGCAAAGTAAAATAATACAGAATAATATAATTCTGTAATTATAGAAAAATTAAATCTTACCGTCATCCTATGCTCCACCTAGGTGTAAGACGTCCGGCCGGAGTAGTGCACGTCCGTCTTTTTTACTCGAATTTCCCTACCCAATTGGCGAGATGCCAATTGTCTCTCCCCGAACTCATTGTCAATGAACTTTTTCCATTGTGCCAATGAGATCGGCTCCTTCGGCGGACGGATTCACGCTTACGGATAACGGACTTTCGGGTCTTTCCAAAGTACCGGGTCCGCATATTTTTCTTCCAAGTCTTGGGTTGCTCCCTCAACTGCTCCAAGACGGAATCACATAGCTTTGGATCCAGACTGAATTGCTCCTGTCCAATAAATACAATGTTAGTTGCGAATAAATATAAATATAAATATAAATATATACTGAAATTGAAATCGAAATCGAAATCGAAATTGAAATATTCATATAAATATAAATATAAATATAAATACATTACCTGTAGTGCCACCCAAATAGCTAACTTAAGCTCATTTGGCACCTCCCTCCAACTAGTGTACCCCGGGCCGATGATCGTCTTTACCAGCTCGAGGGATCTCGCTAATAGCCCCGTCTTGTTCTCGATGGCCATCCCCAGTTTACAATATTTTGGGAGCCTAGGGGCCGAGGAGCCCTCGTCGCCTCTGCTACCACCGAGCCCAGACGACATCATCATAATTAGCATCATCATCCTCGCCTTAATATCTGAAGGAGACATTTTCTGTAAAAAAAATGTTGTTATTAGTACAAATCAAAATGAATTAGAAGAAGACATGCAAATATGTACAATTACTACAAATCCAAATGATTTGTTACTGTTTAAGACCTCAATTCTGAATTACAAAACAACAACATCTAACTCATAATATGTACAATTAATAAAAATCCGAAACATCCCCACCCCCACCCTACTGCCCACACACACGTACACTACACAAGAGTGAAAATGATAAAGTTAAAATCAATTAAAAGCATTAAAAATGGATTGATAAAGTACAAATTGGAATATTTATTACAAATTGAAAAATTGTTTCAAATTCGGGTTATCATAAAAAATGGATTGATATTCGGTAGGAACATCCAAGTCATCGAACTACTACTTAGACGCTTTGGCGCATGTAGGACAATTGACCACGGCTCGTTGTTGATATACTCTGAGTAAAACACTTGGTTGACCTTTTGAAATGCACAAACAAATGGCTCATCGCTCACGTTGTCGTTGTTCTTCAACTTGGACAAGTCAACCATGATCAAATTGGTGACAGGATCAACTTTACAAGTATTTTTATCCTCAACTCTTACCCAGTCACAGTAAAATACAACCTCTTTGAAGCTTATATAATCCAATTCAAATTCAATTTATAATAGAAATTCATATTTCCTCCATCTCCTCTAAAGGGCGAGTGGTCCTATCCCATTCAAGGCCGCATATTTCTGTAATATACTTAACAGCTCATGCACATTGTTACGATTTGAGAAAAAATCGGTAGCATATCCCCATAGTTCTCCAAGTACACGACGTAGATTGACAAGTGTGAGTGTTATTTCAATTGATCAATTGAAATAACAGCCACACTTGTCAATCTAATATGTACCCAAAGAACATTAGGATACTACTGCAGAACTTCCTCCAAAAGTAACAACTTTAAGCCACTAAGAATATTATTATACAAAAATTATGCAGTCCCAAACTGTCCAAACAGGGGTAATGAATCTCGAACGGGTCTAAAGGCTATTGAATGCGTACGCATAAGAACGAGAAGGCTAGTATCTATGCGCACTATATGTAATTTCAAGTATGCTTCGTTTAATTATCATCTATATATATATTGTTCGTTATACAAAGTAATTTTCAAACAAAGTTGGAAAATCCCACCCCCATATGGACAATAATCCAGTGGTCATGCCAGTTTTAAAATTAACCAACCCAACATCGATCCACTATAATCCAACCGCAATGGAAACAACAAATGTCTGTCCCTTACTCCTTCTAATTCATCTACTCAATTAATTCTTTTCATCAATTAAACTAACAATTAAAGTATACAATTATTAATTTACTAATTTACAATGAGGGGCAATCCTACTTGCATATGAAAGGGGCACTAATTATTAATTTACTAAAAAAATTAACATCCAATCAATATTTAATCAATCAATTCTTTTACAAGGGGCACTACAATATGAGGGGCAATATCTAATAAACCAATAAAAATTTAATTAAAAAAAACACACACAGGCACATATACACATACACAACCCAACCCCTACCCCCTTCCCACCCCCACCCCCCAGCCCTGCCCCTTCCCCCCACTGCTACTCCCCACAACACATGCACACACACACACACATGCACATATACACACACGCACATATACACACACATGCACATATATACACACACACACACACACATATATATATACACACACACACACACACACACACACACATATATATATATATATACACACACACACACACACACACACACACACACACACACACACATTTACACCCCCTCTCCCCACCCTGCCCCTCTCCCCCCTACACGCATATATACACCACACACATACACATATACACGCACATTTATACACATATATATACACACACGCACATATACATACACATATACATAAATGGAGTAGAAATAGAGAGAGAAAACTTACCAAAATTATAAAGAGAGAGAGAGTGCAGTCGCTAGAGAGGGAGAGAGAAATGAAGGGAATTAGAATCGGTGGGAAAAAAGAAGAGGGAGGGTTTTTTTACTGACAGAATTGTCACAGACATGTCACGGTCCTTGACCGTGACAAGTTTATAGGATTGTCACAGTCAATGACTGTGACAAAAAACGCGTATTTTTTTGTCATGGTCAATGACCGTGACAAGGCTGGACGGTTCAAGGGTGCCAATTTGACCATTTTGGTGTAGTGTCTTTATTCTCATTAAATTTAAAAATTTCTTTTACAATTGTTTTTACAATAAAAATTACAATGCATTAAAAATAAAGTAAAAAGTTGTCTACTCGTCCATGTAATGCATATCTGAATCGCGCTATAATAATAAACAAATAAATCGCTGCTCGACTCAAAACTTGTCATGCATATATAAACTATAGGGGATGAGTGAAAAATTCAGTAGACTCGTATAAATGCTTCAAGTGAACTACACATACTTGTGTATGCACATATATAAGAGTCTATGCATATGAACACTCAACTAACATCCTAAGATATATATATATCACGTTCTAGGATCTCACTGCATCACTACGTATCCACAATTGCCCATATATCGGATCCCCACCACATTTCCCTCCGTACGATGTGGGATCTCGATCACATCTCATGTCAATTATTCTCCCAACACACTATGGACCTAAAACCAATGCAATCACAGTTACAAGACACGATAGGGTCTCTCCCCTCCTCGTTGTATCACAATGGCCTAATAACCCACAATAATTTCGACTTTATATCCCAATGGTTCCCTGGAATGGCACACGAGATAAAAGATAAGAAATAGCGTGAAAGCACACCCCGTTGAGTGGGTGGTTTGGTTAAGGGAAGCCTTGTCATCTCCCCCAATCAACAATAATATCAATCTCGCAATATAACATCTTCGTCAATATTTTCAAAAATTAGGTATTATCATTCTACCCATTTTCTATAACCCAACATATGCGTAAGATAATCTGATTACAAATTTTATATCTAGTTGGCATGAAAACAAGATCACATAATCATACCCGTAACAAGGATGATGTTTACATAATATAATAAAATTTAAAGATGCAAAACATATAAAGACATATATGTATACAAATAAGGTTGAATATATATAGCACACAAAATAACCACTGGAGAATGAACCTACCTCAAGTCGCAAAATAATCCAACAAATTTGTAAGAAATTTTAGCCATGCGCACTATTGGAAAAATATTCATAAGATATTCATGGAAGCTCTTAAAATTACGAAACCAGCGCCCACGCATTTCTAATTCAATTAGGCGAATTGATTATCTTCATGCATAAGGATACTAGATTAAACAGTAGAAAAGATTTGAAAATTATCACAAACCTCCCTTTTACTTTTCCTTTAGTAAGAGGGGAAGTACGATTCGTAGATATATCGCACCAAAATAGGGTGAAAGTGACGTGTTTACTTCAAAAAGATTCATCATCTCTTTTGCTCACTTCAGATTCTTCTCTAACCCTTTAATTTGTAGAAATATCGTTCTCTTTCATATTTCTTGTGTTTTATCTTCACATTTAAGTTATATAGCGTCCTATAGCCTTCTATCAAGCCCTAGGTGTTATAGGGTAACATATATATACTAAGAGGTTACTAACTAGTGTTTTAAAATTATGAATCCTATTTTCCTCACATGGGCCTCCACTAAGGTATTCAAATGGGCTCTAAATACATATATTTATCCACTAATAACTAGGCCAAAGGGGTTCATAATCCATGGGAACTTATTTTTATTGGTTTGAGTGTGTTTTTCTCACTAACAAGTCCTAAAATTAAATCGCCACCAAAATTCGATGAATAAACCATAACAAAAGTCTCACTACGTATATTAAAAATAATTCACTTAACTAAATATGTTATTCATAATATAATTAAAATAACGAAATCCAATTAATATAATTCTAGAAAATGCATAATTAACCCTTATAAAATTGATGTCAGAAATATGGGATATTACATTTCCTGTGTTGATATGCAACCTCAAAATCTAATCAGGAACAAAAAAAGTTACGTTATCCACGCAACCTCATAATTTAATCTGGGCTAGTTAACTTAAAAGTAATAATGAAATTTATCCTCCGACGTGACGAATAAAGCATGGTGGTAAAGACTTGAATCCTACTTCGATTGAACTTAGTCGTTCCTGGAAAGAATCACCTCATACTCATTTATTTTGGTTCAACATACATTAAAACTCACATAAAATAAATAACCCAAAAAACAAACAAAATAAGTACAACAAACAAAAATCGAAACACGAACACCTCACAAATTGTCCATCAATGATCGATACAACGGTCACAAAGGATGCTGGAATTCTAAATTGCAAAGAGGAAAATATGAGAGAACTTTAAAAAACACGACTTCAGTATTTTTCAATAATGAGAACAAAAGAAATTGTAAACCCCCTTTTATACAAAAAAACATGGCAACCAAATAGTCCCGAAGAAGTAATAATTATTGAGATAATCGACCATACGAAACAACCACTGTTAACTATCCATGTGGGCAACCTAAATGATACCAATTTTAAACCCTCATGCACACACATTGATACATTTAATGCACTTGACACTTGAATTGACAAAATAATAAATCCCTATATTTTTTAACACATATACACTCATTGTGTGATATGCACTCATACGGGGGGCATTTGTAGGGGAAGTATACAACTTTGGTGATCGATAATCACACCCATGAATGATTACACCAGTGCACAACAGTTATAATTTTGGTATCAATATAAGAACCACTGATGACAAACTTACGTGAATAAATAAATAACCCACCAAGACCATTGAAAGCATCATCGATATTCAACAACCATCGGAGGCATTTTCGATATTCATAAACTACTTAAAGTAACATTGATATTCAATAACCATCGAAGGCATTATTGATATTCAATAACTACCAAAATCTACATCAATATTGAGCATCCATTGAAGGATGGGGTATTTCTAATTCCTTAATATATATTATCAAAACAATGAGACGTCGGTTAGGCAGAACAAATTGGAATAAGAAGAATGATATTCATTTGGGATTCTTAAGGGTGCTGGTTTGGATGTTGTGGAGAGTAAGCATGTTGGGATCCCACATGCCAGCCACCCTAATAAGAGAGTAAAAGGCACCATCAACCCCAATATTTCCATATGAACTTACACATTGCCATTTTTGACCTAACATACCCCATACGTTATGAAACAAAATAGCACTTTCCACAACAAGAACATGAGACTGTCCATATAAGCCAACCAATAAACCACCTTTACCAGACATGCTATTTAATATTGCTTCATGATATGCTTTCAACCCATTTAATACCCCCATGCCTCATTAATTCTAATTGGCTTACAACCCAAGCCTAAGATCGAGTGTTGAGATCTTACCAATATCCATTACATAAGAGCACTTACCCTAATTTTTTAATGAGGTTGGTACCCTTTTGTTATCACCTACTCAGTAATCTCATAATATCAACTTTGAAAACCCTACCTAGAAAAACATTCTCCTTGTCTCCATATGATACATTCATATCAACAATCGTTTTCACCATTACCACACAATCACAACCATTATCTTTACTTACTAGGAAACTCACAATTGTAATTATTACCCCCATAACCCCATGGTGTCTAGGATGCCTCCTAGTTTTACTCTTTAAAAGGGGTGATTATACTCTCACCCTCTATCCCAACACGCTCACTAGGTTCATTATTACTATTTGTTACTATCACATTACATATTTTTGTTATTATTCTATCACTAATTTTTCATATTCCCTATGCCTCTAGTCAAGACCTATCCTATACGGGTTACACCTTGGTTATTGAGGGACAAACTCCATAAACTTAACTCACCACTAACTACTGTCCTACATATATCACTTTGAAGAACTAGATGGAACAATAATACTTAGGACAAAGAATTTTATGAACCTTAAGAATTATATCACTAGCAGTCTTAGTTTAGTTTTACGTAGCATAGACAAATCAAGATGATGCATTTGTAATAATAATATAACTTCAAGAAACTTGTATCCTTGTAATTTTTGCTAAGTGCTACAAAACCCCACCTCAAAATGTGGTAGAATCTAATAATGGGTCCTTTGGTCTATAATAGGCACAAACCCACCTAAAACTGGGTGGTACATCTTAGAAGAAGTTGGTTTCACCTAGAACAACCCTCGCAGAAATAGTGGTACGACATAAAAATGGATTGGTAGGACTAAAATAGGCACTAACCCCCCTAAGGATGGGAGGTACGACTTATAATAATTCATTTAGTCTAAAATAGGAAAAAACCCAATGAAAAGGGTTGTACTACCTAAGATTGCATTGGTCAGCCTATAATAGGCCCAAACCCACCTAAGAACGAATATTACGACTTTGAGAAAGTTGGTTTCGCCTAGAACGTGCAGAAATCTACTTGAGAACGTCATTACAATGATTGATTAAATAATAATGACGATAATTTAATTTCAAATTATATAAGTCTGTGGAGTTAGTCAAAGACCCACCCTCCATCGACTAAGTGTTAAGTTAAATAATAAGGTTAACCTATTATTAAATTATATAAGTCAATGGAGTTGGTCACAAGCCATCCCTCCACCAATTAAGTTGTAACACCCCACACTTTTGGGGAAAAAAATTAAATTTCGTAAGTAGGCGTAATTTGGAGATTAAGGGAAATTATGTGAATAGTAATTTAGGGATTTATGAACATTTGATCATTTTTGGTGTGTGTTTCATTTACTTTTGAGACTAAGTAAATGAGTTGGAGTATTTTAATTACATGTCGCAGTTGGAGAAAGTGAAAATGGTTAATGTTTTAATTGGAAAACCCGGTTTGAGAGGCGTTGGGGTTTAATTAGTAAATCATAGTTAAGTGACTTGGATGGATATTTCGAGTGCGCGGTTGGTTTTAGAATATCCGAGATAGTCAGAGGATCCGGGGGTATTGTTTAGGTCCCGAGAGTTTTGGGCTAATAGGGACTCGCAACATAGTAAACGAGTCATTTTTGGGTTTTAATTGGATAAACCTTTACTCTCCTCTATAAAAGGAAATGGAGAGCGGGAGAAAATACAGAAGAGAAGAGAGGAAGGAAGAAAGGTAGAGGAAAAGGGATATTTCGGCCAAACTCCGTAGGATTCGACTTGAGGTCATCGGATTTTATCCGCGAGGCAAGTGTTTACTTGATTTCCTTATTTTATGCACAAATCGCATATCGTAGTTGGTAGTGATAAACCACAAAGATTTTCAGGATGAGTTTTGTGAATCAAAACGGGTTTTCGGAAGTTAAAATGAGTAAACCCCGAATGATTTATAATTCGAGAAACTTAGGAGTTTATTGAAATAAATTGCTGGTTATAGGTTCTAGGATGTTTAGAACCCCTTTTTATATGTGTAGATGTAGTTGATTGAGGTCGGAGGATGTTAGGAGAAGAGATAAAATCTTGGGGGAAGCTTTAATGGCCGAACAGCTTCTCGAAGAAGAAGCTGCCCGGAGCCATCGATCGATCGATGGTCCAGGTTCAGTAATTTTGGAAATTTCTGCTAGGGTTGTTTATATGGGATAAATTCCAAAATAAATTAATTTCAGTTTATTTAATTGAGGATATAAAGACTCAATTAGAGGTTTAATAGCTAGCCATTTGAGGAAATTTATAGGGGCTAGGAGGGTGCTAAATTGGTGTGGCACTAAAAGTATATTTATTGGGGAAAATAAAGAGTTTAATGGAATTTAAAGATTTAGAGTTCCAAAATAGAGTGGGGACCTTTAAGTTTATTTTTGAATGGTATGTAATCTACGAGTTCATGGAAAATAGGATCCATGACTCATTTAATTATGGATGTCCGGGATGAGTAACACCCGAGGGAGTATTTTAGCGAGCGATTATAGATAATAATTGTGCACGTAGAAAAGGAAATTGTATGTGTATTTAGTGAGTTAATCCTAGGAGGCAACTAGGATGGAATTCGAGTTATAGTCTAAAAATAAGTTGAGGGAATCCTTATTAAATGATTATGAAATAGGATATGTGGAGAGTATATAAATCCCTTATGGTGATCGAGGTACGAGGTATATCTATGTAAGAATATACTTACAAGATTAGTATTCTAAGTATTAGAATACTTAAATACTTTTGAGATTGGCAATTATATCCAGGTATACACTCGAGGAGTGATAGTTTGTATATATATATATATATATATATATGTGTGTGTGATTATGGTATATACAATATACGATATGAATACATATATATCTGTGTGTGATTGGTATATGTGTATCTTAGAGGCTGGTTCCACGGGCTTTCCTTTGGCCTAGGGTTTGAACAGCCAAATTATATATTTTTCTCTAGTGCAATCTAGGGAGTTTGCGCGATGTGGGTGAATCCCCTGGCTTGAGGAGAAGGGTGAGTATATCCCCAGGTCATCTCATCCCACATTCGAGTGCGATGTGTGTACTCCACTTGCAGAGGGAATATGACTGCCTCCACCGTGTATTTTACCAAGACCATTGAGTAAGTATGGCTTGGTACCATGGTATAGTGAGTAAACCCGAATTTAGGATCGACACTATGAAGCTGCATCCTCGAGTTATAGCTCGGTAGGATGGTTATTATACTTATGTTTGCGATAGGTATAATTATAAACCGGATGTGTATAGTATATTGTTTGTATATGAAAATGAGAAATAATATAATAAACTTATGTATATAAAGTTAAAATCCTAATAAGGTGTATTTTCCCCTTCAGGTAGATTTATATCCGGATTTATATGAATATGAATCAGAGTTCTAGTTAGAACTATATATATAATTTTTGTACTGAGGGCCTAATGGATCTCGACGATTGACACTGCCAAGTAGTAGTGTATATATAGTTCTCAACACTGCACTACATTTGTACTGAGGGCCTAATGGATCTCGACGAATGTAGTGCAGTGTTGAGAATGGAGAGAAGTTTAGCCCTCAGTTTCGGGTTTTTTGAGGTTTTTAGAGGACAAGCGTGATAGATTAGTTAGGCGGGGTAGCTTAACTAGGATGTCTTAAATGGATGCGTTAGGTGTGCACTATTAGAGGAGGGGTGAGGGGTGTCACATGGGAGTGCGATACCAACTTAAATATGAGGTAAAGCATATTTTTAAAATATGGAATTTATGCACTTGCAAAATATTTTTACAACTCGGGCTCTGACCCGTTTATCTAGGGGCACCTGGATGATGATTCCTTCGAGTTAGACGTCTGTTGCAGCAGCTATGGATGCATGCAGGTATACTATAGACACTTCCATCATTGTGATCTAGATAGGAGATATTGTATAAAATTCGGGCTAATCACCCAATTTCATTTAGTTATTCTTTTACCGCCTTTTAGTACGGCCATATTATTTGGTAGTATGATGTTAAACCGAGTGTTCGGTGATTTTATTTCGTTTCAGTTCTTCTTATAAATTGTTGTGGATGTTTTAGTTTGAATGGTCTGTTTAAAAAGATTAGTTAAATAAAATTTTGACGCCAGCCTAATAGGTTTTTAGTAATTAATTTGGTTTTCGACAGTGATGCTAAGACTGAACCATATGCGACTCCTGTTTTAATTTGGTACAGGAGTGATCGCTCGGTATCCTATTAGGCGGGGTGTTACAGATGGTTTCAGAGAATCAGGTTCTAGTGTCCTTAGGAATATGTGAGGACGTACTACGCTTTCAGCGTTTCTCTCGATTTGATATAAAGCCTTAGTATAAGGATTGTTGATTCCTCTTGTGAGATTTCGTCCTCCTGCCATATTATAAGATTATAGTAATCTTTTGCGTGCTCATTTGAGGTCCGTGTACTGATCGAGGAAGGGTGACTAAGGAAGGCCCTGATGAGGGCTGCAGCAGAGGTCACTCCCTTTATGGCATTGTCTACGATTGTTGCAACGACTACTAAAGTATAGTAGTTGTGAGTATCCAAGTACCACTGTAGTAGAGAGTGGTGCTAAAGTTGAGTTGGAAAAAGGTCGAAAGGTCTTCGATAAGGACCATACCCTAAAGATAAGTTATACGAAGTTAGTGTAGCTTTACTCAGTGGAAGTAGAGGGCTCGGGAGCTTTGGCTTAGAGCAGGTTATGGGAAATACCAAGATATGAAAATTTGAGGAAAAATTTTCACTCGTAGGAGCAATGTTGAAATGGTGAAAATGATGGTCGCCATATATGGGGGAGAAGGATGTTTTGGCCCGTAGAAGGATCTTACGGGTGGATATACCCGTTAGTTCCTTTGGTCTGTCAGAAATGGAGGGAAGGCAGTTTCTGGATTATTCACATCGAATCGGTCAGAGGCCGACAGTGAATAAAAAATTATAGGATTAAGTGAACTTTGTGTCGAATAGGGAAGGTAGAATGAAGGAAGAGTCCTTCAGAGGAATGATAGGCTCACTAGTAAGTGTTGAAAACACTTATGGAGATGGTATGTTCATGAAACCCCATCGGTGGGCATCCATCCGAGGAATTCATTGAAATAAGGCTATTGAAGCCGGTAGTGGAGTTTCCTCTTAATGAAGAAGTTAAGGGGACTATGAAGGTGATTGTCAGGATTGAGGCTATAAATTCCGATGATACTAATAACTTTAACATGGTCAGGAAGGCCAGAAATGGAAATATGGCAATGTGGAATGTTGAGCCACATGGTTTTTCCTTTCCTTATAGAAGTAAATGGATAAGAGGGGGTGCATGGATGAGGCATTGAGTTAAGTAACTTTTGGTTCAATTAGGGCAAGTGTACCAAGTTCGGGAATCATTTTAGAGTTACCAGAGTAATTGGCAAGAATATTTTTGTGAGTTTCACCTCGGTTGAAGGAGGCATACTTTGTGTGGCTAGATAGAGTCATGGTATTTCTCTAACTGTAGATTCATGTGTGTAATTTGAGCCTTGTGGAAGTATCTATAACATTATTACAGTGTAAATCTATATGTTTTTCCGTAGTAGCAAGGTCCTATTTTCCTTCATTCGCTTTTGTACTGCTCGTTCTATATGTGTTATACGAGTATGGTAATATTTTGAGTATAATATGCTCTTAGTTGATCGGAGTGATAGCATGATAATGATTTCAAGACTATCATGCCCGTAGTTCCAGGGAGGAATAGGTTGTTGCGATACCTCATTTGGATACAGATTGAGCTCGCCTTTATATTATGCATAGATAGAACCTCATTGATTAGACATTTAATTATCATGCTTGGAGTACGTGGCGATATTATAAGTATGATTTAAGGTGTGCGGGATTTAGTACTGAGTCGTGAGTTTAAGCTCATGGTTGTTTGTGCTAAGGACTTATGCTTGGTGGAGTGACTCCTGGAAGGAAATAGGAGTTCTGACCACATTTTATAGATAGGTGGGATGGGATTATCCCAGTGGCATATTCAAAACTAACGGACCTCCAAGACTGACAAGATTAAGTAGTAGTATATTGTAAGGGTTCCTTATTTGGATTTTACTTATGAGACACTCCCCGCGTGAACCTTAACGACGTCGGGAGTGGATAGATATTATGAGATGTAAGGATATTGGTTTTGATGATAAGTTACCTAGTGTAGAGGAAACACTATGGACTGAGAGCCATGTGATGAGTGTATGCTCATGGAGATAAAAGTGCTAGGGAAAAGCACTGAAATGGTTCTCTCACCACAAGTACGTGGGTGAGACAAGGTAAAGGATATTGATTTGAGGCTAATAGCCATACCTTGAATAGAAGGCTAATTGAGAGGAAGTATCTTTTAGGTAAGATGATCATAACACCTTTGCAGAGAGTAGGCGCCCCGATTAGTTAGACTTTCCATTTCGTTTAGATAGAAGGATATAGTAGTGGTAGAGTGTTAGTAGGTTAGCGAGGTAGGATTTAGGACATCCCATTGGTGTGCTTCAGGCCGACATATCTCGATGACCGACAATGCGAGGAAGTAGTGTAATGGGAGGGTTCCTTGTTTGGATTTCACTTTGCGAGACGTCCCACGCATGAAACCGAGCAAATGTCGGAAGTTGAGAGAGGCCTTGGGCACTAGGGATACTTAGGATAATACTAGTTTTACGTGTGTTGGAAACACATCCATTGGAGGATTATTAGAATTTTAAGTTGGAAGGATATTGGTGGCGCCGATGTAAGGAGATAGTTGTGAGTTAACCACAAGAAGATTGGTGGGTTGACTTTATGAAAGATTCCATTTCCAGTAATAGGAAAGATTGGAGTTGAAGTATTCGGGTTAGGAAAAAAACCCCAGATGTTAGTACCAAGTCAAGGCATTGAGGCCCATTATTTAGAGAGAGTGTTACGTGTCGGACGTTCATTATGGATGTGCAGATGTGCTCAGGTAGGAAGGTGTATGGGTACCTTAGTAAGTCGATTTATTATACACCACCAGGAATTGAAGGGGGCGTGGTATATAAAACATAATTTTATGCCGTAAGGAGTTATAAGTGAGATTGAAGTTTGTTGGATGTAACATCATAGGAGGCACGTGATAATCCAATTTTATAGGTGCAACAAGAGTTTACGCACCTAAGATAAGCGAGAAGACTGATGGAAGTAATGACATTTCCTTCGTGAGGGAGATCAGTTGTCCTGCTACAGACGAGCAGACACTTAGAGTGTTAGCGAGAGTATCGACTTTTTGAAACATTAAAGTGATAGTTATAGCCTCGTTCTTTGTATAGGCGGTTATAGAAGCACTAGGTGGGTCACGTCATTGTTAAAGTTAACTTTTCTACCGAGTTAGTGCATTAGCATGAAGAAATTTAGAAAAATCTTGGGGTTAAGCTAGTGTGCTAGAGCATACGCTAGTGGAAAATGGTAGGAGACCATCGTGTTAGTAACTTTGACTTTGGGGTACTAGGACGTAATGAAATTAGCAATCCTAGGATGGTGGTGTTGATTATATGCGAATTTTGAGGGCGAAATTCCGTTGTAAGGGGGGGAGGATGTAACACCCCACACTTTTGGGGAAAAATTTAAATTTCGTAAGTAGGCGTAATTTGGAGATTAAGGGAAATTCCGTGAAAAGAAATTTTGGGATTTATGAACATTTGATCATTTCTGGTGTGTGTTTCATTTATTTTTGAGACTAAGTAAATGAGTTGGAGTATTTTAATTACATGTCGCAGTTGGAGAAAGCGACAACGGTTAATGCTTTAATTGGAAAACTCGGTTTGAGAGGCGTTGGGGTTTAATTAGTAAATAATAGTTAAGTGACTCGGATGGAGATTTTGAGTGTGAGATTGGTTTTAGAATAGCCGAGATAGTCAGAGTAGAGTATCCGGGGTTATTTTTTTAGGCCACGAGAGTTTTTGGGCTAATAGGGACTCACAACTGAGTAAACGAGTCATTTTTGGGTTTTAAGTGGATAAACCCTTACTCTCCCCTATAAAAGGAAAGGGAGAGTGGGAGAAAAGAGAGAAGAGAAGATAGGAAGTAAGAAAGGGAGAGTAAAAGGAATATTCCGGCCAAACTCCGCAGGATTCGACTCGAGGTCGTCAGATTTTATCCATGAGGCAAGTGTTTACTTGCTTTCCTTATTTTATGCATAAATCTCATATCGTAGTTGGTAGTGATAAACCACAAAGATTTTTGGGATGGGTTTTGTGAATCAAAATGGGTTTTCGGAAGTTAAAACAAGTAAACCCCGAATAATTTCTAATTCGAGAAACTTAGGAGTTTATTGAAATAAATTGTTGGTTATGGGTTCTAGGATGTTTGAACCCCTTTTTATATGTGTAGACGTAGTTGATTGAGGTCGGAGGATGTTAGGAGAAGAGATAAAATCTTGGGGGAAGCATTAATGCAGAACAACTTCTCGGAGAAGAAGCTTCCCGGAGCCATCGATCGATCGACGGTCCAGGGTCGATCGATCGATGGTTCAGTAATTTTGGAAATTTTGGCTAGGGTTGTTTATATGGGATAAATTCCAAATTCAATTAATTTAAGTTTATTTAATTGAGGATATAAAGACTCAATTAGAGGTTTAATAGCTAGCCATTTGATTAAATTTATAGGGGCTAGGAGGGTGCTAAATTGGTGTGGCACTAAAAGTATATTTTTGGGGAAAATAAAGAGTTTAAAGGAATTTAAAGGTTTAGAGTTCCTAAATTAGAGTGGGGACCTCTAAGTTTATTTTTGAATGGTATGTAAGCTACGAGTTCATGGAAAATAGGATCCATGACTCATTTAATTATGGATATCCGGGAAGAGTAACACCTGATAGAGTATTTTAGCGAGCGATTATAGATAATAATTGTGCGCGTAGAAAAGGAAATTGTATGTGGATTTAGTGAGTTAATCCTAGGAGGCAACTAGGATGGAATTCTGGTTATAGGCTAAAAATAATTTGAGGGCATACTTATTAAATGATTATGAATTGGGATATGTGGAGAGTATATAAATCCCTTACGGTGATCGAGGTACGAGGTATATCTATGTAAGAATATACTTATAGGATTAGTATTCTCAGCCAGGTATACACTCGAGGAGTGATAATTTGTGTATATATATATATATATATATATATATATATATATATATATATATATATGATATGATTATGGTATATATTATATGCGATATGAATACATATATATCTGTGTGTGATTGGTATACGTGTATCTTAGAGGCTGGTTCCACGAGCTTTCCTTTGGCGTAGGGTTGGAACAACCAGATTATATATTTTTCTCTAGTGCGATCCAGGGAGGTTGCACTATGTGGGTGAATCCCCTGGCTTGAGGAGCAGGGTGAGTATATCCCTAGGTCATCTCGTCCCGCGTTTGAGTGCGATGTGTGTACTCCACTTGCAGAGGGAATATGACCGCCTCCACCATTGTGTGTATTTTACCAATACCATTGAGTAAGTTTCGCTTGGTACCGTGGTATAGTGAGTAAACCCGAATTTGGGATCGTCACTATGAGATTGCATCCTCGAGTTATAGCTCGGTAGGATGGTTATTATACTTATGTTTGCGATAGGTATAATTATATACCAGATATGTATAGTATATTGTTTGTATATGAAAATGAGACATCATATATTAAACTTATGTATATAAAGTGAAAAGCCTAATAAGGTGTATTTTCCCCTTCTGGTAGATTTATATCCGTATTTATATGAATATGAATCAGAGTTCTAGTAAGAACTATATATATGCGTTTTGTAATGAGGGCCTAATGGATCTCAACGATTGACACTGCCAAGTAGTAGTGTATCGTGGGGTCCTTGTTTGGATTTCGCTTCGCGAGACACCCCATGCACGAACATAGTGTAGTGTTGAAAATGGAGAGAATTTTTGCCCCCAGTACTTAGGTTTTTCAAGGTTTTTAGAGGATAGGCGTGATAGATTAGTTAGGCGGGGCAGCTTAACTAGGATGTCTTAAATGGATGCGTTAGGTGTGCACTATTAGAGGAGGGGTGAGGGGTATCTCATGGGAGTGCGATACCAACTTAAATTTGAGGTAAAGCTTATTTTTAAAATATGGCATTTATACACTTGATTAATATTTTTACAACTCGGGCTCTGACCCATTTATCTATCTTCCCTTTTGCTATATATATGTATATTATAGGTGTCCAGACACAGGGATGCCTGGATGGTGATTCTTTCGAGTCAGACGTCTGCTGCAGCAACTGTGGATACATGCAGGTATATTATAGACGCTTGCATATGTGACACCCTGCCTAATTAAATACCAGGTGATCAGTCCTTTATTAAATTAACTCAAAGTGTCAGGTTAGTTCATTCTTAGCATCACTGCCGAAAAATAATTTTCTTATTTAATCACCTTATTAATAATTAAGCTAAGTGTCAAAACATTTAATCTTATAAATTAAGTCCGAATATTTTTATTAATCATGAATTCATTTTCGCGAATACAATTGATAGTATTAAAACCAAACCATCCAAATGAAAGAACATGCTAGATAAATCAATCCAAATATTAATCCGGAAATTTGTTTTAAATATTTACTAGCGTGACGAGAGTTAGTAATTATTGGAAAATTATTGATTTGTTAAATATTACTTATTGAGTAGAGTAATATGTAGAATGGAATTTATTAAAATTGTCACGAGGGAATAATATGACAATTATGGAAATTAAGTAAGGATGCTCCTGTGTCGTATCGGGACTAAATTATTATTATTAAAAGTGAATAAATTATAAGTCACTCGTATGGTCTTTTCGAGTGCGCCAATGTGTCCGTAAGGGTCGAGATAGTCAAAATTATGTACCCGGGGGTTTAGTTCGGGTCTCGGGCCATTTTTAAGCCTAATTGGCATCCCGGGAGGATATTATAATTTTTGGGCAATTAAATACGCGAATTTTCTAAGGATATATCATCCTTTAGGAGTTGTCTTCTATGGTTAATGATGATGCTGTGAATCAGCACCACCAGGTTAGGTGTTTCCAAGCTCTATATGTATATAACAATGGCAGTACATCTATAAAAAAGATAAGAGAAGGAGGTGAGGATATGAGGAGATTAACACCGGAATATGGGTGGTTCAGCCTGTTCTGGCCTACGTCCACAGTGAGCGTGTGAGTAATATCACTGATAGATGGTACTAATGACCATGGGTACAATTCCCTCAAGCTCTCTCTCTCTACTGTATATCTTGACAGGGTTTCTGCTAGGGTTGCATGAATGAGATCCCTTTGCAAGGTAGGGGATGACCCCTATATATAGTGCCTAGGGGGTGTAATGTACCCCCCATGCATGCAGTGAGCATGTGTGTGATATCCTCACCAATCGGGGAATGCCACCTGTCCTAGTCACATGTAAGCAATGATAATTAAATATTCTCCCCCATGTGGGGAATAATCTTGTTACAACTGATTTGTGTCCAGGTGTCCTTATCCAAATGTCAACAGATGCTCGGCAGTCATGTTGGTGAATGGCCTCGGCCTAGGAGAGGCCGAGCTATAGAGGTTGGATGTCCGCTCAATCCGCAAAGTGTCATGAGGAATCTCGGCCTGATGTCAGCCGAGGTATACGCTAGGGTCGGCCTGAGCCGAGGCTAGACATGTGGCATGTTGATGTTTACTAATACCTCTGGTAACCTCGGCCCAAGCCGAGGTAGGATCCATGATGAAGGTGAATCGGTGGGTCCTTGTTATCTCGGCCTACTGATGGCCGAGGTTTCTATTCCTGGGCACTTGAGGGTGTTGTTGATATCTGCGACGTGCGTAGTGTCCTTGGGGAGGTGCATGTAGTAATGTCAGCCTGGGCCGAGGTAGTCCTGGCCGAGGGATGATACCGGTGGTCCTTACCCCTTATGGAGCCTACCAATGTCTCGGCCACTATCTCGGCTGAGGTAGGTATCCCTGGCTGAGGTTATACTTGGGCATATCAATCACCCCCCAGCCCTTAGTCATTTGCGAGAGCAGGTGGCTAGGGGATTCTTGCCTCCGAGGCCTGTTCACCCCAAGGCCAACTCCTGCGTGACACCTGTCCCAAGCCAAGGCGTGCCCACTTGGTTGGCATGTGCTGTCAGTTGTCCCTTGGGCTTCCCAAGGAAATGATGAGCCTTGGGAATCGTGCTCAAGTATTTAAAGGTTAAAAACCTTTCTTCCTCATTTCTCTCCTTCGCGCCCTTTTTTCTGCAACTCTCTCTCTCCGAAGCTCCCTCGTTCCAGCGCTCGTTCTGCAGGGGAATACCTCGTTTCTTGCGCGATTTCGTCTATTTCATTCATCAACTCACCCTCAGGTACCTCCCCCTCTCCATCTCCTTCATTTTGGCATTTTAACTTGAATTTTACGGTTAGGGTTTGAATTTTCCGGTTAGGGTTTGAATTTTCCGGTGGTCATATGATTTTTCTAGTGAGGGTTTGAATTTTCCAGTGAGCTAGGTTTTCTGCAAAAGTTCTTTGGTTTGATCTTTGGTCCCCTTAATCTTTCAAGCCAAACTCGTTTGTAGTTTTTAGGATTTTTCCTCAAGTTTAGGGTCTGCCAAAGTTTTGGGTCGTCCCCAGATGCTCAGATCCCTGTATCAACTTCTTGAAGACTTCCCATCTCTTAGAGAAAAGACCTTAGAGAAAATTAGGCAAATAGAGAGAGCTCAGGAAGAAGCTCGTAGGTCATAGGAGTTCCCTATCAGACCTCTCTTTCCTCCACCTCTCAAGTTGGTATATCCTCGTCCACCTGAGAATTTCTATCAAACAGACGCCTCTGCCAATAACTTGCCGATGTCTGAGTCTGAGTCTTCCACCTTCGACCCGATGTCTGTGGACTCTTTCCAAGAGGCCATGGACTTCACTCCTCAGGCTGGTCAGGACCCTGACCAGGCCGAGGTTTCCAGCCGGGCCTCGTCCCAAAATGGCACAAGTACCTCAAGTTCTTCTTCAGAGGTTGAGCTTGTTGGGCCAAGTGTGGTTGTGCCTCCCATTCTAAATGCCATCCCACTATCGGCCGTTATTGGGGCCGAGTTTGCTCAAAGGTTCCCTGGTCACCCGTCTACGTCTGATCCAGCCGACGTTGAGTTTGACGACGATGAGGACGCCGAAAGTGAAGTTGATACCTCTGAGGCGGACGAGTACGAGAGCACGGTCACTGAGGTGGATCTATTGCCCTTCAGATACCTATACTCCATCAGTCCCTCAATCCAATTAAGGAGACCTCTGAGGGAAGAGAGGGCCTACCATAGTCAAGATGGAGAAGTCTACTTGTACGAGAAGATGTTCAAACTAGGTTTTCGTCTTCCCTTTCACCCTGTCATTAGGTCCATTCTTTCCTTCATCAATTTGTCCCCCTCGCAGCTCTCTCCCAATGCTTGGAGAGTTATTATAGGGGCCATCATCTTGTGGAGGACAGTCCACCACTCTGACCTCCCAGTTCAGGTCTTTGCTGGGTGTTACGTTCCCACCTCGGCCAAGAATCATCCGAGCTACTATCACTTCGTGGCTCGGAGGCCTGAGAAAAAGATGCTCTTGGTCACTCAGACCTCGAACCACAATTGGAAACCTCGGTATTTTTTCACCTCAGGGCCATGGGAATTCGGTCCTTCCATTCCCTCTTCCATTTATGAGCCGAGAATACCCCTTAAATGGGGAAACGTCACCATGTCTTCTAGGGCCGATCCTGGACTAAGTGTTCAAAATGGCAAAAAGGTGAAGGCCCTGCAAGACCAAGGGGCCCATGGGATGTTTGTCAAGTTCGAGCATCTGTTGACCCCCCAGTACCTCTCGGGGACGAGCATAGGTGGAAGTCCCCTAGATGACTTTGGTAAGGATTTTTATTTTTAATCCAAGTCTAACCTCTGATCATACTTACTTTATTTATGACTTCTTATCTTTTCACTTTTGCAGAGAGACCACCAGGCATCTCGGACGAGTTGTGGGAAATGGAAGCTCCAAGCATAGCTAGACTTGTCAAGAAGACTGGTTTGAATGCTCCTCCACCTGCTCCCTCAACATCCAAGTCGAAGAAGAGGGCCCCTGAGGTCCATCCCCCTGAGGATCAGAGGCCGAGCTCCAGGCAAAGGAAGACTCCAGACGCTGCGATCCCTATCACAGCCGACACCTTAGCTGCTCGTCTGGACCAGCTGAAGCTTACCGAGAGCGTGGTCGACAACAACAGGCAGGCCATGGATGCCCTTGCCAATGTGATGACTGATGCCGACAAGCGCTTTTACAGGGCCATGGACACTCATATGCTGGTTGAGTTCGGCCTCCACAGAGCCGTCCAGGTATGGCACGTTCATTTTGCCAATAATTTTGCAAGCGCGACCTCTGAATTTATTTCCCTCTAACCTCTTCATTGTCTGTGCAGAGTGTGACTGCCATGTACCAGTTATCCAACTGGGCCCTGAGGAAGTTGCCTCTGATTCAGAAGGGGCAAGAGGCTGAGCAGGTGGAGAGCACCTTGAAGGCCGAGGTTGATCGTCTGAGGTCAGAGTTACAGAATGCTGAGACCAAGGCCCAGACATTTGAAAATAAGGCCCAAGGTCTAGAAAAGGACATCTCTGCACTCGTCCAGAGCCACACCAAGGCCATGAAGGACAAGGACGATACCCTGCAGAGGAAGGTCGATGCTGCAGTGAAGGCTTCTCTTACAGATGCCTCGGAGAAAATAATTGCTGATTACAAGGTCTCCGAGGAGTTTGTAGGTTTTGGTCTTGAATACCTTGAAAGGGGTATCAAGACCACCACCAAATGGGCCGAGGTCAGGGAGGCCGAGGTTGGCACCATAAAGGCCTCCGACTTTGTGGGCCTCAGCCTCGCTGACGCTCAGTTTGCCAAGGCCTTGCAAGAGATAGAGGACGAGGCTACTGCCCCTGGTCAGACTGTTACTCTGGAAGGGACTGATCTCGGAGGGACTGACCCTGCAAATGAAGTGGCTGAGGTGACCAATGCTGAGCAGGCCAACCCAGACGAGACATCGAATGTTCCTCCCTCAGATGTTTGACTTGCCCTTGTATTTTGCATTTTTTGCTGTGACTTGTAATGTTAACATTTGAAATTTCTCATACATGTAAATATTATGTAATTTCTATCATTGAATGCCAATGTCTTCCTTCATCTTGATCTCTGAATGTATCTGAATGCCATGCAATCTCTGAAGTCATTACTTAATATGATGCCATAACCATTACTTAAGAGTCTGAGGTCCTCTAACCAAGGTGTCTGAGCTCAGACCTCGTCACCACCGAGTGATGTTATGAGGGTCTGAGGTCATCACCTGGGCCGAGGTTAGCCTCATAGTAAATCACCAAATTAATGATGTTAAGGGTCTGAGGTCCCCTAACCTAGGTGTCTGATCTCAGACCTCATCACCAATGAGTGATGTTATGAGGGTTTGAGGTCATCACCTGGGCCAAGGTTAGCCTCATAATAAATCACCAAATTAATGATGTTAAGGGTCTGAGGTCCTCTAACCTAGGTGTCTGAGCTCAGACCTCGTCACCACCGAGTGATGTTATGAGGGTCTGAGGTCATCACCTGGGCCGAGGTTAGCCTCATAGTAAATCACCAAATTGATGATGTTAAGGGTCTGAGGTCCTCTAACCTAGGTGTCTGAGCTCAAACCTCGTCACCAATGAGTGATGTTATGAGGGTCTGAGGTTATCACCTGGGCCGAGGTTAGCCTCATAATAAATCACCAAATTAATGATGTTAAGGGTCTGAGGTCCTCTAACCTAGGTGTCTGAGCTCAGACCTCGTCACCACCGAGTGATGTTATGAGGGTCTGAGGTCATCACCTGGGCTGAGGTTAGCCTCATAGTAAATCACCAAATTAATGATGTTAAGGGTCTGAGGTCCTCTAACCAAGGTGTCTGAGCTCAGACCTCGTCACCACCGAGTGATGTTATGAGGGTCTGAGGTCATCACCTGGGCCGAGGTTAGCCTCATAGTAAATCACCAAATTGATGATGTTAAGGGTCTGAGGTCCTCTAACCTAGGTGTCTGAGCTCAGACCTCGTCACCAATGAGTGATGTTATGAGGGTCTGAGGTCATCACCTGGGCCGAGGTTAGCCTCATAGTAAATCACCAAATTAATGATGTTAAGGTTCTGAGGTCCTTTAACCTAGGTGTCTGAGCTCAGACCTCGTCACCAATGAGTGATGTTATGAGGGTCTGAGGTCATCACCTGGGCCGAGGTTAGCCTCGTAATAAATCACCAAATTAATGATGTTAAGGGTCTGAGGTCCTCTAACCTAGGTGTCTAAGCTCAGACCTCGTCACCACCGAGTGATGTTATGAGGGTCTGAGGTCATCACCTGGGCCGAGGTTAGCCTCATAGTAAATCACCAAATTGATGATGTTAAGGGTCTGAGGTCCTCTAACCTAGGTGTCTGAGCTCAGACCTCGTCACCAATGAGTGATGTTATGAGGGTCTGAGGTCATCATCTGGGCCGAGGTTAGCCTCGTAATAAATCACCAAATTAATGATGTTAAGGATGGAATGAGAATTTGTCATGGAAACTGATCTTTATTAACAACCTCTTCTCAATAAGATGGTACATTTACAATTTACAAAATAGATGCAACATTATATGAAATATCTCTTTAGGTGGTCATCATTCCATGGGTTGGTGAAGGGTTCTCCCTCTAGGTTTTCTAACCTATACGTGCCAGGCACAACCTCTTCCGTTACTCTGTAGGGGCCATGCCAGTTCGGGTGTAGCTTGTTTGTCTTCTGTAGGGTCTTCTTGAGCACTAGGTCTCCCACCGTAATGGGTCTTGACTTCACCCTTTGATTGTAGAATCTTACTTCCCTCTGCTGATAGGCTGCTTTCCTGACCTCTGCATCTTCTCTTCTCTCTTCAATGAGATCCAGGTCTAGCCTTCTCTTCTCCCCATTGCTGTCAGGGTCGTAAGTCTGAATCCGATGAGTCGGGAGTCCTACCTCCGTTGGTATGACTGCCTCGGAGCCATGTGCCAGCATGAATGGGGTTTCCCCTGTGGGTGTTCTTGTCGTAGTTCTGTAATCCCATAGCACAGCGTAGACTTCTTCTATCCATCTCCCCTTCGCGCCTTCTAACCTCTTCTTGATTCCATCCAAGATAGTCCTATTTGTGACCTCGGTCTGGCCATTTGCCTGAGGTCGACCAGGAGATGAGAAGAACTGCTTAATCCCCACACTTTGGCAATACTTCTCCAAGGAGGAGTTCTTGAACTGGGTCCCATTATCCGAGATGAGCGTGTTTGGGAGGCCATACCTACATATGATGTTCTTCCAGATGAACTGAAAGGTCTTCTGCTCCGTAATTGTTATCATTGGTTCGGCCTCTACCCATTTTGAAAAGTAGTCAATGGCAACTATCAAGAATCTATAGTTGTTGACACCTCTTGGCAAAGGTCCTACTAAATCAATCCCCCATACCGTAAATGGCCATGGAGAAGAAATCGACGTCATAGGCTGATGGGGTTGGTGAGGGATAGTGGCGAACCTCTGACATTTGTCACACCTCTTCACATAGTCGGCAGCATCCCTAGACAAGGTGGGCCACCAGTATCCCTGAGTGATGATCCTCTTGGCTAAGGGTATTCCTCCTATGTGGATGGAGCAGGATCCTTCATGAACCTCCTGTAAGATCCGAAGTACCTCCATAGGATGTACACATCTGAGGAGGGGAAAAAGAAACCCCTTTTTATACAAGACGTCTCCTATCAATGAGAACTTTGCAGCCCTGTATCTCAACTTTTTTCTTTCCATCTTAGACTCAGGTAGCTCCCCCTCTCTTAGGTATCTGACAATCGGGTCAATCCACGAGTCTCCCAGGTTTACACTGTGACAAGGGTTACATACCTCGTCCTCCTCGATACTTGCCTTTCCTAAGATTTCAATTGGGATGGTTCTTCCCAAGTCTGTCTTCATTGCTGAGGCTAGCCTTGCCAATGCATCAGCGTGATTGTTGCTCAATCTGGGCACTCTCTTCAGTTTGGCCTCTTCAAAGTACTCCAGCAACCCTCTTACTTTCTTTAGGTATCTGGCCATCCTTTCATCCTTCGCCTCGTATGCCCCCAGCACTTGATTGACAACCAACCTTGAGTTGCTATGGAGTAGGAGCCGCTTTACTCGAAGAGCTGTTGCCAACAAGAGACCTGCTATCATGGACTCATACTCAGACTCGTTGTTGGAGGCCTTGAAGTTGAATCTCAAGGCGTACTCAATGTTGGCGCCATATGGAGCTGAGAGTACTAGCTCCGCGCCACTTCCATGTTCATAAGAAGAGCCATCAACGAAGAGGCTCCACACGTCCGCATCGGATGAGAAGACCCCTTCACTCATAACCCCCTTTTTGAAGAGGTACCGATCCTCTTCGTTCTCTTTCACTCTTCCCCGGGTTTTTCCTGGTACAACCTCTTCTTGGCCTTGGAAGACGTTTGGTTCTGTCTCTTCTGAATTTCGGAAGACACTACAGTTTGTCTCTTCCCAATCATCCAGGCCTTTCTCTGTCTCGGCCTCTTCCGAACCTCTATCTGCCTCTTCCCAGGTGAACTCTGCGACAAAGTCTGCGAGGGCCTGCCCCTTGATGGCTGCCCTGGGCTGGTAGGTGAGGTCATATTCTCCTAGCTCGATGGCCCAGGTCATCAGTCTTCCGGACTTCTCAGGCTTGTGCAAGACCTGCCGCAGTGGTGAGTCGGTGAGGACTGTCATGGAGTGAGCTTGAAAGTAAGGCTTCATCTTCCTAGAGGCGTGTATCAGGGCATAAGCCAATTTCTCCATGCGGGGATAGTTTTGTTCAGACCCTTGAAGGGCCTTACTATTGAAATACACAGGTCTCTGAACCCCATCCTCTTCCCGTATGATGGCCGCGCTAATGGCCGACTCAGAGACTGCCAGGTACACAAACAACCTTTCCCCCGCGATAGGCCGGGACAGCAGCAAGGGAGACCCCAAGTAGAACTTCAATTGATCAAAAGCTTTTTCACACTCTTCATCCCACTGGAAGGCCTTTCTCAGGACTTTAAAGAACGGAAGACACTTGTCTGTGGCTCTGGAAACAAACCTATTAAGGGCCGCCACCCTTCCAGTGAGTCTCTGCACATCCTTGATACTCCTAGGAGTCTTCATGTCGAGTAATGCCTTGATTTTTTCCGGGTTTGCTTCAATTCCCCTCTGATTAACGATGAACCCCAGGAAATTCCCGGCTCCTAACCCAAAGACACATTTTGCTGGGTTGAGCTTCATCCTGTAGGAGTCCATGACATCAAAGGTCTTCTCAAGGTCCGCTACGTGAGTACATGCTTTCAGGCTCTTCGTTAGCATATCGTCCACGTATACCTCCATGGTCTTACCTATCTGCTCCTCGAACATCTTATTGACAAGACGTTGATAGGTCGCACCCGCATTTTTTAAACCAAAGGGCATCACCTTGTAACAGTACGTACCCTTGTCAGTGATGAAGGCTATCTTCTTAGAGTCCTCGGCATCCATGAAGATTTGGTTATAACCTGAATAAGCATCCATGAAACTCATAAGCTCGTGCCCTGCTGTTGCATCCACCATCTGGTCTATCCTAGGCAAGGGATAGCTGTCCTTCGGGCAAGACCTGTTCAGGTCTGTGAAATCTACACACATCCGCCACTTTCCATTATCCTTAGGCACGATGACTGCATTTGAGAGCCACTCTGGATAAGTAACCTCGCTTATGAACTCGGCCTCTTCCAACTTCTTCACCTCTTCCCTAATGACCTCATACTTCTCTCTGGAGTAGATCCTTCGCCTCTGTTTAATAGGTCTAGCATCTCCATCCACATTGAGCTTGTGGGTCATGATCCCAGGGTTGATGCCAGGCATGTCTGCATGACTCCACGCGAAGACGCTCTGCCTCCTCCTAAGGAAGTTTATCAGCTCTTCCTTGATCCCCTGCTCCAGGGCCTTGCCGACCTGGACGGTTTTTTCTGACTCGTCCTCATTGAGGACGATGGATTCTACCTCTTCCGCGACCTCGCCCTTCTTTAATTTTGTTTCATCTCTGGGATCAAGTGTGTCAATGCTGTAAGTGGCGGTTGCTCTCTTATGGGCCTCTCGCTCTTCGGCCGAGTTGAAATAACACTCCCGCGCCGTAGTCTGGTCCCCTTGCACTTCCCCTACCCCATAAGGAGTCGAGAATTTTAGCATCTGGTGGACCGTTGATGGCACGGCTTCAAACTCTTTGAGGGCCACTCTTCCGATGATGAGGTTGTAGGCCGAGTAGACATTCTCGTCCATCACAAAAAAGTTTATCTTCTTAGACAGCCTCTTTGGCCACTCATCTCCCATCCGTATATCCATTTCATACATGCCCAATGGGTGTACCTTCTCACCACTGAAGCCTATCAATGGGTGATGGTAAGGCACCAGCCTTGCCCTGCTAAGACCTAAGCTCTTAAAATAAGGCCAGAACATTACATCTGCTGAGCTTCCCCCATCTATGAGGATTCTCCCTACATCACACCCATGCACCCTCGTTGTGATGACCAGAGGGTCACCATGGGGGGCTAAGATGCCCTTGAAGTCAAGTCTGGAGAATCCCACCACTAGGGTGTCCATGTCTACCTTCTTTCTCTTCTGTACTGCATCAGAAGAGGTCAGATTCACAACCTCAGTCTTGACCACTGACTTCGCCTCCGCTACATGAGCCTTCCTATCGGCTACCTCAGAGCCACCTCCCGCGAATCCCCCAGATATGGTGCTAACACCAAAGGAGATCATTCCTACCCTCTTCACTGGGGTGTTGTCATCCTTAGGTGGGAGATCCGGGTCATCGCCATCTTCACCCTCTGAATCATCATGCCTTCTAGTCGGGACATCGCCGCGGCATCTGTCATCTCTTCTCTTTCTAGGGTCTTCTCTTCCACCCTTCGGGGCCTTGCCATTCACATACTTTCTCAGCTTCCCGGATTTTAGCATCTTCTCGATCTCGTCCTTCAGAGCGAAACATTTTTCTGTGACATGTCCATGATCCTGATGGAACTCACACCAGAGGTTTTTATTCCTCTTATGTGGCGGGGCCTTCAGTTTTTCTGGCCACCTCAGAGCCCGGTCAGTCTTGATTTCATTAAGGATGTGCTCACAGCTCACAGTCAGAGGAGTGTAATGAGCGAACTTGTCGTCTGCTGACCTCTTCTTCCCCTCTTTCTTACCCTGGGACCTCCCAGTGCTACCACGGTTCTCCTCCTCATATTTGGTGGCCATTGCCTCTTCCGCATTCGTCACTTTCCCTACGGTGGACAACAGCTCTGCCATAGACTTGGGGGGGTCCTCCGCCAGCTTCCATAATAGCTTCCCCTTCTGGAGGCCTCCTATCAGGGAGGTCATGGCTATGCTCTCTTCATAATCCTCTACCTCCAACTTCTCCTTGTTAAATCTTGCTATATAGTCTCTTAGGCTTTCACCTTTAGCCTGTTTGACATACAAGAGGTGGGTGGTCTTCTTCTGAGGTCTTACCCCAAAGCAGAAGTTGTGGATGAACTGCTCTGCCAGGCCCTTGAAGTTTTCAATCGAGTTCTTTGGAAGAGAGGTGAACCAACTATGAGCTGCCCCTGTCAAGGTCCCTGAGAAGGCCCTACACTTCATCTCATCAGGGATTGAGTAAATATCTGCCGCCGATTGATACATCTCGATATGGTGCATCGGGTTAGTGCTGCCATCATACTTAGGCGTCACCGTAGGAGGCTTGAACTTAGCTGGGGTTGGGAATCCCACTATCCTAGCTACAAACGGGGAGCCCTCCGAGTAGCCCCTCTGTAGTGGGTCCCTACTCTTTATGAGATCCCCTATCTTTTCCTCAAGACGTTGGATTGAGTCATTTCAGGGTCTTCTCTCTTCAGCCAGGCCGAGGTTGTCCCTTGCCACCTCCCTACGATGGACAGAGGGTTCCCCAGCCACAACGTGCTGGCTATTGACTTCTTCCTGCTCCCTGGCTCTTCTCTCCATGGGTCGGCCTTGATCTAGCCGAGCCTGCCTATTCCCTCTTTGAGAGCCTTCCACGCTCCTTGACCTCGATAGCCTCTGCCTCAGGTCATTGACTGGGCCTAGCCTCTCGAAGGCCGACCCTCTGCTTAATCTGTTAAAGGCCGACCCTCTCTGCTGGGCCTCATCTCTTCCACGGCTGACACATCCTTGTCTTTGCCTATCAAAGGCCGACCCCCTATGTAGGGCCTCGTCTCTTCTTCGGCCGACACATCCTTGGCTCTGCCTAAGGGGTCGTACGGTGTTATCTGACACCTCATACGGCTCCCAGCAATCTTCCGGGGCCTCCTCAGCTTCTAGGTCATCATACCTGTCCTCTGGGCAAGGGTTTCCCTGCCTCCCCAGGCGCAAGCGCCTAGGGTCAGCAACGTCCCTCCTCCGTTGTGGTGCAGGTGGGTCCTTCATGGGCGCCTGGGGTGGTCCCCTGGCATCAGGATGGGGTTGAACTGCCGCCGGAGTTATCATGTCCGGGGAGACTCCTGGTGGCCTCATCATCATGGTTTGGCTGAGTTGGGCAAATTGCTCCTTCATGGCTTGTTGTGTTGCAGCTAAAGATTTCAAAGATGCTGCCACCTCAGCCATTTCGGACTGGGGAGGAGCCTGACTGGAGCTAGCCCCTCCACCTCCGGGCGGTGGAAGAGGTGGTGGTAATTCGGGTGCCATGTGTTGGTAATAAAGAGCTTGAATAACAAGTGAGCTTAATACCTTAAAGGACCTCTTTCAATGGTGAAACAGCTCCACACAAGGGGTGGTTCCTGGTTCACCACCAGAGTCTCCGGTGAGGTAAAGCAGAAAAAGAGGAAGAGATGTCCTCTCGATTTCCCACAGACGGCGCCAAAATGATGATGCTGTGAATCAGCACCACCAGGTAAGGTGTTTCCAAGCTCTATATGTATATAACAATGGCAGTACAGCTATAAAAAGAGAAGAGAAGGAGGTGAGGATATGAGGAGATTAACACCGGAATATGGGTGGTTCAGCCTGTTCTGGCCTACGTCCACAGTGTGCGTGTGAGTAATATCACTGATAGATGGTACTAATGACCATGGGTACAATTCCCTCAAGCTCTCTCTCTCTACTGTATATCTTGACAGGGTTTCTGCTAGGGTTGCATGAATGAGATCCCTTTGCAAGGTAGGGGATGACCCCTATATATAGTGCCTAGGGGGTGTAATGTACCCCCCATGCATGCAGTGAGCATGTGTGTGATATCCTCACCAATCGGGGAATGCCACCTGTCCTAGTCACATGTAAGCAATGATAATTAAATATTCTCCCCCATGTGGGGAATAATCTTGTTACAAATGATTTGTGTCCAGGTGTCCTTATCCAAATGTCAACAGATGCTCGGCAGTCATGTTGGTGAATGGCCTCGGCCTAGGAGAGGCCGAGCTATAGAGGTTGGATGTCCGCTCAATCCGCAAAGTGTCATGAGGAATCTCGGCCTGATGTCAGCCGAGGTATACGCTAGGGTCGGCCTGAGCCGAGGCTAGGCATGTGGCATGTTGATGTTTACTAATACCTCTGGTAACCTCGGCCCAAGCCGAGGTAGGATCCATGATGAAGGTGAATCGGTGGGTCCTTGTTATCTCGGCCTACTGATGGCCGAGGTTTCTATTCCTGGGCACTTGAGGGTGCTGTTGATATCTGCGACGTGCGTAGTGTCCTTGGGGAGGTGCATGTAGTAATGTCAGCCTGGGCCGAGGTAGTCCTGGCCGAGGGATGATACCGGTGGTCCTTACCCCTTATGGAGCCTACCAATGTCTCGGCCACTATCTCGGCTGAGGTAGGTATCCCTGGCTGAGGTTATACTTGGGCATATCAGTTAACAAACATAAAACCAAAGAACGACCATTAGAGAAGGAGTTGTAGAGCTTTCCAAGCAACTCAAGGCCAAAGACTCACCCGTTTGCACTGCCACCACCACCAAAGCGTAGATCGCGCGACAAGGCACACAACCATACCTCTTTCGTCCACAAATTAGAAACTCAAACTCCAGGCAGGTATCTATCTTGCTTCGTTTTTAATTAATGTCTCACCCATGTTAGTTTAGGATTATCAAGAACATATTTTATAAAAGAAATTGATAATTTAGAGGCTTTAAATCGCATGTTTAGAGAAATTTAATATATTCTGGACATACCCATCACATGTAGAGGATTACCCACTAATTAGTATGAATTTAGTAATAAGAAATCTAGGAAATAATTAGAAGAATGTATGTTTCCTCCAAAATTAGGGTTCATGAAGATTTTGTCAATTTTACCCCATTAATTCGATAGCGTTGATGAATTCGAACATGTTTCACATAGGAAATCATGTAGTTAGGTATATAGTACCAGTAGTAATGTTGTTTGGTAGTTTGGGTGAAATTGATAGAGGTTTGGAGGATTTTTTGTGATGAAACCCGTAGGATAGTTTATGCAAATTCTGGGAAATATCTGGGCGATCGATCGATCGACCTTGAATGTCTATCGATCGACTAGATCGATCGATCGACCCCTACCTTCGATCGATCAACCTCTTCTGAATTTTGAATCTTGTTCTTTATTCTTAATGATTAACCCTGTGCCACTTTGTGGGAACCCTTATACATGTTTTATATACAATAATGGGACTTGGGAAAGACCAGTAGGGTTGTAGGCAAGGTTCGAGTGATACGATTCATATGCGATTTAACCGTGGGGTTTCAGGAATATAAATTTAGTGGGGAATCGTGCGTACGTTATAATATACCATATGAGAATTAAGGAAGACTTAGACTGGTAGAGTAGTGAGGGTGCACCTACTGATTTGATATTATTTTGAGAGGATACACTTCGAGAGTCGAGAAGTACTTAAGGATTTGTTATACTTAATAGAATAAAAAGAGTGATTTACCTATACGTAGAACTCGAGCGTTATATGTTACGCATGGCTAGAATAATTATAATTATGGGTCGTGGGCACACGTAATTTAGAAAATGTGAATATTTATATATATGACTGTGTGACTGTGTATATATTATGTATTTGTGTAAAAATCATACTCGGGCTACTTGCTATCACGGAGGTTTCCGCGCTGGGACAATCTTATCTCGATTGGGCCTTTATGGGGGATATTGACTCGTACCCTAAAAGATAGTATCCTCGATACAGGCTATCTGAAAATGATAGTCAGATGTTCTAAGAGAGGTGAGGGTATGTGCCGACCTCTTAAGACCTGGAACTATGCTTCGCCTCCATTTGTTTCTGTTTTGTGTTAATACAGTTCGAGAGTGATTCCAAACTAGTATTTCCCTTAGTTTGAGTGATACGAGGACTTGATAGCAGAGTATTCCAGCACCATAGATCTTATGTGGGGTGTCGTTAGTATATATATTATATGTGTGACTAATATATATACGCATATCTATATGGGAACTTTCTACTGTGCGTTTAAGTAGATAAGTAATGAATAAATGCTCCAACTTTATTATAAGTGTTCGAGAACTTTATAACGGTAATGAGTTATTCTAAATAACGTAAGAAATGTTGAAGAGAATGATTTACTAAAGTAAATAACATAACCTTGATTTTCACGTGATAAAACCTTATGGGGAATAAGTTGTGGAAACTTATGAGATTTATTAGTACGGTAGGCGTGCACACTAGATGAGAGGTGAGAATTCTCAAGAGAGTGTCTCATACTAACATGGTTGTTGCATTAGCCGATAAGCATTTTAAATACTTGCTAAACTATTTTACACTCAATCTCTGACCTATTTCCTGTCCTCTTTTCTCTCTCTTGTATATATATATCTATTACAGGTGCCCAGCAACAGGGGCGTCAGGCTTGGATCTTTGGACTGTTGACGTGCTGTGGCTACTGTGCGAGTTGCAAGTTTTTGCAGTAGACGACTTCATCATTGTTTTCTCAATCCTTTGTTTAGTTCTTCTTAGGTAGGGCATGTGTCGCCCGTTTCCAGTTTTATCTAGTTCAGAGAGATTTGTACTTTTGATTTATTTCAGTATATTGTTGTAGTTTGGATTACTTGTAATTATTACTTTGTCCTGCGATTTGGGATATTTTATTTGGATTGATTTATCTAGCATGTTCTTTCATTTGGATGGTTTGGTTTTAATACTATCAATTGTATTCGCAAATGTTAAACCGAGTGTTCGGTGATTTTATTTCGTTTCAGTTCTTCTTATAAATTGTTGTGGATGTTTTAATTTGAATGGTTTGTTTAAAAATATTAGTTAAATAAAATTTTGACGCCTACCTAATAGGTTATTAGTAATTAATTTGGTTTTCGACAGTGATGCTAAGAATGAACCATATGCGACTCCTATTTTAATTTGGTACATGAGTGATCGCCCAGTATCCTATTAGGCGGGGTGCTACATAAGTGATAAGTTAAATTAAATGGTTATATTATTATCAAATTTTATAAGTCATTGAAGGCGATCACAACCCTACCCTCCACCGATTAAATGATGAGTTAAATATGAAGGTCAACTTATTATCAATTTTTTTATGTTTGTGGATTCGATCACATACCTACCCTCCACCAAATGCATATAAGGAAAGATAACATATGGAAGAGTCCTAAGGAAATAAGACGATCTTTAACTTTTCAATAATCGATTTAGTCATGTTTTCCTATGAACACTAACAAGATCATCAACATACTAATGTATAAAGAAAACTTGTACTAAAAGTTGTTATCAACAACAAAAGATATCGATAATAATGGTGGGTCATAGCTTTTATTTGAACTAACATACTTTCATAAATACTCCCACTAAATAAGGTAAATTCCCCAAAATAATCTCCCCCTTACTACAAACTTTGTTGGGGTTTTATTCTTAAAACCGCGTGTGGCTTTTATTTTTAATAAGGGTTTGTCCGATTCATTTGAAATCAGAATCATGTTTTAAGAGTGTATTGTGTTTGTTCTTAAATATATTATATGCAGTTACATTCAACTGAACTTAGTAGTAATTCCAACGAGTAGGATTTGGCATCATTAGGGGAGATTGGAATTTCGGTTCTAGTACAATTGAATAGTTTACATCCTAGATAAGAAATTGACATCCTATCTGTAAAGCTGCAAGTGATATCTTAGTAGTTTATCTTAAACTATGGGAACCTTCCTAGTGGTTCGAGAACTTATTTGATAGTTCAAAGATGATTATGACTGGTAAACTCAGGAGTGTATTGAATAGGGCCACGGGTGAGATTCAAGTTTAGGTGTTGAGACTTACAGAATCTCACATGTTTGCAAAGGGTGCATAGGTTCTTAATTCCATGGGCTATGAGTATTGGAATTCTTGAAAATTTGTTGTTTTGATTTTTATGGGTGTGATTCAATATTATTGAGTCTAAATCTTCTTAAGTTGGGAAATTGTGGTGTGAGTAGGTCTGAGATCATAATTATGAGAAATCCTTGTCTATGAACGATCTTAGACTGTTATACCCCCTTGATAGGCTTATAAGTTTTGATTCTATGAGCAAACCTAGTTATTGGATTCTTTTATAATCCTATCAAGTATCAAATAAGTCAATATCAGATTAAGGAATATGTAAGGAGTTGGTTAAAATTGATTAGCGACGAATTGATTTGACCAAGCGGGTATCGTATACTTAACACGGGGAATCATATTATATACCATAATAACTTTGCAAACAAGACCTCATCATTCGAGTAATTTTGAGATAATTAAATCTGAGTGTAGTCGTGATTATTTAGTGGAATTAATTATGATTAAATAGAAAAGGAAAATAAATCATGAGGATGTAATTTTGGGATTTTCTAGTATCTAAGATGCATACTCATTATTGAGGGTTCGAGAGGGAGAGGAAAAATATTATTCTCATTTTTGTGAAGGGATGTAGAGAGAGATTGTTATATCTCACTTAAAAATAGATTATTCATCTCTAAGAATTCCCATACATATAGTCTTCTTTGGGAGGATCATATACTAGAAGATTAGAGGATTTCAGTGTATTCTACCAAGGTTTTGGAGGATGATAAAATCAACCCCATCATATTCTTCAAACTTTATTTCTCCGCATTTGGATCACTTATAAGATTAACAAAGGTATCGTGATTCGAAACCTTAGGTTTATGCTTTAAACTTACTTTTTCTTCTTCACTTTCTAATGTATGATCACTCAAAGATTTTGGCCACGATTTTTTTTAATACTAAAATCCCCATCAAAATCATCCCCATTTTTTTAAGAAATCGACAAAGGAAATAATATAAGAAATCAAGAATGAAGCATAAAAAGTGGTAGGCATAATATATGCATAATTGATCCTACTAAGCAAAAGTGATTTTATGACAATATTCACGTTGAGGAAGGATTAAATAAAAGGATAATAACATGATGAGATTAATAACAAAGAACATTATATTATATTTCATTTGTGAAAAATAAATAAACACTATTGAGAGAAAGGTCCAAGCTCAAATTCAGTTAAGATGAATGAAACCTAAAATAAATAATGCAAAGCTTCAACCCTAGTTAAATCTCCAATTCCCTATTGGATCATTTTCAACTACCACATTTCCCCCTCATATAAGAAATTTATTAGTTAAAACCTTTGGTCTCATGTCCTTAGTGTAACCCAATATTTGGATAGATATTGATATTTGAGATAGTTCATTTAGTTCAAATTGTTTTGCAATTGTCCACTTTAAATTAAAAAAAAAAGATAAGATATTATTTTCAATTTTTAAAGGTATAAACACACATTCGAATATTGTAGTCCTAACCACTTATTCTCTCATGATTTTTTTGATATAGAATAAGATTTTTAAACTTTCTCCAAATCATAAAAGTCGCGTACATATTTTTTAAGAGTTTAGACACTCTTTTACAAGATCTTTGCCATCCCTTATAAAGTGGCATATAATCAATGTGTAGTGAGGTGTAAATTGCAACAAGATATGGACATTTATTCCATAGTAATAATTCTCTCTAAGTTTATAAGACTTATATGAAAATAGAATCCATCTCATGAAGCACACATAATATTCCCAAATAAAAGCAAAAGTGTCAAAAAAATATTCATTTGCTATAATAGATACGAAAATGAGTATATCATCTAAGGAGAATATAAGTTATTGTATCCAAATTTTTTTTATAGTAATATATTCAATCAAACTCAACCAAATATCATGTCATGTGATATATAGTAAATATAAAAATGAAGTTCACAAAACCTAGACATGCTAATAAATAATCAATCGATAAAGCAAATACATAATGATGATATAATATTTTCAAATCAATTCCAATCATTAGTATAAGTTAGTATATTGACCTATTGATTCTCTCTTCAAATAACAGTTAATGACACTGCCTTGTCTTCAATGAGATTTTTTATAAAACGATGGTGAATGTCAATGTGATTTGTGCGTCAATGTTGAATGGAAATTTTAGATATATCAATAGCATTAGTATTATCAAAATATATGGTCATTTAATCTTGATAAATATTATAATCCTCCAAAAAATATTTAAAGTAATTGACTATAATAATTGCCCGCAGTAATATATTTTGCTTCGACGGTGAAGAAAGACGCAATTTTACTTCTTGGATTGCTTAGAAATCAGCCAGCTTCCTAATTGAAAACAACCCCCAAAGTTACTCATCCTACCCTCTACACGTCCACTCCCCTACCCCCAATCGGAATCAAAATAAGTCGACATAGAAGCATTGGTGCTATGGGGGTACCAAATATTAAAGCCCTTTGTCCCACCAACATACTTGATGATACACTTAAACGAATTTTATATGGGACTCTTTATTACAAAATTAGAATTGAGCACAAACTCCTACACAAAAGGATATATTGGGATGACTAACCATGAGGTATTACAAAATACCTGTCATGATTCGATATAAAGTCAACACCTTCAACTTAGATGTATCCTTTAACCACTAGCCACGCCTTATTTCTCAACATGACACTTCTTCATCACATTTATTTTTAAAGATCCATATGTATCAATTATGTAAACATATTTTGGTGAAGGAACTAGATTCTTCGCATTTTTTGTGAGTTGGCCTAATTCATCCTGCATATAATTGAACCCATATTCATTTAACAATGATTCTTTAACATTTTTGGGTTCGAGTGTAGAATTATAAAAATGAAAGTTAGCTTATGTATGGATTAAATAACGAGTCTCTACTCCAACATTAGTGCTACTAATGATTTCAATCAAATGATGGTCCTTTCGTACCCAAAAAGGTGTCTCACCCACTTCTACAAGCACTTGTCGTGGTGTGGGTACCTCCAAACACACATCCGTTCCTTTTTCCTTTTCTTCTTCTGTGACACCCCGCCTTATTAAACATCGGGTGATCAGGCCTTCATTAAATTAAAACAGGTTTCTCAAATGGTTCACTCTTAGCATCACTGTCGAAAACTTTTTAATTACTAATCCCCTAAGTAAAATTAGACCGGTGCCAAATTTTATCTTTCTTAAAACAGATAAATCAACCATGCGGAACAAAGTACAAATAATCATGTACTATAATTCAAACAACAACATAAAAGTACAATAGGACAAAAGTATTACCGAATAAACCATCGGCTAAAAATCCCAAACAACAATAGAGTAACCACTAGTCTGAATCTAATATCTGAGACTAAAACCGGACAACAAGTCCATACATAGAAGAGTGTGAGATCCTGTGCTAGATCTGAATGAGAGATATCGTCTAGTCAAATCCTGTAAGCATCCACTGTGCTACATCTCCGAGTCTGGAATGGAATCATCACACATGGCGTCCCTGTGGCTGGACACCTAAAATGTTTTGAAAATATTTTATAACAAGAGTTAGTACTCAAAACATTTTGAAAATATTTAGCAAGCGTTTATCACAATATAAAATGCGGTTATTGATTACACATGTTAGGTTCTCGTACACTCTCTTGAGTTAACTCACCCCTCATCTTTGGTGCACACCTAACGTTCCACACTTAGTTTGTCTAGCCATACTTCTCAAGCTAACTAAAACCAAAGTAGTAAACTGAACTTATCTGTACCCAAGTTCCAGTACCGCCCATACAGTACAACCGTTTTACTAACATCTCGCGTATGTTAATTAATTCTCAAGTAACATTTCATCTATGTTATTTTTCAAGACTTCTCATTTAGCTTCAACTACTAAAATTACTACAATTTTCACAATTGTTGACTTTCCCACTTATGTAATTAAGTTTTGCTACTTGAATTACTAAATAGATTTTCTCTATCTAAAGGTTCATTTCGTAATTAAGTTTCACTACTTAACTTACCAATTCAGTATGTATCTTTAAATACATAATATATCAATCTACTAATACACGGAAGTAGAATATCATCAAGTATATATATTTCACACACAATATATACTAAATATTAGTCACTGCTATTTTGCCCCTTTTATACACATAAAGGACTCTTGGTTCGGAATGATTCATCGACCCCAAGTAAGAATTGGTTCGGCATGATACATCGACCCCAATTATTTTTAAAAATATATATATACACATATTCTGGTTCGGGACTCTCTCATCGCGACACCAGTTCAAAGTTTGGTTCGGTATTTCTCATCGACCCCAAACTTATAATAACCTTATGTTAGTTCGGAATGTCTCATCGACCCTAACATAATTAATTTAGGTATAATCTCTCTACCTAAAAGATCACATAATTCAGTAGGTACACGCCCGACCTATTAATCATATAAGTACATAATATTTTAATCTCATATATTTACCGTACAATATTCGCTTTACGATTTATCTCATTAATCGTATTTATTTGAGTATTCACACAACTCTAAGGGTCGTAGTTACCCCTTACATATAATTTCAGTAGTTATTGCTTACCCTACTGGTCTATTACTTAAATTGAATTTACTTCGCCCCGTAACTCAATTTCCGAAGTCCCCGATACTCTACTAAATCGGATTATTCTCCTCGGTCCATAATCCAAGCCCTACACCCAATGGCCTTATTGGACCTCAACAATATACCTACTGGTCTTATTCTTACTCCCATATAAGTATAATGTAAATCCTAGAATACCCATTCATTCCCGAACTCAACGAAGGATTAAACACAAAATTTTCGGGAAAATAGCTTGCGTCGATCGATCGACGGCTGGGTTCGATCGATCGACATAGTCGATCGATCGATCGAACAGGGACAGACGCAGTCTGTCTTCTTCGTCGATCCTCTCCTCCATTAACAAATTTCCAAACTCCATTATTGTCCACCAAACTTTTACCCAATGATCCTAACATATTTCCACATATACTAGGACAGTTTCTAACGTGTCAATTACATCAAAACTCCAATTACTTTAAAGAAATAATGAATTAAAACCCAGAATTTCTTGAAACCCTAGTTATGGTGTTCTTCCCATATTATCATTCAAAATCCAGATTTTTATTCCGAAAATCATCAAGTCTAATCTGAATATTAATCCTCTACATAGTTTAAACCATTCTACATGCGATTCCTATCCCAACATGCATAAATATCATCTTTCTCCAATCAAAATATTGATTTAAACAAAACTATTCTAAAACCCTACACATGGGTATTATAACTTTATAAATTTTTGCAATAAATAACTTGCTTTATGATCAGTAGGGTCTGATTTCATGGTTCTTGTTGATGATTGATGATCTTCATCCTTCAATCCTTCTTCCCCAACAAGTTGATGGTAGAAACCCCTTTGAATCCTTCCCAAATCTTCTTTTTTGCTTTAGAAAGTTGTGCCTCTCCTCTCTCTAATGGTATTGGTGTTTGTCATGGGTGTTCTAACCCTAATTCCTCTATCATACGGCTGATATAAAACTCTAAATTTCGTAGGTCTCCATACCCTCTTATGTTAAAAGACCAAAATGCCCCCGAACGGTCTCGGTTTAGTCCAAAATTGCCCCGGGACTCAACTAGTACCCCCGGGTATACTATTTTGACTAATTTGACCCTTCCGGACTCATTGGTGACCTCTAAATTATCATTTGAGTCACTTAAAAAAATATTACTCGTTCTCACCCCAACACGGTCTACACGCGTTAAGTAACTATTTACCACTCGCACTAAGTAAATAAAAATGATGCAATATATACCGGTATCTATCTTCCGATTAATATACCATAATTACAATTTTAAATAAAACTCTTTAAATTACTACTCTTACGTAATTTAAATCAAGACGATATTTTCTCATTTAATTCTCCAATCTAATTAAATGGAATATTTGGAATATTCAGAAATACGGGGTATTACATACTTCCCCCCTTGCAAAAGGAATTTCGTCCTCGAAATTAGGATAAGGTTGTTATTAAGGCTAAGGACCTTAAATAAAATTGTATCCTCTAATACCCAATACCAAATCATAACATCCTAACGGTCGCCCCCAAGTACATGCCTTGCTTCATTATAAATCCTTATCGCACT
Source organism: Sambucus nigra (assembly GCA_949130495.1). NCBI lineage: Eukaryota > Viridiplantae > Streptophyta > Magnoliopsida > Dipsacales > Adoxaceae > Sambucus > Sambucus nigra. The sequence continues at coordinate 670,169,953 of OX422207.1, read as the reverse complement.
TTCCCCCGTATAACATAATTAAGTCTCACTACTTAATTTCTCCATAGATTTTCCCAATCCAACGTTGATTCTTGAAATTAAGTTTCTCCCTACTTAATTTACCCATTTGACGAATATATCTATATAACATCTAAGTGTCTACTATCACTCATAAGTATAATATTATAAGGTATATATTTCACACACTATATATACTTTAAGGAAAATTGGTCCGGCAAAAATCATCGGCCCCAATAATCCTATCATTTACATTGGTCCGGAAATTCCTCGACCCCAAGGTAAATGTAATGCACATGTCGGTTCAGACCTTCCGTCGATCCCAATATTTATCATCGGTTTGGTTCAGAAAATCATCGATCCCAACTCGATCCCTCATGTATTGGTCCGGAACATCATCGACCCCAATACAGAGATTAAGCACACTTACTAACGCACATAAGTAGGAAAAATCAATAGGTATATATATATATATATCTTACACATAACATATACTACCAACACTTATTTTATAATCACCCCCCTTCTATAACACTTTTGGGGTTATTGGCTCGGAATTCCACCTCGATCACCAATAGTTATTAATTACTTGTCTCGGGATCACATCTCGAGCACTAATATATGTATATATATCTCATCGCACATGAGTTAGACAATTTGTGAGCCATATTTTTTACATTTCATATACCTTAAAATGTCACACTCCAATAGAATGTCCTCATATCACGCGTTAAGGACTAAAAGTTCGACATGTCTCCTCGAACCACACCCAAAGTACATGTATTGTTCGTAATCGGTACCCACGAACCTAATCCTCATGTACAGTCCATATAGGTGCTTACTCTACCTATAAATATGCTCTTATAGGCATACATTCAACCTATGAATTGATCAGTGGGCTTCTCCAAAATTCCACTATCATAAGGGTGTATCATCATTCTTTCTCACTAACATTGAGTCGTAGGTAGCACAATGTACTCAAAATAAAACTTTATCTCTATTCCTTCCTGACCTTCTCTCACAGGGTGGAATTTTAGGATTTCATCCTGATTCACAATCATGTAGAGCAGCACCTTGCACTCTCCCTTTTCAACTACATACTAATCCATCCCGGTCACCCCATTTCGCTACCCCCAACGAAATGTTGGCTTAATTATGATGTTCACAACCCATCAATAATTTATAAGTCTGTCTCCTCACTCCATCATTGGAAATGTGGGTTCACTACCACATTTCGGTTGTTCATTTCGATTCTAACTTGTCTATTAACTAGAGGTGCATCTGGAGACAATCTCACTACGTCTCTCCTCAACATCGCTTCCCACTTACGTCATCTTTCCTGAAGTGGTACTCTATTCCCCTTTCTCTCCGGGTTTATTATACTTTACAATCCTTGCACTCTTTGCAATTGGCGCACTTTTTGGGTTAGTTACTTTATAAGGATCAACATTTTAGTAACACGTAAGTCACTCACAACACTCAGTCAAGTAGCACCTTGCGCTACTTCTTCACCACAATTAGGTCTCCCATATCAAGAGATAACCTTTGAACGGTTTCCCACCGACTTTCATCCCATAGGGTGTGCTGGATCTCTCAGCACATATAATCTTGGATTATCGTCAATCTCCCATGACGTTCAACCCATTTCATCGATACGACTTGTTTCCTATTTTCCCCACCGTCGTACCAAAAATATTCCGCAACCCTCTATCTCGGATGTCTAAGTAATCCAATTGACTAGGGCGCCCATACACCCTTTTCTCCGTGCACATTTGCAAAAACATTGCAAATGTCGCACCCGTATCATGCTTTTCTTCAACTCCTGCCTAGTCTACACGACGTGACTACAATCTTGTGGGTATTCTCAATACCCTATAGGCCAAAAATCAAATCCTTTCCCACAAAGTCCCACTTATCCCTTCGTGGTGAGGTAAGCCTTTCAGTGTTTCTCTTCAACACTACCGGCTCCACTGATGCCCTAGCATCTAACAATGCCACTTCTCCTGACGTGCAAAAATTCAGTCGTATTCCCTTTCGCAACCGAACTTAAACAAGGGACTTCTCCCCATGTATTCTTACTGAGCATTGTCGGAACACCACATAGTCAAGATACTCAAATTCGATTCCTCGACAATATGTGCAACCATACTCCAATGTTTCTAACGGAGTCAAGTGGCACCGCGCTTATGCTATCACTAAGTCTTAAGCACTAAATACAACGGAGAGCTCGATCTCTCCGCTCAGCGGTAATACTACATATCTTGACTCACATCATTTAGGTTCCCACACACCGAAATCAATTACTAAGAGATGTTCATAATCTCCAAAATTTCTCACATTTTGATGAATAATGACAACTCGACCCTTTTTCAGGTGAGGAGTCATCATATACCCCATTCACTCGAGGCTAAAACTCATATACTTCCTTATACATCGCTCTGGTGATTTAGATGGTTCTCGGACATAACACGCTTGTCCTCTCCGGAATGCAAAACTTATTGGAGTTATTATTTCTTCAAATAACTTCCAGCTAAAAAATAAAACGCGTGGCCCTAGAATCCACACTAGACATCTTTTAAAAAATTCCTGACTCCAGGCCATGCTAACCGATTTGGGTACCCCTCCTCTCGGACTGGGTAGTCTCGATCCTGAACACTATCATCTTGGTTCCCTTAGTTCTTCTGACCAAGAGGAACGCACTATGGGACTTAACAGTCCCGACTTAGGATCTAATCATTAAATCCTCTAGTGGGTTTCCACTTATGGCTTGCACCAGCCCCATTACATTCAGTCTTACTCTTTGACTAAATATCTAAACTCCCTTAGCTCCGCCCACCCAGGAGCATTAACCTCAACCTTGTAGGAAGTACCATATTTTCTTCATATACATAAGTCGTTCAAGAAGAGTTTTACCAAAAATTGCGAGCTATAACTTGAGAGTCCATTTTCTCAAGGGCTCTTTTCCCTTATACCTATCTCATCGGTACAAGTTCACTTCACAGGATAAATTTCTCTCTCACGATTGGCCTCTACCAGGCTTTCACGTGAGGGGTTCATATATTCCCATTCACTACGCTTCTGAATCATCATTGGAGAACTTTGCGGTTAAACTATACGTAAAGTTCTTCTATTTATATATACGGACCCTCGGTCCGAATGTAGTGACTGGTATCCCCGCCACGTTGCCTGAAAATTTACTCAAATTTCTCACTTCTGAGTATTTCTACTCCGTCCTAAATGCCAAAACCTCTGGACATACTACTTACATTAGTTAACATGCACAGTCGCCGTTTTATCACATTTACGGCTCGTTCTCATCAAATTTTCTTCAGACCTACTCCCACTATCACTGCATTGGGAGGTCTAGACTAGCATCCCTCTTGCCGTCGCGACACTTGGAAAATGCCTGCTATGCCTCAACAACCCTTGCAGCAGTTACTTCCATTACCCGCTAGGAGTGACCTCGACCACGGTCATCTCTCCTATGATTGCCATCTTCGAACACCCCATGCTTTATGCCGAGCTCCTCCCTCCTGTAGTCCTGCTAACGCTAATGCTGGACCTACCACCATATTCGATGTACCGTTCCCAATCGGACTCGTATATATATAACACTACGTCTATTAAATAGCAGGAGAACGTAAACTACATACGTAGAGGAGTACAATCATCCTAAGATGGGATTTATATCAATCAAACGATACGCTGAAAACGTAGTAAGCCGTACAGATCCTATGGACACTAGAACCTGATGCTCTGATACCATCTGTGACACCCCGCCTTATTAAACATCGGGTGATCAGGCCTTCATTAAATTAAAACAGGTTTCTCAAATGGTTCACTCTTAGCATCACTGTCGAAAATTTTTTAATTACTAATCCCTTAAGTAAAATTAGACCGGTGCCAAATTTTATCTTTCTTAAAACAGATAAATCAACCATGCGGAACAAAGTACAAATAATCATGTACTATAATTCAAACAACAACATAAAAGTACAATAGGACAAAAGTATTACCGAATAAACCATCGGCTAAAAATCCCAAACAACAATAGAGTAACCACTAGTCTGAATCTAATATCTGAGACTAAAACCGGACAACAAGTCCATACATAGAAGAGTGTGAGATCCTGTGCTAGATCTGAATGAGAGATATCGTCTAGTCAAATCCTGTAAGCATCCACTGTGCTACAGCTCCGAGTCTGGAATGGAATCATCACACATGGCGTCCCTGTGGCTGGACACCTAAAAGGTTTTGAAAATATTTTATAACAAGAGTTAGTACTCAAAACATTTTGAAAATATTTAGCAAGCGTTTATCACAATATAAAATGCGGTTATTGATTACACATGTTAGGTTCTCGTACACTCTCTTGAGTTAACTCACCCCTCATCTTTGGTGCACACCTAACGTTTCACACTTAGTTTGTCTAGCCATACTTCTCAAGCTAACTAAAACCAAAGTAGTAAACTGAACTTATCTGTACCCAAGTTCCAGTACCGCCCATACAGTACAACCGTTTTACTAACATCTCGCGTATGTTAATTAATTCTCAAGTAACATTTCATCTATGTTATTTTTCAAGACTTCTCATTTAGCTTCAACTACTAAAATTACTACAATTTTCACAATTGTTGACTTTCCCACTTATGTAATTAAGTTTCGCTACTTGAATTACTAAATAGATTTTCTCTATCTAAAGGTTCATTTCGTAATTAAGTTTCACTACTTAACTTACCAATTCAGTATGTATCTTTAAATACATAATATATTAATCTACTAATACACGGAAGTAGAATATCATCAAGTATATATATTTCACACACAATATATACTAAATATTAGTCACTGCTATTTTGCCCCTTTTATACACATAAAGGACTCTTGGTTCGGAATGATTCATCGACCCCAAGTAAGAATTGGTTCGGCATGATACATCGACCCAATTATTTTTAAAAATATATATATACACATATTCTGGTTCGGGACTCTCTCATCGCGACACCAGTTCAAAGTTTGGTTCGGTATTTCTCATCGACCCCAAACTTATAATAACCTTATGTTAGTTCGGAATGTCTCATCGACCCTAACATAATTAATTTAGGTATAATCTCTCTACCTAAAAGATCACATAATTCAGTAGGTACACGCCCGACCTATTAATCATATACGTACATAATATTTTAATCTCATATATTTACCGTACAATATTCGCTTTACGATTTGTCTCATTAATCGTATTTATTTGAGTATTCACACAACTCTAAGGGTCGTAGTTACCCCTTACATATAATTTCAGTAGTTATTACTTACCCTACTGGTCTATTACTTAAATTGAATTTACTTCGCCCCGTAACTCAATTTCCGAAGTCCCCGATACTCTACTAAATCGGATTATTCTCCTCGGTCCATAATCCAAGCCCTACACCTAATGGCCTTATTGGACCTCAACAATATACCTACTGGTCTTATTCTTACTCCCATATAAGTATAATGTAAATCCTAGAATACCCATTCATTCCCGAACTCAACGAAGGATTAAACACAAAATTTTTGGGAAAACAGCTTGCGTCGATCGATCGACGGCTGGGTTCGATCGATCGACATAGTCGATCGATCGATCGAATAGGGACAGACGCAGTCTGTCTTCTTCGTCGATCCTCTCCTCCATTAACAAATTTCCAAACTCCATTATTATCCACCAAACTTTTACCCAATGATCCTAACATATTTCCACATATACTAGGACAGTTTCTAACGTGTCAATTACATCAAAACTCCAATTACTTTAAAGAAATAATGAATTAAAACCCAAAATTTCTTGAAACCCTAGTTATGGTGTTCTTACCATATTATCATTCAAAATCCAGATTTTTATTCCGAAAATCATCAAGTCTAATCTGAATATTAATCCTCTACATAGTTTAAACCATTCTACATGCGATTCCTATCCCAACATGCATAAATATCATCTTTCTCCAATCAAAATATTGATTTAAACAAAACTATTCTAAAACCCTACACATGGGTATTATAACTTTATAAATTTTTGCAATAAACAACTTGCCTTATGATCAGTAGGGTCTGATTTCATGGTTCTTGTTGATGATTGATGATCTTCATCCTTCAATCCTTCTTCCCCAACAAGTTGATGGTAGAAACCCCTTTGAATCCTTCCCAAATCTTCTTTTTTGCTTTAGAAAGTTGTGCCTCTCCTCTCTCTAATGGTATTGGTGTTTGTCATGGGTGTTCTAACCCTAATTCCTCTATCATACGGCTGATATAAAACTCTAAATTTCGTAGGTCTCCATACCCTCTTATGTTAAAAGACCAAAATGCCCCCGAACGGTCTCGGTTTAGTCCAAAATTGCCCCGGGACTCAACTAGTACCCCCGGGTATACTATTTTGACTAATTTGACCCTTCCGGACTCATTGGTGACCTCTAAATTATCATTTGAGTCACTTAAAAAAATATTACTCGTTCTCACCCCAACACGGTCTACACGCGTTAAGTAACTATTTACCACTCGCACTAAGTAAATAAAAATGATGCAATATATACCGGTATCTATCTTCCGATTAATATACCATAATTACAATTTTAAATAATAATCTTTAAATTACTACTCTTACGTAATTTAAATCAAGACGATATTTTCTCATTTAATTCTCCAATCTAATTAAATGGAATATTTGGAATATTCAGAAATACGGGGTATTACATCTTCATCGTAAGGAAACACGAAACATGTGTTCTCACAATTGCCTTCATTTAATTTAAAGTAATCCTTGTTTACTAACTCCATCATCTTTTGCGAAGAACAAATGTACTTGCGGTAGGCACAACTATTTATGGCATAATCGAGAAAGATGCCAACATCACTCCTAGAGTCAAGCCTGGTCAAGTACTCATGAGCCTTGAGCATATAACCCTTGATTTTAAATACTCTAAAACACTTGAATGTGGGATTTTTGCCTTTCCAAATATCATATGGGGTTTTTATACTACCATACCTCCCATTGACTCGATTCACGGTGTGACATGTCGTGTTTATTGCTTCTTCCAAAGAAATTCTTAAGCACACCTTTACCTATCAACATAGACCTAGTGATATCTTGGATAGTTCAATTATTTATTTCAATAATGCTATTTTGTTGGGGTGTTTTAGGGGAAAAAATCCATGGTGTATAATAACATCACTACAACACTCTGAAATGCCAATTCTCTCATATTCTTGACCATGATCACTCCAGACTCAAACTGTAGTGCAACCCTTCTCATTTTGTAGTTATTTGTAATTGAGAATAAATAAATCCTTATCATCATACTTAATACACAAAAATTCTGCATAAGTGACCTTATAAAAATCATATACGATCATAAGGAGATAATCCTAACCACTTGTTATCTCCGTATGCATTGGACATGTGAATTATATGTGTAGAAGTTCTATAACTCAGGAGGTACATCACATTCAACTTCTTATGTAGATTTCGATTTTTTTGCCCATTTGACAAAAACCACTTATTCGTGAACGAGTCAACTCAAAACAAGGTAGGTTACAAACGAGCTCATTCTAGAAAGTTTGCCAAGGCCTTTAAAGTTAACATGACCCAACCTCTTGTTCCAAAGATCCGCCACATATTAATAAGCACTATTGCAAAAAAAAATTGAATAGGTGTTAATGAAATAATAATTCTCCAAAGTACTAGCTCTCTTCGCTATGCATTTACCCTTAGCATTTAAAACTTAATGTTCATTTGTGGTAAAAAGAATTTTGTGACGATCCTCACATATTTGTCTTATAATAATCTAGTTAGACTTTAAGCTTTCTGCAATAAGGACAATGTTTAACCTAGGAAATAAAAAAATATCAATTGTGCCCATTCCTAAGAAAACATGTTTTTATCCCCAAAAGTGATCGTACATGTTTTATCTTCAATAATTTTTTAGAAAAATGACTTATAACCAACCATGTCTCTAGAACACCCATTATTAAAATACCACCGCGAGGCATTCTGATCAACTAAAGTCATTTATATGACAAGTCGATTTATTTATTTCTTCTCGACACAAAAAGATTTAGGGGCTTGGTTTTGAACTCCTTATCCAAATCATTTAAACTAGGTCTAATATTTTCATATTTTATATTTTTTCAATGTAAGGTGAAATAGTTTTTTACTTTAAGAAGGGTGTTTAAGTTAACCTCGTTAATGCTTGAACTACGAGGCTTTTTGTCACATTACTGATTTTTCAAAACTTAAAAAAAAATTCCTTCAATTTTATATTCTACGGTTTCGATTCTACCATATATATCTTTCTCATTCCGTTCAAAATCGATTTTATAATATTCACGCTTATGACCTACCCCTCTATGACATGCTGGTTCAATGTGATTATTATATAAAATGTCCTTATTTTTTAAAATGTTTATTTAAACACATCATGTTGGAATTTATCATTATTGAAAACGCAGTTGGATCCCTGGTGATTAATAATTATTCCAATTAAAATAATAATTTCCTTTTACATAAATGCGGAAGCGTTGAGATGGTTTTAACTTTCAAAAAACAACAACAAGTTTTAATATCTTCCAAACAAGATTAAAACATGATTCAAGTTCTAGAAATTTGCCTAAGTCATGATTAACAATTATATCCAAAGTTAGGCGAAACCCATTTTAGCAAGTGACTTGAATAAACCAAAATTACCCAATATTTAATTTAAGTCCCAAATTAAATGAGTGTGATAATTAAACCGAATTTTATCTTGAATTAAACCTAAAGCATGGATTCTAAATTATGTGCAAGATAAAATAAACAATGTCACACTACACCGCGATATACGAGGAAAAACCCACTAACGGGAAAAAACCTCGGGACGGCCCTAGCCTCAAATTCACTAAAAATGGTATTACAAATACAAGACAAAAGACTTACTTCCTAAACTCGAACCTCTCAAGCCGTGACGCTCCTTCTTGTATCAACCTCCAATTAGCGAATAACCAACGGACCTCCACCGTGGTCTCGGAATACACCGATAGGACTTTAAACGGTCACCGTCACCCGAACATGGAGCCTTTCTCCAAACGGGTAGAATCTCAACAAAGGTCTTCTTTGTGATGGGGTGTAGAAGCAAACCCGAAACGTCTCTTGAATTCGGTAGAGAAAACCGGTGCCAAAAACTCCAAGTAAGGATATGTATATATAGACCTTGGAATAAACAACAATGGGTGTAAACTAGAGTGTGTATGAATTTTCCATTAAGAATTAACACTCAAAAACATGAACATTTTCCCTAATTAAATTTGCTCTCAAACTCTCTCTAAGAGTTGGATATGGAATGGAAAATTTATCTTGGAAAATGTGTTTCCCGCACATAATAATGCATGAAAAAGTTGGTTGAAAACCAAGTGGAGAAGTGGGGAAAAACTGCCAAAAACTGCTCAAAACCGTTCCCGCCTGACGTCTCGTTCGAACGAACTTGACTCTCGTTCGAACGAGACTTCTAACGAGCGACCAGCCTGGGCTCGTTAGAATCTCGTTAGAACGAAAACTCGTTCGAACGACATATCGAACGACATATCGAACGACTGACCAGATTAGGGTCGTTGGCAAACTCGTTCGAACGAACCTGGTTCGAACGACAAAACTCGTTCGAACGAAATCTTGTTCGAACGAAAAAACTCGTTCGAACAACATTTCAAACGAACAAACAGAAAGTTTGTAAAATTCGATTTTTGCCCAGAAACTTTTATAAACTTTTATATACTTATTTTTAAGTTTCTAATTGATTCTTTCTGAAAAATAAAATGCAGTTTTAATTCACCTAACACCCAATACAAATTGTTCCAAGCTCCTATATACATATAAATACATTCATACCTTGGGAGCATGGAACCTAAGTTGATGACGAACAAACGAGGCACATAAACTACGGCATGTTGATGATGCTTTATACTCTTTGCCGCTACGTCTTCAACAAACACTTCATAGGTCTTGAATATTACAATTAAATAAAATCCTATGAATAAATGTTTTTGTCCGGAATTGAGCCAAAACTATAAGAGGACTCAATTGGAAATTTGTGTCCTTACAAATCTTCCCTTTGGCTATTCCGGGACAAAAACCAAACAAAAATCCTAAAGGGCCGTCAAGCTCTACTAGACTCAAAACATAACCCGCCCAATCTTGACTCAACCCAAGGATTAAACTATTTTCCATAGAAAGATGCCACTTTAGAGAATACCTGCACACTTAAGTAAACTCATCAAATGCATAGGGAATATCAAAGTATTAAATGCAATTAATTAATTACTCCCCCTAAATTAATTCTCCCTTTTAAACACATGACCTACTTAGAAAGACGTCTCCCCCTAAGATAAATCTCCCCCAAATGAAGATACGATAATAATAGGATTAGATACCATTTCTCCCCCTATCATCATTCTCCCCCTTTTTGTTCGGGAATAGGCAAAGGATAAAGAACTAATAAACAACATATGAAAGCTTAAAGTGAAACGACATGAAAGCATATGGGCAATAAGAGCAAGGCAAAGACAAACAAGTATCATATATATATATATACTATAAATATAACAATAAGTACGTGCATATATAGATAGATATAAACACACACATGACACAAAATACAATAAGTTTGCACACTCGTATGGCAAAAATGTGTCATATGGAAATGGAAGTGTAGGGGTGTGAACTAGCAACAATTAAATTTAGACCCAAACACTTAAGAAACGTTCACGGAGTTCTCATTTGATTGCAAACTTCATCACAGTTAAATATAACCTCATGTGACAAAATAAAGATTGAACTCAATGAACAAACATACACAATGCATACAAGCCTATCATGATGATGATTCTACAAATCAAATAGAGTCATGACATTAAAGACAACTAGGATAAATGGACATTGTGCAAACCGTTGATATACCATCCAATTCTCCCTCAATGAACATATATATTCTTTTATTTTTGAATGAATATATCAAACAAACATAGGCCTTGGCAATTGTTTTCTTTTTAATGCCAAATATTCTGTTTTTAGGCCTTTGGATCACGTATTTCTTTTAGATCCAATCAACGGTGGCTTACTATCGCAAAGGATTTAATTCATCCTTTCGGAGCCCTTTCCCGTGCATATATTAATTTATCATGTTTTCATTTTTTTTTTTACACAAATCTCACATGCAACGGATTTTGACATGCACTAGTCCTCCTAGGTCATAGATATGTAGATGACTAGATTGATAGGAGAACACCTCAAAAAGCTCAAATATAACATGTGACATTAAGATTTCAAAAGAGCTCGTGCATGTGTGAATAGAGGCATATGAAAATAGAATCCATTTAATCAATACAAAATCCAACTACTCCATAAAAATATGGTAAAGAACATTTTAAGGATTGAAAATCTAAACCAAAATTTCTAGCCACATGGAAGCGTAAACGATAGGATTCAAACACAAATATATGCCACATAAAGTGTGTCAAACTAAAATACACACAAAACAAAATCTTTTTGAGTTTTTAACATTTTAATCAAAAATAAGGATATATACTCAAAAGACTAAACAAAAATCATTTGTATTTTTCATTAAGCTTAAATGAAATAAATAAAACACAAATGATAAAGAAAAATCTTTTTATATTTTTCAGTTAAATCAAACACAAAATATAATACAAAAAGATAGACAAGTCATGATTTCTAGCATGAGATATGAAGATAGGCAATGACTAGAAAATGACTAAACAAGCATACATTTAGCATATGAATATAGCATGAAGTACAAACGCTAAAGTATGCAAACACTAACACATTCATCCATTAGATTTAGCAAGGGAGGAAGGATGTGAAAGTAAATGAGAATCAAAATCCCTATTTTGTAAGGCAACCAAGTCGGATTTCCTAACCCAAATTAATGAAGAATTACTATCTTGGGGTGTAGGAACGTTAGCTATAGTGGTTACTTTACTATGGGATTTTCTAGGAATTCGTTTAAGATTTAAACAAAATTGCCTAAGATGACCTTTTCGACCACAATGTGTACAAGTAAGAACATGTCGAAAAGATTTATCTAAGGAGGGATCATTAAATGTATTCCTAGAAGATTCTCCTAAAACATTGGTTTTGATTTTAGGGTTAAAATCATTACAAGAATTGAAGCCTAAACGAAAAGTGTCATTTTTAATTTGGACCGTTCCTAACATTTTATCTAGTTTTTCCGAACGACACTCCAAATCAAATTTGACATTACTAGAATCTTTTAATTTATTTTCCAATTCTAAAATTTTAGATTCTAGTAAAACATTTCGCTCTTCAAAAGCAAGAAGCTCCTTTTTCAAGGATTCCATTAAACCCCTAAGGCTATCTCTCTCGCCTTCTACATAGTTAAGCTTCTCTTGAAGAGTCCTCTCATGTGTCCTAAGGTCTTCTATTAAGGCACTTTCATCAATGACCTTGACACTCTCTCTTAAACTCGCTTCTAACTTCAAATTAGCTCTTTTCAATTTAATAGATTCTTTATATAATTCATGAAAAGTATTTTGAAGTTCACTCATATCAACCTCATCTTCATTTTCACTCTCTCTTTCTTCTTCACTCTCACTATCATCAAAAATTAGAGAATCATGTACAATGACCTTGGAAGTGGCATGTGCTATAATTTCATCATCCGATGAGTTCTCATTATTACTCACATGTGCCATAAAAGCCACAAAATTTTTCTTAGTGGGGGATTCGGGCTTCTCTTCCTTATCACTATCACTAAGGGTCGCATTATATGAAATGGGTCATTTACCCTCTTTCCTTAGTTTAGTGGGGCACTCAAAAGCCCTATGGCCATAACCTTCACAACCAAAACATTTATTAGACTCGTCCCTATCAATATTTTCATTACTAGGTTTAGGGATCTTATCGGCTTTAGAAATCTTCTCGTTTTTATCATGTTTAGAAGATTCAAATTTCTTAAAATCATTTTTAACTTTATCTTTGTTAAATTTAAGAAATTTTCTAAATTTACGAGCAAACAAAGCCATGTCTTCCGAGTCACTATCACTATCGCTCTCTACTACTTGTTTAACCTCTTTGCGGGCTTTTAACGCAACGCCCTTTTCAATTTTCTTTTCAGTTTTAGAGGGAAACATATCTAGTTCATAGGTTTGTAAATCACCTACAAGCTCTTCTAATTTCGTAGAGGCTAAAGTGGGTAAAGAATTTAAAACGGTCACCTTTGGAATAAATCTATCGGGTAGGGACCTTAAAATTTTCTTTACTACACGGTCGTCAGGTATTTTCTCTCCCAAGTTAAAGGATGAATTAACAATATCAGAAAGTCTAGCATAAAATTTATCAAAAGTTTCTTTTTCATCCATTTTGATAGTTTCAAATTGAGTGGTGAGGTTTTGGAGTTTAGAAGCTTTAACGACACTCGTTCCTTCATGAGTTAATTGTAAAATATCCCAAGCTTCTTTAGCGGTTTCACACGTCATAATACGTCGGAATTCATCCGGTGCGACAGCGCTAAACAAGGCATTTAAACCTCGGGAATTAAAGTTTGCTAGCTTAAACTCATTTTCAGTCCATCTATCAACGGGTTTGGGAACATGTACATTTTCAATTAAATGTGTTGGTGGGGACCAACCGTTAACAACAGATATCCAAACACGTTCATCGATAGATTTAAGTGCCGATTTCATTCGCGCTTTCCAATACGCGTAGTTAGAACCATCAAAAATAGGAAATTTTGAAAATGGGGAAAAATCCATATTTAGCCAAAAAGTAAAGGATCTTTAACGAAATAATTTATCGTTTTTGGCTCTGATACCAATTTGAAAACGCAGTTGGATCCCTGGTGATTAATAATTATTCCAATTAAAATAATAATTTCCTTTTACATAAATGCGGAAGCGTTGAGATGGTTTTAACTTTCAAAAAACAACAACAAGTTTTAATATCTTCCAAACAAGATTAAAACATGATTCAAGTTCTAGAAATTTTCCTAAGTCATGATTAACAATTATATCCAAAGTTAGGCGAAACCCATTTTAGCAAGTGACTTGAATAAACCAAAATTACCCAATATTTAATTTAAGTCCCAAATTAAATGAGTGTGATAATTAAACCGAATTTTATCTTGAATTAAACCTAAAGCATGGATTCTAAATTATGTGCAAGATAAAATAAACAATGTCACACTACACCGTGATATACGAGGAAAAACCCACTAACGAGAAAAAACCTCGGGACGGCCCTAGCCTCAAATTCACTAAAAATGGTATTACAAATACAAGACAAAAGACTTACTTCCTAAACTCGAACCCTCTCAAGCCGTGACGCTCCTTCTTGTATCAACCTCCAATTAGCGAATAACCAACGGACCTCCACCGTGGTCTCGGAATACACTGATAGGACTTTAAACGGTCACCGTCACCCGAACATGGAGCCTTTCTCCAAACGGGTAGAATCTCAACAAAGGTCTTCTTTGTGATGGGGTGTAGAAGCAAACCCGAAACGTCTCTTGAATTCGGTAGAGAAAACCGGTGCCAAAAACTCCAAGTAAGGATATGTATATATAGACCTTGGAATAAACAACAATGGGTGTAAACTAGAGTGTGTATGAATTTTCCATTAAGAATTAACACTAAAAAACATGAACATTTTCCCTAATTAAATTTGCTCTCAAACTCTCTCTAAGAGTTGGATATGGAATGGAAAAGTTATCTTGGAAAATGTGTTTCCCGCACATAATAATGCATGAAAAAGTTGGTTGAAAACCAAGTGGAGAAGTGGGGAAAAACTACCAAAAACTGCTCAAAACCGTTCCCGCCTGACGTCTCGTTCGAACGAACTTGACTCTCGTTCGAACGAGACTTCTAACGAGCGACCAGCCTGGGCTCGTTAGAATCTCGTTAGATATCTCGTTAGAACGAAAACTCGTTCGAACGACATATCGAACGACATATCGAACGACTGACCAGATTAGGGTCGTTGGCAAACTCGTTCGAACGAACCTGGTTCGAACGACAAAACTCGTTCGAACGAAATCTTGTTCGAACGAAAAAACTCGTTCGAACAACATTTCAAACGAACAAACAGAAAGTTTGTAAAATTCGATTTTTGCCCAGAAACTTTTATAAACTTTTATATACTTATTTTTAAGTTTCTAATTGATTCTTTCTGAAAAATAAAATGCAGTTTTAATTCACCTAACACCCAATACAAATTGTTCCAAGCTCCTATATACATATAAATACATTCATACCTTGGGAGCATGGAACCTAAGTTGATGACGAACAAACGAGGCACATAAACTACGGCATGTTGATGATGCTTTATACTCTTTGCCGCTACGTCTTCAACAAACACTTCATAGGTCTTGAATATTACAATTAAATAAAATCCTATGAATAAATGTTTTTGTCCGGAATTGAGCCAAAACTATAAGAGGACTTAATTGGAAATTTGTGTCCTTACAATTATAAAGCTTTGATATATTTGTCTTCTCTTTAGGTTTAAGAGATTTTAGAGGAGATCGAGTCTCATGAGAAGATCTTATGAACGTAGTTTTGGATTTCTCATTAAATAAATTTTCAAATTCTTTTTGGTATCAAATACCATTTTTGTCAGTAGAAGATTATATGTGAGATAAAACCAGTTTTCCCAACTCCTTTAATCGATCTTCACAATTTTAGCGGAGAGCACATTGTTCTTAAAATAAATGATCTTGTAATTTAAAGAGTTATTAGAATTTTTACAATCTTATAAATTTGGTTTGTAATCCCTACTCTAAACTAATTTTCATTTAATACCTATTCCAAAATGATTTTCTTTCTCTTCATAGAAGATTTTTGCTTAAGTAGACCTTTGAGCTTTCACAATACTCAAGTTACAACTTTTCGCTTTTGAAAAGATGATTACTTTTCGTCCAATTTCAGCTTTAGGGAAACGTTAAATAAAAGTTTATTAATGGTTGGCATGTTCAACACAGTTTAACGAAAGAAAATTATAGGCCATAATGCTCTTCCTCATAAAGGTCATCGAAAGTATCACCGAAAGAAGATAAAGTCTTAATCTTCAAAACACTCTCATCACTTGAGAATGTAGACTAGAACACATATTTTTCAATTGGATTAAACCATCCAAGGACCCAAATATGTTAGGAAGAGCATATATAGATTCAAAGATGCCCATTCCACTGAGCATAACACTATTCTCCATACTAACCTAAAACACAATCTTCCTCTAGGTGGTGAAATCTATTAAAAGGGAGTAGATCTAATATCAGTTGAGAGTGCATTTTATGTAACAAAATTGAGAATACACCAATTTAAAAAAAATTGTTATGGATTTGAATTGGGGTTTAGTCAAAGAGCACACCTTAAAGGTTCATGTGACAAGATTTACAAATAATATAACAATAAGTCAAATTTTAATCTTAATTAGATATTTAAGTTATAAATGATGTGCCAAAAGTGCACCTTCCTACTCAAAGACACTAACCTCGGCCTGACTCACAGCCGAGGTGGCAGAAGCTTATAATAACCCTCAGTAATATCGTCTCTCATAGGGTCGGCCCTGGCCGACGTTGCATCAACCACATACGTCAACCTCGGTTGGGCATCAACTGAGGTCTGTAAGACTTGTACCAGGGTTCAAGCATCCATCAACAACAACGTCAGCCCTGAACGACGCTATAATTTATCATCTGAATCCAGCAGAGCCTCGCAGACTCAATCATCAAGTACTAAGGACAACATTGGCCCTAGCCGACGTTACAACTTCCTCGTATCTAACCTCGGTCGACTTCCTGGCTGAGATCATCATGTATGTTGGTCTCGGACATGGAAGGGGTCGGACATCATCAACCTCGTACTCATCCAGGCCGAGGTTGGCACCAAATGAAGACAGCCGAGCATTTACAAGTACATGTATGGCTTGGAACACGTGGACAAATCTGTTATAACTGAATCATTCCCTCCACGTGAGTGAATATTGAGGTCATCATTATTTAGTTAAGATCAGCCAGGTGTCATCCTTACACTGGTTGGATCTTCATGCACATGCTCATTGCATACTTGGGGGGTACACTAAACCCCCTAATCACTATATATAGAGGTCATCCTCTACCTTGTAAAGGGATCCAGAATTGCAACCCTAGATGAAACTCTGTCATTTTACACAATATAGAGAGAAAGCTTGAGAGATTGTATCCATGGCCATTAGTGCCTTATTCAGTGATATTACTCACACACTCACAGTGGACGTAGTCCAGATTGGTTGAACCACTTATATTCAAGTGTTCATCCTCTTCTCCACACCTCCTTCTACATATACACTATATTCTCCTATGCTGCCATTGTTATCACTTGCTTAAGCTTGTCAACACCTTATCTGGTGGTGCTGTTTCCAGCATCATCATTTTGGCACCGTCTGTGGGAACGAGAAGATTCATCTATTCCTTTTTGTAGCTTAACCTCACCAGAGACTCTGGTGGTGAACCAGGCCTCACCCTTCGTGTGAAGCTGTTTCACCATTGAAAGAGGTCCTTTAAGGTATTTAAGCTCTCTAATAATTTCATCGCAAGAACTTTAGCCCTAACATATGGCACAGGATTTACCACCACCTCCTCCACCATCTGGTGTTAGAGGACCCAGTTCCAGCCAAGCACCACCCCAGTCTGAGATGGCTGAGGTGGCAGCAGCCTTGAGGCCATTGGCTGCAACGCAGCAAGCAATAAAGGAGCAGTTTACCCAGCTAAGACAAAATATGATGAGACCACTGGGATCTCACTGGAAATGATTACTCCGGTGGCTGTTCAACCACATCCAGAGGCCAGGGGACCACCCCGGGCACCACGAAATGACCAACCTACACCTCAACGGAGGAGGGACGTTACTGACCTTAGACATTTGCGTATAGGGAGGCAAGGAAACCCTTGACCCGAGGATAGGTACGATGATATCGAATCAGATGATGCTCCAACAGAATATTGGGTGCTATATGAGGTTTCAGACAACACAGTACGTCCTCTACAGTAGAGTCGAGGTTACAGAGCAAGGAGGGCCGAGGTTGGTGAGGCGTAGCTAAGAGGGTCAGCTTTTGATCGCTTGAGTAGAGGGTCAAACTTTGAAAGGCTCGGCCCAGTTAATGATCTGAGGCTGAGGTTATCCAGGTCAATAAGTGCAACTGGCTCACAGAGGGGAGATGGTGAACATCGGCCTTGCCATGGCCGACTCTTACATGGTCGAGACTGTGGCCAGGAGGTCAACAGCTGACATTGTGCTACAGCCGGGGAATCCTCAGTCCACCTTTTGGAGGTGGCTGGGGAAAACCTCAGCCAGGCCGACGTTACTAAACCATGGAATGACCCCATCCAATGTCTCGAAGAGAAGATAGGTAACCTCATCAAAATCCGAGACCCACTGCAAAGAGGGTTTTCAGAGGGATCCCCATTTATGGCAAGAATTATGAACTTCCCAACTCTTGCCAAATTCAAACCACCAACGGTCTCTCTCAAGTATGATGGAAGTACCAACCCTGTACATCACATTGAGATGTATTAGTCTATGGAAGACATCTATTCAATTCATAATGAGATGAGGTGCCGAGATTTCTCAAGCACTTTGACGGGAGCTTCCCATACTTGGTTTACTTCTCTTCCGAAGAACTGCATTAAGAACTTTAAAAGCTTGGCTGAACGATTTATTCAAAACTTCTGTTTTAGGGCAAGACCTCAAAAGAAGACAACTAATCTGCTGTATGTCAAGCAGGGAAAGAATGAGAGCCTAAGAGACTTCTTTGCAAGATTTAATAAGGAGAAATTAAAAGTGGAAGATTACGAAGAGAATATAGCTATGACATCTCTTATAGGAGGATTACATAAAGGGAAGTTACCGTGGAAGCTTGCTGAAGACCCTTCAAAATCCATGGACGAGCTTTTAGCAACAGCTAGTAAAGTTATGAACGCTGAAGAAGCAATAACCACAAAGTATAAGGATGAGAACGGAAGTAGCAGTGGAAAATTCCAAAGGAAGAAAGATGGAAAAAAAGGTCCGTAGACGAAAAGTTTGCACACTACACTCCTCTAACTGTGAGTTGCGAGCACATCCTAAATGAGATAAAAAAATGACGTTCCCTGATATGTTCAGAGGAGCTGAAGGATCCTCCACATAAGAGAAATAAGAATCTGTGGTTCGAGTTCCACCAAGACCACAGTCATCTGACTGACAAGTGTTGTGCCTTGAAGGATGATATTGAGAAGTTGTTGAAGTCTGGAAAGCTCAGGAAGTATGTCAATGGTAGAGCTTCTAAGGGGGGAAGAGACGACCCTAAAAAGAAGAGAAACGACATATGTCGGGAAGATTCCCCAACAAGAAGAGCTGAGGACTCAGATGATGATGATGAGGATGACCTTGACCTCCCACTAAAAGATGATAATAAACCTGTAAAGAGGGTTGGTATGATCTCTTTTGGTGTTAACACCATCTGTGGAGGACTCGCAGGGGGTGGCTCAGAGGTAGCTGACCGCAAAGCTCATGTGGCAGAGGCTAAGTCAGTGCCCAAAGTAGAGGTTGTGAATCTGGTGTCTTCAGAGGCTAAACAAAAGAGGAAGAAGGTATATATGGATACTCTTATAGTTATATTCTCCTGACTTGATTTCAAAGGTATCCTATCTGCACACGATGACCCTTTGGTAATCACTACAAGGGTGCATGGATGTGAGGTACAAAGAATCCTAATTAATGGGGGAAACCGAGGGGACGCAATGTTTTGGCCTTGTTTCAAGATCCTAGGCCTCAGCAGAGATAGGCTTGTGCCCTATCATCATCCGTTGATTGGATTCAGCAGTGAAAAGTCCCATCCATTGGGCATGTATGAGATGGATGTACGAATGGGAGACGAGTGGCTTAAGAGGTTGACCCGAAAGATCAATTTTTTCGTGATGGATGAAAACGTCTTCTCGGCCTATAACCTCATCATAGGATGAGTAGACCTCAAGGAATTTGATGTCGTCCTATTAACGGTCCACCAAATACTAAAATTCCTTTCCCATTATGGGGTAGGGGAAGTGCAGGGTGACTAGACATCGGCACGTGAATGCTACTTCAACTCTACAGAAAAGAGAGAGGCTCATAAGAGGGCAACAACCACATACAACATCGACACACTTGATCCAAGGGATGAGACAAAGCTCAAGAAGGGAGAAGCCACGGAAGAGGTAGAATCCATTGTCCTCAATGAGCACGAGCCAGATAAAACCGTCCAAATTAGAAAAACCCTAAGACCTGAGATCAAGGAGGAGCTGGTGACGCTACTGAGGAAGAGGCAGAGTGTCTTCTCTTGGAGCTATGCGAACATGCCGAGTATTGACCCTAAAGTTATGTGCCACAAACTTAATGTTTTAAAAGATGCTAATCCCATCAAATAAAGAACCAAGTTCATCAGAGAAGTCATATACCCTGAGTGGTTATCTAATGTCGTCATCGTGCCGAAAGCTAACGAGAAATGGAGGATGTGCGTAGATTTCACTGATTTGAACAAGTATTGTTCGAAAGATAGCTTCCTCTTGCCGCAAATTGATCAGATGGTGGATGCCACAACAGGAAATGAGCTCTTGAGCTTCATGGACTCCTATTTCGGGTATAACCAGATTTTTATGGACCCAGAAGACTCAGAGAAGACAACATTCATAACTGACAAGGGGATCTATTGCTACAAGGTCATGCCCTTCGGCTTGAAGAATGCATGGGCCACTTATCAACGTCTTGTAAATAAGATGTTTGAGAGTTAGATTGGCAAGACCATGGAGGTATATGCAGATGATATGTTGACGAAGAGCTTGAAGACCGACACTCATGTGGCCAACCTGGAGAGGAATTTTGACACCATGGATTTATACAGGATGAAGCTCAACCCTACCAAGTGTGTCTTCAAAGTAGGAGCAAGAAAGTTTCTTGGATTCATCGTCAATCAAAGGGGAATAGAGGCCAATCTCGAGAAGATCAGGGCTCTGCTTCAAATGAAGACACCTAAAACTATCAAAGACGTTCAGAGGCTAACCGAAAGAGTTGCAACACTTAACATGTTTATTTCAAGAGCTACGGACAACTGTCTTCCTTTTTTCAAAGTGCTTAGAAAGGACTTAGAACTGGATAAGGAATGCGACAAAGCTTTTAGAGAGCTAAAGTGATACCTCGGCTCTCCTCTGCTCCTATATCGGCCCATCCTAGGTGAGAAGTTATATGTGTATCTAGTTATTTCAGAATCATCCATTAGTGCGACCATAATAAGAGAAGACGATGGGATGCAGAGGTCGATATACTTCAATAGTAAGGCCCTTGAAGGGTCTGAACAGAACTACCCTTGGATGGAAAAGTTAGCCTACGCCCTGATACATGCTTCCAGGAAAATAAAGCCATACTTCCAAGCCCACTCTACGGTTGTCCTCACTGATTCACCACTAAGACAGGTCCTCCACAAGCCCGAGAAGTCGAGCAGGTTGATAAACTGGGCCATCGAGTTGGGGGAGTATGACATTATTTATCAACCCAGGTTTTCCATCAAAGGGCAGGCTTTTGCAGACTTTGTAGCAGAGCCTGGGAAGAGGTTGAGATTGAGAATAGTCAAGATATTACAAATGAACCAGACAGTAATGTCTTTCGTGGTTCGAACGAGGTTGGTTCAAGCAAGTTTGGAAAAAGCGTAGCTGAGAATGAGGAAAACAGGTACCTCTTCAAGCAAGGGATCCTGTCAGAAGGAAACTTCTCTTCAAATGAAGATGTTTGGATCCTCTTCATTGATGGGTCTTCTTGTGAAAGCGAAAGCGGAGAGGGCTGATAGTATCAGCACCGGATGGTATCGACATTGAATATGCATTAAGGTTCAACTTCAAGTCTTCAAACAATGAGTCAGAGTATAAGGCATTGATAACGGGGCTCTCCTTATCAAAAGCCCTTAGTATTGGCTAACTCCTAGTCCACAGTGACTCGAGGTTAGTTGTCAACCAAGTTGTTGGGGTGTATGAGGCCAAAGATAAAAGGATGGCCAAATACCTGAAGAGGGTGAGGAAGATGCTAGAAGTCTTCAGAGAGGTAAAGATGAAGAGGATACCTCGGTAAGATAACAGTCGAGCCGATGCACTTGTTAGGTTGGACTCAGCAACGAGGACAGATATAAGAAGAACGGTACCAGTTAAAATCCTTCCCCAGCCAACCATAAAAGAAGAATAGGTTGTTAGAACTTGCCTCAATCTGAATATGGGATCCTCATGAATGGACCCAATCATCAGATACATCAGACAGGGAGAGCTACCAGAATCAAAATTGGAAAGGAGAAAGCTGAGGTTCAGGGCCGCTAAGTTCTCAATTATAGGAGACGTCTTGTATAAGAAAGGATTACTACTCCCTCTCCTTAGATGTTTACACCCTTAAGAGGTTCCTCGGGTCTTGAAAGATGTACACGAGGTCTCTTATTCAAGTCACATATGAAGGAGTCCTCTAGCTAAGAAGATAATTACTCAGGGGTTCTAGTGGTCGACCTTGGCTAAAGATGCAGCTGCTTATGTGAAGAGATGCGACAAGTGTCAGAGATTCTCCACCATCCCTCACCAACCTTATCATCCTATGATGCCAATTAGCTCACCTTGGCCATTTACAGTTTGGGGCATTGACTTAGTAGGACCATTGCCAAGAGTTGCAAACAACTATCGATTCTTGGTGGTGGTAATTGATTACTTCTCTAAGTGGGTAGAGGCTGAGCCGATGATCACGATTACGGAATAGAAGACCTTCTAGTTCATCTGGAAGAACATTATATGCAGATATGGCCTTCCAAATACCCTTATCTCAGATAACGGAACCCACTTCAAGAACTCTTCCTTAGAAAAATATTATAAAAGAGTGGGGATCAAGCAATTCTTCTCCTCTCCTGGCCGACCCCAAGAAAATGGGCAGACTGAGATCACGAACCGAACAATCCTTGACGGGATAAAAAATAGGTTGGAGGAGGCAAAAGGGAGATGGACAGAGGAGGTATACGCTGTGATATGGTCCTACAGGACGACCGCAAGGACACCAACGGGAGAGACTCCTTTCATGCTAGCACATGGTTCAGAAGCTGTCATCCCTACAGAAGTAGGACTCCTCACCCACAAAGTTCAGACCTATGATCCTCAGAGGAATGGGGAAGAGGAAGACTTGACTTGGATCTGATTGAAGAGAGTAGGAAAGATGCAGAGATCAGACATGCAGCCTACCAGCAGAGAATATCAAAGTTCTACAACCAAAGGGTGAAATTAAGACCTATAGCTGTGGGAGACCTAGTCCTAAAGAAGACGTTGCAAAAGGCAAATGAGCTCCATCCAAACTGGCATGGTCCTTACAAAGTAGTTAATGAGGTTATGCCCGGTACCTACCGGCTAGAAAATCTCGAAGGGGAACCTTTCTCCAATCCTTAGAACGCTGACCACTTGAAGAAATATTACATATGATGTTGCAGTTGTTTCTTTTTAATACATGTATCATTTTACGAAGAGGATATTAATGAAAAGAGCAGTTCCCGTGTCAATACTTTATTTCATTATGCTTAAATATCATTAAATTGCTAAAATTATGAGGGTAAACATCATTATATGGTGACCTCAGATCTTAAACATCATTAAATTAATGAAATTATGAGGTTAACCATCATTATATGGTGACCTTAGACCTTAAACATCATTAATTTGGTGAAATTATGAGGGTAAACATCATAATTTGATGACCTCAAACCTCAAACATCATTAATTTGGTAGCAATTTATGAGGGTGAACATCATTACATGGTGACCTTAGACCTTACACATCATTAATTTGGTGAAAATTATGAGGGTGAACATCATAATTCGGTGACCTCAGACCTTAGACATTATTAATTTGGTGGAATTATGAGGTGAAACATCATTATATGGTGACCTTAGACCTTAAACACCATTAATTTGGTGACAATTTATGAGGGTAAACATCATTATATGGTGACCTCAGACCTTAAACATCATTAATTTGGTGAAATTATGAGGGTAAACATCATAATTTGATGACCTTAGACATTAAACATCATTCATTTGGTGGTAATTTATGCGGGTGAACATCATTACATGGTAACCTCAGACCTTACACATCATTAATTTGGTGAAAATTATGAGGGTGAACATCATAATTCGGTGACCTCGGACCATAAACATCATTAATTTGCTAAAATTATGAGGTGAAACATCATTATATGGTGACCTCTAACCATAAACATCATTAGTTTGGTGATAATTTATGAGGGTAAACATCATTATATGGTGACCTCAGACCTTAAACATCATTAATTTGGTGAAATTATGAGGGCGAACATCATAATTTGATAACCTCAGACCTTAAACATCATTAATTTGGTGGCAATTTATGAGGGTGAACATCATTACATGGTGACCTCAGACCTTACACATCATTAATTTGGTGAAAATTATGAGGGTGAACATCATAATTTGGTGACCTAAGACATTACACATCATAATTTGACGGCAATTTATGAGGGTGAACATAATATTATGACGGCCTCAGACCTTACACATCATTAATTTGGTGAAAATTATGAGGGTGAACATCATTATATGGTGACCTCAGACCTTAAACATCATTAGTTTGGTGAAAATTATGAGGGTGAACATCATTATATGGTAACCTCAGACCTTACACATCAATAATTTGGTGAAAATTATGAGGTTGAACATCATTAAATGGTGACCTCAGACCTTAAACATCATTAATTTGGTGAAATTATGAGGTCAAACATCATTATATGGTGACCTCAGACCTTAAACATCATTAATTTGGTGACAATTTATGAGGGTAAACATCATTATATGGTGACCTCAGACCTTAAACATCATTAATTTGGTGACAATTTATGAGGGTAAACATCATTATATGGTGACCTCAGACCTTAAACATCATTAATTTGGTGAAATTATGAGGGTAAACATCATAATTTGATGACCTCAGACCTTAAACATCATTAATTTAGTGGTAATTTATGAGGGTGAACATCATTACATGGTGACCTCAGACCTTACACATTATTAATTTGGTGAAAATTATGAGGGTGAACATCATAATTTGGTGACCTCAGACCTTACACATCATAATTTGATGGCAATTTATGAGGGTGAACATCATATTATGATGGCCTCAAACCTTACACATTATTAATTTGGTGAAAATTATGAGGGTGAACATCATTATTTGGTGACCTCACACCTTAAACATCATTAGTTTGGTAAAAATTATGAGGGTGAACATCATTATATGGTGACCTCAGACCTTACACATCATTAATTTGGTGAAAATTATGAGTGTGAACATCATTATATGGTGACCTCAGACCTTACACATCATTAATTTGATGGAAATTTATGAGGGTGAACATCATATTAGGATGACCTCAGACCTTAAACATCATTAGTTTGGTGAATTTATGAGGGTAAACATCATAATTTGATTACCTCAGACCTTAAATGTCATTAATTTGGTGATAATTCATGAGGTGAAACATCATATTATGGTGACCTCAGACCTTAAACATCAGATAATTTGTGAGGTGAAACATCACATTCTGGTGACCTCAGACCTCAGATATTTAAGGTAAACATCATTATATGGTGACTTCAGACATTAAGACCAAAAAACATGCAAGAGAAGACATAAATAAGCTATATAGTCTGAGGAAGATGGTATTAATATTTACCACTAAAGAGTCAGATTTACACATCAAATATACCAAAACATGCTATCCGAGTTCACAAAAATTACAGACGAGAAAATAAGCAAAAGTTACAACTTAAGGCTTCATAGGACAAGACCTAGGTATCTGCAGGCATAGTGGCGTCCTCTTAACCGACATTGGTAACCTCGGCTCCATCGTCCTGAGGATTAACATCTTCAGTCTCAGTGGCGCCCAAGGGAGCAGTCTCTGAAGGAGCAACACCATCCTCCTCAACCTCTTGCAAGACCTGAGCAAAACGGGAGTCACCAAAGCCTAGACCAATAAAGTCTGAGCCACTTAAACTCCCTGACTCTTATTCCTTGGAGGCTACCCTTTTACCAGTTGTTTTAATACCTCTCTCAAGGTATTTAAAGCCAAAGCTGATGAACTCATCAGAGACCTTATAATCTGCAATAATTTTCTCTGAGGCGTCCTCCAAAGAAGCCTTAACAACATCAGCCACCTTAGCCTGTAGAGCATCGTCTTTGGATTTTAGATCCATTTCACGGTCCTTCTTCAGCTTGGCTATATCCCTCTCTCTCTGTTGGACCTCCTCCTTTAGCTTGTTGACCTTTTTTAGCTTTTCCTTCAGATGATCAACCTCTGCACTCAAAGAGGCTTGGACTTTTAGAGCTTCTTGACCCTTCTCGATCAAGGGCATTTTCTTCAGAGTCCCGCCCACAAAATGATTCATGGACAACATACCCTGCAGTAGAAGGTCAGATGTATAAGAACATTAATGTAAGATAACAGAGGTTACACTTGGAAGAGCAAAATAGCATAAATCATTACATGGATCGATCTGTGGAGGGTAAACTCAGCCAGTAAAGGGATATCCAGAGAACGTAGGAAGCACTTATCTTCCTCGGTCATTACAGAGACGATGGCATCAATAGCGTCCAAACCATGGCCAATCAGACTATTGCTGATCTTCAACTGAGAAAGATGAGCTGCAAGGGCATCGTCTGAAGAGATAAGAATGGCACGATCCCCTTTTTGATTTTTACTCGGCTTCTGATGCTACGAGCCCGTTGTCTTCCTCTTCTTTGTAACATTGAACTTGGATGTGCCGATGTTCTGTTTGGGAGGAGGAGGGGATACATTATGGCTGGACTTCTTCATCAACTTTACTAGACTTGGGGATGACATTTCCCAATGGTCGTCAGAAATACCTTCAGGCCGCTCTGTAAAAATAAACGTCTGAGTTAGTAAATTAGAGACATGAAAAGTAAGAGCTACAAGTTAAAAATGATACTTATGAAGCTCTGTCAAAAAACTACCTCCTCAACCCTACGAGCTTCCTCTTAGGCTAGCTCTATCTGCTTAATTTTTTTCTAAGGTCTTCTCACAAAGGGAAGGGAACTCTTCTATGAGATGATACAGAGGTTTGAGCATAAGGCAGACGACACAACACTTGGACTCTAAACCACAAATAAACAACTCAAATCAATCTAAATCGAATATCAAACTTAGAGTTTGAAAAGTTTTTTAAACTAAAAACACCTAAGAACAAGTCACCGAAAAATGCAAAGAGTGTCCGGAAAACCCAAAGAACTCATCGAAAAATACAAAGCTCTCACCGAAAAATGCAAAAATGAAAAATAAAGGCTAAAAATGGAAGGAAGGGGAATAAGTGATACCTGGATGATTGTGAAATAAGGGATAAGAGGTTTGGAAGTGAAGAAACCCTCAAACACAGTAGCACCTGAGGTCTTAAAGAGAGAGAAAATCACAGAGAAAATACAGGCGGGAAAAGTGAAGAAGAAATGAAGATGAAAGAAGAAAAGAGGGTTTGAACCCACAATCATTTTTGGCGCGCATCCCAAGGCCCATCGTTGCCTTGGGAACCCAAAGGGACAAACTATAATTATACCAACTTAAAACACACGCCATTCACTTCAACAAGTGACATGTGTTAATAGAATACTGGCACACAAGAAAACTTAGACTCGACCTTGCAATACCCCTCAATCACCTACTCACATAGGTAACTAAGGGCTAAGGGGTGATTGATATGACCAAAGAGCACCTTCCTACTCAGAGACACTAACCTCGGCCTGACTCACAGCCGAGGTGGCAAAAGCTTATAATAACCCTTAGTAATATCGTCTATCATAGGGCCAACCCTGGTCGACGTTGCATCAACCACATACGTCAACCTCGGTTGGGCATCAGCTGAGGTCCGTAAGGCTTGTACCTGGGTTCAAGCATCCATCAACAATTACGTCGACCCCGACCGACGCTACAATTTATCATCTGAAGCCAGCAGAGCCTCGCATAATCAATCATCAAGCACCAAGGAAAACATTGACCCTAGCCTATGTTACAACTTCCTCGTATCTAACCTCGACCGAATTTCTGGCCGAGGTCATCATGTATGTTTGTCTCAAACATGGAAGGGGTCGAACATCATCAACCTCGTACTCATCCAGGCCGAGGTTAGTACCAAACGAAGACAACTGAGCATTTACAAGTACATGTATGACTTGGAACACGCGGACAAATTAGTTATAACTGAATCATTCCCTCCACGTGAGTGAATATTAAGGTCATCATTGTTTAGTTAAGATCAGCCAGGTGTCATCCTTACACTGGTTGGATCTTCATGCGTATGCTCATTGCATGATTGGGGGGTACACTATACCCCCTAAGCACTATATATAGAGGTCATCCTCTACCTTGTAAAGGGATCCAGAATTGTAACCCTAGCTGAAACTCTGTCATTTTACACAGTAGAAAGAGAAAGCTTGAGAGATTGTATCTATGGCCATTGGTGCCTTCATTCAGTGATATTACTCACACACTCACAGTGAACGTAGGCCAGATTGGCTGAACCACTTATATTCAAGTGTTCATCCTCTTTTCCTCACCTCCTTCTACATATATACTATATTCTCCTATGCTGCCATTGTTATCACTTGCTTGATCTTGTCAACACCTTATCTGGTGGTGTTGTTTCCAACATCATCAAATTTTAATTGGGGTTTAGTCAAAGAGCACACCCTAAAGGTTTATGTGATAAGATTTATAAATAATATAACAATAAGTCAAATTTTAATCTGTAAGGACATATTTTCATAGGTCCGTTATCAATTTTTTATGTCATATACCTCTACACCGTCGAAGAGCATTCAAGAGTCATCTATATCAAAGACG
Source organism: Sambucus nigra (assembly GCA_949130495.1). Classification (NCBI taxonomy): domain Eukaryota; kingdom Viridiplantae; phylum Streptophyta; class Magnoliopsida; order Dipsacales; family Adoxaceae; genus Sambucus; species Sambucus nigra. The sequence goes on along the minus strand of OX422207.1, from coordinate 670,140,991 downwards.
GATCCGAATTAATCATGTTCTTCATCAAAAAGACTCCGCGAATGTTACTTTGGTAAGGTTATGTTTTTAATACCTTAACTTTCCGCTTAGAGCTTTTGGAATATTTTTACAAAATATTTTTAAGTGTTGGAATGGACTTTTTCGTCAAATTTTGAGAATAAGTATTTTTTCTAAGTCTAGAAGTGGATATTAAAATAATATTTTTTGATGTGGCAGTCGTTCAAACGACTTAGCACTGTCGTTCGAATGACATGTGCAAGTCGCGCGATGTCATTTCAAGCGACATTTGTCCTTCATTCGCGCGAGATCCTTATCTCGTTCGAACGAGCTCAATTTTCGAGGCAGCGCGATTATCTATAAAAACTCATTCTGTGATTTCGTTTTGTTTAAGAAGTCACAGCGTTTTGACGAACAGAAAAGCTGCGAAAGCAGAATTCTTTTAGGCTTCTTCTTTTGGGGTTTAATCCCTTTTTGGTTTTCAATTCACAAAGGTCCCAATTGCTTTAGTGAATTATTTTTGGTGTTCAAGAACACAACTTTTTCTATTGTTTACCTTTGTGGGGAGAGCTCTACAACCGGAGTGCTGCGTGCTATTGTGGAGGGAGTCTCTACGGAGTGTTTCGGGCTGCGATCCTTGTAGTATAGCTGCGCGTGAGCCATTGCAGATTTCCAGCCGTTTCTTTATAGGGTTGACGAAGACACCGTGCGTTACACTTGTGAGCGATTATCAGGTTGTATGTAAGTCAAGGGTCTTGTAAATTCTTCAAAGTTCTAGAAATAAAAGGTTTTGCCCTGCGGAGATTTTTCCTGAATATTTGTGTCACATGATTTATTTATTTATGGGTTGACACACGCACTTTAGATGCATGTTTAGGGGTTGGATTAATTTGGTTTCAAAATAGACTCTAATTAAATACATGTGCCAAATTAGAAATTTGCGAATTTAATCAATTATCACACACGTCATATTTTTTTTTTCAAATTGGTATTAGAGCGGGTTACGCTAATTTATCGCATGATCCTGATTTTTCAAGGATTTTTTTTTATGCAATTTGACTTCTCACGTCGTCAAATTGCTATCAGAGCGGGTTACGCTAATTTATCTCATATTCCTATTTTCCGCAAAATTGTGTGATATTGATTTTTTTTTATATCAGTTTTGTGAAAAATTGCAATTTTTCAAATGGAATGCCCATTTAATGAGGAACCTATTTTTGAAAAAGTTCATGACCATGCTGAAAATTTAAAAAGTTTGAATTTGAAACTTTGCAAAGGAATTAAACTTTTGAAAAAAGAAAATTCTCTCTTTAAAAGTAAGATTGAATAGTTGCAAGCGTTTCAAACTCAAAGTGATATTTGTCGTGATCACTTTGGTAATTTGTGTATTGATTTTGATTCTTTGAAAATTGCCAAACAGAAGAGTGATGAGAGAGTCCTAGATTTAGAGAAGGAATTGGAGGACTCAAAAAATTCTAGGGTTCCCGTTTGTGCCGTCGAGGATAAAAAATTAATCGATGATTTTACGGCACGTGAAAAGACTCTTAGGATAAGATTGTTTTAATTGAGGGGAAGCGCGATAAACTATTAAGTTTAATTGAAATTTTGAAAAAGAAATCCCTGTCTTTGGAAGAGTCTAATTTGTTTCTTGAATCAAATATTTTGAAGTTGAAAAATGAGTTAAATGATTCAAGTAGGTTTGATAGTGATGGTAACGGCTCATCTTGTTCTCATGCTTCTAGTGCTATTGCCAAAACCATTATTTGTTTTAGAGGGTCAATTAATCCCAAGGACGTTAGAAAAGATAACACTTTAGGTAACATTCCTTCCATTTACACATGTTCACATTGTGGTAGGAAAGGTCACCTTAGGCGTTTTTGTTTTGATCTTGGAAGAAGTCCTAGGACATTTATTTCTAGTGTTCCCTTGGTTTCTAAATCCCCCACACGACATTTCACATCCGTTTGGGTTAGGAAATAACTTTTGGATACGCTAGATTTTAGACCAGTTGATTCCCGTTTGCTTGCACATGATTATTCTCTTGCCATATCATATATATGATTGTGTTTGCATGTTTTTCATACACTAGTTATGGTTTCATGATACATTTTGGCTAGTGTAATGACGTGTACTTTTTGTATAAATTTTTTCTTTTGAAAATTTTTGAAAAATACAAAAAGATTTTATTTTGATAAAATTTTTGAAAATCCAAAAAGAGTTTTGTATTTTTTTTGCACCGTTTATGGATGAACACTTAGGATGACCGAGTCAAAACATCATTCCATTTTTTATGTGACTATTTGATAGAGTTTTGAGACAATATATCATGTCGTCTTTGTGATTTATAATGTTTGGAGTCATTAAGATGTAATTAAGTGTTACTTCCTACATGTTTGACTCATGATTTCCTTTATTGCACACATGCACGGATTTGTTTGATTATTGCGCTTATTTATCACATATTGGTTGAGTTTTTCCATCTCAATTCTGTCTATACAACGAACCAAATGCGATAAAACAAGACAATAAAAAGTTGTGCATATAAAAACTGTTTTGTGAGGTTTTGTGTGTTTTTATTTGAAAATGGTGAAGGGCTACGAAAGGTTTTCATTTATCCTTTGCGATTAAGCTATTGTTTAATTGGAACTAAAAAATTGAGGAATTGTATTATCCGAGGTCCAAAGAGATTTAAAAGAGCTCGAAAAAAAATTAAAGGCAATAAAAATAAATTCATGCCAATTATGGGCCATTTAGGTTTTTGCACCAATTCTCCAAAGTTTGAGAATTTAGTTTATACACCTCTAAAAGAAAATATTTTTGAGGGAGTTTGGTTGGAGAATTTAAATGGGTTTGCACGTCCTTGAAATCTTGAAAAAGCACTAAATAGTTTTGGATGTTATTGGTGTGGAAATCACTTTGACTTTGATTTGTTGATTTTCATAAGACGATGTCATCTAAATTCAACAAATTTTTACACCTAAGGATACTTTTGATGTTCATTCGTTAGGAGTACAGGTATGCATCGTGCACTTATGATTGATTGAGTTTATTTACCTATCCAATGTGTTAACACCCATTCATTCCATTTTCATGACTTGGTTGTTTGAGTTTAAATCCATGGTGTGATTTTTAGTATCTTATTTTTGTATGAAAAATTTTAAAATCCAATAATAGTTTGTGAGATTTTTGAGATACTCCTTTGCATGCGCATAGCTTGATCCATGTTTGCTATGCATTTTATCATGACACTCCATGTTTTGTTTTTTTCTTCTTATCTGTCTATTTGGGGACATCATAAAAATGGGGAGAAAGAATTATCATGTTATGGGGAAGTTTTTGCATTATGGGGGAGATTGATTTACTAATGCTTTATTCTTATATCATTTCAAATTTGATGCGTCATGAAGGTATTTTTCTTTATCTCATGTGTGTAGGTAAAAAAACTGAAGATTATGATGTTGCACACCCTGATGAGAAAAGCTTTGAGTTTTGATGTTGAAGAAAAATTTGAAAACTTGCAAATTTTACCTTTTCAGTTTTGGAATTCATGGGAGGGTAGATTTGTATAGGCATTTTAATATTTGATAATTCGGATATTTTTATGTATGTACTGGCATAGATATAGGGGGAGATTTGTAAGGACATATTTTCATAGGTCCATTATTAATTTGTTATGTCATATACCGCTACACCATCGAAGAGCATTCAAGACCCAGCTATATCAAAGACGGATCCGAATTAATCATGTTCTTCATCAAAAAGACTCCGCGAAGGTTACTTTGGTAAGGTTATGTTTTTAATACCTTAACTTTCCACTTAGAGCTTTGGAGAAATTTTTACAAAATATTTTCTGAGTGTTGGAGCGGACTTTTTCGTCAAATTTTGAGAATGAGTATTTTTTCTAAGTCTTGAGGCAGACATTAAAATAATATTTTTTGACGTGGCAGTCGTTCAAACGACTTAGAACTGTCATTTGAACGACATGTGCAAGTCGCGCGATGTCATTCAAGCGACATATGTCCTTCGTTCGCACGAGATCCTTACATCGTTCGAACGAGCTCAATTTTTGAGGCAGCGCGATTTTCTATAAACTCATTCTGTGATTTCATTTTGTTTAAGAATTCACAACATTTTGACGACCAGAAAAGTTGCGAAAGCAGAATTCTTTTAGGCTTCTTCTTTTAGGGTTTAATCCCTTTTTGGTTTTCAATTCACAAAACTCCCAATTGCTTTAGTGAATTGTTTTTGGTGTTCAAGAACACAACTTTTTCTGTTGTTTACCTTTGTGGGGATAACTCTACAACCAGAGAGCTGCGTGCTATTGTGGAGGGAGTCTCTACGAATTGTTTCGGGCTGCCGTCCTTGTGGTATAGTTGCGCGTGAACCACTGCAGATTTATAGTCGTTGCTTTGGAGGTTTGATGAAGACATCGTGCGTTACACTTGTGGGCGATTATCAGGTTGTATATAAGTCAATGGTCTTGTAAATTTTTCAAAGTTCTAGAAATAAAAGGTTCTGCCCTGCGGGGATTTTTCCTGAATATTTGTGTCACATGCTTTATTTATTTATGGGTTGACACACGCACTTTAGATGCATGTTTAGGGGATGGATTAATTTGGTTTAAAAATAGACTCTAATTAAATACGTGTGCCAAATTAGAAATTTGCGAATTTAATTGATTATCACACACGTCATATTTTTTTTGCATAATCTTAATTAGATATTTAAGTTATAAATCATGTGAAAATAAATCAACACATAACACTGGATATACGAGGAAAACCCTACTAACGGGAGATGACCTCAGGCCAATGCAATAATCTCACTAAAACTAGTTAAAGACTTACATATGGGGATATGTAAGGACAAATTTGCGATAGAGTCAATTTTTATGTATTGGTTGAATTCCAAACAAAATATTTCGTTTCATAGTTAGGGTTGGTGTTTACCTCAAATCATGTGATGTGGATGATTGAAGATGTAGCGGCCAAGATGTCCTGTTCATCATCATGTAGAGTTTATGTCTTCATCTTTCAAGGATCTCTCGAGTATGAATGCATATATTTTGATCCTTAGAACGTAATATTGGATGATAGGATTTTATAAAATTATTTTTAAATGTTTTTTTATCTCTTTTAATATTTTTTTAAAAGAGAAATATTTTTTTGTGAGGTCGTTGTCGTTCAAACGAGTACATATATTTCATTAGAACGGCTTCGAACGAACTTTGAACGAGATTGATTTTGGCAACTTTTGGCCTATTTTGAAATCTCGTTGGAAATGTCGTTTGAAAGGTGTTCGAACGAGATTCATGGCTTCATTCAAACGAGATGTACCTCATCGAACGAATCTGTGAAATTTTGTTTTATTTTGAGATTTTCCAAACTTTTTTTATCCTTATCTCGTTTTTAACAAATCTCCTATAAATAGGAGTACGGAGAAACAATTTTCTTAGTGACTCTTTTAAAAGTTCTCAAACTTGTTTAAAAAGATCTCCAAAACCCTAATTTATACCCCAGCTATTTAGGATCCAAGTCTCAATTCATATATGATTTTAAGATCCTATTTTGGGCAGCAAGTTTATTCTTCACATTTTGTGAGAATTGTTTCATATGGTGGAATCCTTATTAGCTCTTTACACACAATGGACTCTGTGATGTGGTGTTGCAATGAAAAGCGATGGATTTCGTGTTCCAAACAGTTAATGGTTGCTGAGTTATTTGGTGGATACTGAGGCTTGTGTGGACTCGCACATTGTGGCAGTTACATGGGTGGATAAGTACATTATCATTGTGGGGGAGCAGTTAAAGATTGAAGATGCGTCAAGGCTTACGAAGGCATCGAGTCATTGTGTAAGTCTTTTGTCAGTCTTGTGTAATTCCGTATCATAGTGAATTTGTGTGGCTGGGTCGTTCAAGATTTTTCTCACTTGGTTTTTTCTCGTACATCAGGCGTTGTGATTGATTTACTTATTTTATCCTTCATTGCACTCACTTAGATACATTCTTAGGTTAAGATAAAATTGTCTAATTGGTTTAATCACAACTTTTTTAAGATTGGTGATAAGTTTTATTTGGGTAACTAGTTTAATTGAACTTTAAAATTCAAAATTTTAAAAATAGTTGAGTTTTTTACACCCCTTGTCATATTAGAACCCTTCGAGCCTATAGCACTCTTAAATTGATATTACAGCCAGGACACTAAGTTATTGTGTCAGATTCCTATTTAGGCATTAATTTTGAATATTCATATATGGACGGTCAATCATTTTTTAGACCACCTTTTTTTGGTGGGTCTAACTACGCGTACTAAAAAATTCATATGAAATCAACATTTAAGTCGTTAGATGAGTGGGCATGGCAATCGATAGTTAAGTTTTGGTCCTAAACCATAGCCTTAGATGGTGATTATAGGATTCTAAAACTCATAGAAACCTGGAGTGAATATGAGCTTGAACTGTCTAACTATAATTCACGTGGCTTGAATGCTTTATTTTGTGTGATCACACTAGAGGAGTTATGTCATATTATGACTTGTGAAACGTCTAAAAAGGCTTGGGATATACTCTAACTCACCCATGAGGATACTAATGTTATTAAGGATTATAAAATCTAAAACCTCATCCCCTAGTTTAAAACCATTAGGATGGAGGAGAGTAAAAACCTTCGATGAGTTCTATGTTAAACTGTCAGATATCGTGAACTCGTCTTTTAATTTGGGAGAGAGAATACTCGAAACCCATATAGTCAAGAGAATCTTAAGGTCCTTTCCTAAAATATTTAATTCAAAAGTGACCTTTTTGAATTCCTTAGGTACTTTGTACTCTATGAATCTCGAAGAGTTTGTAATTGATCTTCAAACTTATGATCTCAATATGTTTTCCTCCAAAAAGATGAAGACAAATAAATAAATTTCTTTAAATTTTGAAAGGAGGAAACACGTGTTTCGAATGATGTGCCTGACATGGATTCTAATGATATAGCTATGTTTGCGAAGAAGTTTAGAAAATTTATCAAGTTTAGAAAACAATCGAAAGACATAAATAAGTTTGAGAAAAATAAGTATAGCAAGGCCGATCAATTCCTTAAAAATCAAAATGATAATTTTAAGAGGGATGAGTTAAATAAATTATTTGTGTGATAGGTTTAGGTCCATAGTGTGGCTAATTATCCCACTAAACTAAGGAATTAGGGGGGGAAATTGAAGGTGTACAATGCTACTCTTGGTGATAGTGATCTGAAAGAGGAAATTGATTCCCCCATTGAGCACAACTACACCGCGTTCATGTCTAGTCATGCAAGCCTTGATGAAAAATCTTCACATGAAGATAATTCTGAGCATGACACTTACAAGGCCATTGTTTATGATTCCCAAGTGAGTGATGGTGGAGAGAGTGAAGAAGAAGAAGAAGAAGAAGAAGAAGAAGAAGAAGAAGGAGGAGGAGGAGGAGGAGGAGGAGGAGGATATAAGGAGGATAGTTAACTCTGAGTTTCCTTCCATGAGTTGTAAGTGGAAATAGTTAAATTAAAAAAGGCTAACTTAAAGTTGGAAGCTAGGTTGAAACAATGCGCCTTAGGTAATGATGAGAGTTTTTTTTTTATTGAGGATGTTAATGCACATGATAAGATTATTAGGTTTAAGCTTACATTTATTGAGGGGGAGCGAGATAGCCTTCAGGGATTAATGGAAATTTTGAAGATGATTCCTTAGTTTTTAATGAGTTTTTTCATTTGCCCGAGTCTAGGATAGTGGAGTTAGAAGAGAAATTGAGAAACTCGAGTAATGTCAAATTTGATTTGGAGTCTAGGTAAAAAAAATTAGATGAAACGTTAAGCATCGTCCGAATCAAAGATGACCATTGTGTTATTGGCTTTGGTATTCCAAATGCTTTCGCTACTAATGATATAACCATGCTTTTGAGATAGTCAACCATTTCTAGAAATATTAGGAAAGATCAACCCAAAGGTAACATTCCTCACGTCTACACATGCACACATTACGGTAGAAAAGGTCACCTTTGGCATTTTTTCTTTGATCTTAAAAATAATTATAGGAAGTCTAAGTTTAGAGTCACCGAGGTTCCCAAAATCCTAAAGTGTCATGTCACACTTGCGTGGGTTAGAAAATCATATTTGGAGGGTATACATGTTAGACTTGTTGATTCCCGAATGCTTGCACATGATACTGCTCATGTTATATCTTATGGTTGATTGTGTTCACATGTTTTTTATAGACTAGATTTTATGCTTCATATTATATGTGTTTGCTAGTTGTATGTGGTTTGAGTCTTTTATATTTTAATTTTTTATTTATTGGGTCTTATTGAAAAATACAAAAAGAATTTATTTTTCTTTTTTGTTTTTTTTAAATTGATATCATTTTGAAAAATGTTTAAAAACTCAAAAGTATATTTTGTTTTATGTAGTTTAGTTTTACACATTTTATGTGGCATATTGGTGTGTTTGAGTCCACTTCATTCCATGTTTCCATGTGGTTAGGACATTTTACTATGATTTTTAATGCTTGAATTATTCTTAATCATGCTTAAATATAGTAGTTTGAAAATGACTTTCTTAATGGATTCACTTTAGTTATGCCTCCTCACACATATGCACGAGCTCATTTGAATTTTAACTTCATATGTTAGATGACTTAAGTGAGATGTTCTCTTAACAATCTTGTCATATACATATATATTTCATTGGGAAATTTGTGCACGTAAGAACCATTCCCCGTGAGTTTGTGCTTTTATTGAAAATATGAGTGTGCACGTAAAGGGGATACGAAGGGAGAAATCTTCCTTACATGAAAGACTATCGCTTACAAGAGCCTAAAAAATTAAGAGACAAAAGAAAATAATATATTGTCGTGGCCAAATTTTTGGTTCATTAATTTTTCATAAAAATTGGTATCTTCAAAATATGAGAGTAAAAAATGATATATATAAATTTTGAGGGTGTTATAATTTTAAGATCAGTGGGTTTGTACAATGAGTCCTAATTATTTCATGTTTGATGCTATTGATTTAAGAATCATTAATATCTTCTAAGCTAGTTGTAATAACCCGTATTTTTATTCATATCATTTAATTAATTAAATTGTGGAAATTAATTATGTGTGTTTGTTATGACTAGAGATGTCACCATTTATTTCATTTTATATTATTTAATTTGGATTGGAATTTGAACTTAAGACACAGTGACTAATTAACAAAATTAATTAATATTCGGACTCGTAACGGAAAATTATTATTTTCGATATATTTGGTAATTGGCTTTTGGGAAATGTAGAGTTTTTGTTTATAGTTTAAAACTATGGTTCAAGTTCCTATTGGGTTAACATAAGTATCGAGAATGGTTTTAAGTCATTTAGAGTTATTTGGGGCCCTTTCAGGTGAGGCCCATTTGGGTCCAAAACTCAATTTTGGGATTAAAAAGTTGTAAGAGGTCCTTAGGGTTCTCATTTTATCACAAACACAGTGTGGAAGCACTAGAGGGCCTAAAGATAACACATTAAGAGAAAAGGAAGATTTGGGGGAATTAGGGATTGATTTCTCAATCAATCCACAAGGCAAGTTCTATATAGAATATGATTATGATTGTATGTGTGAAAATATTTTATCTATTCATTGTAAATCTAAATCAAATTATGTTATAAATATGATTTGATATAATCGATTAGGAATTTTTATAATCAACCTAATCTAGATGTTAATTAGGTTAATTTCCCCTTTATAATGATTGATTTCTTCATAAAATTGGATTAAAACTAATGAATGATGATTTGAATCTGTTTTGTATTGTTAATATTATAAAAAAAATGATGCTAAAATGAATAAATCCATGAGAATTTGTAAGAATTGGATAATATAGGGTTCTTGATTAGTAAGTTAGGTTTTCATTTGAATCTTCATTTAGATTTGGGATTTGATGATGGAATTAGGTTCCGATTGTTGTTTTGATGCATTTTTTATCATTTGAATGTTGATTGTGTGCTTATAGAAAGCTTTCGTATTCATTAATGGAGTTCAGAGGGAGAAAATTTTGTGTTGAAGTGTTGACTGATCGGTTGATCACAGGGCCCCTTTCAACCGGTGGTCTCAAATATTTCCTAGGTGGGGGATTTTATGATATTGGTTGGAATTTTTTATTTTTGGCCTAGGGATAGGGTTTATTGGCCAATAGTTTTTATGTACTCATGGAATAGAGATACATTCTTATGTTTCGAATTGTTGGAAATTAATTTTGGGGTATTTTTTATATTTGGGAAAATCATTGATTCGGAAAGGGGTTGAATTGAGAATTTTGCATTAGAGGTTAGACCCAAGTGTAGAATGATTTTGTTGATTGGAAGTTGGTAAGTTAGAGGATTGGACTTGTTGGCCGGGACTAAATTAATCATTATGATGTAAAAATGGGGTGAATATCCTTTGGGTGAGATTAGGTTTGGGTTATAAGTTACAATGAATGAGATCATTATTATATACCTTTTTCATATAAATTAGGTGTGCGATTATACCTAGACGTGACGCCCTGGGAGAATAGACCAGGGGTAATCGAGATTGAATATAGTTGATGTATGATTTTAATGTACAATAGGGTGAGACTAAACCTAAAACTGGGAACCCGGGAAGTTAGGGTTAATGTATTATAAGGTGGATACAAGGTTATAAATGTGATATCTCTTTCCATGATATTATGTGATGAATATAAAGTTATAGATGTGATGTGATTTACTTTAACCCATTTGTGAGGGTTATGTATGTGTATGCCTTAGCCCGTTAGTGAGGGTGAAAATTGCTTGTGTTTTATGTGCAATACATACCATGTGTGAGTTATCATTGATAGGTGTACTAGAGGGGATCCCATGATGGGGCACATGCGACACGAATCATGTTGGTACCCCGATGAGTATACGGGCTCTTCCTTGTTCATTTTTTACCCCTAGGTCACACGTCTAGGTACCCCCGATGGAGATGGTCTTCGGGGATATTGTTTCATAAGTCTTGGGTATGGTAGGCTTCATGACTGATGGATATATGTGGTTATTTAAACCTTTTCGCGATGAGGTCTTACGTTTTAGATGACCTAAGACTATACTATTACGTGCGAGAGATCCCCGAAGGCAATAAGAGTAGGCCTTGGTTATGTGTGGGTGCAAGATAGGCTCATCTATTTGTACATGTTGAGGATTGTACCTTTGTATGGATATTAGACGTGAATTAAGTCTTTCTCCTAACATATATGATTTTGGTATGGCGGTACCAGAAATAGTTGTATTGATTTATGTGTTATACTAGAGATGTATATGACTTATAGTAGGGATTTCATCCTATGTGATTATGTTTCGGACTTACATATTTACTATACTAGAGATGTATAGGACTTATACTAGTGATTTTCACCTACATACTTATGATTCGGATTGGTGTATTACATATACTCAAGATGTGTATATTTTATTATTGGCATGAGATAGTCGAATGTTTATAGACTTGAGATATAAGATTGTTATAGGTATATTGGTTAATTGGTGAGACGTACTATGGGTTTGATATTACCAATAACTTATGCTTTAAAATGAAAGATATAAACCTAAAGATAATAAATTAAGGATTAAAGAATGAATATATAAATCTTTAATCACATGGGCAATACGTGGTATTGAGTTTTAGAACCACATGATATTTTAGGTTGTTGGGTTGGGTAACTAATAATTTAAAATATGTTAAAACACGAGAGGAAGATGTGTAGTTATGATGTGGGCCAGATTCGATTATAATCCTATTCTACATAGGCTTATTTCTTACGTTTTTTTTAAATTATTATCACAGGACCCTATTGCGGTAGTTCTGGTAGATGCGAGATCATTGGAGGAGCATCTCTAGTGACGTCCCATTTCTTACTCCCGGGTTTGTAGGAGTCGAGCAAGTGTAGTTCATCCTTTTATCATACTCTTTTATTTTAAGTTTGTTGTACATGTAGATTTACATTCAGAGACGACTTATGTTATGTAGTTGGTGATTGGTATCAGAGTTGGTTTTATGTGGATTCAATATTTCATGATATTGTCTTTATTATTTTGTTTCTTGTCTATTTCTTATGCTAAGAATTTTACCAAAAGGTTTGATTCCCGTGATTTTTATGGTTGACCTGTTAAATCTATTTATGGATTTTTTTGGAGAAACACACTAGTGTACATTGTGTTTGTTTGTCCAATTATGAGTTCACTTTATCTGTCACTATGAGTCTAAATCTTTGTTTAATAAAGTTAAGGCATTCATATAGAACTCCTTGGTCATTTTGAGTGATTGGGTCATTTTTAATTTGTTTCTATCATGCCCCTCATTCCACCCCACATGTTTAGACACATAAGTACTATGCTAGTGTGTAACTCTTATGTTTTTTTTATCATTTTGTGGTTGTTTAAACCTATATGTATGTGTGTGCGTGTGTCATTGGTGTATTTTGCATATTTATATATATGGTATCATTTTGTGTTTGAGTCTTTGTGTTTGCATTTAATCCATGTTTGCCATATACTTTATCTTTGAATCAAATTAGCATGTTATATGATCATATTGATATCTATTTTTTCTTGTTTACATTGGTATCTCGTGTTTCACTTTGTATTAAAGTTGGTATCATTTATTGCATCACTATTTCTATTGATTAATTATTGTTTGGATTATTCGTTCTTGTGCTTCCGTGTTATGTTTGTTACACTTTACCCCAGTACATTATATTATTCTCTCTTCCTTAATTTCAATTAGTATTATATATTCTCCCTTTGTGGGGGAGATATTTTATTGGGAATAATTGGTTTATTATACATTCTTTATTTTTATATTCCTGAATAAAAAGGGAGAGAAATGGTATCTTTCATTTTAGTTTTAGGAGGATATCTTTATCTTATGGAGAGACATGGTAGAGTCTATTCTTATGAATATTTATATTATTTATATATTCTCTTTGCATTTGAAGGTGTGTTTAAGTGTGCAGACTTTTAATATGCAAAAACGTTTACAAGCGTGCAAAACTACTTATGGTTTATGAGTCGGTCGAGTTGTACTTTTTCCTTTTGGGGTTGGTAATTGAGTATTAGGAGAGCTTTACGGCCCATAAGAGTCTTTATTTTTGGTTTTGTCCTAGAATAGCCAGAGGGGGATATTTGTAAGGAAAATTTTTCAATAAAGTCAATTTGTATGTATTGGCTTAATTCCGGGTAAAACATTTTGTGTCATAGGTTAGGATTGGTGTTTCCCTTGAAGTCAATGATGTGATTTATTGAAGATGTAGCGGCTAAGATACCATGTTCATCATTGTGCCGAGCTTTGTACCAAGTTTTCATCTTCATGTTCCGAGGACCTCTCAAGTATGAATGTATATAGTTTGATCCTTAGAAATTAATATTAGGTGTTATGATTTTAGAAAATTATTTTAAATATTTTTCTTTTAATATAATTTAGAAGAGAAATATTTATTTGTGAGGTTGTTAGAATGATACTGGGTATGTCATTTAAACGAGTACACGTTACCTTGTTAGAACAACTTCGAACAAACTTCGAAAGAGATTAATTTTGTCAATTTTTGGCGTATTCTGAAATCACATTTGAAAGTTGTTCGAATTAGATGAATGGCTTCGTTCGAACGAGATGTACCTCGTTCAAACAGGCCTGTGATTTTTTGTTTTTTTAATATTTTCCACACTTCTTTATTATTCATATCTCATTTTTAACAAACCTCTTATAAATAGGAGTGCGGAGCAGCAAATTTTCTTAGAAACTTTTTCAAGCTTTAAAAGTTCCCAAACTTGTTTAAAATGGTCTCCATAACCCTACTTTATACCCAAGTTGTAAAGGATTTTAATACATATATTCTTTTCAAATCTTGTTTTGGGCACCAAGTTTATTCTTCACATCTTTATGAGAATCGTTTCATATGATGGACTCCGTATTAGGTGTTTATACACGGCGAACTTCGTGGTGTGGTGTTGCGATGAAGAAGAGGTGTATTCCGTGCTCCAATTCGTTAATAATTTGTAAGGACATATTTTCATAGGTCCGTTATCAATTTATTATGTCATATACCGCTACACTGTAGAAGAGCATTCAAGAGACATCTACATTAAAGACGGATCCGAATTACTCAAATTTTTCATCATTCAAGACTCCGCGAAGTTTACTTTGGTAAGGTTATGTTTTAAAGGCCTTAACTTTTCACTTAGAGCTTTTGGGATATTTTTACAAAATATTTTTCTAAAGATTTTGTTCTCGAACACCTTTTCATAGAAAAATCATAACTAATTCATAAAAAATCAGAATGATACAAAACTGGCGGCCACGCATTCGTATCGAAAATTTCTATAGGCTCGCGTGGAATATCGTTTGATAGGTCATTTGAACGACCTATTTTTGTCATTCAAACGACATTTCATCTCGTTAGATCTCGTTCGAATGATATTTGTCCTTCATTCGAGCGACTTGATGATCTTGTTCAAACGAGCTCTATTTTCGAGACGGTGTAATTTTCTATAAAATCTCATTCTCTGGTTCCGTTTTCATTAAGAAGTCACAGTGTTTTGACGAACAGAAAAACTGCGAAAGCATAATCCTTTTTTGGCTTCTTCCTTTAGGGTTTTAATCCCTTTTTGGTTTTCAATTCACAAAACTCCCATATGATTTAGTGAATTGTTTGGGTTTTTAATAACATACTTTGCTCTTATTTATACTTTGTGGGGAGAGCTCTACAACCGACAGTTGCATGCTATTGTGGAGGGAGTCCTTATAAAGTTCACTCTTGTGGAGAAGTTGTTTTTCTTCTTCACTGCTGCACTCCTGAAAAGGGAAAGTTCCACCCGAGACATCGGAACCAACACCTGCGAGTATTTCATATGTCACCCTATTTCATTGTAATCCGTGTAAGCCCTTTTCTTACAAATTATAGTGAAATAAAAAGGTTTTGTCCTTCGGGGATTTTTCCTGAAATTATTTGTTTTATCTTGCATGCTTTATTTTATTGGATAAATCATCTAGATGCATGTTTTAGGGTTTAACTAAAATTTGGGATTAATTAAAATTAGATTTTATTTGAGAAGTCGCAATATTTCCGCTGTAGAGATTCTACAAATTAGTATCAGAGAAGGTTACGCTAATTTATCGTGTGATCCTGATTTTTCGAGGATTTACTTTCTGATACAATTTGTCTACTCACGTTTACAAATTGGTATCAGAGCCCGTTGCACTAAGTTATTGTGTTTTGATCCTGATTTTGCACAAAAATGGCTTTTGATGATCTTCGATGTCAAATTTTTAAAAAAGTTAATTGGAAAATTCACACGAATTCTTGTTTTAAATCTTCTGTTGAAAATGATTTTGAGTGGTGTCCTTGTTGTGAGGGTGCTGGTCACACGTTAGATGAGTGTACCAAAAATTTAAAGAAAAAATTAAATAAAACGGTTTCTCATGTTTCTACCCTTAGTGATTGTGATTCGGAAGAAGAAGTCTTTTATGCTTCTAGGAGAGAGTTTCCCATCCATGTGATTAGTGATGAGAGTGAGGGTGAAAAGAGTGAGGATGAAGAATAATTGAGTGAGTTGCAAGTTGCCTACAATAATTTGTATTTTGAATCTTTAAAGACATAAAAGGCAAACTTGAAACTTAAAGTTGAATTGAAGAAACGTGCTTTAGATAATGATAATACTGATGCGTTGATTAAGGATCTTAGGGCACGTGAGGAGATGCTTAAAGAGAAATTAGTATACGTCGAGGGTGAGAGAGATAGTCTTAGAGGGTTGATGGAGACTATGAAAAAGGAGCTTTTAGAGTTTGAGGATTCTAGATCTGTACTTGAATCTAGGATAGGTGAACTTGAGGAGAAATTGAAAGATTCGAGTAAGATGAAATATGATTTGGAGTCTAGGTCTGAAAAACTTGATAAGACTTTAGGCATCGTCGAGATAAAAAAGGATAGGGGTGGAATTGGCCTTGAAAAATATGTTGCACCCATTCCCACACGTGTGAGAGAGCCTCTTAGGATTGATAAGATAGAGACACCTAAGTTTGTTAGGAAGGTGCCCCCTAGGAACATCGTGAGAGAACCTCCTAGGAACATTAGGAGAGACCCACCTAGGAAAATTCGGAGAGAGCAACCGAGAAATTTGAGGAGGGGGCCACCTTTAGGTAACACACACCGCCCGATTTACACTTGCACACATTGCGGTAGGCAAGGTCATCTTAGGCGCTTTTGTTACAAGCTTTTGAAAGGACCTAGGAAGGTTAATAGAAGAATAAATTCGATTCCCCACACCCCCACACCACGTTACACATCGATTTGGGTCAGGAAATCGAATTTAGAGGCTTATGATTTACTTGTCCACGATTCCCGTTTGCTTGCACGTGATTCACTCCATGTGAGATCATTTGGCTAATTGTATTGGATGTTTGTCACACACTAGCGACGCATCATGTTATATTCTTTCTAGTGTTATGACTCACTTTGATGTAGTGCACATTGGTATATTTGTTGCATTTGTGTGTTTCGCTACTGATTTAGCATTGTTTTGGATTTGTTTGCCCCATACAGGTACCGTTTTCACGAAATTTTTGCACTGGGCAAAACTGTATGATTTTTTGGGAATACTGGGAATTTTTTATTTTCTCGTTCGAGCGAGATGTATTATCGTTTGAGCGACATCTCTATCTCGCGCGAAGTCGCATCTCGCGACATGCCCTTGTCGTTCGAGCAACAGAGAGATATCGTTTGAGCGACCTGTCTGAAAATTCTTTTTTTCCTTTCCTTATGATTTCAGTACCCGGTGTTCATATGATTAGATATTTGGTACTGATGGGTTGCTTCTGGGTAATTTATTTGCAGTTATTCTTGATATCCATGCTTAATTGATAACACTGCATTGCTCGTTTATCACATCTGCTTTCATTGTGGATTCTCTTGTGAGATTACTGTTTTCTAGCATAGGATGTTGCGCATATCAATATTATTTGCCTATTGCTGGTTGTATCATTTTGTAGTTATATTTTTCTGTTTGAAAATTTTGAAAAAAAATACAAAAAGATTTTATTTTGATAAAATTTTTGAAAATCCAAAAATATTTTTGTATTTTGTTTACACCGTTTATGGATAGACACTTAGGATAACCGAGTCACAATTTCATTCCATTTATCCATGTGACTATTTGATAGTGTTTTGAGATAATAGGTCAATTCATCCATGTGCTTTATAATGTTTGGAGTCATTAAGATGTAATTAAGTGTTACTTCCTACATGTTTGACTCATAATTTCCTTTATTGCACACATGCACGGATTTGTTTGATTATTGTTCTTGACTTATCACATGTTGGTTGGGTGTTTTCATCTCAATCATGTCCTTAAAACTAACCAAGTGCAATAATACGAGAGTAATAAAAGTAGTGCATGTAAAAACCATTGCCCGTGAGGAATTTGTTTTGTTTGAAAAAATGATGAGTGAACACGAGAAAGGGCTGCGAGTGAATAATAATCACGTCGTGAAAGCCACCGTTTGAAAAGGCCCCACACAAAAAAATTAAGGCAATAAAAAGATGAAATATGCCAAAAAATTTGGGCCAATAGGTTTTCTCTAAGTTGAGAATTTAGTACCTCTTTAAAAATAAAAAATTGCATTATTATATATGAGGGAGTTTTGGTTGGATATATCAATGGGTATGCACGTCCTTTGAAAAATTCTCGAAACGACACTAAATAGTTTTGGACGTTATTGGTGTGGAAATCATTTAGACTTTGATTTGTTGATTTGATTAAGATGATGTCATTTAAATTCAACAATTTTTACACCTAAGGATTCTTTTGATGTTCATTCGTTAGGGGTACACATATGCATCGTGCACATATGATTGATTGAGTTTATTTACCTATCGAATGTGTTCACACTCATACATTCCATTTCCACGACTTGGTTGTTTTAGTTTAAATTCATGGTGTGATTTTTTTTGTATCCTATTTTTGTATGAAAATTTGAAAAATCAAAAATAGTTTGTGAATGTTTTTGGGATACTCCTTTGCTTGCGCGTTGATTGATTCATATTTTCTATGCAATTTTATCGTGACACTCCATGTTTTGATTGTTTCTTCTTATCTGTCTATTTGGGGACATCATAAAAAGGGGGAGAAAGAATTGTCATGTTATGGGGAAGTTTTTGCATTATGGGGGAGATTTGATTTATTAATGTTTTATTCTTATATCATTTCAAACTCGATGTGTCATGAAGGTTTTGGCTTTATCTCATGTGTGTAGATACAAAGACTGAAGATCATGATGTTGCACATCCTGATGAGAAAATCTTTGAGAATTGACGAAGATGATTGAAAAATAGTTTTGAGATCTTGCAAATTTATTCATGGAAGGGTAGATTTGTATAGGCATTTTGGTTTTTGATAATTCGGATTTTTTATGTATGTACCGGCATAGACATAGGGGGAGATTTGTAAGGACATATTTTCATAGGTCCGTTATCAATTTATTATGTCATATATCGCTACACCATCGAAGAGCATTCAAAAGACATCTACATCAAAGACGGATCCGAATTACTCAAGTTCTTCATCATTCAAGACCCTGCGAAGTTTACTTTGGTAAGGTTATGTTTTAAATACCTTAACTTTTCACTTAGAGCTTTTGGGATATTTTTACAAAATATTTTTTTAAAGATTTTGTTCTCGATCACCTTTCCGTAGAAAAATCATAACTAATTCATAAAAAATCAGAAAGATACGAAACTGGTGGCCACGCGTTCGTCTCAAAATTTTCTACAGGCTCACGTGAAATCTTGTTTGATAGGTCGTTCGAACGACCTTCTTTTGTCGTTCAAACGACATTGCATCTCGTTAGATCTCGTTCGAATGATATTTTTCCTTCGTTCGAGCGACTTGTTGATCTCGTTCGAACGAGCTCTATTTTTTAGACGGTGCAATTTTCTATAAAATCTCATTCTATGGTTCCGTTTTCATTAAGAAATCACAGCATTCTGACGAACAGAAAAACTGCGAAAGCAGAATCCTTTTTTGGCTTCTTCCTCTAGGGTTTTAATCCCTTTTTGGTTTTCAATTCTCAAAACTCCCATATGCTTTAGTGAATTGTTTTGATTTTCAAGAACATACTTTGCTCTTGTTTATACTTTGTGGGGAGAGCTCTACAACCTACAGTTGCATGCTATTGTGGAGGGAGTCCTTATAAAGTTCACTCTTGTGGAGAAGTCATTTTTCTTCTTCATTACTGCCCTCCTGGAAAGGGAAAGTTCCAGTCGAGACATCGGAACTGACACCTGCGGGTATTTCGTATGTCACCCTATTTCATTATAATCCGTCTAAGCCCTTTTCTTACAAATTATAGTGAAATAAAAAAGTTTTGCCCTTCGGGGATTTTTCCTGAAATTGTTTGTTTTATCACGCATGCTTTATTTTATTGGATAAATTATCTAGATGCATGTTTTAGGGTTTAACTAAAATTTGGGATTAATTAAAATTGGATTTTATTTGAGAAGTTGCAATAATTCCCCTATAGCGATTCTACACAATTGTTGAGATTTTTAGTGGATATCGAGGCGTGTTTGGACTCACACTTTATGGAATTCGCATGGGTTGATTCTTAAATTATCGTTGTGGAGGAGCGATTGAATATTGAAGACGTTTCAAGGCTTGCGAGGGCTTCGAGTCATTGTGTAAGTCTTTTGTCAGTCTTGTGTAATTTTTTATCATAGTGCAGTTGCGTGGATGGGACATCTAATGTTTTTTCCCATTTGGAGTTTCCTTGTAAATCGGGCATTGTGATTGATTTACTTATTTTAACCTGCTCACCTTGATGCATGTTTAGGTTAAGATAAAATTGGTTAATCTATTTAGTGACAACTTGTTAAAGACTGGTTATAAGTTTGATTTGGATAATTGGTTTTATTGAAATTAAAAATTGAAAACTTTAAAAATAGTAGATTTGATTGTTTTGCGCCCTTTGTCATATTAGAACCCTTAGGGCCTATAGCACTCTCGGGATAAATATCTTACAATCACATGACGTGCTAACTCACACCTCACCCTTATCCCACTTAGGGGTGTAAACGGGTCGGGTCTGGATCGGGTCTGGGTATATCCAGATCCGATCCGGGTATATTTTTAATGGATCGGGTCTTACCCGATTACCCGACGGGTCTCAGAAAATGGATCCAGACCCGGATCCGTTAAGGACCCGGAGACCCGACCCGATTATATATATATATATACAAACTGTATAACTGTATATATATATATAAGATAGTTTATATATATGTATATATATATATATATAAAAACAGTTTATATAAACAGTTTAAAAACAGTTAATATATATATACATATATATAAACTATCTTATATATGTATATATATATATGTATGTAAAACTGTTTTTATATAAAACTGTTTTTATATAAATATATAACTTATATATATATATGTATGTACATATGTATGTAAAACTGTTTTTATATAAAACTGTTTTTATATATAACTTATATATATATATAACTGTTATATATATGTATGTAAAACTGTTATATATATATATATATATATATATATATAAGTTAGTTATATATATATTTAGTAACTATATGTAAGACTATATATATATAATATTATATATAAATATATATTTATTATATTATATATATACACATTCGGGTCGGGTCCTTATCGGATCGGAGTCATGTACATCCAGATCCGGTCCATTAACTAATCGGGTAATCGGATAATCGGGTCTATAAAATTTGCTCAGATCCGTTAATTCTGGTCGGGTCCGAATCGGGTCCGGGTCCAGACCCGGTCCATTGACAGCCCTAATCCCACTAATTCCTATCAAGCTGAAGACCTTTGTAACATTGAATAAATCTCAACATGTCGTATGTATTGATCAATCGATCAACAATGTTTCTCCTAAATCGAACTTCATCTTCTTTATAGATAAATAAGTTCTTAATGAACTACACTATCACAACAATCTACTAATGGATAAAGATCTAAGTTTAAAAATATTTATAGTGACAACAGTGTTTGATGGCTCACGAATTTTCTTCTTCCTCTTTATTACTGACCAATTAATAAAATATTGATGAAGTGCAAAGAAGAGAAAGAAAAAATATGAATAAGGATTTAACCTATTTTTATTACCTCAAAAGGTTTTCAGTTCATGAAAGGAAGAATAAAAAACTTGGCTTCTCTCTTGGATATTTTCCCTCTTAAAAATATTTTAGCTTATATTAAAAAGAAGAGAAAACTTGGGTTTAAGTAGAATTTGAGAAAATAAAGGAAACGATGACAAAAAACCCAGACCAAGTTAAGCCACACATATACACCAAGTTTAGGATGTAAGACTGTAAGAAAATAAGTCAAAAAGTTTATTTATGAGAAAATATCTTGAAAGATATTTGGATTTGAAAAAAGTATATCTTTTAATCTCGTCGTCAGTGGAACGTAGTTGGAGGGGCCAAAATCTTCATGGACATAAAGCATCAGCGACACATGGGCGCGGATGGAGTTAAATATTTTTTTCGAGATCAAATAACACGGTGCAACCACCGATAGGGATTTCGTGGACATGAATTCACGAGATCTCCACAAAGAAGGTCACGCACGTCACCGAAGTTTTTCCACCAAGTCTATGAAGGATTCACAATCTCCGAGGAGAAGGCTTCGCAACCTCGACTTCTCCTGGAAATTTCTACACAAATGTATTTTTGAAGATAAATTTTTACATAGAAAAATACTAAGACATTTTGTCAGTATAAACACACATAAAAAGGTTTTGAAAAAAATATTATTAATTTGTTGACCATTTAAGACCCCTAAGTCCTCTAGGTCAATTTACATTTATCCTAAATGAGATTATAAGGATATTTTAAAAATAAGGCCCTAAACCCATAATCATATTAATAAATTTAGATAATTCATATTTTAATGTCCCATAAATCCCTTTAATTAGATCTTAAGTCCGTACATATAGCCTTTATTGAAAGTCCTAACTATCCAACAAAACCAACCCAACCCAACCCAAATCCAAATGGACCCCAACTCATTGCCCAATTAATCAACCCGTGACTGGGGCATAAAAAGGCCCAACCATACACTCCAAACCCGTAACTATGGCATTAAATGCTTCAACTGCGACCTCATCCATTCTGGTCCAGAAATGACATAGTTTTGAGGCTCCTTCTTCAAGTAGCTGTAATACCCCGTATTTTTATGGTTTTTAAAATTTAGGGATTTACTAAATTTAATTGAGATAAATTAATTTAATTTTAATCCGAAAAGTTGTTTTAAATATTTACTAGCATGACGAGAGTTAGTAATTATTAGAAATTTGTTGAATGTTACTGGATGAGTATAGTAATATATGCGATTTATTTTATAAAAATTATCACGTGCGAATAAAATGACAATTATTGAAATTAAGTCGGGACGCGCCTGTGTCGTGTCAGGACTAAATTATTATTATTATATAAAGTGAATAAATAATAAGTTGCCCGTATGGTCATTTCGAGTGCATCAAAGTGTCCGAAAGGGTCGAGATAGTCAAAATAATGTACCCGGGGGTTTAGTTTGGGTCTCGGGGCGTTTCTAGGCTTAATTAGTACCCCGGGAGGGCATTTTGGACATTTCGTAATTTTGGGTAATTAAAGCCACGAATTTTCTAAGGTTATATCAGATGGTAAGTGTTGTCTTCTAGGGTTAGCATAACCAAAAACAAAATACGGTCATTGGAGAAGAAAAGGAAGAGCTTACCAAGGAGTTCTAGGCCAAGAACTCTTCCGTTTGCACCGCCGTCACCGCTAAAAGTTAGATCGCACAACGCGGATCACCACCACACTGATTTCATCCACAAATCAGAAACAAAAAATTCTCAGGCAAGTATTTATTTTGATTAATTTAGTTAATGCCTCATTCATATTAGTTTAGGGTTGATTAGGTTGAGTTTTGATGAAAGAAAACCCATGTTGGAGGTTAGAAATCGCATGTTGTAGAGATATAAATATCATTCTGGAAATTTTCTTCACATGTAGAGGTTGAACCACGAATTTACATTGGGTTAGAAGTAGAAATTCTGGAAAAAGAATGAGAAGAATTAAGTTAAAGAAATTTTTAGGGTTCATGAGAATTATATGAATTTTGGGCCTTTTAATCCATGATACTTGATGAAAACTCGCATGCCTTACGTAGAATATTGTTCATTTGGGTTTATAATGATTGTAGTACAAATTTCTAGGAGTTTGGGAGTTAAAAATTTGGATTTGGATGATTTTGGATGATAATTCCCGTAATTGGTAATCTGTAGTTTTCGCCTTACTTGTTTGATCGATCGATCGAGCCAAGAGCTTCGATCGATCGAATATTCGATGGATCGACCCCTTTCTATCGATCGATCGACCCCTCCTGGGAAAAACTAGATTTTTCCTCACGTTGACCTAATCCGATTTAATGCGTAATAAATCTTGACTAATGTTATTAGAACATCATGAAACATAAAAAGGACCAGTAGGGTCAAGGTAAACCCCATTTAGTGGAACTTTAATGCAATGGGAAAAATGAAGGGTAAACGGGAAAGATTCATACCTAAGAAATTTAATGCGTGTAGACTTAATAATCAAAATGTCTAGGAGTTGGATTAGAAGGTAAGATAGAGGGCCTACTGAATTTTTACTTAGCTAAGGAAAATACTTCGAGAGATGAGAAGTGAGTTGGAATAAATTAAATTTCGAAAATAAAAGTGAATAAGTTCGTTATAAGAAATAATCAAATAAAAATGTACTAAGAATGGAATAATATAATGTTGGGCCGTAAGCGTACCTAACTTATGAATGTGAATAGTTATATATCTGTATGACTCTATGATTGATCATCTATTTTAATTGTGTGTAAAAATCATGCCCGCGCTACTTGCTATCCCTGAGTTTACCGCGCTGAGGCAGTCTTATCTCGATGGGACCTTTATGGGGGATATTGACTCGTACCCTAGAAGATAGGAATCCTTGGTACAGGCTATCGGATCGATAGTCAGACGGTCCTAAGAGACGTGAGGGTATGTGCTATCCTCTTAGTGACTTGGAAACTATGCTTCGCCTCATTTTGTATGTGTTTTGTGTTAATACAGTTCGAGAGTGATTCTGAACTAGTATTTCCCTTAGTACGAGTGATACGAGGACTGGATAGCAGAGTATGCCCGCACCATAGATTTTATGTGGGGTGCTGTTAGAATATATATATTATATGATTACTTAATATATATATTTAAATCTGAAATTTGGGAACTACCTGCTGTGATTATGGTATGTAAGAAAAGAATAATTATTTCAACTTGGGAATAAGTGTTTGAAAAGTATGATATATTATTGAGGAACTCTATTATCATATAAATCTTATGTAAGAATTGTTCTGTTAAATAAGATTAACCTCCTTAACATTGGAAATCGTCAACTTGAAATCTTACGAGTAACTTAAGATAAAAGAAGTTAAACTGTTGGGGAGATTAGTGCGATAGTTGTGCACACTAGAAGAGAGGTGAGGCGTTCTCAAGAGAGTGTCATTACTAATATGTTGTTGCATTAGCCAGTAAACATTTTAAATACGTGCTAAACAAATTTTTTTAAACTATTTTACCATCAAGCTCTGACCCGTTTACTGTTATCTCTCCTCTCTTGTATATATATATGTATATATTACAGGTGCCTAGCCACAGGGGCATCTTGCATAGGATCCTTTGGAAGGAACTCGTTGCAGGTTAGGTGGGAGTTGCAGGCCTCTTGCTTAGACGATCTCAATTTTGTTGATTCCACTCCTAGCACTATTTTATCCAGTTTGGGCATGTGTCACCCTTTTCCATTATTCAGTTGTTTTATTGGATATTGTGATTTGTTTATTTCCAGTATTTACACGTTGGGATTTATTATTGTCAGGATGTTTTTCTTTAAGTTTTAAATGTTGGAATCAATCAGTTGATTGTTTATTTGTTTGGATTATATGTTCCAGAATAGTTGTTGTGTGATTATTTAACTATGAATTATGTTAAGTTTTAAAATGTTGGTCTTTAAAATAAAATTTGGAAAGTAGTGTCTAAAATGGTTTTGACACTTTGCTTAATTATTTAGGGTGTTTAATTGGAAAATTATTTTTACGGCAGTGATGCTAAGAACGAACCAACCGTTCACCTTGATTATAATTTAATAAAGGACTGATCACCCGGTATTTAATTAGGCGGGGTGTCATATGTGGTATCAGAGCATCAGGTTCTAGTATCCTTAGGATCTGTACGACTTATCTCGTTTCCAGCTTAGCGTCTTTAATTAGAGCCCTAACATTAAGAATGTTGTATTCATCTTTATGAGTTGGAAATTCGTGCTTCTGTGATTTGTCGATGTGAATTTTGAACTTATCCAGATTAAATTTTTTTCAAATTTTCAGATGGCCTGTCAGGACGAACAAGCTAAGGCCATTGGGGAAGTTAATGAGCAAGAACAACTCACACCCCAGGTGTCTCCGAAAAGGGTACCAATCGCCGAATTTATGGGCGTTGTGGCACAAGCAGTTACCACTGCAGTCTTACAGTACCACGAATGCAGCATGCAACTCAGAGGAGGCAAAATACCTAGAGAGGTTAGTCAAATTCATGCGATTAGAGTTGACAATGGTGCGAAGACACCGAAATTTCGACGACAAACCTCTCAAGACCAAGACAGTTCCAGAGGTAACAAAATTTATGTAGAGGGCCAAAAGTGTCAGGGCCAACAAGGTTGGGGTCAGAATGAAGTCACAAAGAGGTGTTTCAAATGTGGAATGGATGGTCATAAACGTCATTCTTGTCCAAATCAGACTGGGGAGAAACTACAACCCGACCAGCGAGGAATTTCGGGACTCTGCTATAAATGTGTGCAACCAGGTCACAAGTGAAGGGATTATCCTCAATCTGACATCATTTTTCCGCAAATTTCTTATCAAGGCCAGTAAGACCAAGGAAAAAGAGAGACTGGTCAACAATGTAGTGAAGTGAGACGGTTTCGAGGGAAGTTCTTCCAATGTGAAAAAAATGGCCATAGGCGTCAGGTTTGCCCAGAGAAGAATGGGGCCCCACGGCAGAAGGACGCCAGTAATAGACCACCGAAGCCAGATACACTGGCCATTTTGGCAGTCTCAGTTCAGCAGAGGCAATTACAGTATGGACGTGTATGTAACGTCCACCAGATAGCAGCACCTAAGGCCCCAACCGGGATACAAGGTACGTTCCTTATACTGGGTGCTATGGGTTGAGTTTTAATTGGTACCGGGGCACCGCACTATTTTATGGCTATTCATTTTTCATGATCCTTAGGGATATTAACCACGACGACGAGTAAGGTTTCATGCGTAGACTCATTATTTGGAGGAAAGAGTCTTTGATTTTATTTATTTGAAGGGGCGCGGATATAGAAATTGATAACTTCATTTTTAACCGCGATCAATACTGATGTTAGATATGCATTAGTATAAGGTTGTTATTGGCAAGCTAGAGTTTCAGTAGGAGTTTTGTCCCTGCCATTTCGGGGTGGGAAAGGTGTTTGGTGGTAATGCCTTGCCCAGAGGAAGGATTTGCCAATACAAGTGGAAAAATAGAAGTATGACTGTTATCCTCGAAGGATGAGGCAAGTTTCATGTGACACGAGCGAGTCATTATATTTTGTTCATTGCTAGATTAGCATGTGAGACGAGTTTAATGTGTATAACTACAAACGATATTATTATGTAGTGGGATTTTCCTTAGTGATATCCGCGGAGGATGAGTGAGTATATTAATAGTGTTATATACTTTATTGAGGTTACTCGTTTTAGTGATGTGATATGCGAGTATAATATGGTATTGATTACCACTTCATAGAAATGGTCAGTGCGATAATAGGCAATTAGTGCAAGGATATCGGAATAGTTGCATTAGTGCAGCATGTTTTGTTCTGGCGAGACCTCACCTGCAAAAGGGTTGGACTCGCACTTATATTACCTATCCTAGGGACTTCGGAAGGGATAGTGGGCTCAAGATATTCGATACCGGTGTGCATAGGGACTTTGTTGTTATGATTCTGTATATATTGGGTTTACTGTTGAGCGAAAAGATTTGACTCATTATCATGTGGAGCGCTCAGGACTTGGTGATAGGTAGAGAATAATGATATATCTACCCTTTAGAGATGTAATAGTTAAGAGTTAGAATCCTATGTTTGGGATCAGGATTTTGAGAGTCCTGATTTTATGTGTAAGAGGTTTGCAAATAGTGATTACCACCAATACTGGATGCTAGTGGATTCGCGAAATGTTCTTTGTGAAGGTGAAATTACAGGAAATGATGAAACTTGTCTGTCAAGAGACGGAGTAAAGGGGTACATGATATGGACGGAGGGCCTAACAGATTTCGATAATCGACAATGCTAGGTAGTAGTGTATCGGGGGGGTTCCTTGTTTGGATTTCGCTTTGCGAGACATCCCACGCATGAAACTTAGCGTAAGGTCGGAAATAGGGAGATGTCTGGTCAGTAGTCCATGAGTTCAGTACCTCGGTCATACAAGGAACATGTAATTGTATATATAAGATGGACGTTGAATTTTGATTTAAGGCCAGTAAAGCCGGTTGTGTGGTAAGAATGCATTGAAAGTTTTGTTTTATCGTCATGAGTTGAGGGGTGGAACGGTGATAGGAGGATTTAAAAAATTTTGATTTTTGGGGTGATTGAGAATACCCAAGTGTCGTAAATACGTTCGGAACACAAGGGGGAATAAGGACTTTAGATGAATTTTCGTGTGGATTATCTAGAAAGAATTTTTAATACAAGAGACGAGACTTGTATTTGTTTGTATGTATAGATCATTAGTGATTTATTTTAATTATTGTATTTATTCGAGAGAATTGTTGTACTTATCTGAAGAGATTTGAGATTTGTAGTCCCTCTTTAGTTGATTGTGGGATTTAGATGATCTGTACCTTGTATTTTGTGGGATTTAGGAGATTTTATCGATGAGTAGCGCTCCGTTCGCTCTTCCTGGGCGGTCGGGGTGTTACAAAGGTGGGCATCCTGGTTAGCTGATGTTAAAATCGTCCGAGTGGAAGGGACGTGGGAATGTATGTGAGGAATATATGTTTGTGGGACTACAATAACGAGACGAAAGTAGTAGAGGGGATTAAACGTCGCATGAAGAACGATAGTCCATATATATATACATATACGGGTGTGACTAGAGTAGCTCACTCGAATTTGGTTGGAAGGCTGTGGAAAGCCATTTAAAAAAGGGGTATTCCTTGAGAAGGGTAAAATTTAGTCACTATGGAGAACACTCGAGGCGGAGTTGTAATTAGTCAAATGTGAAAGCGACTTGCGCACACAAAGAGTGATGATGTTAGTATGGTCTAAAAGGTCCAGAAGTGCACTTCGTGGAGAAAAGTGCACGGGTCAGAATTTTTGGTACACGCCAAGGAAAGAAGGGAGTATTAAGCGTCACCTAATGTGAGACATTTCTAGGAAAACACGATGTTTATCAGGACCTAGTGAGTAGCCTTTGCATGCACCACTCATAGATAGAGATCGGTTGAAATAAGAAGATAAACCATAGAATTGTGTGGCTATCGACAATTCCTATATTGGGAGAGGCCAGTAGAGTCGGTAAAATTTCTCGAATGGGTTACCACCTTCAAGACAAGATCAAGGGTTCATCCGAATGTGTGAAACAAATCGCCAGGAAGGAAGTGACTGACATTCCTTTGGGGTGATTTACAATATTAACTAAAGTGCCCCAGTCTTCCGTTGAAAGGAAGGGATCGCGCCGGTAAGTGGTCCTACACGGTATTATTTTCTGAATCGGGATGAGATTTTTGAATCCCACCTTCAATATGGGATTTTAGGAAAACGACGGAGATAACATTTCTCTATGAGTGGGAGGTATCACCCATAGCCGAGGAGCAGGCGCACGGTGATTAAAGATTAGTGGGGCCGCGCGAAGATAATTTTGGAATCTTGGTGATCATTTCATTTCCACAACGGACATAACTAGCACGTGAAGTATAGTATGGTAGAGTTCCGTGGAAGAACTCGTACTTGTCTGTCATGAACGAGATGCTTATTAAAGTTTTGGTGTGGAAAAACCTTAACTATTCTCCCTCTGCGTATGTTTAGAGGTGAGTGGATAATAAGAATTTTGAATCGGTCGAGAATAATCCGATAACTATGGTGGAATTCCATGACTGTTTTAGGCAAACAAGAGTGGTCAAATGTTCGTATGGCTTTTCTCAGAATGGAAGTTTTGTATATAAATAAATCCGAGTAGTTGTCATGTAGTGAGCTGCGGCCTCCCCATGATAGTGAGAAAATGGAAATTTATAATGTACAGGCGTGACCTATTCGAATGTTGTCGATTAGGAGCACCATGTGAAGTGTCTTCAATGAGAATGTTAATCAAGCTTGCTGTGAGGCGGGGGCTATAGTGATTAGGCGCCTTACTATGTAGATAGTTTGTGTACTGAAAAGATATCCAGAATTTTTTTACCAGGTAGGCCTTATTCTCCGAATTTCGGGACGAAATTCCGTTATTAGGGGGGAAGTATGTAATACACCGTATTTTTATGGCTTTTAAAATTTAGGGATTTATTAAGTTAAAAATTGAGATAAATTAATTTAATTTTAATCCGAAAAGTTGTTTTAAATATTTACTAGCATGACGAGAGTTAGTAATTATTGGAAATTTGTTGAATGTTACTGGATGAGTATAGTAATATATGCGATTTATTTTATAAAAATTGTCACGTGCGAATAAAATGACAATTATGGAAATTAAGTTGGGACGCGCCTGTGTCGTATCAGGACTAAATTATTATTATATAAAGTGAATAAATTATAAGTTACCCGTATGGTCATTTCGAGTGCGCCAAAGTGTCCGGAAGGGTCGAAAGAGTCAAAATAATGTACTCGGGGGTTTAGTTTGGATCTCGGGGCGTTTCTAGGCTTAATTAGTACCCCGGGAGGGCATTTTGGACATTTCATAATTTTGAGTAATTAAACCCACGAATTTTCTAGGGTTATATTAGATGGTAAGTGTTGTCTTCTAGGGTTAGCGTAACCAAAAACAAAAGACAGTCATTGGAGAAGAAAAGGAAGAGCTTACCAAGGAGTTCTAGGCCAAGAACTCCTCCGTTTGCATCGCCGTCACCGCTAAAAGTTAGATCGCACAACGAGGATCACCACCACACTGATTTCATCCACAAATAAGAAATAAAAAATTCTCAGGCAAGTATTTATCTTTCTTAATTTAGTTAATGCCTCATTCATATTAGTTTAGGGTTGATTAGGATGAGTTTTGATGAAAGAAAACCCATGTTGGAGGTTAGAAATCGCATGTTGTAGAGATATAAATATCATTCTGGAAATTTCCTTCACATATAGAGGTTGAACCACGAATTTACATTGGGTTAGAAGTAGAAATTCTGGAAAATAATGAGAAGAATTAAGTTAAAGAAATTTTTAGGGTTCATGAGAATTATATGAATTCTGGCCCTTTTAATCCATGATACTTGATGAAAACTCGCATGCCTTACGTAGAATATTGTTCATTTGGGTTTATAATGATTGTAGTACAAATTTTTGGGATTTGGCGAGTTAAAAATTTGGATTTGGATGATTTTAGATGATAATTCCCATAACTGGTAATCTGCAGTTTTCGCCTTACCTGTTTGATCGATCGATCGATCGAGCCAAGAGCTTCAATCGATCGACCCCTTTCTATCGATCGATCAACCCCTCCTGGGAAAAACTAGATTTTTCCTCACGTTGACCTAATCCGATTTAATGCGTAATAAATCTTGACTAATGTTATTAGAACATCATGAAACATAAAAAGGACCAGTAGGGTCAAGGTAAACCCCGTTTAGTGGAACTTTAATGAAATGGGAAAAATGAAGGGTAAACGAGAAAGATTCATACCTAAGAAATTTAATGCTTGTAGACTTAATAATCGAAATGTCTAGGAGTTGGATTAGAAGGTAATAGAGAGGGCCTACTGAATTTGTACTTAGCTAAGAAAAATACTTTGAGAGATGAGAAGTGAGTTGGAATAAATTAAATTTTGAAAATAAAAGTGAATAAGTTCGTTTTAAGAAATAATCAAATAAAAATGTACTAATAATGGAATAATATAATGTTGGGCCGTAAGCGTACCTAACTTATGAATGTGAATAGTTATACATCTATATGACTCTATGATTGATCATCTATTTTAATTGTGTGTAAAAATCATGCCCGCGCTACTTGCTATCCCTGAGGTTACCGCGCTGGTGCAGTCTTATCTCGATGGGACCTTTATGGGGGATATTGACTCGTACCCTAGAAGATAGGAATCCTTGGTACAGGCTATCGGATCGATAGTCAGACGGTCCTAAGAGACGTGAGGGTATGTGCTATCCTCTTAGTGACATGGAAACTATTCTTCGCCTCATTTTTTATGTGTTTTATGTTAATACAGTTCGAGAGTGATTCCGAACTAGTATTTCCCTTAGTACGAGTGATACGAGGACTGGATAGCAGAGTATGCCCGCACCATAGATTTTATGTGGGGTGCTGTTAGAATATATATATTATATGAGTACTTAATATATATATTTAAATCTGAAATTTGGGAACTACCTACTGTGATTATGGTATGTAAGAAAAGAATAATTATTTCAACTTGGGAATAAGTGTTTGAAAAGTATGATATATTACTGAGGAACTCTATTATCATATAAGGCTTATGTAAGAATTGTTCTGTTAAATAAGATTAACCTCCTTAACATTGGAAATCGTCAACTTGAAATCTTATGAGTAACTTAAGATAAAAGAAGTTAAGTTGTTGGGGAGATTAGTGTGATAGTTGTGCACACTAGAAGAGAGGTGAGACGTTCTCAAGAGAGTGTCGTTACTAATATGTTGTTGCATTAGCCAGTAAACATTTTAAATACTTGCTAAACTAAATTTTTGTAAACTGTTTTACCATCGGGCTCTGACCCGTTTACTGTTATCTCTCCTCTCTTGTATATATATATGCATATATTACTGGTGCCCAGCCACAGGGGTGTCTTGCATAGGATCCTTTGGAAGGAACGCGCTGCAACTTAGGTGGGAGTTGCAGGCCTCTTGTTTAGACGATCTCAATTTTGTTGATTCCACTCCTAGCACTATTTTATCCAGTTTGGGCATGAGTCGCCCTTTTCCATTATTCAGTTGTTTTATTGGATATTATGATTCGTTTATTTCCAGTATTTACACGTTGGGATTTATTATTGTCAGGATGTTTTTCTTTAAGTTTTAAATATTGGAATCAATCAGTTGAATGTTTATTTGTTTGGATTATATGTTCCAGAATAGTTGTTGTGTGATTCTTTAACTATGAATTATGTAAGTTTTAAAATGTTGGTCTTTAAAATAAAATTTGGAAAGTAATGTCTAAAATGGTTTTGACACTTAGCTTAATTATTTAGGGTGTTTAATTGGAAAATTATTTTTATGACAGTGATGCTAAGAATGAACCAACCGTTCACCATGATTATAATTTAATAAAGGACTAATCACCCGGTATTTAATTAGGCGGGGTGTCACAGTAGCCCCAACTTACGAATTTTGTAGCCCTAGTTCGCCATTAAAGACCACTCCAAAGCTCCCAACACCTCCATAACACCTTATTATAATTCTAATGAGTCATAAATCAAAACCCAACCTTTTAATGTTTATTATCAATATTTACATTACTTTATAAAGTGGTAAAGCCACTAACTTACTATGTTATTCATTTAGTTCAACTTTAAACACGATTTTCAATCAATTAACAATAAAATGCCCTAATAAACATGCGATTACACATTAATCAATAATTTTAATCATAAAACAAATGAGATATACAACAACTAATGATTCAAAATAGTTTTATAATGAGTTTTCAATAATATAAGCCATATAGTCCTAGGTTAGACATGCTAATTAATATGAACATGACTTTATTAATCTAATCACATTATATCTACCATTAAGCATGTTACTAATCATATTTATATATTTAAATATTAAAAGAATGTTCCTAATGATTCATTCGTCTTTAGTAATGAAAATCATAAACAAGTTACAAGAAATATAATAAGAAATATATTATATCTCCCCCTAAAGAAGAATGGATGCAGAATGAACCCGTTTGATTGATCTCCTCTCTCCTAAAGTTAGCCTTTGCTTATAGGTTTTGTATTATGATGTATTTACATGATTAATGAGGTTGAATAACCTATTTATAATCCTAATCCCTCATGTCCACTATGGGTCCACTTTTGACCCCCCCCCCCCCCCCCCCCCACAACAACAACAAAAAAAAGCCCAAAACACTAACCAAATTCTCCTAAAATTTGGCCCAAAGGGATACCAAACCTTGGGGGCCAATTTAACATATTAAAAATACCATGTAGGGCATATGTATTCCCCGAGAACTTGGTCAAACCATACCAATCCATAACATTATAATTAAATACTATTGTTTTATTAATTTACCGAGACTTCCCCATATTATTTAAATTCTTATTTTAAATTTTGGTTAATAATCCAAACCAACTAATCTCAATAAATTACCTAAGTAAATATTAATTAATAATTAAATAAAGATTCATTTATTTCCTAAAAATACGGGGTATTGTAGCTAATATCTTCTACTGATGTAAAAGATCGAATGGTATCATAAACTAAAAGGTTACTTTGCAAGCCAGTAACTTGACAAGATCTCATTCTCAAAAGAATATTATCTTAATTTTTCTAGAGTTTTGTTAAATCTTGGTCGCGTATCTTTAAAGATACAACTACCTTGTTATTTATACTTTTCAGTATAAGATACCAAGAAAAATAAGATTTCCAGGCAAACGGGGGCTCATTCGAACGAGGGTGACCTTGTTCGGAGATCTCTTTGCATGAGGGGTTCTTGTATGATATTCATGGGTATATCTTCTTACGAAATAAAGTTCTCGTGTGAAGCCCTTTTCCTAAGGGGTCTCTCGTTTGTACGAGATAGAAAAATTCTCACCTTTTGCGAAAAATGCAATAAAATTAAATAGATTTTCCTCAAATTTTGAAAAGGTTTTGTCTTATAAATATCCTACTTAAAAATAAACTTAAGGAAATAACAAAAATCTCAAATTCTCACCAAACCTATGATAGTTTGAGTTTCTGAATATATCTGGTCCAGTAGATTCTTATCGCAGTGCTTTATCTTTGTCTTCAATGATATGATATTTACAACTCAAAAGACACTAAAGAATATACTTATACATTTATTCCAAGATAAAGTCAAAACTAAAATAAGAGGAGTGTAAAACCATGTTCTTACACTAGTCTTGAGTTTTTCTTTTAACATTAAAGTTAATTTTTCCAAGATTTAATTTTTATAATATATAAAGGAGTGTGCACAATAGTTCAAAATTTTCATCTCTCCATATGAGAAAAATCTCCCCACATATTTTTCTAATTCTTCCCTTGCTCAGTCTCAACAAAGATTTCTTAAAAGAGTTTGCAATGCCCCTTATATTTTTAAATATTAATATAATTATGGATTAAATTAGTTATGAAATTAATTGAGAAAATTGAGTTGTGAATAAGTTAAATAGCGAGTAAGTTCTTTATATTTGAAATCTAAGTTGGGTAATGATAAGTAATTCAGTAGACTTACCAATTTAGATTTAGGATAAATTGGCAAATTGGTCTTTAGATGCAATGGGCTAGGTTTAGGGTGAAACTCTAGACTTTTTGGTGGTTTGAGTGCCTTGGTGGAAACAAGATGAGCTTTTAACATATTTCCCACATTTTGTTAGAGTTGGCATTGAGTTGGGTATGCTTTAAATTGAATTAAAGGTAAAATTATTTGTAAAATCTGGCTGAGATAGGATGTTGGGAATGGCATAAGCATTATGGAGGGTTGGGGTACATTATAAAGGGATCTGGTGGCCACTATAACGAGTTTGGTGCAATTATAGTGGTCTTAATAGGTCTACTATAGCAAGGTTTGGGGGATTTTCATCCTTCATCTTTTAATTAGCCTTCTGTGTACGAATTTTTGAGCTTATTTTCATAACTATTAACCATAAGAATGTACAAACACTCTCTAACTCTCTCACTATACTCACCCACCTTTGAGTAGTCATTAAAGCACCTCGGAAGGATAATTCAAGTAAGCCATAAGAAGAAAAAGTTATCTAAAGTAAAAGTTAGTGAAGGATCTTAATCCAATTTCAAATTTTATCTTTAAAGGCACGTCATATTCTACTCCTACCCTATAATGTAATTAAATTTAAATTATCACATAAACATTAATCTAATTGTCTGAAAATTCATTAGAAAAATTAGGTTGAACATTTATTTGGGATTTTATGTTTCTAATTACTCTAAAATTTGATTAATTTTAGTGAGGATATTATGAATAGTTTACATGTGAGTTGGAGTATTTAGTAAGGATAAAATGAGTTAATATTGATGAAATTGGGATAATTTTCATAAAACTAAATTAGTGAAAATTATATATTGAACATGAAGTAATTTTTTTTGATATTATGACATTCTCTTAAATTACTGAAATTCATACATTGATCACGACATAATTTTTTTCAGACGATGATATTTTCTTGTCACAATTATAAATCTAGTTTTATTTGGAAATGTTGAATCGATACCATGATGAATTATTAAACAATCGCAAATGTAATAGTAATTAGATTTTGTACTCACATGTACTAGAATTGTACTATGGTGATAATCTCTCAAATTTTCCCATGACAACTTATTAAAGTAAAGGTAGTTGTTTAAATAAAAATCTTAACCTTCTTATGGATATGGAACAATGTAAATAATATAGATATCAATATTGGTGGCCTAGTATTTGATTGATGGTATTGGGTTATCAAAATATTAATTAAAGAAAATTGAATAACCACTGCAATATGAGAATGTAGCTAAAATAAGCATTGGATTACTTGATTAGGAGAATATGATTATTATATCATGTATGATTTCTTGAAGAAGATAAGAATGGACTTTATCATGGAAGTTTGAGATTATCCTAAAAGGCATAAAATGGGTATATCTAAGTAAACGAGTGTATCCTACCTAGCTATATTTAGTACGTGAAATTTGAGTTTTAATTATGGACTTTATGTGGGCATCACGTTCACATATGCAATACATTAGGTACCTATAGCTTCCAAGTGTAGGTTGATTATGGTGCGATGACGGATTTTTGTAGGCATCACAAGGTGTATTTGAGACACAAGTGGGGTGTTAGATACAACTATGGGATAGATTCGGGGATAAGATTTATGGGTACATCACATATTGCATTTTCGATACCACAGGGTGTTAAATCCATTCGTGGACTGGTTGCAATGAAATAATTAATTTGTGCATTGCAAGTCGAGACATGATGTTGGCAACATGATGTATTATTATTTAATTTTAGTATGTGTTATACTGCTATGATGCTTTATAAAAATAAGATAAACATGGGTGTTGGAATATAGTTTAATTAAGTTAAGCACCTACGAAGTTAAATACTAATTGTCTTGCGTATAGATATGTCTTGTTATGGGCCTTACCCACCTGCGTTGTCTATTACTTCATGTCTGTGTGGTGCACCTCTAACATAGAAGCGATAATGGAGCAATTGTTGAGTTATGTAAGGTGAGGTTGCTATCTTAGAGATGTAGGAATTTATTCCCTTATTTATATTGTAAGATGTGGGTTCGATAAATACAACTAGTATTCAACGAGGCGTAACCCTCTTTGGAATGATAATTGATACAAAAAGAACAACAAATTCCTTATATTCACAATAAATGACTTCAATACTTGCAATAAGTGGTCTGAATGTAACTAAGTGTATTTAATGAGCCTTTATAACACAAATGCCCTTACAACATAATAAATGAATTGAATCTCAACAACCAACTTGGTTAATGGGAGAAAGAACAAGCATTTTGGTGCAATAAAGACACGGCATAAACCTTAAATAACTCCGTAGTGCAATGATTAGTAATAAATACTAACCAAGAATCTAAGAACAAAAAGATAAAGTCAACGACAATAGGTCACGGAATGATCTCGTGTATGGAGAAACTAGATATCAAGGCTCCATCCCCCAAACAAGAGATTAGTGAAAATATTTATATGAATGTAAGGTCATTCGGGTGGCCTCGCTTGCATTAAATGCTCTCAGACCTCAATAAATTCCAAAGTTAATGTGAATTTAACGTAAAAGATTGTGTATTGAATGCATGGGATATTTTATTTAGGTGGGAACATTGTTTGGGCTATCCGAATGTATTTCTCATTGATTGTGATGTGATAAGTTGGCATACATATTTCCTTTGTGACGGCTGATGGGAAGTTCTTCCAAATGGGCCAATAGTTATAAAATATGTCGAAAAATACCATGACGTCATAAACCACTCAAGTGACAGTCTTCTCTAGATCCCAAATGTCAGGAATCATGACTTCATAAAAGATATTAAATAGTGGTAATAAGATATGTTGTCTTGTCAACCAAATAAGGATCCTCGAGATAAGGTTTCCCTACTTCGTAAAGATATTTATTTAGTCATGAGGAAATATATGTACAAAACATCATCTCCTCCTTCAAGTGACCTTTAACATGGAGTATAAAATATTTTGTATAATCATTTATTGGGATGTTATTTGTTAGATTAAACCTTTCATATAAGTGATCTTTCATTCAAAAGAGGGTTATCATTTTAGTGTACACTAAATCATGCACATGAACATATGCTAGAGCGAACATTTCTGTTCGCGCAAGCACTTGCGTGATTGACCTCATAATCTGAGTTGCTGGGGCAAGTAATTTTGAATTTTCACGTTCACACTTAGGAAATCAATTGGTTTTTTCAAATTCTACCGAAAGCCCATTAAGTTCCTAAGGAATGCCAAACGTTAAATTAGCATAAAAGAGATCATCATCGAAAATTCTTGTCGCATTAAATGTGTTCATCCATTTTCCTATTCCATAGAACGTGGCAGCCTAAGGTTAGCGTGTAGATTTTACGGGAGTTGCCTTAGTGCGTGTTTCAATAAGTCATGATGATTATTTTTGCATGGTCACACGCAATCACCTCCTGTCATTTCAATACACTTTTTTTTCTTTCCACTTATAAAAAAATCATCTTCTCCATTAGACCTTGTACTTCAAAGAACTTACAAATCTAGACTATTTTTAGAGAGAGAAAGCCCATACTTTTCTATTTCCTGCTACTTGAAAGCCCTAGTTGTCTCTTTCTTCATACCTTTTCATCCCTTACCTTCATTTTTTAACCATCCTTTTTTCAAAAGGCACTATTGAGATGGCACCTATCATCAAAACCACTCCTTCTGCCAGGAGCACTTCTCCCACCACCCTTGCCCATCAAGTTCAGTGAGGCAAACACTATCGTGCTCCTTTTTTTGGTAGAGAAGATAATTTTTGGACCGTTGATGTAATTTACCCTACTCATCAAATCGCCAGAGCAACTCTGCACTTACTGGTGGAAGAAAATTCAAAGATTGAGAAATGGTCATATATCCCCGGCACTGGCATGACCCAATTCAGAATAGAATGTGGGGGTTTCCCCTATTCAAACATGGAATTTGATTCTCCCGGTGGCTCATGTGAAGGATTGGTACCATGGACATAGTACAGTCATGCCATGTATAATAACCGCTTGTCCCGAGTTGGATTTTCGAGCACTACATGGTTTGGCGACATGACTTTGAGAAACCAAACGATGCTTTGAAGTTATTTGTTTCTCGATGGAGCTATAAGTCCCACACCTTTGTGGAAGAGTGGGGTAAATATACCATCACTTTGGAGGATGTGTGGGAGCTCTTAGGTATTGATGCTTCAAGTAATGAAACTGCCTTTGATGAAGCCACCTCTAAGGAGGAGGAAAAAATAAGAATGGAATTGGAGCAGGTTTGTGAGAGGTGAATCGAGTGACAAAACAAGGCCACTTTCGGTGAGATAATTCGGTACTTCTATTTTGTGGAAGATAAAGTTACTACCAAAGTGAGGAAACTTGCCAAGGTCAATCCTAAGGGCAAGTAAACGGTCCTTCTCCACCCCCCCCCCTCCCCCCCAAACCCCAACCACTAGGGAGGGTTTTGTTACAACCTTGAGCTGCCAGCTTAAATATTAGTTGTCTTGTCTAGGATTTTCTTGCTCGGGAGACCTCATGACAGCCCAAGGAGGGATTTGATCAGCTTGGTCGTTCGAATGTCTTTAGGGGTCAAAATTCCCTTCACTGCCATCACTTTTGGTTCTCTTTATACCTGAATAGACAGAACTTATGCTGAAACTATAAGGTCAATTGTTAGTTTTGATGTTTCCAACTATGCTAACACCTTGCTTCTCACTTCCTTTATCTATTTAAGATTCCCCAACTTTTCCCCTCTAAGCATGCTGCAAGTTTCCCAAATAATAAAGGTTACTTGCGTCTGTACTTGGAACCATAAATGAAGTAGGAAACCCTCCATCTCTATGATTGACAATGTTAAATAGCTTTACGTTTGATCTTATGCAACCATAACCCAATATTATACCAACAAATTCTTTATTGAGTCCTCTCTACTAGTAGACTCGATCGATAAGACTTCTGCCAGAAATAGCCTTTCCACTAGAGTTCTCCTAGTCTGGACCCCTTACTACCTTCCTTTTTTCACTGAGTGGTAAGTTTTTTATGCTATTTAATCCCCCCATAGGGTTAGTGCCCAATTTGTCTATGACTAGGGTGTGCCTCTTCCGAGTCACACTTAGCTAGAAAAACCTGCCAATTTCTCCCTAGCTTGTGGCAACTTTTTGAACAAAACTATGACAACCCTATCGGTGAGTTACAAAGGGAATATGGTAATTCCCTCCGACAAGGAAAAAGTTAGTAAGTCCACAAGATACCTTACCCTATTTTGGTTGACTTAGCTTGCGCAGTTCGAGAAGACTGTCCTTCGTCGGCTTGTATATCCAGGAGTTGAGAGGTTCCCCCCCCCCCCCCCCCCCCCCCCCCATAGAGCTTGGGTTGAAAATTTATTTTATTGACCATTCAGTACTTAACCTAAGCTCTTTCAACAAAACTAGGCCAATTGAGCTACCACCCCTGGCACATATAGAGCTAGTTGTTAAGAATAATAAGAAAGTTTATTTGATCTTTGAGATGTTCAAAGAAGTTGATGGTGTCTCAACCACCTCCCAAGATGATGAGGTTAGTGATACTCCCTTAGAACCTTTGGACAAAGCATATGTTTTACCCAAGAAAAAATAAAAGAAGAAGAAAAGGATTGTCAAGGTCAGTTGCCTAGAGGTTGTGCCATCCTCCAAATGGATTGAGACCAATCTTGAGAACCAGGTGGTGCAAATTTTTAACGTCTTAATGAGCATCTATGATCGTAGGGTTATGCCTTCTCGAACATTCATTGAGGATCAGTTAGCCTCTAGTGGTCTCTCATTTAGTCCACTAGCTGGTTCAAGTGGCCAAAAAAGAAGGAGACCTGACACAGAGCCTTCTTGTGCAACCATGCCTAATGCAGAGGAAGAGGAGAAAATTAATGAGAGGCCTTTGATACATCAATCTCTCAGGCTGTGAAGGATGTATAGTTATGCAAAACCATCTTCCCCTCCATAATATTACACCATACTTGATGATTCTCTTTAACACGAGGTACCATTACTTTACTTATAAGAATGCCTTAGGTTTGCATTAGATGTGTGTTCACCCTTAAATGGCGGTTCACACTTTCATATCTTATGTTTTGGTACTTATTTTCTTCAGGCTGATGACTATGTTGATACCGTTGGGGTGGAGCCCCAGATTTTTTCCATCGAACAACAAACATCACAATAACAATAATAGCAGCAACAACAACAATAACAATAATAATAATAATAATAATAATAATAATAATAATAATAATAATAATAATAATAATAATAATAATAATAATAATAATAATAACAGCAACAATAATAATAACAGCAACATCAACATCAAGAATAGCAGAAGGTTCATGTGGGACCATCCCATGCCACTAATGAGCCTATGGTAGTGGGTGATTCGCCCTTGTGGTAGGGGGTCTTTCGAGTGATGGGTCCGCGAGTAAAGGGTATACCCTTAACTCATCATTCCTCCTAAATCAAGCGGGTATCACTCATGAGATTGATATTAAACTAGGACAGAATAAAGTTAGACAACCCTTGGTTATCTAACCTATTACTTTTATTGCTCCTATAGTTGGGATCGAGGTACCTTTCCTTCCTATAACTCTTTATAATTATTATAAGTTTCTCTCCTCTTCACTTGTGATTTCTTTTGAATGTAGGTTATTGCTCCAACTATGCCAGAAGAAGCTGTTCCCGAACAGTTTGACCTTGAGCAAGCTCTCTCTTCATCCCAAATCAACACTTGCATCAATGCGAAAGTGTTTGTGAACCTTTTTGGGCCTTTTATCCTGGAAGGTGGGTGCTACGACCAAGTTTGACCTCTTCTTAGGACGAGGGACGTTGGGTCAATCAGTCGAGTTCTCAAAGGACCTCACCCGGGTCGTTTCCAACACTCGTCCAGACTAGGGTCATCCTCTTCATCTACAACCTCGGCCATCCAGTAAGACGAGATCTCAGGATGGCATTTTAACAACACAGATATCTCTCATCCTCTGTTCCCACCGATACTAGGAAATGACCTATATAGCCCCCCTTTGTCTGATGCCTACAGCCCAGACCACACTTGTCACTTGCCAGCATAAATCCATGCACATTAGCAACCTTGTATTCGGTCAGGCCAAGACCTCTACAGACGACACTTACAGTACGAGCACTACAAAGTTCCAAATATAACATGTCCCATGTGGACAAGTCTGTTACAATCGGATTATCCCCTCACATGAGGGGATATTGCGTAATCATTAGTTACA
Organism: Sambucus nigra; assembly: GCA_949130495.1. Taxonomy (NCBI): domain Eukaryota; kingdom Viridiplantae; phylum Streptophyta; class Magnoliopsida; order Dipsacales; family Adoxaceae; genus Sambucus; species Sambucus nigra. The sequence continues at coordinate 670,098,974 of OX422207.1, read as the reverse complement.
TGTGCTATGGACAGATTTCATCATCCTATTGGGAGACTCAATGTTCACACGCCTACTGCATGCTGAGGGGGTTCATTACACCCCCTAAGCACTATAAATACTTGTCTTCTACCTCATGGTAAAATCATCACATATTAGAAACACTGTTGAAACTCTGTCGTACTGACTGTAAGAGAGACAAAGCTTGAGTGCATGTATATTTAGGCCATTAGAGCCTACATTAGTGGATTTCACACACTTGAATAGTGGACGTAGGCCTTCGGTAGCCTGAACCACTTAATTCTGTTGTTTTTGCTCTTCGCCCCATCTATTCCTACTGTTATATTGCTTATTTTCTGCCATTGTTGTATCACCTAGTGGTACCAATTCTGGTATCATTAGTCTGGCACCGTATGTGGGAACAAATCCTTCCCTTCTCTAGCTTATACTCATCGGAGTCTCTGGTGGTGAACCAGTCTGCCCCCATTTGTGGAGTTGTTTCAGCATTAAAAGAACTCATGTTGAGCCTCTAAGCTTTTACTCCTCAATTTACGGCTCATCCATCAGATTTGAAACATGGCATCATAATTTCCACCTCCAGCTGGTGGACCTAGTGATAATATTGGAAACCGATCGTCCGTGTAAATAAGCTAGTCGTTGTTATCGGCTTCCAACCATAATAAAAAAAACTAAACTTTAACTACACTCTTGCGGAGTATAGTGGCGAGTTTGGGTATCGAATCCACAGGGAATGTTTGAAATATTTTAATTGATTTATTACTTCAAACGAAAAAGTGTAAAAGATGATGGTTGAGTGAGAAAGGAAAAAGGGAAAAATAAAGAAGTTAACTAAAACTAATTGGAAAATTAAGGTAGGGACACAATCCCTCAACCCTAGAGTCTTGATGGTATAAAACTAATCGTAAATTTAAGTGATTAATTAGACCCAAAATTTAGTACTCCCAAGCATTACGTATAAGAGGTTCAATCCCACACCATACTTAATCAGAGGATGAGTAAATCGGTATTGCGATAGTTACACTCGAATTGCATTCTGAAGCATCCCTGTTACCCTGAAGCAAACGAGATCCAAAGGTCTACAATTGTCACATTTCTATGCAATACGGTCGTAATAAATCATTAAATTTAGAGGACTAATTTTATACACATGCAACTACCACATCAGGTTGGGTTCATGCATCCTAACCTTTAAAAACCTAGCCTAACATGAGAAATAATAATAAAAGTGCTGGAAATAAAAGTTACCAAGATTGAAGAACAAGAACATGCAAGAAGAAATAAAGATTGAAGAAAAACTAGAAAAGCTCTTGAATTAATGGTGCAAAGTATGTAAATTCTTCTCCTTGATGTTCCTACTTGTTATGCAGCTTTTATATGAATGAAATCTTAATAAAGAGAGTCCTAATGACTAAATATATATGATAGAGGTCGTTTAGAAGAGTCCCCAAAACATAAAACTCTTTCGGCTAAAAGATAAGCACAAAATAAAAATCCCGTATCTGGCAATTTGTCACACTTAGAAAGTGTGACTAATTTTGTAACGGATCTGGTGCGTGACAAATGGGCGAATTCGCTAGTTTTGGTCCTTTTTCAACACTTGGAATATTTTCCAACTTTCTTCTTTTCTTCCTTGGATTTTTTCTCAACTTCAAATGATCATAACTCCTTCACCGTAGCTCGGATTTGGGTGCCGTTTTTTCCAGTATTATCATTGTTACGAGATCTTTAACTTTCCAGAAGGCCCCACCTTCAGCATTGGGCTGAAGAATTATGAAAATTCCCTTGAACTTGCCTTCCTAGCCTTTATTTCATTGTTTCGATTTCTCTTTCGCACCGCTTGCATACTTTACCTATAAAACACATAGGAGAAACACAAATCATGAAATACTTGCCAACGAAGGTTACAGCACAAATGTGAGTTAAATCCATATTAATTGCATCACTCGAGTTCACAAAGGTACCAAAATTAAAGGGATAAATATAAAATATTTATTCCTAATTAAAGCCCCCTAACTTAAAACTTTGCGTGTCCCGAGCAATGTAAAAGAGAAAGAATAAAGGCACAACTCTTCTAAACACTTTATTGGGATTAATATTTTTATGCGAGCAAGCGATTGCATTTAGCATAAGCAACAAGCCGTTAAACCCCTAGGTTACCCTAGTAGGACGAGTGTTGTCTCGTGAGGGTTTGCAGTGAATATACCCACAAAATTCTTTATTGACTCAAAGAAAAATCAAAATACTTAAAAATTGTACAATTTGAACTCCCCAAAACAGTCACCTTAAAGTCATATTTACAAGTCTCAAGTCATAGTGTGTGTGCGCGAAGCCAAAAATCGAGTCGCTAACTTCCACCGATTGATCATTACGTTACTTTTCAAAAATTCGTTTTGATTCAAATGCTAACGGGATGCTCTCTCAAATGAATCTCTCGAATTATGGCTATTCTCTCGGTGTGCGGGATAAAAAGATTAAATATAATGGAAGCAAAGTCACGCACACATATTGAAAGACGAAAATATATGGTGAATAGATCTCATCATCGGTATACGGTCATTGGGAAACGGGAACATCGCCTCTTTTTTCACACATTTAATCTCTTTTATTATCTTTCGATGTCTTAGCTCTCCTCGCGATAATTAATTTATCAATCCGGACTCGGTTAGGACTTTTTTGGGATATAGGTGTATTGGGTAACATGGAAATGGTTGGGAAATTCGGAATTAGAAATTTTTTCTTATGATGTCCCTTAGTGCTTTTTCGGGCTTTTGCTCATTTTCTATTCCTTTTCTCAATTTTTTTTGTTTTTCACTTCTTTTATTTTCTTGCTATTTTTTTTATCATTTTTATTCTTTTTCTTGCCCCTTCTTATGCACTTTTTGAACTTTAATGAATATTCCATTTTCACAATTCCGGGCTACTTGGGTTTTTCGGATTACCAAACGAAAAGAATAAATTTTACTCGAATCAATGGGGTTATCAAAGGGATAATTTTTCACATCTTTTTATGGCTAATATTTTTGGGTAGTAAACGATGACCAACTTTATTGTCCGAATTACTTATTAATTTACCATATGTGTCTCGAGATTAATTTAATTTAGAGATTTGTAGCACACTTTTCGAGGCAACTTTCCATTTCCCATAACCGATCAAAACAATAAAATAGAGATCATGAACGACTTTTTAAAACGCTGAAATGAACTTTGAGTTAATCATTAACTCGGATTGATTTAAAATGCTCTCAAAAAATATAGGCTCGAAATCTCACCGGGTATGTCAATCTCCGCACTTATTCGTAAAGTCGTCAATTTTCTTTCAATTTCCATCTTTGGTCAATTTTGGCTTTGTGCATTTGATTTTTACAACTTGAGAGAAAATATTTGTGACATTTTTGAATCTTTTAAATTCCAATCTTTATTTATTTTAAAGAAAAATATTTTTGGCTTTTTTCAAAAATTTTTAATTTTTTTGAAAATTTTGACATTTTTTATAAAAAAAAAACACTTAGAAAGAGCATGTGATCGAATCAATGAATCTAAACAATAAACGAGAAGAATATCCCACACGCCCTAACTTAAATGTTGCGTTGTCCTCAATGCGAATCAAGAACACAACATAAAGAGAGGAAAAGAAAGATATTACCCAAAATGGAGTGATCCCCGAAAAGTATGTGTCCATTGAATCTACAAAACATGTTAGAACCAAGCATAGCAAAAATAATAACAAAAACTCTAAACCAAAAAAAAAATTAAGCTAACTATTGTACAACCTACGATTTTTAAATTCTAGTAAGTTATACACTAGAAGTCGAAAAATTTGAGGGTTCACCCAAAATAAAATTTGACTTTGAGGGGTAAACGGTGTACCCTCATTAGGATGCATGCCTCCTAAAAAATAATAATTCCGTTTGACCAGCGGAAGGCATGTGTGAGATGGAAAAAATGAACCATCACCAATTAAAAATTTTAACGGGATGATGGGGGGTTTGGATGCTAGGTGGGACAAGTACAATTGAGATCTAAGAAAAATATAATCACCTCCTAAAGATTTTTCAAGCAGTATGGGGAGAGGGGCACACGAAAAGGAAGAGTCCATATTAGAAAAAAATTCTAGCAAAGTGTCTTTGTTGGTAAAAGGTGTAAACATTTCAGAATTTTCAACCGACTCATAGGAATCTAGAGGTACTTCTAATGGTTCAATAACCGTGAACGAAAATGGTGATGAAATAAACTCAATCTCAAGTGATTCATCATCACTTGGAGATTGAATTTCAATGGAGCAAGACTCACTTTCAATGAGATGTTCTTCAAAAAATTTAGGTGACACACAAGTCTCAACCTCCTCTTTGTTTTCCAAAATAGAACACCTCTCATCGCAAAGTGAGATCATTTTCGTAACAAGATCAATATCCATTGCACTTTGGGTGGAAAGAAAATCGAGCACTTGTTTGATTAGAAAAAGCATTCTTTCTTCCAAAGTAGGATTCCTTGGCTATATAACCTCGGAAGAAAAGTCGTCATTGGATTCGAATAATGCATCCAACTCTTGCTCCCAAAAATGATTTTTTCCCGATATTTGTTGTCAAGCCTTTCATATTCATGAAGTAAAAGTCCCTCACCCACTTTAATAGGACTAGGCGGAGATTCTTGAAAATAAAAAGATTGAAAACTATTCCCGTATGAACCATTATAATTACCGAACTCACTATAAAAAGATATGATTACTGAATAGTTTGTAAACGGACACTCCACGTAAAGAGGTGTGCGATTAAGGATTCAACGTTTCTTGGCACTCAATTGTCCAAGTCTACAAAAAAAATATATCTTGAGAAATAGTAAATCAATTGTAATCTATAACAAAACACTCCCCGACAACGGCGCCATTTTGATCGTGTTGAAAACCAAGCGTCCGTGTAAATACGCTAGTCGTTGTTATCGGCTTTCGACCTTAACTACACTCTTGCGGATTATAGTGGCGAGTCTGGGTATCGAATCCACAGGGAATGTCTGAAAGATTTTAATTGATTTATTTCTTCAAACAAAAAAGTGTAAAAGATGATGATTGAGTGAGAAAGGAAAAAGGGAAAAATAAAGAAGTTAACTAAAACTAATTGGAAAATTAAGATAGGGACACAATCCCTCAACCCTAGAGTATTGATGGTATAAAACTAATCATAAATTTAAGTGATTAATTAGACCCAAAATTTAGTACTCCTAAGCATTACGCATATGAGGTTCAAGCCCGCACCATACTTAATCAGAGGACGAGTAAATCGGTATTGCGATAGTTACACCCGAACTGCATTCTGAAGCATTCTGGTTACCCTGAAGCAAACGAGATCCAAAGATCTACAATTGTCGCGTTTCTATGCAATACGGTCGTAATAAATCATTAAATTTAGAGGACTAATTTTATACACATGCAACTACCACATCAGATTGGGTTCATGCATCCCAACATTTAAAAACCTATCCTAACATGAGAAATAATAATAAAAGTGCTGGAAATAAAAGTTACCAAGATTGAGGAACAAGAACATGCAAGAAGAAATCAAAGATTGAAGAAAAACAAGAATAGCTCTTGCATTAATGGTGCAAAGTATGTAAATTCTTCTCCTTGATGTTCCTACTTGTTATGGAGCTTTTACATGAATGAAATCTTAATAAAAAGAGTCCTAATGACTAAATATATAGGCTAGAGGTCGTTTAGAAGAGTCCTCAAAACATAAAACTCTTTTGGCTAAAAGATAAGCACAAAATAAAAATCCCGTATCTGGCCATTTGTCACACTTAGAAAGCGTGACTAATTTTGTAACGGATCTTGTGCGTGACAAATGGGCGAACTGGTTCGGGTTCTAGGTGAATCGGTTCGGGGGAATTCGCTGGTTTTGGGCCTTTTTCAACACTTAGAATATTTTCCAACTTTCTTCTTTTCTTCCTTGGATTTTTTCTCAACTTCAAATGATCATAACTACTTCACTTTAGCTCGGATTTGGGTGCCGTTTTTTTCCAGTATTCTCGTTGTTCCGAGATCTTTAACTTTTCAGAAGGCCCCACCTCCGGGATCGGGCTGAAGAATTTTGAAAATGCACTTAAACTTGCCTTCCTAGCCTTTCTTTCATTGTTTCGGTTTCTCTTTCGCACCGCTTGCATACTTTACCTGTAAAACTCATAAGAAAAACACGAAACACAAAATACTTGCCAACGAAGGTTAATAACACAAAGGTGAGTTAAATTCATATCAATTGCATCACTCGGGTTCACAAAGGTACCAAAATTAAGGGGATAAATATACAATATTTATGCATAATCACCTAGCTCTAGTCACGCCCCCTCCTTAATCAGAAATGGCGGAGGTGGCGGCGGCATTGAAATCATTGGTGGCTAGCTAATAGGCGATGCAGGAGCAACTTGTTGCCTTCATACAATTTATATTGGTGAGACCCACGGGGTAGCTCTAGAGATGATTACTCCAACTGCCATGGAGTAGCATCCAGATGCCAGGGAACCACCCATGCACCGTACAAGGAGTTACCACCTCATCAACAGCGAAGAAACATTGCTTAACCCAAGCGTTTATGCCTGGGGAGGCAAGGTCAACACTTCCCAGAGGATCGGTATGATGACTATTAGGCTGATGATGCTCAAGATGAATGTTGGGAGCAATATGAAATATCAGGAAACACTGTACACCCCATTCAAACTAGCAGAGGACACAGTGGGAGGTTATAACAATCCGAATTTTTTTAAAATGAAAATTTTAAATTAATTCTGGAAACCCGAGAAAAATAATTTTTTTTGGATTTAATAATAAAATATGTTAAGTTTTATATTTGAAAATTGAATTTTCAATCGGATTGTAATCGAAATTAAAATCGAAGTCGTAATAGGATTTTAAAATAATAATAAAAATGAAAAAACGTTTGTCACATATCTGGGTCGTGACTAATGTGAAATCTTTTTTTTAGTTAGATAGAATTAAACTAGGGGAACTGGCAGTGGTCGCATACCTGTTGATCGATCGATCGATCGACCCAGCGAGTCGATCGATCGACAAGCCCAGATTTGAGGCGATTCAGCTAGATTTTTGAAGAGTTTTGATTTTTATAAATTCCTTATCTTTTCCCTTATAAAAATAAGCCATGGGTGGACCTTTTAACCACTTTTTATCACCTCAAAAATGCAGTAGAACCTTTATATTTCCTCTCCAAAATTATTCCCTTTCATCTACAAACCCTAGACCTATTTCCTTCATCATTCAAACATAGATTTGGAGGCCTATTTGGGGTTATTTTGTGTTAGGGCTAGAACGTGACTTGACTATTTTTCCCGAGGGGAACGTGATGGTGCAATCTGATTTTTGAGGCAGAATATATGTGATTATTCATGTGATGATTTTGGGGTACGGGACTTACACAATATGCTCATAAATTCTCTCGAGAGTATTCCGTTTGTTTTCTGTGTCGATTGCCCTCATGATTAAATTGTGGTATTCATTTAAAATCTGAATAATTGTTGAAATCTATAATATTGCGATATATTATATTGTTATTTGAGCATCGTGTCATGAGATTTTAATATGGTACGAAGAATGATCACCCGCCAATAGTCCAAAAATCATTATATGGCTTTGAGATGCCTAGGGGAGGGGAGGTGAGTCCTAGTGACCCATTGATGTTTTGTTGAGAAATTAATATTGATATAATGCTTGAGTATTGCATTTTATTTGTATATGCGCAATCGTATTGTTGCGATTTATTCATCGTGCATATTATTTTTTAGCATCTATTACTGTCATATTGTGTACTTCTCCATATTTTCTTTTAGTGGCAGGCTAGCGTGGATTGGGACGCTATGGGCTATTTTGGAGTATTATTTTAGAGCATGGATTGGAAGATTTATTTTTTATGTATAAATTAGTGGTGTAATTTTTGTTGGAGAATTGTGTATTTTGGGAGAAATGTTATTGTTATCATTATTGTGGAAATAGAAGGATTATGGACTTGTTATATTTTAATTGTGGGAATTTAGATGCTCTATACTTGTTTTGGATGGGTTTAGTTTAGTTTTATCGTAGTAGCATGCTGCGTGTCCTCTCGGGCGCGTGGACACTCAACGAAGGGGCTCATCCTTTGATCGGCTAAGAAGAGGATCAACCTTTGAAAGGCTCGACCGCCCAGTTGGTGATATCAAAGATCAGTTGTCCAGGTCAAGGAGTATTATTGGCTACAGGAGAGAAGGAGCAGGGTACCATCCCCATGCGGCCAAGACGAGGAGATGAGAGAAGTGAACAGTCGACAGAGGTCTGTGGCAAGGGAACCTTTTGTTGAACTGGTCGAGGTGGCAGGAGATAATATCATCCAGACCGATGTTATAGCAGTGGTCGAGAGGCCCTAGAATGACTCGATCTAGAGGTTAGATGAAAATGTTGGAGACATTCTCAAAAGCCGAGACCCTTTACAGAGGGGATATTCAGAAGGCTCTCCTTTTGTGGATAGGATCGTCAATTTTCCAACACCGTCCAAGTTTAAGCCACCAATGATCACTCCTAAGTATGATGGGAGCACTAATCCAGTTCACCACGTAGAGATATACCAGTCATCTGCAGATATTTACTCAGTCTCAAATGAGATGAGATATCGTGCTTCTTCAAGCACTTTCAGCGGAGTAGCCCATGTATGGTTCACCTCACTCCCTAAGAGTTCAATTAAAATTTTCATGCAGCACACACAGAGATTCATACGCAACTTCTGCTTTGGAGTGGGGCCTCAAAAAAAGATAACTCAACTGTTGTTCATCAAGCAGGGGAAGAATAAGAGTCTCAAGGAGTATATTACAAGGTTCAACAAAGAAAATCTAGAAGTCGAAGACTATGAGGAAAGCATTGCAATGACATCTCTAATAGGAGGTCTGCAGAAGGGAAGGCTACTCTGGAAGCTTACTGAAGACCCACCGAAGTCCATGGCTGAGTTATTGGCAATGGTCGACAAGGTCATGAACGTCGAAGAAGCTATGGGAGCAAAGTATAAGGATGAGAAGGGTACTATCATTACGGGAAATTTTGAGAAGAAGAAGAACATATATAAAAAGAAGAGATCAGCGAACGACAAGTTCACTAACTACACTCCCCTCACAGTTAGTTGCGAACACATCTTGAATGACATCAAGATTGATAGGTCCCTAAGGTGGCCCAAAAAGTTGAAGGCTTCTCCTCACAAAAGGAATAAAAACCTATGGTGTGAATTCCACCAGGACCATGGGCACCTGACCGATAAATATTTTGCTCTGAAGGATGAAATAGAGAAGATGTTGAAGGCCGAAAAGCTGAGGAAGTATGTAGACAAGAGTGGCTCAAGGGGTAGTCGAAACGACACCTAGAAGAAGAAGAAAAATAATAAGTGTAAGCCAGATGCTCCAGTCGGTCGAGATAATAATGAGTCGAACGACTCTGATGAGGACGACCCTGACCTCCCTCCCAAGTTTGCTGATCCAAAGGGGCGACTCCATATAATCTCGCATGAGGTCAAAATGATCTGCACGAGGCTTGATAGAGGAGGAAAGGAAGTTGCTGATAGAAAACCCCATGTAGCAGAGGACAGAGCTCTCCTTCCAAAGTCAAAAATTGTGAACTCATTTGCATTAGAGCCTATAAAAGGTAAGAGATCTAAAGTTAATATGAATACCTTAGTTGCTGGTTTTTTTAGATTAGATTTTAAAGGGATTCTGGCTCCATGCGATGACCCTTTGGTCATCACCAAGCTAGTGCATGGTTATGAAGTGCCAAGGATTCTAGTGGGCGGTGGCAGTTCGACCGATGTTATGTTTTAGGACGGTTACAAAGGTATGGGTCTGAGCAAGAAGAGGTTGATTCCCTATCACCAACCACTCATAGGCTTTAGTGGTGAGAAGGTGCAGCCCCTAGGAATATATGAAATAGAAGTGAGAATGGGAAACACTTGACCGAAATGTCTTTCAAGGAAGATTAGCTTCTTCATCATGGATGATAACGTCTACTCGACCTACAATATAATTCTCGAAAGGCTAGCCCTCAAGGAATTTGAGATCGTGCCCTCAACAGTCCACTAAATGATTAAATTCCAGACCTCATATGGGGTAAGGGAAGTTCAGGGAGACCAAGTTGAGGCACGCGAATACTACTTCAACTCAGACAAGGAGAGAGAAGCATACAAAAGGGCCACTACCACCTATAATATTGATACCTTAGACCCAAGAGATGAAAAGAAGCTGAAGAAGGGTGAGGCCGCTAAGAAGGTAGAATATATCGTCATCAGTGAGGAGGAGTTGGAAAAAAACATCCAAATCAGCAAAGCCCTAAAGAAGGAGGTCAAAGAGGAGCTAATCAAGTTATTAAAGAAGAGGAAGAGTATCTTTGCTTGGAGCCATGAGGCTATACCCGGTATTGATCCGATGATACTCTGACATAAGCTGAATGTGGCCATGGATGCAAAGTCGATACGCTAAAGGAAAAGAGTCTATTCACTGGATAAGTATGATGTCATCTGAGAGGAGGTGAAGAAATTAGAGAAGGCCGACTTCATCAGGGAAGACATTTACCCTGAATGTCTTACGAATGCTGTCATCGTCCCCAAAGCCAATGAAAAATGGTGGATGTGTGTTGACTTTACGAATTTGAAGAAAGCATCCCCCAAGGATAGCTTCCCATTATAGAGGATTGATCAAATGGTAGACGCTACTGCCGGCCATGAATTAATGAGCTTTATGGATGCCTACTCAAGCTATAATCAAATATTCATGGATCCGACCGACGCAGAGAAGACAGCCTTTATAATCGATAAAAGGGACCTATTACTACAAGAGCATGACCTTTGCATTGAAGAATACAGGTACCACATACCAAAGGTTAGTCAATAAAATGTTTGAGGACCATATTGGGAAGAAGATGGAAGTGTATGTCGATGACATGTTGATGAAGAGCCCCAAGGTCGACACTCACGTGGCCGACATTGAGCATACATTATACATAATGGATGAGTATAAGATGAAGATCAACACCACTAAGTTTATCTTCAACTTCGGATCAGGCAAGTTCTTAGGTTTCATTATGAATCAAAGGGGGATCGAAGCCAACCCCGAAAAGATAAAAGCTTTGTTATAGATGAAGACTCCCAAAACAATAAAGGATGTGCAGAGACTAACTGCATGAGTGGATTCTTTAAACAAATTTATGTCTAGAGCTACTGATAAATGACTTCCTTTCTTTAAAGTGTTGAGCAAAGCTTTTGAATGGAACGATGAGTGTGATAATTCCTTCCAAGATTTGAAGTCCTATCTCGGATCCCCACTCTTATTCTCTAGACTAGTCCAATGAGAGAAGTTGTATCGTTATTTAACAGTGTCGGAGTCAGCCATTAGTGTCGCTATTGTCAGGGATGAGGATGGAATTCAAACTCCAGTGTACTTTAACAGGAAGGCCCTCCAAAGGGATGAGAAAAGATACCTTAAAATGGAGAAGTTGGCCCATGCTCCAATCCATACCTCAAGGAAGATGAAGCCCTATTTCCAGGCACATATCATGGTGGTCCTCACTGACTCACCCCTCAGACTGGTCATCCATAAGCCTGAGAAGTCAAGAAGGCGAATGGTCTGAGCAATTGAGTTGGGGGAATTTGATGTCTTCTACTTGCCGAGAATGGCCATTAAGGGGAAGGCCCTGGAAAACTTTGTAGTCAAGTTCATCTTGGATGAGGTCGATACAGCTTGTGAATAAGAGAGCATGGTGTGTCCTCCCCCGACTAAGGCCGAGACGAGTTTAGCAAGAAATAAGGCGTCAAAGAATGAGGAGGAGCGATACCTCTTCAAGAACGGAACCCTGGAAGAGGGTAGTTTTTCTTAAAATGGTACCATGGGGAACCTCTTCATTGATGGATCTTCATATGAGAATGGAAGTGGGGCAGGATTAATAGTGTCGGCACCAGATGGGACCAATATTGAGTATGCATTGAGGTTCAACTTCAAAGCCTCCAATAATGAATCAGAGTATAAGGCCCTCCTAGAAGGCCTCTTCCTTACCCGGGCACTAAATATTGGCCAACTCCTTGTCCATAGTGATTCCAGGTTGGTTGTTAACCAAATTCTGGGGGTATATGAGGCTAAAGACAAAAAATAGCCAAGTACTTGGGAAGGGTTAAGACAGCATTGAAGCATTTTAGCGAAGTAAAGCTGAAGAGAATACCCCGACTAGATAATGGTTGAGCCGATGCTCTAACAAGGTTAGCCTCATCCACTAAAACTGAAATTAGAAGAACGATCCCAATAGAGATTCTCCCTTGGCCGGCGATTGAAGGAGAAGAAACTACTGTGGAATTTTTTCTTCAACTTGAGTATGGGAGCTTCCTGGATGCATCCTATCATCCGATATATCAAAGAGGGGGAATTGTTAGAGTCCATAGCCAAAAGGAATAAGCTGAGGTATAAAGCATCCAAGTTCTCCCACATAGGAGACATCTTATATAAAAAACAGTTCTTGTTTTCTCTACTCAGATGTGTCCATCCATCTGAGGTAGAGTATTTTTTAAAGGACATGTATGAAGGGTCATGTTCCAGCCATATTAGAGGGAGGTCATTAGCTAAGAGGATCATCACTCAGGGTTATTGATGGCCAACATTAACCAAAGATGTAGCTACATATGTTAATAAATGTAATAAGTGCCAGAGGTTTTCCACTATACCCCATTAGCCTCATCAACCTCTTACCTCTATTACCTATCCTTGGCCATTTACGGCCTGGGGGATTGATTTGGTTAGTCCATTGCCAAGAGCTATGAATAATTATCGTTATTTGATTATAGCGATTGACTACTTTTCAAAGTGGGTAGAGGCCGAGCCGATGATTATAATCACAGAAAAGAAAGATTTCCAGTTTATCTAGAAAAACATCATCTATAGATACGTCCTACCTAAACCCTAATTTCTGATAATAGGATGCAATTTAATGACCTCTCCCTAGAGAAATGTCGTGAACGAGTCGGCATTAAGCAGTTCTTCTCCAATCCCGGTCGATCCCCGATAAATGGGCAGACAGAAGTGATGAAAAGAATAATTCTTTATGGAATCAAGAAGAGATTGGAGGATGCCAAAGGGAGATGGACTGAAGAAGTGTATGATGTCCTATGGGCTTAGAGGACGACGAAGAGAACTCCAAATGCGGAAACCCCATTCATGTTGTCTTATAGCTTAGAGGTAGTGGTGTTAACAGTGGTAGGTTTCTCAACCCATAGAGTTCAGACATACGACCCACAACAGAATGTAAAAGAGAGGAGACTGGACTTGGATCTTGTGGAGGAGAGGAGAGAAGATGTAGAGGTTAGGCAAGCTGCCTATTAGCAAAGGACAATGAAGTTCTACAATAAAAGGGTAAAAGATCGCCCATTGAAGGTAGGAGACTTGGTGTTGAAGAACACATGCAAGAAGCTTAATAAGCTTCAGTCGAATTGGCATGGTTCGTATAAAGTGGTTGAAGAGATAATTACAGGGACGTATCGATTGGAAAATCTGGAAGGGAAGCCATTCTCCAACCCATGGAACACCCACCACCTCAAAAAATACTACCAGTAAGATTCCAGTTTTTATTGTTTCTTTTTAATTCCGGTATAATACTATATGAGAAACATATGATGAATGAAAAATGAATGAAGTTTAATAAAAAATTCCAAATGTTGCCTCATATGTTGTCTATGTATCAACTTATCTTAATCTATAAAATGTCATTCGTGGTGAAGTAGCCTTAAGTTGCCTTCGGTGACATGATAGTTCAGACGGGGTTGACCTTGAAGAACGTGTGTGCTCGCGTTCAAATGATCAAATCATATATAAAACCCTTTTAACACAAACAAACCCTAAACATGCAGCAGTATGTGATTGAATAAATAGATAATCTACGCAAGAACTTTCAAACACATGCAATTAAGGAAAAATCCCCCTCAGGGGCAAAACCATTTATTTTCACTGTAATTTGTAAGAAAACGGCTTACAATCGGATTACAATGAAAATACAAGTTGACTAAGAATTACCCTCGGGTATCGGATTCTGTAGTCGCGGCTGGAATTATCCCTTTCCAGTAGGGCTGCAATGAAGAAGAAGAACGGTCTCCTCCACAAGGGTTGAACAAACCAAATTGTGTTCTTGGGTTGCAAAAGGATTCACAAAGGTATGGCAATGATGTGTGAATCAAAACATGAGTCTTGGGACTCAAAAATATGAAGACTAGATGTATTTGGACTCTCGAATTCGTCTCCTAAAGTCTTGCAAAACAGCTCCCCCGAAGTTGGTATTTATAGGAAAAACAGATGAAGAGTTCCGCTTTTTTAAAACTCTAAAAATCTTATCAGCGTACAGGTACACCGAACCGGTTTGGTGGTACCATTCTGGTATGGGGTTAAAAAACAGCATTCTTCAAGGAATTTTCTCCAACTTCAAAAGGTCGTAACTTCTTCACCGTAGCTCGGATTGAGGTGCTGTTTCTTCCAGTATCTTCGTTGCGGCGAGCTCTTCAACTTTCCAGTTGACTAGACCTCCGAACTATGGATGTGAAATTACAAAAATGCCCTTGAACTTCCCTATCAAGCCTTGTTTCACTGTTTTGACTTCCCTTGCCTTCCACTTGCATTTTGTGCCTAAAATCAAGGAACGTGAAATCGTTGTGGCAGATGAGGGACACATTTAGGAGTTGTTGAATGCTTGATGCTTGGAATTCGGATAGAGGCCGTCATGAGCGATCGTGTAGAGACGTGCCAGATGTAGCCGAATGTAGCGACGTATGACATACAAAACTGTAAGATAACGGACATGAGAATTATGTCCTTGCAAATCTCCCCCTATGTCTATGCCGGTACATACATAAAAATCCGAATTATCAAGTAACAAAATTGCCTATACAAATCTACCCTTCCATGAACCCAAAACTGGAAAGATAAAAATGAATAAGTCTTCATCGTTTGACCTTCAAGTCTTCAATACATTCAAAGCTTTTCTCATCAGGGTGTGCAATTCAATAATCATCAATGTAGTACCTACACACATGAAATAAAGCAAAATACCAAGTGACATATAGAGTTTGAAATGATGAGATAAACATATATATATCAATTTATGAACAAACTCAAATTTCAAAAAACTCCCCCATAATAAGATAATTCATTCTCCCCCTTTTTATGATGTCCCCAAATAGACAAATGAGAGAAATAAATCAAATAAGCTAGTGCGGGGTGTCACACGGATAAAATCACACCATGACTGAACACAAAGCAACCAAGTCAATGATAGCGTAAATGAAGTGGTGTGATCAAATTCGATAGGAAAATCAATGCATACAAACATGACATATGTGCACGATGAATATTGGATATTCCTAGCGAATGAACTCAAATGCTTCCTTTGGTGTAAAAGAGTGACAGTATAAGATATTGACTCAATCAAATCAACAAATCAAAGCTCAAAATGATTTTCACACCAATAACGTCCAAAATGATTTTATGCTTTTTCAGTACTTTCAAGGAAGTGCAAACCCGTTTAGATTCTCCAACCAAACTCCCTCAGATATTATATTGAATAGAGGCATTCTAAATTCTCAAACTTTGGAGAATTGATGGTGAAACGTAAGTGGCCCATATTTGGCATGAATTGCTTTTTATTGCCTATAAATTTTTTCGGGCTCTTTTATCCTCTTTGGACCTCGGATATTAAAATTCCTCCATTTTTTAGGTCCTTTTTAACGGTGGCTTTTGCGCAAAGGATAGATGATTACCTTTCGCAGCCCCTCCCCGTTATACAAAAACACACAGTCTCACCAAAACGATTTATACATGCATTCCAATCTTGTCAAGTTTTATCGCATATTGTACATTGTATAGACAGGATTGAGATGAAAACACGCAAGCCAACATGAGATAGACAAGTGCAATAATCAAATATAGCCGTGCATGTGTGCAATAAAGGATATAGGAGTCAAACATGTAGGAAGATATCACTAATTACATCTCAAAGACTCCAATCAATGTAAAGCACATGGATGAAATGATGTAGCCTCTCAAATCCCTATCAAACAGTCACATGGATATATGGAATGAAGTTGTGACTTGGATAACTTACATGCTCATCCATAAAAGAAGCAAAAAAAAATATAAATCTTTTTGGTCTTTTTCAAAAAAAATTATCAAAATAAAATCTTTTTGTGCTTTTTCTCAAAAATTTTCAAAACAAAAATATATACAAAAAGTACACATGTCATAACACTAGCAAACAAGTATAAATCATGAAACCACAACTAGTGTATGACAAACATGCAAACACAATTATCTATATGATATGGCAAGTGAAGAATCATGTGCAAGCAAATGGGAATTAACTTGTCTAAAATCTAGTGCCTCTAAAAGTGATTTCCTAACCCAAATAGGTGTGAAACGTCGTGTGGAGGCTTCGGGAACCACAGGAACACTAGACATAAACTTCCTAGGACATTTTCCAAGATCAAAACAAAAACGCCTAAGGTGACCTTTCCTACCACAATGTGAACATGTGAAAACGGGAGGAATGTTACCTAAAGTGTGATCTTTTCTAACATCCTTGGGATTAATTGACCCTCTAAAATAGATAATGGTTTTGGCTTTAGCACTAGAAACATGAGAACAAGATGAGCCATTACCATCATAATCAAACCTACTTGAATAGTTTAAATCATTTTTCAACTTCAAAATATTTGATTCAAGCAACAAATTAGACTCTTCCCAAGACAAGGATTGCTTTTTCAAATTTTCAACAATTTCTAAAAGGGTATCCCTCTCCCCCTCAATTAAGGCAGACTTTTCCCTAAGAGTCTCTTCACGTGCCACAAATTCATTGATTAAAATATTTTTTCATCTTTGGCACAAACACAAACCATTGAATTTTTAAGGTCCTCCAATTCTTTTTCTAAAACAAGGACCCTATCATCACTCTCCTTCTTGGACAATTTTAAAGAAACAAAGTCATGGTCCAAGGAAACAAGTTTTTCACGATAAAAATCTCTTTGATTTTGAACCGTTTGCAAAAGATCCATCGCGGATTTAAAACGAGAATTTTCTTTTTCCAAAACTTTAATTCTTTTTCAAAGTTTCAAATTCAAACTTTTTAAATTTTCAGCATGGTCGTGAACTTTTTCAAAAATAGGCTCCTCATTAAACAGGCGTTCCATTGAAAAATTGCGATTTTTCACAAAATTGATTTTAAAAAAAATCAATATCACACGATTTTGCGGAAAATAGGATCACTCGATAATTTAGAGTAACCCGCTCTGATACCAATTTGAAAGACGTGTGTACTCGCGTTCAAATGATCAAATCATATATAAAACCCTTTTAACACAAACAAACCCTAAACATGCAGCAGTATGTGATTGAATAAATAGATAATCTACGCAAGAACATTCAAACACATGCAATTAAGGAAAAATCCCCCTCAGGGTCAAAATCATTTATTTTCACTATAATTTGTAAGAAAACGGCTTACAATCGGATTACAATGAAAATACAAGTTGACTAAGAATTACCCTCGGGTATCGGATTCTGTAGTCGCGGCTGGAATTATCCCTTTCCAGTAGGGCTGCAATGAAGAAGAAGAACGGTCTCCTCCATAAGGGTTGAATAAACCAAAGTTGTGTTCTTGGATTGCAAAAGGATTCACAAAGGTATGGCAATGATGTGTGAATCAAAACATGAGTCTTGGGACTCAAAAATATGAAGACTAGATGTATTTGGACTCTCAAATTCGTCTCCTAAAGTCTTGCAAAATAGCTCCCCCGAAGTTGGTATTTATAGGAAAAACAGATGAAGAGTTCCGCTTTTTTAAAACTCTAAAAATATTATCAGCGTACAGGTACACCGAACCGGTTATGGGGTACACCGAACCGGTTTGGTGGTACCATTCTGGTATGGGGTTAAAAAACAGCATTCTTCAAGGAATTTTCTCCAACTTCAAAAGGTCGTAACTTCTTCACCGTAGCTCGAATTGAGGTGCCGTTTCTTCCAGTATCTTCGTTGCGGCGAGCTCTTCAACTTTCCAGTTGACCAGACCTCCGAACTATGGATGTGAAATTACGAAAATGCCCTTGAACTTCCCTATCAAGCCTTGTTTCACTGTTTTGACTTCCCTTCCGTTCCACTTGCATTCTGTGCCTAAAATCAAGGAACGTGAAATCGTTGTGGCAGATGAGGGACACATTTAGGAGTTATTGAATGCTTGATGCTTGGAATTCGGATAGAGGCCGTCGTGAGCGATCGTGTAGAGACGTGCCAGATGTAGCCGAATGTAGTGGCGTATGACATACAAAACTGTAAGATAATGGACATGAGAATTATGTCCTTACAGACCTCGTCCATAAACTATTAATAACATCGAGAGGGGTTCATTTATTAAACATCATTAACTTGGTGGAAATTCTTTCTCGACCTAGACGACAGTACATGGATGAGACGACGCTCATTCATACACTCTAAAAATGACGAGAGGGGACTTGTGATACAACACCAAAATTTGGTGGATACAAATTCAAAATCATTTAGTCGTGGTTCATTTATAAAATATCATTAACTTGGTGTAAATTCCCTTTCGGCTGAGACTATAGTGCATGGACAAGATGACACTCATCCATACACTCTCAAAATGACGAGAGGGGACTTGTGATACAACACCATAATTTGGAGGATTCAAATTCAAACTCACTTAGTTGTGGTTAATTTATTAAATATCATTAACTTGGTAGAAATTCTCTCTCGACCGAGACAATAGTGCATGGACGAGACGACACTCATTCATACACTCTCAAAATGACGAGAGGGAACTTGTGATATAAGACCATAATTTGGTAAAACAACACCCTAATTTGGTTGATTCAAATTCAAAATCACTTAGTTGTGGTTCATTTATTAAACATCATTAACTTCGTGGAAATTCTCTTTTAGCCGAGACGACAGTGCTTGGATGAGATGACACTCATCCATACACTCTCAAAATGACGAGAGTGAAATTATGATACAACAACAAAATTTGGTGGATTGAAATTCAAAATCAATTCGTTGTAGTTCAACTATTAACCATCATTAACTTAGTGAAAATTCTCTCCCGGCCAAGACGACAGTGCATGGACGAGAGAGGACTTGTGAGTTATGATAATGGAAAATTATATTAGAGCAGACATATTTGCATACCAGAAGAAAAAGATGAGAATAAAGAGCTTCATTAATAACAAAGAGTTTTACAAAAGTAGAATACAAATTCATGAAGGGTCATCCCAACAAAAACAAAAAATGGCAAAAGCTTAAACATCAGCATTTGGTTGAGTTGTTCCATCGGCAGGAGTGATCTCGATCTCAATATTGGTGGTCTCAGCCCCATAATTGTTTATGCCAGTCTCAACTGCAATATCGTTATTCTCTGTGACCTCAATGGGGTTGGTCTCCATAAGGTCGGTAGGATTTTCAACATCGACCATAGCAGTCCTGAGATGCGGATCGCTGAAGCCAAGACCTACGAAGTCATCAGGGTATAGGTCTCCAACCTCAACATGTTTGAGGGCATCCCATCATCCAGTAATATTGATGTCTCTCTCAAGATATTCGAAAACATAGACTCTGAACTCATCAGATTCCTTGAACTCAGCTATATCTTGGGTTTTAGCTTCGTCAAGGGAGGCCTTAACTGTAGCATCAATCTCGGCCTGGTTATTCTCGATCATTTTGTTTGGGCATTGGCATGCACGATAATCATATTGGTATTCTCATCCTTTGAATTGTTTATAGCAGACTTTGATTTTGAAAGCTCATCCCTAAGCTCCTTCTTTGTGGTCTCTGCATCTATGCTCTTATGAATCAAGGGAAACCTCATGTTTATCCAATCCTCCATATGATGGAGGGAGACCACACTCTGCAAAAGTGTATGGTGATAAGTCAGTATAAGATAGAATTAATGAATAGGCTACACTTCGTGAATTTTTAAAAAACTTGGACGGCCTTATGGATGGCAAATTCAATCAGCAAGGAGATGTCCAGAGATTGGAGAAAATGTCTATCGCCCTCAGAGACTAGAGAGTCGATACCATCTATAACTTTCTTAGCATAGCCGAGGATGTTCTCGTCATCAAGTTTCAATTATAAAAGACGAGTTGCCAAAGCCATGTCTGTGGAGATTGGAATCTCCTTATCAGAATAACTCTACTTTGAAGGACGATTAGTAGTAGTATCCTCGGCTCGGACATTTCATTTCTTCCCAGCATCATTGGCTCTGTCGGGGCCACCCATAGTTGATTTTTTGGTTGGGCAGTAGAGGGATCAGCCATGTTTGCTGACGAGTTTGCTTAAGTTAGGGGCCACCATTTTCCAAAGGTCATCCTATATGCCTTCTGTACGTTCAGTAAGAGATAGACAAAGTCAGTTATGTGTAAATATGAGATACGAGACAACAGTTAGTGAGAATAATTACTTACGTAACTCAGCTAAGGGGGCAACCCCCAAACCTGTCTGAGCCAAATAATATGGGGACATTAAATGCTCAAACTTAACAATACAACCATTGTCACCTTGATTACAAAGCTTATTAGCCTTCTCAAAGGCCTCAAGGTTCAATACCGGGTTAATTTTGGTCGATGCATAGACTTTAGTCCATCTCATAGGAGTCATGGGCTCAGAGGTTCCACAAGCTTGGTTGGGACTAAATTCCCAAGCCCCAGAAATGAAAAAGTATCGGGGCTTCCAGTTGTGATTTGAGGTCTGAATGAAAAACAGAACTTTTTTCTCAGACTTTCTAGCTATAAAATGGAAGTAGTAAGGCTGAGTCTTGGAAGATGAGGGAGTATAACAAGCCAGGCAAATGTTAATTGGAAGGTCGGTTTAGTGGACAATCTTCCAGAGGGAAATAAAGACGAGAATAACCCTCCAAGAATTCGGAGAAAACTAAGAGGGGACAAGTCCTAAACGAGCTAAGATGGCGTAGATAGTTGGGTGAATGGGTAGTCGAAAGCTGACTCTGAACATTTGTTCATAGATGCAGACCTCACCATGTTGTCCATGAATGGATCTTTCATCTTTTGAAGGTTTACTCATAATAATGGAGGATCCTATACCATAAAGGTGTCTTTAAACTAAAACGTCGACCTCAAAGATAAATCTCTCATAAGATTCAGCTATAGAGGTGTCACGCTCACTCTCCGCGCCACTATCTTTTGGTGCCTCAGCCTGTGGATTTTTTGGATCCCCATTTGGGAATCTATGGAGAAACTAGGCTCCAGTTGCAATTGAGAGAGGAATAGCATCTATCGGAGGCATAATGGCAACATTAGGCTTAAGTATTTGGACAGAGTCAGATTGATCTGATGACTCGGCCCTCTGAGAGTATGAGATACGAGAAGAAGCCTCGTCCACCTAAAACCCTTCATCTTGGGATGAAGAATAGGTCAAGGTCTCCTTAAATGAATCCACACTCTCGGTCGGTTGAGAGGTAGACATAAGGTCATCTGAAACAAAGGATGACTCAGACATTGAATCAATGGGTTCAGTAACTTGGGGGTATATAACAGCTAGTGGAGGTGGATAAATAGGACGAGTTGGGAAGGCCTCAGCTTTATAACTCTCGGCTTCCTCAGCCTCTAGCCTCCTGATCTGTTTAAAACACTTGTCTCTAAGGATAAGAAACTCCTCGTCTAGCTTATATAAAGGTTGAAACATTAAAGGAAAAGACTCAACTTGGGTAAAAACTGAAAAAGGAGAAAATAAACTGCAACTTTGACTCCAGTTGACTAAAGATCAAACCCAGGAAGTTAAAGTGATTTCTCCAAGAACACCAAGAACATAACCCAGGGGTCCAGGCGGAGAAGATGACCGGAGACAAGCCTAAAAAGGAAAACGGCGATTGTTTAATCCCCAAAACTCCAAAACCTAACCTCTACTACAACTTGTAACCTAGAAAAGTTCACACAATTAGAGGATTTAAGCCCTAAATTGCCAAACACACTCACCCAAAAATGATAAGCTCGACAAAAAAATCAAGAAGTAAAAAATACAGAAAAATAAAGGAAGAAAGTTAGTAAGATTCGATCAAGGGGGTTACCTAGACAAGGAGAAACCTCCTGGGAAAGAAAACTAACTAGAACAGGGAAAGATTAAGAGGTTTCAGAAAAGGCTCTAATGGCGTGTGTAGAATGCTATGAGCGGGAAATTTGGGTAGAAAGGAGAGAGATAACATATGTTGGGTTTAAATACCAAGAAATGATTACGCACATTTCCCAATACACACCATCATTTGAAGCGCGAAGCCCCAAGCATTCAGTCGTCAGTTCAACTTGGGACAGACTCTACCTAACTAGAGCAATGACATGTGCCACTCCCTGATCCATCTAGTTATATACAACCAACACATCAGAGACATATCATCAAAGGCCCCATTAACTCTTACCCCCAGCCTCCTACTCATACAGAAGGCTAAAGGCTACGGGGTAATTGATATGACCAAGTGTGACCACGTCTTAGGACGAGGGACGTTGGGTCTCATAGTCGAGTTCTCAAAAGACCTCACCCAGGGCATTTCCAAGACTCATCTAGACTAGGGTCGGCCTCATCATCTACAACCTCGATGATCTAGTAAGCCGAGACCTCATGAATGCATTTCAACAGCAAGGACATCTCTTGTCCTCTTCCCCAGTCGATACCAGGAAATGTCATGTATAGCCCCCTTTGTCTGATGCCTACGATCGAGACCACACTTGTCACTTGCCAGCATAAAGTCATGCACTACATCAGCAACCTTGTACTCGATCGGGCCGAGACCTCTCCAAATGACACTTACAGTACGAGCACTACAAAGTTCCAAAAATAACATATCCCATGTGGACAAGTCTGTTACAACCAGATTATCCCCTCACATGAGGGGATATTGAATCATCATTAGTTACATATGCTATGGACAGATGTCATCATCCTATTGGGAGCCTCCATGTCCACATGCCTACTGCATGCTTAGGGGGTGCATTACACCCCCTAAGCACTATAAATACTTATCTTCTACCTCATGGTAAAATCATCACATATTAGAAACCCTACTGAAACTCTATTGAACTGACTGTAAGAGAGAGAAAGCTTGAGTGCATGTATCTTTAGGCCATTAGAGCCTGCATTAGTGAATTTTACACACTTGTATAGTAGACGTAGGCCTTTCGATAGGCTGAACCACTTAATTGTAGTGTTTTATCTCTTTGCATCATCTCTTGCTACTGTTATATTGCTTATTTTATACCATTGTTGTATCTGTATGAGCTCATAAGCACTTTGACTTGGTGGTACCAATTCTAGTATCATCAGTGGGAATGCTGGGGTAGTTGAGAAAGCTCAGTTTGAGTGAAATCTTACGCCTGAGCCAGCTATTGAAAAACCTTCCCTTGAGGTATTTGGTGCCAAGGAAACCTCTGCATAACAAACTGAGCTATATGTATGTCCATATATTTATTTTAAATCAAAATTTAGGTGACCTGTGGTTAAGTGTGATTAGTCGGACAACCATTTGGGGCCAAATGAGCACAGTTTATCGACGCACTAAGTGTTAGCCAAAATACACTTGGGTATTTTTTAACAACTAACTGGCCAAGTGTACTTGTTCAAGCAACTATTAGGGGCTTAATATAGTACACTTGGACTTATCACCAAATGCAAAATATGTGATGAGAATTTTATATTGGCCAAATGTATTGAGCTAAGCAGTTCTGACCTAGCACAATACACTTGGACTTAGAACTAATAGAAAAATATGTAATGGAAATTTTATATTGAATAGATGTATTAAACTGAGAAGTCGTGGACCAGTACAATACACTTGGACTTAGCACTAATCGCAAAATATGCAATGGAAATTTTATATTAGCAAAAGGTATTGAGCTGAGCAGTTGTGATCCAGTATAATAGACTTGAACTTAGCACTAATCACAAACTATGCAATGGGAATTTTGCATTGGCTAAAGGTATTACGCTGAGAAACTATGACTCGACATAATATACTAAGACTTAGCATCAATCGCAAAATATGCAATAGAATTTTGTACTAGACAGAGGTGTTGAGCTGAGCAGTTGTGACTCAGCACAATACACATGGACTCAGCAACCATGTCTAGTTATAATATTGATCAATTTGATACATTTAACTCCTTTATTTTTAAGTTGTTCCTGCTCGAGTTACCCCGGTAGTGATAAAGGAGTCTATTATTGGCCTTGATCAACCTTCTTAGCCTGCCAACCAGCTGCCTTCTGAGCTTGTTCGGGAAGAAGTAATTATTATCAACCCTGCTCCTATAAATGCTCCATCTTATTAGCTAACCATGCAAACTGCTAACCACAATGTTGAGGTGCAATATCTCACCACCTTCTCCCCCCCAAGAAGAAGATAGGGCCTCAAACACAAATGTTTTATCATCTACCAGTGCGATTGGTTATACTCTTCAGTTGCCTGAGATATCTCCTAATGATTTAATGAGACAAACTAAGAGGGATTTTCCCCACATTATTTTTTACTCTTCACCGTGCGCTCATAGAGAGGTTATTTGAACTTTATAATTCCACATTTGGCCCTCATTACATATAGGCCATACCAGTCATGATGGAGTGTAGGTTGCTCGAATTTACTATTGAGTGAGATTATAAACATGCCTTTGCAGTTGCTTGACTCCTTCAAGATTAAAGAGCATATTGTCAGAGTTCAAATGTTAACTAATGATGTATTTAGTCTCACATGGTTGGCCAAAATTTTAAGGTCTTTTAAGAAGATCGACCTGCCTGCTTATTATATAAAATTCCAAGCTAGCATGAGGACCTAATTTAAAGTGGCTGAAGAGATAACTATCCTTCGTCTTAAGATGATAAAAGTTAAAGATAAGGTTGTGGTTGCACGTGAGGCCTTGGTCCAAGCTAACGCTGAGTTAGATAAGTTGTAGCAGGAGACGGAGGACTATGAAAAGAAATGATTGAGCCAACAAATGAGCAGACTGAGTTAGAATCTGCTCTCCCATGCTTTCGTCCAAGGTTGCTCGATGTTAACAACTTATGGTTTGTCATAGATGACCCAGATAACAATGAGAGTTTTATCATTTTATTTTGAGGTAGTAGTTCCTCTTGTTTTATAAAACTTAAACATTGGATGAAATATTAATTTAATTTTCCTTTACATCATTATCCACTCTCTTTATTTTACTATCTCTTATTTCTATTAATACATCAAATAAATTTGTTTGAATATTATGTAACCTCATTGTATACTTAATGATAACTCTACGCATAAGTTGTTCGAGAACATGCTCCCGATTAACCATCATAAACAAAAAAAATATGTAATTAGCAATATTACAACTGAGAATTTTCTAAAGGTGGTAGATTTTGAGCAACTTGTTGTTGAGCTTGAATATTATATTGCCTTTAATTTTGGATATCTCACAATAGCTTGAATCATAACTATTGTGAACTATGTAAGGTCCCTCCCAATTAGCTTCAAATTTTGGGAGAGAGAGACCTCTAATATGCCCTGTACAAGTTTTTAACACTGAGTCCCCCTCTTTGAACTTCCTTGCGTTTAACATTTCGTCATATGATCTTGAGAGTTGCTTCTTGTACATTTAGAAATACCTCGGAGCATTATCTTTGTGCTCATTTAGGGCTTCCGATTACAAATGTTTTCTATGAGGAAGCATCATAAGTTGTACCTATTAGAAGGTATCTCTAATTCAACTAGTAACCAGTTGGCTTTCTCCTAGTCATTCTATAAGCCCACAAAACCTCTATTATCTTTTCATCCCATGTCCTAGGGAGTTCTTTAAACATCTTTGCCAAGATATTCACCAAAGTATTAGTGGTAGCTTCGGCTTTCCCATCACACTTAGGATAGGCCACAATGGACTTGTGATGAATAATGGAATACTTATCTGTGATTAATTTCACCTCACTATCCACCAAGGGGGTTCCATTGTCATATAGGAACACCTTTGAAATTCCAAATCAACAGATGATATACTCCTTCATAAACTGTGAAACCATGCCTACTATGGCTCTCTTCAGAGGTATTACTTATGTCCACTTGGTATAGCATTCAGTAGTGACCATTGTCCAGATCTTGACCCTAGAAAAAGGGTCCATGGCACCTATAAGGTCAAATTCCCAAGTGTGGAAAAAAAATGTGGTTGAGAGAGAGTGTAGGTCCATCGAGGGAGTATGGATCATGTTTTTAAAGTTAGTAGGCCCTGCATTTTTTAACAAAATCAGTTGAATCTTTCTCAATAGTTGGCCAATAATACTTTAGAGTCATTAATTGGTCATATAGTTTTGCTCCTCCTATATGACTTGGCTCATGAGCCTAGCTTAATACCTCTTGAGTTTCCACCAACTTGATGCATCTCAAAGGCCTGTTAATGTACCATATTTGATATATCTAGTCATTTTGAATATAATACCTTATAATCCTTCGCTTTAGCTTGGTGAAATTGTCTTCATCTACTGGAGTCATCCCTTACACAAACATATCAATGTATGGTTGTCTCTAGTCATATGGTTGCTCAATGAAAATGCATTCGGCAAGCTGGTAGTATAGTTGACACATATTACAACTTCTTTAAATTATCATAGCATCTTGCTTCATCGTGGGCAAAAGTAACCTGCCCTTTGGATCCTTCGGTAGAGTGTTATTTTAGTGGTCTCATAGCTATCTAGGTGTGCTTCTTTCAATCTTTTCTTAGCTTCTTCTAGATCGACACACCTTGATAACCAACTTCCCGTATTTTTATAGTATACGTTTCCAGCAGTAACAAAGTATTGAGACAATTTAACCAAACTCAATGAACCCTCTCCTGAATCAAGTTACTTCCTTATTTCGCATCTATAATCGTTGTTATCACCTGCATGTAGCATATTTTATATAATTGATGGATATGTCCTTTTGGTGATTCAAATGATCGTCAAGTCGCCTTTCAAGGCAACCTTTTGACCAATCATCACGTAAGCATCGGCATGCATGTTCATCAGTTTAGGGTGTCCTTTTATTATCACCTCATGGAATTTATCGAGCGATCTTGAATGATTGTTAGGTAAGGTGCTATACTCATGTACATTATAATACCCCATATTTATGAGGATGTAGAATTTATTTAATTTGGTGATTAAGGATTTAAATTATCGGAAGGATTTAATTAAATTAGTGAAGTTAGATTTTTAATTAATTGGGGTTATTTTTTAAAATTCACGTGTTTCGTAATTTTAGGACGAGGTTGGATATTTTAGTAAAGTGAGTTAGATGGAAATTATGATTGCACGGTTGATTCTAAATAGATAAAGATAGTCGAAAAAGAGTACCCGATGTTAGCAATTGGGTCTCAGGACATTTTTAGGCATAATCGGGCTCGCAAGGGGTGTTTGGGCCATTTAAATTTGGCCCATAAGCTTAATTTTGGGATTAGCATAATAAAACCTAAGTTAAAGAGTTTGGGACAGACACAACTCAATAAGAAAATCCTAGTTATGACACAATAAGAAAACCCTAATTTTACAGAGGAGAAAAGAAGGAGATATTGGGAGAGCTTTGGGGAGACAAACTAAGAAGAGGGGTGTGTTCTTCATCAAATCTTCATCTACATCAAATGAAATCAGACCCTACGAATTTATTCACGCAAGTAGTTAAACTTGATTTCAATTTAATCATGGTATCTCGATTCCTATCATAGTGGGTGTGATAAAACAAATCGTTTTGGGGAGTGGGCTATTGTATGAAATGGATTTCTGGTGAATTGAGTATATTGTGTAGATTAGAGATCTAATTGATATTGTAACTTGATTTAGTGTTGTGGAAATCAACAAATAGTATGATCCCAGTAGTTATGATTGATTAATTCAGAGAAGAAAATTGAGTTTCTGTATGAGATCGTATGGAGCCAAGGAAAATCCAAATCTGGAATTGAGGACTTTAATGGAAATCGTAAATGTTGTGAAACCATCTCAAAGATTTAAAACCTGTTTGGATCATTAAAATATGATGAGAATAATTAAATGAGGTTGGGATTTGCATATTTAAAACATTGAAGGTGCATTAATGGAAGAAGCCAATGTCGTGAGGAAGAATCAGTGGGTTGTGCATTACGTCGAACGACATTGCAAGTCATTCAAATGACACTGCAAGTCATTTAAATGACAGTGTTGAATTCTTAACAGTTTAGTTCTTTCTATGTTATTTTCCTTTAGGGACTTTTAAAAGGATTTAATTGGAGAAATATTAAATCGAGGTAAATTCCTAGGATATTGGGAGATGGATATTAAGGAACAATTAAAATTAATAAGGGTGTCAAACTTATTTACAGGGATTTGTGTGATAAATTCTAAAAGGTTATGATACGGACCAAGTTAGGGGGTCCGGGCATTATGGTTAAGTGACGCCACTTGGATAAAAAATAAATTGATGGGGGAATTAATTTAATTTAGAGTTGGAGATTTGACTAGTATATTTTTAGGCTGAGTACAACGAGAGTTAGTCACACGGTAGTCGGTTCAATTTATTATAGAGATACATAATAAATTATCGATTATTAATTTAATGAGGAGTGTTAAACTTAATAGTGGGAATTCGTGTAACAAATTCTAAAAGGTGATGATATGGACCGAATGAGTGGTTCTAGGTACTGTAGTTGGGTGACACTAATTTAATAACAAAAATAATTAATGTGAGATTAATTAAATTACAAGTTAGGATAGAGACTTAGGTATTTAGGGCTAGTGCTACAGGTGTTAGGCACAGGTTAGCTGGACTTTATTAAATATATGTATACGGTAGTGTGATAGTGTGTGTGTGTGTCTATATATATATATATATATATATTTGTGTTCTTTATAAATATCGGTGTGAACGATATTTATAGGAATACATACCCCTCTAGTGCTGTCACAGGATGTTGCGTGATGTGGGTGAATCTCCTAGATAGAGAACACAGGGCGAGTATAATCCCCAATGCATAGCGTCCTTTATTTTATATTGTGATTCTTTTCGGGGTGACACACTTTAGGTATGATTCGGTCTCACAACCGGGGAACTATGACCGCCTCCGCTACGCTTATATTTTTTTTTTCGATTCGGTAAGTTAATCGTCTTTGGGTATCCGGTTTGATTTTGCATACCTGGGGTGATAGCATCTTAGAGAAAATATTTGGTGAGTCCGTACTCAGAAATGGATGGTTATTATACTTGACATGACATGTGTGTGAATGTTGTAGTATACTAGTACGTATATAATATGAGTAGATAATTATATACAGGATTAATACATAAGTGTGAATGTATTTCTTATATAAAAAGTGTGAAAGTTATATGATTTAAAAAGGAATTTCTTACATAACTAGTGTGAAAGTTATATGAAATGAAAAGGGGGTTTCCTATATGACTAGTATGAACGTTATATGATTTAAGATAGTTGAACTGATCAATAAGTTAATGAGTAGATAACTTAATAATAAAATAAGAATACTCGGGTTAGAGTAGTGTCGTGGCAACAGGTGTGATACGGCTAGTTAGGTGGGGTAGCTTAGCTAGGAAGGTTAGAAAGCAAGCGTTAGGAGTGAACATTAGATGAGGGGTGAGTTATACCTCAAGAGAGTGCGACACTAACATAAATATATAAAGTGTGCATGCATATTTATTTATTGCAATTTAACTGCTTGATAAATATATTCAAAATGTTTTACTTGGGCTCCGACCCGTGTCAAAATCTTTTTCAAAACCTTTTAAGTGTCTAGCCACAGGGACGCCCATCTTGAAGATTCTAACCGGGGATGCGCAGCTGCAGCTCATGTTCAAGTTCCAGGACTTTGCTATAAACGCTTCGTTCATTTATTCCTAGTGTAGGATCCTTACTTCAGTAATCATTTCGGCATGTCGACCTCAGATTTAGTATTCAGTTATTTATTAGACTTTATGTTTCCAGGTTACTGTTTCACTTTATTGTTGTATTTTATTGTTGAACCGATAGTTGATTCGATCATCTTTATTTATATTATTCATCATTGTTGGATTCAATTATCAGTGTGTTGATGGTTTAATTATTATTTATTTTCTCATGTTGTTAATTAATGAAAGATAAAATTTGGCACCGGTCTAATTAAATTACTAGGTGGTTAGTAACTTTAAAAAGTGGATACTAAGAATGAGCTATAAGTATCAGATTATAGAGTCCTTAGGATCTCTACGGCTTAATACGTTTCATGGTAGCATTCTTTGATATAGGTACTTAGTATAGGATTATTGTATTCCTTCACGTATGCAACTTACATTCTCCTGCTTTAAGTATAGTTGATGCAATTCATATACGAGTTCGATTGGGCTTCGTACATTGAACAATTTTGGGCGACCAACGAGGGCCATTAGAAGGAGTGCAGGGGGAAAGGCTCAATAAAAGCCATGCAATATTTTTAGAATGATGACTGCGATAGAAATCACCATGGTTATTATTCAGTAGAATGATGTTGGGATAATCACTAGGGTGTAGTATTTTCCCTAAGCACCGTCATAGAAATCAGTGGTGCAAATTTAGACTCACCCAATATAGTCAGTAAAGCGGGGAGTTAAAATAACTCTTCCGAAGAGCCATCCATAAGGATTAGAGTAAGAAAGGGAGTGTGATAGGTCAATGGAAGGAATTAACCCAAAGGTAATTACGTAAGGTGGAGTGCAGTGGCACCCAGGATTTAATTTCGGGCAAAATTTTAGCTCATAGGAGCGATGTTGTAGTGGTAAGAATCAGTCACCACAACTATGGAGAGATACCATGAATAACAAGGAATTTGGGGTGTGGCTTGACCACAAATCCTTGCATCATCTATTTAAACAGATAGGCAAAGGATATTTCAATACTTATTTCAAAAGGGTCATACGGTGGTCGGTCATAGAGGAGAGTTAACGTGTTTAGTGAGCTTCTTACTCGATGAGGGGGATACAGAGGATCAAGAAGGTCCGTAACTTAATAAGGGACTCATAGGTCGAATATGCAAGCATGGATGGGAAATACGGATATAACGATTGGTACTGTTGTCATCAATGTTGTACATTTACGATTCAAGATGAACACTTTATTGGGAATGGAGCCAAAAGAGTTGGAGAATCTAACTAATAGGCAAAACTGGAATTAACGGTGCTAATGAGTCACCATAGGAAGGGATACCTAGTGGAGGACCCATTTTAATGATTAAGATCAATAAAATTCCTACCTGGTGACGGTGGATTCAGTCAGGGTCGTCAAGGCCAGCAACGAGTCCCATAGGGCCAGTAGAGTCAAAGGGACAACTGGGGTAGCAATCAGGGTTAAGTCTACTAGGTCCGTGAGGAGGACAACCTCGATATGGCTAGTTGGACCAGAGCAAGGGGAATGACACAGAGAGGTGTCGTATGTGTAAAGAGTAGGAACACATGTGTGGAGCTTATCTGTAGTAAATTAGGGAAAAGGAACGAGATGACCAGTATGGGCAACAGTTATAAGAAGTTTTTACTTTGGTTGGGACGAGGGTGTTATGTCTAAGAACTATTTTAACCATGAGTGCTACTAACAATTGAAAGTAAGAGTTTTATCCTGAGTGATTAAGGTCTGTTTAGTGTGACATGAGTAAGTCACAGTAATTTATTAGTACTAAATTCGCATAAGAAATGGGTTTAATAGAGGTATCGCTAATATTACTAGTGTGTGTATATTTATCGTTGAGTTAGCGGGGCTCTCTTTAGTTCCATCTGCAGTAGAGAAGGTGTGGACACTGAGAGGATATATTTTATGAGGATAGCTCATTTGGATAGGTGATATTCAAGGTAAGGTTTTGTCCTAGGTATGGACTATTAAGAGATGGTTACAGCACGACTATCGTGTTCGCTGTGCCGGCATAGGATGTATATTTTTGCGATGTCTCACTTGAAAGAGGGTTGAGCTTGCGGCGATAATTTTTACGAAGTAGACTTAAGAGAATGCAGTTGTCTAGTTATATTGGATCTCGGTGCATATGGACTTTTACGGATGTGATTCACGGTATATCAGGTTCACCATTGAGCAAAGAGTTTTAACTCATTGTTGTTTACGTGATGAGAACTTAGTGATAGTGAGAACATCATATCGTGTGACGCCTTAAGAGACATAGGCATAGAAGATTCGATTTATGTGTCTGGGGGTCAGAATTTATGATATCTTAGTTGTGTGCTTTGAACCCACAGATTTCGATGACCAACAATGCTAGGGGATAGTGCATTAGGGAAAGTTCTTTTGAGCTTTGTTTCGAAATGTTACACGTATGGACCTTAATAAATGTTGGTAGTAGTGAGACGTTGTTGGATTCTAGTGCATCGATTTTAAATGTTAAATTATTGAACGTATAGAGGGAACACTTTAAGCTAAGAGTTATTAAGATATATGGCCAGTGGAGCTGGGTAGTGCTGCGAAACAAGCAATCAGAAAAGTTTAGCACCACAAGTTAAGGGTAGGCCAATATTGAGAAGAATTAAATTGCAATTTGTGGGGTAATCGAGAATACCTGTATGATATAGCCACGCCGAGAGTGCGGAGCTGAGATTGAGATAAGTATATTACATACAAGACATTAATGATAATTATGTTGGGATGTTTGGGCAATCGTATATAGTATGGTGAGACTTGGTGTTCGTTGTTCCAATAGATGATTTACTTGTGCTAGACATCACCTGAAAGAGGGCCTAGTCTATATATACGTGGATATATGTTATTGTGTGTTGCATAATAAACTTATAAGAAAATGTTTGTATTATTATATTTAATCCGGTGAGTAGGAACATTTACTGATTGGATTCAGGGTGGATAAGGATTATTATCAAGCGGGGAGATATAGATCGTGATTCATTCGCGCTAAGAAACTAGTGATCGTAAGGGGGCGTATTTCATGATATCTTTTGTAACATGAGAGTGGACGAGTATACTTTTACGTCAGGAGAAGGGAATTTGGGGGTACGTGTTATGGATTGAGGGCCTATTGGATCACAACGACCAACAATGTTAGGTAGTAGTGCATCCACTACACCAAAACTGGCGATTGGTCACGGCCAAAATCCCTGACCAAAGTTGTGGGTCGCGGACTTGGGCCGTGACCATTTCTGGCGTGACCATTTTCGTGGGTCGCGGCCCAAGTCCGTGACCAAAAACTGGTCACGGCCGAGAGGGGTCACGGAAGATGGGCGCGGACTTAGGCCGTGACCCATGTCGTGACGGGTCGCGGCCCTGATCCGTGACCCACAACCGTGACAAATTGTTCGGGGCTAAAGTCCGCGATCCACGACCGTGACAAAAAAATAAAAATAAAAATTGGTCGCGGCCCTGATCCGTGACCCACAACCGTGACAAATTGGTCGCGGCCAAAGTCCGCGACCCACAACCGTGACAAAAAAATAATAAAAAAATTGGTCGCGGCCCTGATCCGTGACCCACAACCGTGACAAATTGGTCGCGGACTTTGGCCGCGACCCACTACCGTGACAAAAAAATAAAAAAAATTGGTCGCGGCCTTGATCCATGACGCACAACCGTGACAAAAAACATGGTCGCGGACTTTGGCCGCGACCATTTTTATGCGTGACGAAAAAATAAAAATGGTCATGGACAAAGTCCATGACCATATTTAACTACAATTTTAAAAAAAATGTATTTTTTCTGTTCCAATCTTAAAATTGGGGGTCTTGTGAGTGCACCATCAGTTGCTACGTGTAACGTTTGACGCGTACGAGGTGTTACAAATATTTATTATTGGCAAAACAATAAAAAAATCACAAATTGCGAATCGAGAACGTTGTTAATAAACAAATATACATACAAACTTATAAAAATTACACGTCTTAATAATTCACAGACCAAAAAAAATGGGGCAGAGTTTCCCCTATTTTCTAGACATTCCAAAACCTATAAATGTATAAACCTACTTATGATAAAGCCCGCACGGCTATAAAATTCAACAATCAAATTATAAAAGCCCACACGGCCATAAAACTAAACAATAAAAGCCCGCACGGCTGTAACACAAAAATCAAAATCCTGAATGTCCCCAACCTATAAACAATCTTCATGTTGTAGACCATTGCCTCCTTCGTTCGTTCCGCGCGCAAAAATCCTACAAATGATGGGATACATAAAAAAAAAATATCAGTAACCAAGTAGTTTTACAAAAAATTTAATCAAGCAGAAAAATTGCATATATGAGTTAAAATTATCAGTAACCAAGTAGAAATATGCAAATTACAGTCATATTCTCAAACCGGGAGTCCCGCGGCTGCGGGGTCAGTTCCTACGAGTTACATTGGTCCCGTGGGAGGTGTTGGTGCCACCCACGGGGACGTTCGGGGCTGTTTCGAGTTCTCACCCTCTAACGCCATGTTTTTAAGCCTAAGTCTAGAAATATGCAAATTACCATCGTATTCAAAAATCGGGAGTCCCGCGGCTGCGGGGTCAGTTCCTACGAGTTACATTGGTCCCATGGGAGGTGTTGGTGCCACCCACAGGGACGGTCGGTGGCTGTTTCGAGATCTCACCCTCCAACGCCATGTTTTTAAGACTAAGTCTAAAAATATGCAAATTACCGTCGTATTCCCATACCGGGAGTCCCGCGGCTGCGGGGTCAGTTCCTACGAGTTACATTGGTCCCGTGGGAGGTGTTGGTGCCACCCACGGGGACGTTCAGGAGTTGTTTCGGGTTTTCACCCTCTAACGCCATGTTTTTAAGCCTAAGTCTAGAAATATGCAAATTACAGTCGTATTCTCAAAACGGGTGTCCCGCGGCTGCGGGGTCAGTGCTTACGAGTTACATTGGTCCCGTGGGAGGTGTTGGTGCCACCCACGGGGATGTTCGGTGGCAGTTTCGAGTTCTCACCCTCTAACGCCATGTTTTTAAGCCTAAGTCCAGAAATTTGCAAATTACCGTCGTATTCTCAAACCGGGAGTCCCACGACTGTGGGGTCAGTTCCTACGAGTTCCATTGGTCCCGTGGGAGGTGTTGGTGCCACCCACGGCGACATTCGGTGGCAATTTTGAGTTCTCACCCTCTAACGCCATGTTTTTAAGCCTAAGTCTAGAAACATGCAAATTACCGTCGTATTCTCGAACCGGGAGTCCCGCGGCTGCGGGGTCAGTTCCTACGAGTTACATTGGTCCCGTGGGAGGTGTTGGTGCCACCCACGAGGACGTTCGGGGCTGTTTCGAGATCTCACCCTCTAACGCCATATTTTGCTTAAGTCTAGAAATATGCAAATTATCGTCGTATCCTCAAACCGGGTGTCCCGCGGCTGCGGGGTCAGTTCCTACGAGTTACATTGGTCTCGTGGGAGGTGTTGGTGCCACCCACGGGGACGTTCGGTGGCAGTTTCGAGTTCTCACCCTCTAACGCCATGTTTTTAAGCCGAAGTCTAGAAATATGCAAATTATCGTAGTATTCTAAAACCGGGAGTCCCGCGGCTGCGGGGTTAGTTCCTACGAGTTACATTGGTCCCGTGGGAGGTGTTGGTGCCACCCACGGGGACGTTTGGGGGCTGTTTCGGGTTTTCACCCTCTAACGCCATGTTTTTAAGCCTAAGTCTATAAATATGCAAATTACCGTCGTATTCTAAAACCGGGAGTCCCGCGGCTGCGGGGTCAGTTCCTACGAGTTACATTGGTCCCGTGGGAGGTGTTGGTGCCACCCACGGGGATGTTCGGTAGAAGTTTCGAGTTCTCACCCTTTAACGCCATGTTTTTAAGCCGAAGTCTAGAAATTTGCAAATTATCTTCGTATTCTCAAACCGGGAGTCCCGCGGCTGCGGGGTCAGTTCCTACCAGTTACATTGGTCCCGTGGGAGGTGTTGGTGCCACCCACGGGGACGTTCAGGGGTTGTTTCGGGTTTTCACCCTCTAACGTCATGTTTTTAAGCCTAAGTGTAGAAATATACAAATTACCGTCGTATTCTCAAACTGGGTGTCCCGCGGCTGCGGGGGTCAGTTCCTACGAGTTACATTGGTCCCGTGGGAGGTGTTGGTACCACCCACGGGGACGTTCGGTGGCAGTTTCGAGTTCTCACCCTCTAATGCCATGTTTTTAAGCCTATGTCTAGAAATTTGCAAATTACCGTCGTATTCTCAAACCGGGAGTCCCGCGGCTGCGGGGTCAATTCCTACGAGTTACATTGGTCCCGTGGTAGGTGTTGGTGCCACCCACGGGGACGTTCGGGGGCTGTTTAGGGTTTTCAGCCTCTAACGCCATGTTTTAAAGCCTAAGTCAAGAAATATGCAAATCACCGTCATATTCTCAAACCGGGAGTCCCGCGACGGCAGGGTCAGTTCCTACGAGTTACATTGGTCCCGTGGGAGATGTTGGTGCCACCCACGGGGACGTTCGGGGGTTGTTTAGGGTTTTCACCCTCTAACGCCATGTTTTTAAGCCGAAGTCTAGAAATATACAAATTACCGTCGTATTCTCAATCCGGGAGTCCCGCAGCTGCGGGGTCAGTTCCTACAAGTTACATTGGTCACGTGGGAGGTGTTGGTGCCACCCATGGGGACGTTCGGAGGCTGTTTCGGGTTTTCACCCTCTAACGCCATGTTTTTAAGCCTAAGTCTAGAAATATGCAAATTACCCTCGTATTCTCAAAACGGGTGTCCCGCGGCTGCGTGGTCAGTTCTTATGAGTTACATTGGTCCCGTGGGAGGTGTTGGTGCCACCCACGGGGACGTTCGGTTGCAGTTTCGAGTTCTCACCCTCTAACGCCATGTTTTTAAGCCTAAGTCTAGAAATTTGCAAATTACCGTCGTATTCTCAAACCGGGAGTCCCGCGGCTGTGGGGTCAGTTCCTACGAGTTACATTGGTCCCGTGGGAGGTGTTGGTGCCACCCACGGGGACGTTCGGTGGCAGTTTCGAGTTCTCACCCTCTAACGCCATGTTTTTAAGCCTAAGTCTAGAAATATGCAAATTACAGTCGTATTCTCAAACCGGGAGTCCCGCGGCTGCGGGATCAGTTCCTACGAGTTACATTGGTCCCGTGGGAGGTGTTGGTGCCACCCACGGGGACGTTCGGGGGTTGTTTCGAGATCTCACCCTCTAACGCCATGTTCTGCTTAAGTCTAGAAATATGCAAATTACCGTCGTATTCTCAAACCGGGAGTCCCGCGACTGCGGGGTCTATTCCTACGAGTTACAGTGGTCCCGTGGGAGGTGTTGGTGCCACCCACGGGGACGTTCGGTGGCAGTTTCGAGTTCTCCCCCTCTAACGCCATGTTTTTAAGCCTAAGTCTAGAAATATGCAAATTACTGTCGTATTCTCAAACCGGGAGTCCCGCGGCTGCGGGGTCCGTTCCTACGAGTTACATTGGTCCCGTGGGAGGTGTTGGTGCCACCCACGGGGACGTTCGGTGGCAGTTTCGAGTTCTCACCCTCTAACGCCTTGTTTTTAAGCCTAAGTCTAGAAAATATGAAAATTTCCGTCGTATTCTCAAATCGGGAGTCCCGCGGCTGCGGGGTCAGTTCCAACGAGTTACATTGGTCCTGTGGGAGGTGTTGGTGCCACCCACGGGGACGTTCGGGGGGTGTTTCGGGTTTTCACCCTCTAACGCCATGTTTTTAAGCCTTAGTCTAGAAATTTGCAAATTAACGTCGTATTCTCAAACCGGGAGTCCCGCGGCTGCGGGGTCAGTTCCTACGAGTTACATTGGTCCCGTGGGTGGTGTTGGTGCCACCCACGAGGACGTTCGGGGGCTGTTTCGAGATCTCACCCTCTAACGCCATGTTTTTAAGCCTAAGTCTAGAAATATGCAAATTACCGTCGTATTCCCATACCGGGTGTCCCGCGGTTGTGGGGTCAGTTCCTACGAGTTACATTGGTCCCGTGGGAGGTGTTGGTGCCACCCACGGGGATGTTCGGTGGCAGTTTCGAGTTCTCACCCTCTAACGCCATGTTTTTAAGCCTAAGTCTAGAAATATTCAAATT
This sequence comes from Sambucus nigra, assembly GCA_949130495.1. NCBI lineage: Eukaryota > Viridiplantae > Streptophyta > Magnoliopsida > Dipsacales > Adoxaceae > Sambucus > Sambucus nigra. The sequence continues at coordinate 670,060,962 of OX422207.1, read as the reverse complement.
ACCGTCGTATTCTCAAACCGGGAGTCCCGCGGCTGCGGGGTCAGTTCCTATGAGTTACATTGGTCCCGTGGGAGGAGTTGGTGCCACCCACGGGGCCGTTCGGGGGTTGTTTCGAATTTTCACCCTCTAACGCCATCCTTTTAAGCCTAAGTCTAAAATAAGCAAATTACCGTCATAGTCTCAAACCGGGACTCTCGCGGCTGCGCGATCTGTTCCTACGAGTTACATTGGTCCCGTGTGAGGTATTGGTGCCACCCACGGGACCGTTCGGGGGCTGTTTCGAGTTTTCACCCTCTAACGCCATGTTTTGCCTAAGTCAAGAAATATGCAAATTACCGTCATATTCTAAAACCGGGAGACCCGCGGCTGCAGGGTCAGTTCCTACGAGTTACATTTGTCTCGTGGGAGGTGTTGGTACCACCCACGGGGCCGTTCGGGGGTTGTTTTGAGTTTTCACCCTCTAACGCCATGTTTTTAAGCCTAAGTCTATAAATATGCAAATTACCGTCGTACTCTCATACTGGGAGTCCCGCGGCTGCGGGGTCAGTTCCTACGAGTTACATTGGTCCCGTGAGAGGTGTTGGTGCCACCCACGGGGACGTTCGGGGGCTGTTTAGGGTTTTCACCCTCTAACGCCATGTTTTTAAGCCTTAGTCTAGAAATTTGCAAATTACCGTCGTATTCTCAAACTGGGAGTCCCGCGGCTGCGGGGTCAGTTTCTACGAGTTACATTGGTCCCATGGGAGGTGTTGGTGCCACCCACGGGGACGTTCGGGGGGTGTTTCGGGATCTCACCCTCTAACGCCATGTTTTTAAGCCTAAGTCTAGAAATATGCAATTTACCGTCGTATTCTCAAATCGGGAGTCCCGCGGCTGCGGGGTTAGTTCCTACGAGTTACATTGGTCCCGTGGGTGGTGTTGGTGCCACCCACGAGGACGTTCGGGGGCTGTTTCGAGATCTCACCCTCCAACGCCATGTTTTTAAGCCTAAGTCTAGAAATATGCAAATTACCGTCGTATTCCCATACCGGGAGTCCCGCGGCTGCGGCGTCAGTTCCTACGAGTTACATTAGTCCCGTGGGAGGTGTTGGTGCCACCCACGGGGACGTTCAGGAGCTGTTTCGGGTTTTCACCCTCTAACGCCATGTTGTTAAGCCTAAGTCTAGAAATATGCAAATTACCGTCGTATTCTCAAACCGGGTGTCCTGCGGCTGCGGGGTCAGTTCCTACGAGTTACATTGGTCCCGTGGGAGGTGTTGGTGTCACCCACGGGGATGTCCAGTGGCAGTTTCGAGCTCTCACCCCCTAACGCCATGTTTTTAAGCCTAAGTCTAGTAATTTGCAAATTACCGTCATATTCTCAAACTGGGAGTCCCACGACTGTGGGGTCAGCTCCTACGAGTTACATTGGTTCCGTGGGAGGTGTTGGTGCCACCCACGGGGACGTTCGGTGGAAGTTTTGAGTTCTCACCCTCTAACGCCATGTTTTTAAGCCTAAGTCTAGAAACATGCAAATGACCGTCGTATTCTCGAACCGGGAGTCCCGCGGCTGCGGGGTTAGTTCCTACGAGTTACATTGGTCCCGTGGGAGGTGTTGGTACCACCCACGGGGACGTTCAGGAGTTGTTTCGGGTTTTCACCCTCTAACGCCATGTTTTTAAGCCTAAGTCTAGAAATATGCAAATTACCGTCGTATTCTCAAACCGGGTGTCCCGCGGCTGCGGGGTCAGTGCTTACGAGTTACATTGGTCCCGTGGGAGGTGTTGGTGCCACCCACGGGGATGTTCGGTGGCAGTTTCGAGTTCTCACCCTCTAACGCCATGTTTTTAAGCCTAAGTTCAGAAATTTGCAAATTACCGTCGTATTCTCAAACCGGGAGTCCCACGACTGTGGGGTCAGTTCCTACGAGTTCCATTGGTCAAGTGGGAGGTGTTGGTGCCACCCACGGGGACATTCGGTGGCAGTTTTGAGTTCTCACCCTCTAACGCCATGTTTTTAAGCCTAAGTCTAGAAACATGCAAATTACCGTCGTATTCTCGAACCGGGAGTCCCGCGGCTGCGGGGTCAGTTCCTACAAGTTACATTGGTCCCGTGGGAGGTGTTGGTGCCACCCACGAGGACGTTCGGGGCTGTTTCGAGATCTCACCCTCTAACGCCATGTTTTGCTTAAGTCTAGAAATATGCAAATTATCGTCGTATCCTCAAACCGGGTGTCCCGCGGCTGCGGGGTCAGTTCCTACGAGTTACATTGGTCTCGTGGGAGGTGTTGGTGCCACCCACGGGGACGTTCGGTGGCAGTTTCGAGTTCTCACCCTCTAACGCCATGTTTTTAAGCCTAAGTCTAGAAATATGCAAATTACCGTAGTATTCTAAAACCGGGAGTCCCGCGGCTGCGGGGTCAGTTCCTACGAGTTACATTGGTCCCGTGGGAGGTGTTGGTGCCACCCACGGGGACGTTCGGGGGCTGTTTCGGGTTTTCACCCTCTAACGCCATGTTTTTAAGCCTAAGTCTAGAAATATGCAAATTACCGTCGTATTCTAAAACCGGGAGTCCCGCGGCTGCGGGGTCAGTTCCTACGAGTTACATTGGTCCCGTGGGAGGTGTTGGTTCCACCCACGGGGATGTTCGGTGGAAGTTTCGAGTTCTCACCCTTTAACTCCATGTTTTTAAGCCGAAGTCTAGAAATTTGAAAATTATCGTCGTATTCTCAAACCGGGAGTCCCGCGGCTGCGGGGTCAGTTCCTACCAGTTACATTGGTCCCGTGGGAGGTGTTGGTGCCACCCACGGGGACGTTCAGGGGCTGTTTCGGGTTTTCACCCTCTAACGTCATGTTTTTAAGCCTAAGTGTAGAAATATACAAATTACCGTCGTATTCTCAAACCGGGTGTCCCGCGGCTGCGGGGTCAGTTCCTACGAGTTACATTGGTCCCGTGGGAGGTGTTGGTACCACCCACGGGGACGTTCGGTGGCAGTTTCGAGTTCTCACCCTCTAACGCCATGTTTTTAAGCCTATGTCTAGAAATTTGCAAATTACCGTCGTATTCTCAAACCGGGAGTCCCGCGGCTGCGGGGTCAGTTCCTACGAGTTACATTGGTCCCGTGGGAGATGTTGGTGCCACCCACGGGGACGTTCGGGGGTTGTTTAGGGTTTTCACCCTCTAACGCCATGTTTTTAAGCCGAAGTCTAGAAATATACAAATTACCGTCGTATTCTCAATCCGGGAGTCCCGCAGCTGCGGGGTCAGTTCCTACAAGTTACATTGGTCCCGTGGGAGGTGTTGGTGCCACCCACGGGGACGTTCGGAGGCTGTTTCGGGTTTTCACCCTCTAACGCCATGTTTTTAAGCCTAAGTCTAGAAATATGCAAATTACCCTCGTATTCTCAAAACGGGTGTCCCGCGGCTGCGTGGTCAGTTCTTATGAGTTACATTGGTCCCGTGGGAGGTGTTGGTGCCACCCACGGGGACGTTCGGTGGCAGTTTCGAGTTCTCACCCTCTAACGCCATGTTTTTAAGCCTAAGTCTAGAAATTTGCAAATTACCGTCGTATTCTCAAACCGGGAGTCCCGCGGCTGTGGGGTCAGTTCCTACGAGTTACATTGGTCCCGTGGGAGGTGTTGGTGCCACCCACGGGGACGTTCGGTGGCAGTTTCGAGTTCTCATCCTCTAACGCCATGTTTTTAAGCCTAAGTCTAGAAATATGCAAATTACAGTCGTATTGTCAAACCGGGAGTCCCGCGGCTGCGGGGTCAGTTCCTAGGAGTTACATTGGTCCCGTGGGAGGTGTTGGTGCCACCCACGGGGACGTTCGGGGGTTGTTTCGAGATCTCACCCTCTAATGCCATGTTCTGCTTAAGTCTAGAAATATGCAAATTACCGTCGTATTCTCAAACCGGGAGTCCCGCGGCTGCGGGGTCTGTTCCTACGAGTTACAGTGGTCCCGTGGGAGGTGTTGGTGCCACCCACGGGGACGTTCGGTGGCAGTTTCGAGTTCTCGCCCTCTAACACCATGTTTTTAAGCCTAAGTCTAGAAATATGCAAATTACCGTCGTATTCTCAAACCGGGAGTCCCGCGGCTGCGGGGTCAGTTCCTACGAGTTACATTGGTCCCGTGGGAGGTGTTGGTGCCACCCACGGGGACGTTCGGTGGCAGTTTCGAGTTCTCACCCTCTAACGCCATGTTTTTAAGCCTAAGTCTAGAAATATGCAAATTACCGTCGTATTCTCAAATCGGGAGTCCCGCGGCTGCGGGGTTAGTTCCTACGAGTTACATTGGTCCCGTGGGAGGTGTTGGTGCCACCCACGGGGACGTTCGGGGGGTGTTTCGGTTTTTCACCCTCTAACGCCATGTTTTTAAGCCTAAGTCTAGAAATATGTAAATTACTGTCGTATTCTCAAACCGGGAGTCCCGCGGCTGCGGGGTCCGTTCCTACGAGTTACATTGGTCCCGTGGGAGCTGTTGGTGCCACCCACGGGGACGTTCGGTGGCAGTTTCGAGTTCTCACCCTCTAACGCCATGTTTTTAAGCCTAAGTCTAGAAATATGCAAATTACAGTCGTATTCTCAAACCGGGAGTCCCGCGGCTGCGGGGTCAGTTCCTAGGAGTTACATTGGTTCCGTGGGAGGTGTTGGTGCCACCCACGGGGACGTTCGGGGGTTGTTTCGAGATCTCACCCTCTAACGCCATGTTCTGCTTAAGTCTAGAAATATGCAAATTACCGTTGTATTCTCAAACCGGGAGTCCCGCGGCTGCGGGGACTGTTCCTACGAGTTACAGTGGTCCCGTGGGTGGTGTTGGTGCCACCCACGGAGACGTTCGGTGGCAGTTTCGAGTTCTCCCCCTCTAACGCCATGTTTTTAAGCCTAAGTCTTGAAATATGCAAATTACCGTCGTATTCTCAAACCGGGAGTCCCGCGGCTGCGGGGTCAGTTCCTACGAGTTACATTGGTCCCGTGGGAGGTGTTGGTGCCACCCACGGGGACGTTCGGTGGCAGTTTCGAGTTCTCACCCTCTAACGCCATGTTTTTAAGCCTAAGTCTAGAAATATGCAAATTTTCGTCGTATTCTCAAATCGGGAGTCCCGCGGCTGCGGGGTCAGTTCCTACGAGTTACATTGGTCCCGTGGGAGGTGTTGGTGCCACCCACGGGGACGTTCGGGGGGTGTTTCGGTTTTTCACCCTCTAACGCCATATTTTTAAGCCTAAGTCTAGAAATATGTAAATTACTGTCGTATTCTCAAACCGGGAGTCCCGCGGCTGCGGGGTCCGTTCCTACGAGTTACATTGGTCACGTGGGAGGTGTTGGTGCCACCCACGGGGACGTTCGGTGGCAGTTTCGAGTTCTCACCCTCTAACGCCTTGTTTTTAAGCCTAAGTCTAGAAAATATGAAAATTTCCGTCGTATTCTCAAATCGGGAGTCCCGCGGCTGCGGGGTCAGTTCCTACGAGTTACATTGGTCCTGTGGGAGGTGTTGGTGCCACCCACGGGGACGTTCGGGGGGTGTTTCGGGTTTTCACCCTCTAACGCCATGTTTTTAAGCCTTAGTCTATAAATTTGCAAATTAACGTCGTATTCTCAAACCGGGAGTCCCGCGGCTGCGGGGTCAGTTTCTACGAATTACATTGGTCCCGTGGGAGGTGTTGGTGCCACCCACGGGGACGTTCCGGGGGTGTTCCGGGATCTCACCCTCTAACGCCATTGTTTTAAGCCTAAGTCTAGAAATATGCAATTTTCCGTCATATTCTCAAATCGGGAGTCCCGCGGCTGCGGGGTCAGTTCCTACGAGTTACATTGGTCCCGTGGGTGGTGTTGGTGCCACCCACGAGGACGTTCGGGGGCTGTTTCGAGATCTCACCCTCTAACGCCATGTTTTTAAGCCTAAGTCTAGAAATATGCAAATTACCGTCGTATTCCCATGCCGGGTGTCCCGCGGCTGTGGGGTCAGTTCCTACGAGTTACATTGGTCCCGTGGGAGGGGTTGGTACCACCCACGGGGATGTTCGGTGGCAGTTTCGAGTTCTCACCCTCTAACGCCATGTTTTTAAGCCTAAGTCTAGAAATATTCAAATTACCGTCGTATTCTCAAATCGGGAGTCCCGCGGCTGCGGGGTCAGTTCCTATGAGTTACATTGGTCCCGTGGGAGGAGTTGGTGCCACCCACGGGGCCGTTCGGGGGTTGTTTCTAATTTTCACCCTCTAACGCCATCTTTTTAAGCCTAAGTCTAGAAATAAGCAAATTACCGTCATAGTCTCAAACCGGGACTCCCGCGGCTGCGCGATCTGTTCCTACGAGTTACATTGGTCCCGTGTGAGGTATTGGTGCCACCCACGGGACCGTTCGGGGGCTGTTTCGAGTTTTCACCCTCTAACGCCATGTTTTGCCTAAGTCAAGAAATATGCAAATTACCGTCATATTCTAAAACCGGGAGACCCGCGGCTGCAGGGTCAGTTCCTACGAGTTACATTGGTCCTGTGGGAGGTGTTGGTACCACCCACGGGGCCGTTCGGGGGTTGTTTTGAGTTTTCACCCTCTAACGCCATGTTTTTAAGCCTAAGTCTAGAAATATGCAAATTACCGTCGTACTCTCATACTGGGAGTCCCGCGGCTGCGGGGTCAGTTCCTACGAGTTATATTGGTCCCGTGAGAGGTGTTGGTGCCACCCACGGGGACGTTCGGGGGCTGTTTAGGGTTTTCACCCTCTAACGCCATGTTTTTAAGCCTAAGTCTAGTAATTTGCAAATTACCGTCATATTCTCAAACCGGGAGTCCCACGACTGTGGGGTCAGTTCCTACGAGTTACATTGGTCCCGTGGGAGGTGTTGGTGCCACCCACGGGGACGTTCGGTGGCAGTTTTGAGTTCTCACCCTCTAACGCCATGTTTTTAAGCCAAAGTCTAGAAACATGCAAATTACCGTCGTATTCTCGAACCGGGAGTCCCGCGGCTGCGGGGTTAGTTCCTACGAGTTACATTGGTCACGTGGGAGGTGTTGGTGCCACCCACGAGGACGTTCGGGGCTGTTTCGAGATCTCACCCTCTAACGCCATGTTTTGCTTAAGTCTAGAAATATGCAAATTACCATCGTATTCTCAAACCAGGTGTCCCGCGGCTACGTGGTCAGTTCCTACGAGTTACATTGGTCTCGTGGGAGGTGTTGGTGCCACCCACGGAGGCGTTCGAAGGCAGTTTCGAGTTCTCACCCTTTAACGCCATGTTTTTAAGCCGAAGTCTACAAATTTGCAAATTATCGTCGTATTCTCAAACCGGGAGTCCCGCGGCTGCGGGGTCAAGTCCTACGAGTTACATTGGTAACGTGGGAGGTGTTGGTGCCACCCACGGGGATGTTCGGCGGCTGTTTCGGGTTTTCACCCTCTAACGCCATGTTTTTAAGCCTAAGTGTAGAAATATACAAATTACCGTCGTATTCTCAAACCGGGTGTCCCGTGGCTGCGGGGTCAGTTCCTACGAGTTACATTGGTCCCGTGGGAGATGTTGGTGCCACCCACGGGGACGTTCGGGGGTTGTTTCGGGTTTTCACCCTCTAACGCCATGTTTTTAAGCCGAAGTCTAAAAATATGCAAATTACCGTCGTATTCTCAAACCGGGAGTCCCGCGGCTGCGAGGTCAGTTCCTACAAGTTACATTGGTCCCGTGGGAGGTGTTGGTGCCACCCTCGGGGACGTTCGGGTACTGTTTCGGCTTTTCACCCTCTAACGCCATGTTTTTAAGCCTAAGTCTAGAAATATGCAAATGACCCTCGTATTCTCAAAACGGTTGTCCCGCGGCTGCGTGGTCAGTTCTTTTGAGTTACATTGGTAACGTGGGAGGTGTTGGTGCCACCCACGGGGATGTTCGGCGGCTGTTTTGGGTTTTCACCCTCTAACGCCATGTTTTTAAGCCTAAGTGTAGAAATATACAAATTACCGTCGTATTCTCAAATCGGGAGTCCCGCGACTGCGGGGTCAGTTCCTACGAGTTACATTGGTCCCCTGGGAGGTGTTGGTGCCACCCACGGGGACATTCGGGGGCTGTTTAGGGTTTTCACCCTCTAACGCCATGTTTTTAAGCCTAAGTCTAGAAATATGCAAATTACCATCGTATTCTCAAACCGGGAGTCCCGCGACTGCGGGGTCAGTTCCTACGAGTTACATTGGTCCCGTGGGAGATGTTGATGCCACCCACGGGGACGTTCGCGGGTTGTTTCGGGTTTTCACCCTCTAACGCCATGTTTTTAAGCCGAAGTCTAGAAATATGCAAATTACTGTCGTATTCTCAAATCGGGAGTCCCGCGGCTGCGGGGTCCGTTCCTACAAGTTACATTGGTCCCGTGGGAGGTGTTGGTGCCACCCACGGGGACGTTCGGTGGCAGTTTCGAGTTCTCACCCTCTAACGCCATGTTTTTAAGACTAAGTCTAGAAATTTGCAAATTACCGTCGTATTCTCAAACCGGGAGTCCCGCGGCTGCGGGGTCAGTTTCTACGAGTTACATTGGTCCCGTGGGAGGTGTTGGTGTCACCCACGGGGACGTTCGTGGGGTGTTTCGGGATCTCACCCTCTAGCGCCATGTTTTTAAGCCTAAGTCTAGAAATATGCAATTTACCGTCGTATTCTCAAATCGGGAGTCCCGCGGTTGCGGGGTCAGTTCCTACGAGTTACATTGGTCCCGTGGGTGGTGTTGGTGCCACCCACGAGGACGTTCGGGGGCTGTTTCGAGATCTCACCCTCTAACGCCATGTTTTTAAGCCTAAGTCTAGAAATATGCAAATTACCGTCGTATTCCCATACCGGGAGTCCCGCGACTGCGTGGTCAGTTCCTACGAGTTACATTGGTCCCGTGGGAGGTGTTGGTCCCACCCACGGGGATGTTCGGTGGCGGTTTCGAGTTCTCACCCTCTAACGCCATGTTTTTAAGCCTAAGTCTAGAAATATGCAAATTACCGTCGTATTCTCAAACCGGGGGTTCTGGGGCTGCGGGGTCAGTTCTTACGAGTTACATTGGTCCCGTGGGAGGTGTTGGTGCCACCCACGGGGACGTTCAGGAGCTGTTTCGGGTTTTCACCCTCTAACGCCATGTTTTTAAGCCTAAGTCTAGTAATATGCCAATTATCGTCGTATTCTCAAACCGGGAGTCCCGCGGCTGCGGGGTCCGTTCCTACGAGTTACATTGGTCCCGTGGGAGGTGTTGGTGCCACCCACGGGGACGTTCGGTGGCAGTTTCGAGTTCTCACCCTCTAACGCCATGTTTCTAAGCCTAAGTCTAGAAAATATGCAGATTTCCGTCGTATTCTCAAATCGGGAGTCCCGCGGCTGCGGGGTCAGTTCCTACGAGTTACATTGGTCCCGTGGGAGGTGTTGGTGCCACCCACGGGGACGTTCGGGGGCTGTTTAGGGTTTTCACCCTCTAACGCCATGTTTTTAAGCCTTAGTCTAGAAATTTGCAAATTACCGTCGTATTCTCAAACCGGGAGTCCCGCGGCTGCGGGGTCAGTTTCTACGAGTTACATTGGTCCCGTGGGAGGTGTTGGTGCCACCCACGGGGACGTTCGTGGGGTGTTTCGCGATCTCACCCTCTAACGCCATGTTTTTAAGCCTAAGTCTAGAAATATGCAATTTACCGTCGTATTCTCTAATCGGGAGTCCCGCGGCTGCGGGGTCAGTTCCTACGAGTTACATTGGTCCCGTGGGAGGTGTTGGTCTCACCCACGGGGATGTCCAGTGGCAGTTTCGAGTTCTCACCCCCTAACGCCATGTTTTTAAGCCTAAGTCTAGTAATTTGCAAATTACCGTCATATTCTCAAACCGGGAGTCCCACGACTGTGGGGTCAGTTCCTACGAGTTACATTGGTCCCGTGAGAGGTGTTGGTGCCACCCACGGGGACGTTCGGTGGCAGTTTTGAGTTCTCACCCTCTAACGCCATGTTTTTAAGCCTAAGTCTGGAAACATGCAAATTACCGTCGTATTCTCGAACCGGGAGTCCCGCGGCTGCGGGGTTAGTTCCTACGAGTTACATTGGTCCCGTGGGAGGTGTTGGTGCCACCCACGAGGACGTTCGGGGCTGTTTCGAGATCTCCCCCTCTAACGCCATGTTTTGCTTAAGTCTAGAAATATGCAAATTACCGTCGTATTCTCAAACCAGGTGTCCCGCGGCTACGGGGTCAGTTTCTACGAGTTACATTGGTCTCGTGGGAGGTGTTGGTGCCACCCACGGGGGCGTTCGAAGGCAGTTTCGAGTTCTCACCCTTTAACGCCATGTGTTTAAGCCGAAGTCTACAAATTTGCAAATTATCGTCGTATTCTCAAACCGGGAGTCCCGCGGCTGCGGGGTCAGTTCCTACGAGTTACATTGGTCCCGTGGGAGGTGTTGGTACCACCCACGGGGACGTTCGGTGGCAGTTTCGAGTTCTCACCCTCTGACGCCATGTTTTTAAGCCAAAGTCTAGAAATTTGCAAATTACCGTCGTATTCTCAAACCGGGAGTCCCGCGGCTGCGGGGTCATTTCCTACGAGTTACATTGGTCCCCTGGGAGGTGTTGGTGCCACCCACGGGGATGTTCGGGGGCTGTTTAGGGTTTTCACCCTCTAACGCCATGTTTTTAAGCCTAAGTCTAGAAATATGCAAATTACCGTCGTATTCTCAAACTGGGAGTCCCGCGACTGCGGGGTCAGTTCCTACGAGTTACATTGGTCCCGTGGGAGATGTTGGTGCCACCCACGGGGACGTTCGGGGGTTGTTTCGGGTTTTCCCCCTCTAACGCCATGTTTTTAAGCCGAAGTCTGGAAATATGCAAATTACCATCGTATTCTCAAACCGGGAGTCCCGCGGCTGCGGGGTCAGTTCCTACAAGTTACATTGGTCCCGTGGGAGGTGTTGGTGCCACCCACGAGGATGTTCGGGTGTTGTTTCGGGTTTTCACCCTCTAACGCCATGTTTTTAAGCCCAAGTCTAGAAATATGCAAATTACCCTCGTATTCTCAAACCGGGAGTCCCGCGGCTGCGTGGTCAGTTCTTATGAGTTACATTGGTCCCGTGGGAGGTGTTGGTGCCACCCACGGGGACGTTCGGTGGCAGTTTCGAGTTCTCACCCTCTAATGCCATGTTTTTAAGCCTAAGTCTAGAAATTTGCAAATTACCATCGTATTCTCAAACCGGGAGTCCCGCGGCAGCGGGGTCAGTTCCTAGGAGTTACATTGGTCCCGTGGGAGGTGTTGGTGCCACCCACGGGGACGTTCGGGGGTTGTTTCGAGATCTCACCCTCTAACGCCATGTTCTGTTTAAGTCTAGAAATATGAAAATTACCGTCGTATTCTCAAACCGGGAGTCCCGCGGCTGCGGGGTCAGTTCTTTTGAGTTACATTGGTAACATGGGAGGTGTTGGTGCCACCCACGGGGACGTACGGTGGCTGTTTCGGGTTTTCACCCTCTAACGCCATGTTTTTAAGCCTAAGTGTAGAAATATACAAATTACCGTCGTATTCTCAAACCGGGAGTCCCGCGCCTGCGGGGTCCGTTTCTACGAGTTACATTGGTCCCGTGGGAGGTGTTGGTGCCACCCACGGGGACGTTCGGTGGCAGTTTCGAGTTCTCACCCTCTAACGCCTTGTTTTTAAGCCTAAGTCTAGAAAATATGCAAATTTCCGTCGTATTCTCAAATCGGGAGTCCCGCGGCTGCGGGGTCAGTTCCTACGAGTTACATTGGTCCTGTGGGAGGTGTTGGTACCACCCACGGGGACGTTCGGGGGGTGTTTCGGGTTTTCACCCTCTAACGCCATGTTTTTAAGCCTAATTCTAGAAATATGTAAATTACCGTCGTATTCTCAAACCGGGAGTCCCGCGGCTGCGGGGTCAGTTCCTACGAGTTACATTGGTCCCGTGGGAGGTGTTGGTGCCACCCACGGGGACGTTCGGGGGCTGTTTAGGGTTTTCACCCTCTAACGCCATGTTTTTAAGCCTTAGTCTAGAAATTTGCAAATTACCGTCGTATTCTCAAACCGGGAGTCCCGCGGCTGCGGGGTCAGTTTCTACGAATTACATTGGTCCCGTGGGAGGTGTTGGTGCCACCCACAGGGACGTTCCGGGGGTGTTTCGGGATCTCACCCTCTCACGCCATTGTTTTAAACCTAAGTCTAGAAATATGCAATTTACCGTCGTATTCTCAAATCGGGAGTCCCGCGGCTGCGGGGTCAGTTCCTATGAGTTACATTGGTCCCGTGGGTGGTGTTGGTGCCACCCACGAGGACGTTCGGGGGCTGTTTCGAGATCTCACCCTCTAACGCCATGTTTTTAAGCCTAAGTCTAAAAATATGCAAATTACAATCGTATTCCCATATCGGGTGTCCCGCGGCTGAGGGGTCAGTTCCTACGAGTTACATTGGTCCCGTGGGAGGTGTTGGTGCCACCCACGGGGATGTTCGGTGGCAGTTTCGAGTTCTCACCCTCTAACGCCATGTTTTTAAGCCTAAGTCTAGAAATATGCAAATTACCGTCGTATTCTCAAACCGGGAGTCCCGCGGCTGCGAGGTCAGTTCCTACGAGTTACATTGGTCCCGTGGGAGGTGTTGGTGCCACCCACGGGGCCGTTCGGGGGTTGTTTCGAATTTTCACCCTCTAATGCCATCTTTTTAAGCCTAAGTCTAGAAATAAGAAAATTACCGTCATAGTCTCAAATCGGGACTCCCGCGGCTGCACGATCTGTTCCTACGAGTTACATTGGTCCCGTGTGAGGTATTGGGGCCACCCACGGGACCGTTCGGGGGCTGTTTCGAGTTTTCACCCTCTAACGTCATGTTTTGCCTATGTCTAGAAATATGCAAATTACCGTCATATTCTCAAACCGGGAGACCCGCGACTGCAGGGTCAGTTCCTACGAGTTACATTGGTCCCGTGGGAGGTGTTGGTACCACCCACGGGGCCGTTCGGGGGTTGTTTTGAGTTTTCACCCTCTAACGCCATGTTTTTAAGCCTAAGTCTAGAAATATGCAAATTTCCGTTGTACTCTCATACTGGGAGTCCCGCGGCTGCGGGGTCAGTTCCTACGAGTTACATTGGTCCCGTGGGAGGTGTTGGTGCCACCCACGGGGACGTTCGGCGGCTGTTTAGGGTTTTCACCCTCTAACGCCATGTTTATAAGCCTTAGTCTAGAAATTTTCAAATTACCGTCGTATTCTCAAACCGGGAGTCCCGCGGCTGCGGGGTCAGTTTCTACGAGTTACATTGGTCCCGTGCGAGGTGTTGGTGCCACCCACGGGGACGTTCGTGGGGTGTTTCGGGATCTCACCCTCTAATGCCATGTTTTTAAGCCTAAGTCTAGAAATATGCAATTTACCGTCGTATTCTCAAATCGGGAGTCCCGCGGCTGCGGGGTCAGTTCCTACGAGTTACATTGGTCTCGTGGGTGGTGTTGGTGCCACCCACGAGGACGTTCGGGGGCTGTTTCGAGATCTCACCCTCTAACGCCATGTTTTTAAGCCTAAGTCTAGAAATATGAAAATTACCGTCGTATTCACATATTGGGAGTCCCGCGGCTGCGGGGTCAGTTCCTACGAGTTACATTGGTCCCGTGGGAGGTGTTGGTGCCACCCACGGGGATGTTCGGTGGCAGTTTCGAATTCTCACCCTCTAACGCCATGTTTTTAAGCCTAAGTCTAGAAATATGTAAATTACCGTCGTATTCTCAAACCGGGGGTCCCGCGGCTGCGGGGTCAGTTCCTACGAGTTACATTGGTCCCGTGGGAGGTGTTGGTGCCACCCACGGGGACGTTCAGGAGCTGTTTCGGGTTTTCAACCTCTAACGCCATGTTTTTAAGCCTCAGTCTAAAAATATGCGAATTACCGTCGTATTCTCAAACCGGGTGTCCCCCGGCTGCGGATTCAGTTCCTACGAGTTACATTGGTCCCGTGGGAGGTGTTGGTGCCACCCACGGGGATGTTCGGTGGCAGTTTCGAGTTCTCACCCTCTAACGCCATGTTTTTAAGCCTAAGTCTAGAAATTTGCAAATTACCGTCGTATTCTCAAACCGGGAGTCCCGCGGCTGCGGGGTCAGTTCCTACGAGTTACATTGGTCCCGTGGGAGGTGTTGGTGTCACCCACGGAGACGTTCGTGGGGTGTTTCGGGATCTCACCCTCTAATGCCATGTTTTTAAGCGTAAGTCTAGAAATATGCAATTTACCGTCGTATTCTCAAATCGGGAGTCCCGCGGCTGCGGGGTCAGTTCCTACGAGTTACATTGGTCCCGTGGGTGGTGTTGGGGCCACCCACGAGGACGTTCGGGGGCTGTTTCGAGATCTCACCCTCTAACGCCATGTTTTTAAACCTAAGTCTAGAAATATGGAAATTACTGTCGTATTCCCATACCGGGAGTCCCGCGACTGCGTGGTCAGTTCCTACGAGTTACATTGGTCCCGTGGGAGGTGTTGGTGCCACCCACGGGGATGTTCGGTGACAGTTTCGAGTTCTCACCCTCTAACGCCATGTTTTTAAGCCTAAGTCTAGAAATATGTAAATTACCGTCGTATTCTCAAACCGGGGGTCCCGCGGCTGCTGGGTCAGTTCCTACGAGTTACATTGGTCCCGTGGGAGGTGTTGGTGCCACCCACGGGGACGTTCAGGAGCTGTTTCGGGTTTTCACCCTCTAACGCCATGTTTTTAAGCCTAAGTCTAGAAATATGCCAATTACCGTCGTATTCTCAAATCGGGAGTCCCGCGACTGCGGGGTCCGTTCCTACGAGTTACATTGGTCCCGTGGGAGGTGTTGGTGCCACCCACAGGGACGTTCCGGGGGTGTTTCGGGATCTCACCCTCTAACGCCATTGTTTTAAGCCTAAGTCTAGAAATATGCAATTTACCGTCGTATTCTCAAATCGGGAGTCCCGCGGCTGCGGGGTCAGTTCCTACGAGTTACATTGGTCCCGTGGGTGGTGTTGGTTCCACCCACGAGGACGTTCGGGGGGTCTTTCAGGTTTTCACCCTCTAACGCCATGTTTTTAAGCCTAATTCTAGAAATATGTAAATTACCGCCGTATTCTCAAACCGGGAGTCCCGCGGCTGCGGGGTCAGTTCCTACGAGTTACATTGGTCCCGTGGGAGGTGTTGGTGCCACCCACGGGGACGTTCGGGGGGTCTTTCAGGTTTTCACCCTCTAACGCCATGTTTTTAAGCCTAATTCTAGAAATATGTAAATTACCGCCGTATTCTCAAACCGGGAGTCCCGCGGCTGCGGGGTCAGTTCCTACGAGTTACATTGGTCCCGTGGGAGGTGTTGGTGCCACCCACGGGGACGTTCGGGGGCTGTTTACGGTTTTCACCCTCTAACGCCATGTTTTTAAGCCTTAGTCTAGAAATTTGCGAATTACCGTCGTATTCTCAAACCGGGAGTCCCGCGGCTGCGGGGTCAGTTTCTACGAATTACATTAGTCCCGTGGGAGGTGTTGGTGCCACCCACAGGGACGTTCCGGGGGTGTTTCGGGATCTCACCCTCTAACGCCATTGTTTTAAGCCTAAGTCTAGAAATATGCAATTTACCGTCGTATTCTCAAATCGGGAGTCCCGCGGCTGCGGGGTCAGTTCCTACGAGTTACATTGGTCCCGTGGGTGGTGTTGGTTCCACCCACGAGGACGTTCGGGGGCTGTTTCGAGATCTCACCCTCTAACGCCATGTTTTTAAGCCTAAGTCTAAAAATATGCAAATTACCGTCGTATTCCCATACCGGGTGTCCCGCGGCTGCGGGGTCAGTTCCTGCAAGTTACATTGGTCCCGTGGGAGGTGTTGGTGCCACCCACGGGGATGTTCGGTGGCAGTTTCGAGTTCTCACCCTCTGACGCCATGTTTTTAAGCCTAAGTCTAGAAATATGCAAATTACCATCGTATTCTCAAACCGGGAGTCTCGCGGCTGCGAGGTCAGTTCCTACGAGTTACATTGGTCCCGTGGGAGGTGTTGGTGCCACCCACGGGGCCGTTCGGGGGTTGTTTCGAATTTTCACCCTCTAACGCCATCTTTTTAAGCCTAAGTCTAGAAATAAGAAAATTACCGTCATAGTCTCAAACCGGGACTCCCGCGGCTGCGCGATCTGTTCCTACGAGTTACATTGGTCCCGTGTGAGTTATTGGTGCCACCCACGGGACCGTTCGGGGGCTGTTTCAAGTTTTCACCCTCTAACGCCATGTTTTGCCTAAGTCTAGAAATATGCAAATTACCGTCATATTCTCAAACCGGGAGACCCCCGACTGCAGGGTCAGTTCCTATGAGTTACATTGGTCCCGTGGGAGGTGTTGGTACCACCCACGGGGCCCTTCGGGGGTTGTTTTGAGTTTTCACCCTCTAACGCCATGTTTTTAAGCCTAAGTCTAGAAATATGCAAATTACCGTTGTACTCTCATACTGGGAGTCCCGCGGCTGCGGGGTCAGTTCCTACGAGTTACATTGGTCCCGTGGGAGGTGTTGGTGCCACCCACGGGGACGTTCGGGGGCTGTTTTGGGTTTTCACCCTCTAACGCCATGTTTTTAAGCCTTAGTCTAGAAATTTGCAAATTACCGTCGTATTCTCAAACCGGGAGTCCCGCGGCTGCGGGGTCAGTTTCTACGAGTTACATTGGTCCCGTGGGAGGTGTTGGTGCCACCCACGGGGACGTTCGTGGGGTGTTTCGCGATCTCACCCTCTAACGCCATGTTTGTAAGCCTAAGTCTAGAAATATTCAATTTACCGTCGTATTCTCAAATCGGGAGTCCCGCGGCTGCGGGGTCAGTTCCTACGAGTTACATTGGTCCCGTGGGTGGTGTTGGTGCCACCCACGAGGACGTTCGGGGGCTGTTTCGAGATCTCACCCTCTAACGCCATGTTTATAAGCCTAAGTCTAAAAATATGCAAATTACCGTCGTATTCCCATACCGGGAGTCCCGCGGCTGCGGGGTCAGTTCCTACGAGTTACATTGGTCCCGTGGGAGGTGTTGGTGCCACCCACGGGGATGTTCGGTGGCGGTTTCGAGTTCTCACCCTCTAACGCCATGTTTTTAAGCCTAAGTCTAGAAATATGTAAATTACCGTCGTATTCTCAAACCGGGGGTCCCGCGGCTGCGGGGTCAGTTCCTACGACTTACATTGGTCCCGTGGGAGGTGTTGGTGCCACCCACGGGGACGTTCAGGAGCTGTTTCGGGTTTTCACCCTCTAACGCCATGTTTTTAAGCCTAAGTCTAGAAATATGCGAATTACCGTCGTATTCTCAAACCGGGTGTCCCGCGGCTGCGGATTCAGTTCCTACGAGTTACATTGGTCCCGTGGGAGGTGTTGGTGCCACCCACGGGGATGTTCGGTGGCAGTTTCGAGTTCTCACCCTCTAACGCCATGTTTTTAAGCCTAAGTCTAGAAATTTGCAAATTACCGTCATATTCTCAAACCGGGAGTCCCGCGGCTGCGGGGTCAGTTTCTACGAGTTACATTGGTCCCGTGGGAGGTGTTGGTGCCACCCACGGGGACGTTCGTGGGGTGTTTCGGGATCTCAACCTCTAACGCCATGTTTTTAAGCCTAAGTCTAGAAATATGCAATTTACCATCGTATTCTCAAATCGGGAGTCCCGCGGCTACGGGGTCAGTTCCTACGAGTTACATTGGTCCCGTGGGTGGTGTTGGTGCCACCCACGAGGACGTTCGGGGGCTGTTTCGAGATCTCACCCTCTAACGCCATGTTTTTAAGCCTAAGTCTAGAAATATGCAAATTACCGTCGTATTCCCATACCGGGAGTCCCGCGACTGCGTGGTCAGTTCCTACGATTTACATTGGTCCCGTGGGAGGTGTTGGTGCCACCCACGGGGATGTTCGGTGACAGTTTCGAGTTCTCACCCTCTAACGCCATGTTTTTAAGCCTAAGTCTAGAAATATGTAAATTACCGTCGTATTCTCAAACCGGGGGTCCCGCGGCTGCGGGGTCAGTTCCTACGAGTTACATTGGTCCCGTGGGAGGTGTTGGTGCCACCCACGGGGACGTTCAGGAGCTGTTTCGGGTTTTCACCCTCTAACGCCATGTTTTTAAGCCTAAGTCTAGAAATATGCAAATTACCGTCGTATTCTCAAACCGGGAGTCCCGCGGCTGCGGGGTCCGTTCCTAAGAGTTACATTGGTCCCGTGGGAGGTGTTGGTGCCACCCACGGGGACGTTCGGTGGCAGTTTCGAGTTCTCACCCTCTAACGCCATGTTTTTAAGCCTAAGTCTAGAAAATATGCAAATTTCTGTCGTATTCTCAAATTGGGAGTCCCGTGGCTGCGGGGTCAGTTCCTACGAGTTACATTGGTCCCGTGGGAGGTGTTGGTGCCACCCACGGGGACGTTCGGGGGGTGTTTCGGGTTTTCACCCTCTAACGCCATGTTTTTAAGCCTAATTCTAGAAATATGTAAATTACCGCCGTATTCTCAAACCGGGAGTCCCGCGGTTGCGGGGTCAGTTCCTACGAGTTACATTGGTCCCGTGGGAGGTGTTGGTGCCACCCACGGGGACGTTCAGGGGCTGTTTAGGGTTTTCACCCTCTAACGCCATGTTTTTAAGCCTTAGTCTAGAAATTTGCAAATTACCGTCGTATTCTCAAACCGGGAGTCCCGCGGCTGCGGGGTCAGTTTCTACGAATTACATTGGTCCCGTGGGAGGTGTTGGTGCCACCCACAGGGACGTTCCGGGGGTGTTTCGGGATCTCACCCTCTAACGCCATTGTTTTAAGCCTAAGTCTAGAAATATGCAATTTACCGTCGTATTCTCAAATCGGGAGTCCCGCGGCTGCGGGGTCAGTTCCTACGACTTACATTGGTCCCGTGGGTGGTGTGGGTGCCACCCACGGGGACGTTCAGGAGCTGTTTCGGGTTTTCACCTTTTAACGCCATGTTTTTAAGCCTAAGTCTGGAAATATGCAAATTACCGTCGTATTCTCAAACCGGGAGTCCCGCGGCTGCGGGGTCCATTCCTAAGAGTTACATTGGTCCCGTGGGAGGTGTTGGTGCCACCCACGGGGACGTTCGGTGGCAGTTTTGAGTTCTCACCCTCTAACGCCATGTTTTTAAGCCTAAGTCTAGAAAATATGCAAATTTCTGTCGTATTCTCAAATTGGGAGTCCTGTGGCTGCGGGGTCAGTTCCTACGAGTTACATTGGTCCCGTGGGAGGTGTTGGTGCCACCCACGGGGACGTTCGGGGGGTGTTTCGGGTTTTCACCCTCTAACGCCATGTTTTTAAGCCTAATTCTAGAAATATGTAAATTACCGCCGTATTCTCAAACCGGGAGTCCCGCGGCTGCGGGGTCAGTTCCTACGAGTTACATTGGTCCCGTGGGAGGTGTTGGTGCCACCCACGGAGACGTTCAGGGGCTGTTTAGGGTTTTCACCCTCTAACGCCATGTTTTTAAGCCTTAGTCTAGAAATTTGCAAATTACCGTCGTATTCTCAAACCGGGAGTCCCGCGGCTGCGGGGTCAGTTTCTACGAATTACATTGGTCCCGTGGGAGGTGTTGGTGCCACCCACAGGGACGTTCCGGGGGTGTTTCGGGATCTCACCCTCTAACGCCATTGTTTTAAGCCTAAGTCTAGAAATATGCAATTTACCGTCGTATTCTCAAATCGGGAGTCCCGCGGCTGCGGGGTCAGTTCCTACGAGTTACATTGGTCCCGTGGGTGGTGTGGGTGCCACCCACGAGGACGTTCGGGGGCTGTTTCGAGATCTCACCCTCTAACGCCATGTTTGTAAGCCTAAGTATAAAAATATACAAATTACCGTCGTATTCCCATACCGGGTGTCCCGCGGCTGCGGGGTCAGTTCCTACGAGTTACATTGGTCCCGTGGGAGGTGTTGGTGCCACCCACGGGGATGTTCGGTGGTAGTTTCGAGTTCTCACCCTCTAACGCCATGTTTTTAAGCCTAAGTCTAGAAATAAGAAAATTACCGTCATAGTCTCAAACCGGGAGTCCCGCGGCTGCGCGATCTGTTCCTACGAGTTACATTGGTCCCGTGTGAGGTATTGGTGCCACCCACGGGGATGTTCGGTGACAGTTTCGAGTTCTCACCCTCTAACGCCATGTTTTTAAGCCTAAGTCTAGAAATATGCAAATTACCGTCGTATTCTCAAACCGGGGGTCCCGCGGCTGCGGGGTCAGTTCCTACGAGTTACATTGGTCCCGTGGGAGGTGTTGGTGCCACCCACGGGGACGTTCAGGAGCTGTTTCGAGTTTTCACCCTCTAACGCCATGTTTTTAAGCCTAAGTCTAGAAATATGCAAATTACCATCGTATTCTCAAACCGGGAGTCCCGCGGCTCTGAGGTCAGTTCCTACGAGTTACATTGGTCCCGTGGGAGGTGTTGGTGCCACCCACGGGGCCGTTCGGGGGTTGTTTCGAATTTTCACCCTCTAACGCCATCTTTTTAAGCCTAAGTCTAGAAATAAGAAAATTACCGTCGTAGTCTCAAACCGGGACTCCCGCGGCTGCGCGATCTGTTCCTACGAGTTACATTGGTCCCGTGTGAGGTATTGGTGCCACCCACGGGACCGTTCGGTGGCTGTTTCGAGTTTTCACCCTCTAACGCCATGTTTTGCCTAAGTCTAGAAATATGCAAATTACCGTCATATTCTCAAACCGGGAGACCCGCGACTGCAGGGTCAGTTCCTATGAGTTACATTTGTCTCGTGGGAGGTGTTGGTACCACCCACGGGGCCGTTCGGGGGTTGTTTTGAGTTTTCACCCTCTAACGCCATGTTTTTAAGCCTAAGTCTAGAAATATGCAAATTACCGTTGTACTCTCATACTGGGAGTCCCGCGGCTGCGGGGTCAGTTCCTACGAGTTACATTGGTCCCGTGGGAGGTGTTGGTGCCACCCACGGGGATGTTCGGGGGCTGTTTTGGGTTTTCACCTTCTAACGCCATGTTTTTAAGCCTTAGTCTAGAAATTTGCAAATTACCGTCGTATTCTCAAACCGGGAGTCCCGCGGCTGCGGGGTCAGTTTCTACGAGTTACATTGGTCCCGTAGGAGGTGTTGGTGCCACCCACGGGGACGTTCGTGGGGTGTTTCGCGATCTCACCCTCTAACGCCATGTTTTTAAGCCTAAGTCTAGAAATATGCAATTTACCGTCGTATTCTCAAATCGGGAGTCCCGCGGCTGCGGGGTCAGTTCCTACGAGTTACATTGGTCCCGTGGGAGGTGTTGGTGCCACCCACGGGGACGTTCAGGAGCTGTTTCGAGTTCTCACCCTCTAACGCCATGTTTTTAAGCCTAAGTCTAGAAATATGCAAATTACCGTCGTATTCTCGAACCGGGAGTCCCGTGGCTGCGGGGTCATTCCTACGAGTTACATTGGTCCCGTGGGAGGTGTTGGTGCCACCCACGGGGATGTTCGGTGGCAGTTTCGAGTTCTCACCCTCTAACGCCATATTTTTAAGCCTAAGTCTAGAAATATGTAAATTACCGTCGTATTCTCAAACCGGGGGTCCCGCGGCTGCGGGGTCAGTTCCTACGAGTTACATTGGTCCCGTGGGAGGTGTTGGTGCCACCCACGGGGATGTTCAGAAGCTGTTTTGGGTTTTCACCGTCTAACGCCATGTTTTTAAGCCTAAGTCTAGAAATATGCGAATTACCGTCGTATTCTCAAACCGGGTGTCCCGCGGCTGCGGATTCAGTTCCTACGAGTTACATTGGTCCCGTGGGAGGTGTTGGTGCCACCCACGGGGATGTTCGGTGGCAGTTTCGAGTTCTCACCCTCTAACCCCATGTTTTTAAGCCTAAGTCTAGAAATTTTCAAATTACCGTCGTATTCTCAAACCGGGAGTCCCGCGGCTGCGGGGTCAGTTTCTACGAGTTACATTGGTCTCGTGGGAGGTGTTGGTGCCACCCACGTGGACGTTCGTGGGGTGTTTCGGGATCTCACCCTCTAACGCCATGTTTTTAAGCCTAAGTCTAGAAATATGCAATTTACCGTCGTATTCTCAAATCGGGAGTCCCGCGGCTGCGGGGTCAGTTCCTACGAGTTACATTGGTCCCGTGGGTGGTGTTGGTGCCACCCACGAGGACGTTCGGGGGCTATTTCAAGATCTCACCCTCTAACGCCATGTTTTTAAGCCTAAGTCTAGAAATATGCAAATTACAGTCATATTCCCATACCGGGAGTCCCGCGGCTGCGTGGTCAGTTCCTACGAGTTACATTGGTCCCGTAGGAGGTGTTGGTGCCACCCACGGGGATGTTCGGTGACAGTTTCGAGTTCTCACCCTCTAACGCCATGTTTTTAAGCCTAAGTCTAGAAATATGCAAATTACCGTCGTATTCTCAAACCGGGGGTCCCGCGGCTGCGGGGTCAGTTCCTACGAGTTACATTGGTCCCGTGGGAGGTGTTGGTGCCACCCACGGGGACGTTCAGGAGCTGTTTCGAGTTCTCACCCTCTAACGCCATGTTTTTAAGCCTAAGTCTAGAAATATGCAAATTACCGTCGTATTCTCAAACCGGGGGTCCCGCGGCTGCGGGGTCAGTTCCTACGAGTTACATTGGTCCCGTGGTAGGTGTTGGTGCCACCCACGGGGACGTTCAGGAGCTGTTTCGAGTTTTCACCCTCTAACGCCAAGTTTTTAAGCCTAAGTCTAGAAATATACAAATTTCCGTCGTATTCTCAAATCGGGAGTCCCGCGGCTGCGGGGTCAGTTCCTACGAGTTACATTGGTCCCGTGGGAGGTGTTGGTGCCACCCACGGGGACGTTCAGGAGCTATTTCGGGTTTTCACTCTCTAACGCCATGTTTTTAAGCCTAAGTCTAGAAATATGCGAATTACCGTCGTATTCTCAAACCGGGTGTCCCGCGGCTGCGGATTCAGTTCCTACGAGTTACATTGGTCCCGTGGGAGGTGTTGGTGCCACCCACGGGGATGTTCGGTGGCAGTTTCGAGTTCTCACCCTCTAACACCATGTTTTTAAGCCTAAGTCTAGAAATTTGCAAATTACCGTCGTATTCTCAAACCGGGAGTCCCACGACTGTGGGGTCAGTTCCTACGAGTTACATTGGTCCCGTGGGAGGTGTTGGTGCTACCCACGGGGACGTTCGGTGGCAGTTTTGAGTTCTCACCCTCTAACGCCATGTTTTTAAGCCTAAGTCTAGAAATATGCAAATTACCGTCGTATTCTCGAACCGGGAGTCCCGTGGCTGCGGGGTCATTCCTACGAGTTACAGTGGTCCCGTGGGAGGTGTTGGTGCCACCCACGAGGACGTTCGGGGCTGTTTCGAGATCTCACCCTCTAACGCCATGTTTTGCTTAAGTCTAGAAATATGAAAATTACCGTCGTATTCTCAAACCGGGTGTCCTGCGGCTGCGGGGTCAGTTCCTACGAGTTACATTGGTCTCGTGGGAGGTGTTGGTGCCACCCACGGGACCGTTCGGGGGCTGTTTTGAGATTTCACACTCTAACGCCATGTTTTGCCTAAGTCTATAAATATGCAAATTACCGTCATATTCTCAAACTGGGAGACCCGCGGCTGCAGGGTCAGTTCCTACGAGTTACGTTGGTCCCGTGGGAGGTGTTGGTGCCACCCACGGGGACGTTCGGGGGTTGTTTCGAGATCTCACCCTCTAACGCCATGTTCTGCTTAAGTCTAGAAATATGCAAATTACCATCATATTCTCAAACCGGGAGACCCGCGGCTGCAGGGTCAGTTCCTACGAGTTACGTTGGTCCCGTGGGAGGTGTTGGTGCCACCCACGGGGCCGTTCGGGGGCTGTTTCGAGTTTTCACCCTCGAACGTCATGTTTTTAAGCCTAAGCCTAGAAATAAGCAAATTACCATCGTACTCTCAAACCGGGAGACCCGCGGCTGCGGGGTCAGTTCCTACGAGTTACGTTGGTCCCCTGGGAGGTGTTGGTGAAACCACGAGGCCGTTCGGGAGCTGTTTCGAGTTTTCACACTCTAACGTCATGTTTTTAAGCCTAAGTGTAGAAATAAGCAAATTACCGTATTACTCTTAAACTGGGAGACCCGCGGCTGCGGGGTCAGTTCCTACAAGTTACGTTGGTCCCCTGGGAGGTGTTGGTGCCACCCACGGGGACGTTCGGGGGGTGTTTCGGGTTTTCACCCTCTAACGCCATGTTTTTAAGCCTAATTCTAGAAATATGTAAATTACCGCCGTATTCTCAAACCGGGAGTCCCGCGGCTGCGGGGTCAGTTCCTACGAGTTACATTGGTCCCGTGGGAGGTGTTGGTGCCACCCACGGGGACGTTCAGGGGCTGTTTAGGGTTTTCACCCTCTAACGCCATGTTTTTAAGCCTTAGTCTAGAAATTTGCAAATTACCGTCGTATTCTCAAACCGGGAGTCCCGCGGCTGCGGGGTCAGTTTCTACGAATTACATTGGTCCCGTGGGAGGTGTTGGTGCCACCCACAGGGACGTTCCGGGGGTGTTTCGGGATCTCACCCTCTAACGCCATTGTTTTAAGCCTAAGTCTAGAAATATGCAATTTACCGTCGTATTCTCAAATCGGGAGTCCCGCGGCTGCGGGGTCAGTTCCTACGAGTTACATTGGTCCCGTGGGTGGTGTGGGTGCCACCCACGAGGACGTTCGGGGGCTGTTTCGAGATCTCACCCTCTAACGCCATGTTTGTAAGCCTAAGTATAAAAATATACAAATTACCGTCGTATTCCCATACCGGGTGTCCCGCGGCTGCGGGGTCAGTTCCTACGAGTTACATTGGTCCCGTGGGAGGTGTTGGTGCCACCCACGGGTATGTTCGGTGGTAGTTTCGAGTTCTCACCCTCTAACGCCATGTTTTTAAGCCTAAGTCTAGAAATAAGAAAATTACCGTCATAGTCTCAAACCGGGAGTCCCGCGGCTGCGCGATCTGTTCCTACGAGTTACATTGGTCCCGTGTGAGGTATTGGTGCCACCCACGGGGATGTTCGGTGACAGTTTCGAGTTCTCACCCTCTAACGCCATGTTTTTAAGCCTAAGTCTAGAAATATGCAAATTACCGTCGTATTCTCAAACCGGGGGTCCCGCGGCTGCGGGGTCAGTTCCTACGAGTTACATTGGTCCCGTGGGAGGTGTTGGTGCCACCCACGGGGACGTTCAGGAGCTGTTTCGAGTTTTCACCCTCTAACGCCATGTTTTTAAGCCTAAGTCTAGAAATATGCAAATTACCATCGTATTCTCAAACCGGGAGTCCCGCGGCTCTGAGGTCAGTTCCTACGAGTTACATTGGTCCCGTGGGAGGTGTTGGTGCCACCCACGGGGCCGTTCGGGGGTTGTTTCGAATTTTCACCCTCTAACGCCATCTTTTTAAGCCTAAGTCTAGAAATAAGAAAATTACCGTCGTAGTCTCAAACCGGGACTCCCGCGGCTGCGCGATCTGTTCCTACGAGTTACATTGGTCCCGTGTGAGGTATTGGTGCCACCCACGGGACCGTTCGGTGGCTGTTTCGAGTTTTCACCCTCTAACGCCATGTTTTGCCTAAGTCTAGAAATATGCAAATTACCGTCATATTCTCAAACCGGGAGACCCGCGACTGCAGGGTCAGTTCCTATGAGTTACATTTGTCTCGTGGGAGGTGTTGGTACCACCCACGGGGCCGTTCGGGGGTTGTTTTGAGTTTTCACCCTCTAACGCCATGTTTTTAAGCCTAAGTCTAGAAATATGCAAATTACCGTTGTACTCTCATACTGGGAGTCCCGCGGCTGCGGGGTCAGTTCCTACGAGTTACATTGGTCCCGTGGGAGGTGTTGGTGCCACCCACGGGGATGTTCGGGGGCTGTTTTGGGTTTTCACCTTCTAACGCCATGTTTTTAAGCCTTAGTCTAGAAATTTGCAAATTACCGTCGTATTCTCAAACCGGGAGTCCCGCGGCTGCGGGGTCAGTTTCTACGAGTTACATTGGTCCCGTAGGAGGTGTTGGTGCCACCCACGGGGACGTTCGTGGGGTGTTTCGCGATCTCACCCTCTAACGCCATGTTTTTAAGCCTAAGTCTAGAAATATGCAATTTACCGTCGTATTCTCAAATCGGGAGTCCCGCGGCTGCGGGGTCAGTTCCTACGAGTTACATTGGTCCCGTGGGTGGTGTTGGTGCCACCCACGAGGACGTTCGGGGGCTGTTTCGAGATCTCACCCTCTAACGCCATGTTTTTAAGCCTAAGTCTAGAAATATGCAAATTACCGTCGTATTCCCATACCGGGAGTCCCGCGGCTGCGGGGTCAGTTCCTACGAGTTACATTGGTCCCGTGGGAGGTGTTGGTGCCACCCACGGGGATGTTCGGTGGCAGTTTCGAGTTCTCACCCTCTAACGCCATATTTTTAAGCCTAAGTCTAGAAATATGTAAATTACCGTCGTATTCTCAAACCGGGGGTCCCGCGGCTGCGGGGTCAGTTCCTACGAGTTACATTGGTCCCGTGGGAGGTGTTGGTGCCACCCACGGGGATGTTCAGAAGCTGTTTTGGGTTTTCACCGTCTAACGCCATGTTTTTAAGCCTAAGTCTAGAAATATGCGAATTACCGTCGTATTCTCAAACCGGGTGTCCCGCGGCTGCGGATTCAGTTCCTACGAGTTACATTGGTCCCGTGGGAGGTGTTGGTGCCACCCACGGGGATGTTCGGTGGCAGTTTCGAGTTCTCACCCTCTAACCCCATGTTTTTAAGCCTAAGTCTAGAAATTTTCAAATTACCGTCGTATTCTCAAACCGGGAGTCCCGCGGCTGCGGGGTCAGTTTCTACGAGTTACATTGGTCTCGTGGGAGGTGTTGGTGCCACCCACGTGGACGTTCGTGGGGTGTTTCGGGATCTCACCCTCTAACGCCATGTTTTTAAGCCTAAGTCTAGAAATATGCAATTTACCGTCGTATTCTCAAATCGGGAGTCCCGCGGCTGCGGGGTCAGTTCCTACGAGTTACATTGGTCCCGTGGGTGGTGTTGGTGCCACCCACGAGGACGTTCGGGGGCTGTTTCAAGATCTCACCCTCTAACGCCATGTTTTTAAGCCTAAGTCTAGAAATATGCAAATTACAGTCATATTCCCATACCGGGAGTCCCGCGGCTGCGTGGTCAGTTCCTACGAGTTACATTGGTCCCGTAGGAGGTGTTGGTGCCACCCACGGGGATGTTCGGTGACAGTTTCGAGTTCTCACCCTCTAACGCCATGTTTTTAAGCCTAAGTCTAGAAATATGCAAATTACCGTCGTATTCTCAAACCGGGGGTCCCGCGGCTGCGGGGTCAGTTCCTACGAGTTACATTGGTCCCGTGGGAGGTGTTGGTGCCACCCACGGGGACGTTCAGGAGCTGTTTCGAGTTCTCACCCTCTAACGCCATGTTTTTAAGCCTAAGTCTAGAAATATGCAAATTACCGTCGTATTCTCAAACCGGGGGTCCCGCGGCTGCGGGGTCAGTTCCTACGAGTTACATTGGTCCCGTGGTAGGTGTTGGTGCCACCCACGGGGACGTTCAGGAGCTGTTTCGAGTTTTCACCCTCTAACGCCAAGTTTTTAAGCCTAAGTCTAGAAATATGCAAATTTCCGTCGTATTCTCAAATCGGGAGTCCCGCGGCTGCGGGGTCAGTTCCTACGAGTTACATTGGTCCCGTGGGAGGTGTTGGTGCCACCCACGGGGACGTTCAGGAGCTATTTCGGGTTTTCACCCTCTAACGCCATGTTTTTAAGCCTAAGTCTAGAAATATGCGAATTACCGTCGTATTGTCAAACCGGGTGTCCCGCGGCTGCGGATTCAGTTCCTACGAGTTACATTGGTCCCGTGGGAGGTGTTGGTGCCACCCACGGGGATGTTCGGTGGCAGTTTCGAGTTCTCACCCTCTAACACCATGTTTTTAAGCCTAAGTCTAGAAATTTGCAAATTACCGTCGTATTCTCAAACCGGGAGTCCCACGACTGTGGGGTCAGTTCCTACGAGTTACATTGGTCCCGTGGGAGGTGTTGGTGCTACCCACGGGGACGTTCGGTGGCAGTTTTGAGTTCTCACCCTCTAACGCCATGTTTTTAAGCCTAAGTCTAGAAATATGCAAATTACCGTCGTATTCTCGAACCGGGAGTCCCGTGGCTGCGGGGTCATTCCTACGAGTTACAGTGGTCCCGTGGGAGGTGTTGGTGCCACCCACGAGGACGTTCGGGGCTGTTTCGAGATCTCACCCTCTAACGCCATGTTTTGCTTAAGTCTAGAAATATGAAAATTACCGTCGTATTCTCAAACCGGGTGTCCTGCGGCTGCGGGGTCAGTTCCTACGAGTTACATTGGTCTCGTGGGAGGTGTTGGTGCCACCCACGGGACCGTTCGGGGGCTGTTTTGAGATTTCACACTCTAACGCCATGTTTTGCCTAAGTCTATAAATATGCAAATTACCGTCATATTCTCAAACTGGGAGACCCGCGACTGCAGGGTCAGTTCCTACGAGTTACGTTGGTCCCGTGGGAGGTGTTGGTGCCACCCACGGGGACGTTCGGGGGTTGTTTCGAGATCTCACCCTCTAACGCCATGTTCTGCTTAAGTCTAGAAATATGTAAATTACCATCATATTCTCAAACCGGGAGACCCGCGGCTGCAGGGTCAGTTCCTACGAGTTACGTTGGTCCCGTGGGAGGTGTTGGTGCCACCCACGGGGCCGTTCGGGGGCTGTTTCGAGTTTTCACCCTCGAACGTCATGTTTTTAAGCCTAAGCCTAGAAATAAGCAAATTACCATCGTACTCTCAAACCGGGAGACCCGCGGCTGCGGGGTCAGTTCCTACGAGTTACGTTGGTCCCCTGGGAGGTGTTGGTGCTACCACGAGGCCGTTCGGGAGCTGTTTCGAGTTTTCACACTCTAACGTCATGTTTTTAAGCCTAAGTGTAGAAATAAGCAAATTACCGTATTACTCTTAAACTGGGAGACCCGCGGCTGTGGGGTCAGTTCCTACAAGTTACGTTGGTCCCCTGGGAGGTGTTGGTGCCACCCACGGGGCCGTTCGGGGGCTGTTTCGAGTTTTCACCCTCTAACGTCATGTTTTTAAACCTAAGTCTTGAAATATGAAAATTCCCGTATTACTCTCAAACCGGGAGACCCGCGGCTGCGGGGTCAGTTCCTACGAGTTACTTGGTCCCGTGGGAGGTGTTGGTGCCACCCACGGGGCCGTTCGGGGCCTGTTTTGAGTTTTCACCCTCTAACGTCATGTTTTTAAGCCTAAGTCTAGAAATAAGCAAATTACTGTCGTACTCTAAAACCGGGAGACCCGCGGCTACGGGGTTTGTTCCTACGAGTTAATTTGGTCCCGTGGGAGGTGTTGGAGTCACCCACGGGGCCGTTTGGGGGCTATTTCGAGTTCTCACCCTCTAACGCCATGTTTTTAAGCCTAAGTCTAGAAATTTACAAATTACCATCTTATTCTCAAACCGGGAGTCCCGCGGCTGCGGTTTCAGTTCCTACGAGTTACATTGGTCCCGTGGGAGGTGTTGGTGCCACCCACGGGGACGTTCGGGGGGTGTTTCGGGTTTTCACCCTCTAACTCCATATTTTTAAGCCTAAGTCTAGAAATATGCAAATTACCGCCGTATTCTCAAACCTGGAGTCCCGCGGCTGCGGGGTCAGTTCCTAGGAGTTACATTGGTCCCGTGGGAGGTGTTGGTGCCACCCACGGGGACGTTCGGTGGTAGTTTCGAGTTCTCACCCTCTAACGCCATGTTTTTAAACCTAAGTCTAGAAATATGCAAATTACCGTCGTATTCTCAAACCGGGAGTCCCGCGGCTGCGGAGTCAGTTCCTACGAGTTACATTGGTCCCGTGGGAGGTGTTGGTGCCACCCACGAGGACGTTCGGTGGCAGTTTCGAGTTCTCACCCTCTAACGCCATGTTTTTAAGCCTAAGTCTAGAAATATGCAAATTACCGTCGTATTCTCAAATCGGGAGTCCCGCGGCTGCGGGGTCAGTTCCTACGAGTTACATTGGTCCCGTGGGAGGTGTTGGTGCCACCCACGGGGACGTTCGGGGGTTGTTTCGGGTTTTCACCCTCTAACGCCATGTTTTTAAGCCTAAGTCTAGAAATATGCGAATTACCGTCGTATTCTCAAACCGGGTGTCCCGCGGCTGCGGATTTAGTTCCTACGAGTTACATTGGTCCCGTGGGAGGTGTTGGTGCCACCCACGGGGATGTTCGGTGGCAGTTTCGAGTTCTCACCCTCTAACGCCATGTTTTTAAGCCTAAGTCTAGAAACTTACAAATTACCGTCGTATTCTCAAACCGGGAGTCCCCCGACTGTGGGGTCAGTTCCTACGAGTTACATTGGTCCCGTGGGAGGTGTTGGTGCCACCCACGGGGACGTTCGGTGGCAGTTTTGAGTTCTCACCCTCTAACGCCATGTTTTTAAGCCTAAGTCTAGAAATATGCAAATTACCATCGTATTCTCGAACCGGGAGTCCCGCGGCTGCGGGGTCAGTTCCTACGAGTTACATTAGTCCCGTGGGTTGTGTTGGTGCCACCTACGAGGACGTTCGGGGGCTGTTTCGAGATCTCACCCTCTAACGCCATGTTTTTAAGCCTAAGTATGCAAATTACCGTATTACTCTTAAACTGGGAGACCCGCGGCTGCGGGGTCAGTTTCTACAAGTTACGTTGGTCCCGTGGGAGGTGTTGGTGCCACCCACGGGGACGTTCGGGGGCTGTTTCGAGATCTCACCCTCTAACGCCATGTTCTGCTTAAGTCTAGAAATATGCAAATTACCGTCATATTCTCAAACCGGGAGACCCGCGGCTGCAGGGATAGTTCCTACGAGTTACGTTGGTCCCGTGGGAGGTGTTGGTGCCACCCACGGGGCCGTTCGGGGGCTGTTTCGAGTTCTCACCCTCTAACGCCATGTTTTTAAGCCTAAGTCTAGAAATTTACAAATTACCATCTTATTCTCAAACCGGGAGTCCCGCGGCTGCGGTTTCAGTTCCTACGAGTTACATTGGTCCCGTGGGAGGTGTTGGTGCCACCCACGGGGACGTTCGGGGGGTGTTTCGGGTTTTCACCCTCTAACTCCATGTTTTTAAGCCTAAGTCTAGAAATATGCAAATTACCGCCGTATTCTCAAACCTGGAGTCCCGCGGCTGCGGGGTCAGTTCCTAGGAGTTACATTGGTCCCGTGGGAGGTGTTGGTACCACCCACGGGGACGTTCGGTGGTAGTTTCGAGTTCTCACCCTCTAACGCCATGTTTTTAAACCTAAGTCTAGAAATATGCAAATTACCGTCGTATTCTCAAACCGGGAGTCCCGCGGCTGCGGAGTCAGTTCCTACGAGTTACATTGGTCCCGTGGGAGGTGTTGGTGCCACCCACGAGGACGTTCGGTGGCAGTTTCGAGTTCTCACCCTCTAACGCCATGTTTTTAAGCCTAAGTCTAGAAATATGCAAATTACCGTCGTATTCTCAAATCGGGAGTCCCGCGGCTGCGGGGTCAGTTCCTACGAGTTACATTGGTCCCGTGGGAGGTGTTGGTGCCACCCACGGGGACGTTCGGGGGTTGTTTCGGGTTTTCACCCTCTAACGCCATGTTTTTAAGCCTAAGTCTAGAAATATGCGAATTACCGTCGTATTCTCAAACCGGGTGTCCCGCGGCTGCGGATTTAGTTCCTACGAGTTACATTGGTCCCGTGGGAGGTGTTGGTGCCACCCACGGGGATGTTCGGTGGCAGTTTCGAGTTCTCACCCTCTAACGCCATGTTTTTAAGCCTAAGTCTAGAAACTTACAAATTACCGTCGTATTCTCAAACCGGGAGTCCCCCGACTGTGGGGTCAGTTCCTACGAGTTACATTGGTCCCGTGGGAGGTGTTGGTGCCACCCACGGGGACGTTCGGTGGCAGTTTTGAGTTCTCACCCTCTAACGCCATGTTTTTAAGCCTAAGTCTAGAAATATGCAAATTACCATCGTATTCTCGAACCGGGAGTCCCGCGGCTGCGGGGTCAGTTCCTACGAGTTACATTAGTCCCGTGGGTTGTGTTGGTGCCACCTACGAGGACGTTCGGGGGCTGTTTCGAGATCTCACCCTCTAACGCCATGTTTTTAAGCCTAAGTATGCAAATTACCGTATTACTCTTAAACTGGGAGACCCGCGGCTGCGGGGTCAGTTTCTACAAGTTACGTTGGTCCCGTGGGAGGTGTTGGTGCCACCCACGGGGACGTTCGGGGGCTGTTTCGAGATCTCACCCTCTAACGCCATGTTCTGCTTAAGTCTAGAAATATGCAAATTACCGTCATATTCTCAAACCGGGAGACCCGCGGCTGCAGGGACAGTTCCTACGAGTTACGTTGGTCCCGTGGGAGGTGTTGGTGCCACCCACGGGGCCGTTCGGGGGCTGTTTCGAGTTTTCACCCTCGAACGTCATGTTTTTAAGCCTAAGTCTAGAAATAAGCAAATTACCATCGTACTCTCAAACCGGGAGACCCGCGGCTACGGGGTCAGTTCCTACGAGTTACGTTGGTCCCGTGGGAGGTGTTGGTGCCACCCACGAGGCCGTTCGGGGGCTGTTTCGAGTTTTCACCCTCTAACGTCATGTTTTTAAGCCAAAGTGTAGAAATAAGCAAATTACCGTATTACTCTTAAACTTGGAGACCCGCAGCTGCGGGGTCAGTTTCTACAAGTTACGTTGGTCCCGTGGGAGGTGTTGGTGCCACCCACGGGGTCGTTCGGGGGCTGTTTCGAGTTTTCACCCTCTAACGTCATGTTTTTAAACCTAAGTCTCGAAATATGAAAATTCCCGTATTACTCTCAAACCGGGAGACCCGCGACTGCGGGGTCAGTTCCTACGAGTTACGTTGGTCCCGTGGGAGGTGTTGGTGCCACCCACGGGGCCGTTCGGGGGCTGTTTTGAGTTTTCACCCTCTAACGTCATGTTTTTAAGCCTAAGTCTAGAAATAAGCAAATTACTGTCGTACTCTCAAACCGGGAGACCCGCGGCTGCGGGGTTTGTTCCTACGAGTTATTTTGGTCCCGTGGGAGGTGTTGGTGTCACCCACGGGGCCGTTTGGGGGATATTTCGAGTTCTCACCCTCTAACGCCATGTTTTTAAGCCTAAGTCTAGAAATTTACAAATTACCGTCGTATTCTCAAACCGGGAGTCCCGCGGCTGCGGTTTCAGTTCCTACGAGTTACATTGGTCCCGTGGGAGGTGTTGGTGCCACCCACGGGGACGTTCGGGGGGTGTTTCGGGTTTTCACCCTCTAACGCCATGTTTTTAAGCCTAAGTCTAGAAATATGCAAATTACCGCCGTATTCTCAAACCGGGAGTCCCGCGGCTGCGGGGTCAGCTCCTACGAGTTACATTGGTCCCGTGGGAGGTGTTGGTGCCACCCATGAGGACGTTCGGTGGCAGTTTAGAGTTCTCACCCTCTAACGCCATGTTTTTAAACCTAAGTCTATAAATATGCAAATTACCGTCGTATTCTCAAACCGGGAGTCCCGCGGCTGCGGGGTTAGTTCCTACGAGTTACATTGGTCCCGTGGGAGGTGTTGGTGCCACCCACGGGGACGTTCGGTGGCAGTTTTGAGTTCTCACCCTCTAACGCCATGTTTTTAAGCCTAAGCCTAGAAATATGCAAATTACCGTCGTATTCTCAAATCGGGAGTCCCGCGGCTGTGGGGTCAGTTCCTACGAGTTACA
Source organism: Sambucus nigra (assembly GCA_949130495.1). Classification (NCBI taxonomy): domain Eukaryota; kingdom Viridiplantae; phylum Streptophyta; class Magnoliopsida; order Dipsacales; family Adoxaceae; genus Sambucus; species Sambucus nigra. Next base: position 670,027,355 of record OX422207.1, on the reverse strand, counting down.
TTGGTCCTGTGGGAGGTGTTGGTGCCACCCACGGGGCCGTTCGGGGGTTGTTTCGAATTTTCACCCTCTAACGCCATCTTTTTAAGCCTAAGTCTAGAAATAAGAAAATTACCGTCGTAGTCTCAAACCGGGACTCCCGCGGCTGCGCGATCTGTTCCTACGAGTTACATTGGTCCCGTGTGAGGTATTGGTGCCACCCACGGGACCGTTCGGTGGCTGTTTCGAGTTTTCACCCTCTAACGCCATGTTTTGCCTAAGTCTAGAAATATGCAAATTACCGTCATATTCTCAAACCGGGAGACCCGCGACTGCAGGGTCAGTTCCTATGAGTTACATTTGTCTCGTGGGAGGTGTTGGTACCACCCACGGGGCCGTTCGGGGGTTGTTTTGAGTTTTCACCCTCTAACGCCATGTTTTTAAGCCTAAGTCTAGAAATATGCAAATTACCGTTGTACTCTCATACTGGGAGTCCCGCGGCTGCGGGGTCAGTTCCTACGAGTTACATTGGTCCCGTGGGAGGTGTTGGTGCCACCCACGGGGATGTTCGGGGGCTGTTTTGGGTTTTCACCTTCTAACGCCATGTTTTTAAGCCTTAGTCTAGAAATTTGCAAATTACTGTCGTATTCTCAAACCGGGAGTCCCGCGGCTGCGGGGTCAGTTTCTACGAGTTACATTGGTCCCGTAGGAGGTGTTGGTGCCACCCACGGGGACGTTCGTGGGGTGTTTCGCGATCTCACCCTCTAACGCCATGTTTTTAAGCCTAAGTCTAGAAATATGCAATTTACCGTCGTATTCTCAAATCGGGAGTCCCGCGGCTGCGGGGTCAGTTCCTACGAGTTACATTGGTCCCGTGGGTGGTGTTGGTGCCACCCACGAGGACGTTCGAGGGCTGTTTCGAGATCTCACCCTCTAACGCCATGTTTTTAAGCCTAAGTCTAGAAATATGTAAATTACCGTCGTATTCCCATACCGGGAGTCCCGCGGCTGCGGGGTCAGTTCCTACGAGTTACATTGGTCCCGTGGGAGGTGTTGGTGCCACCCACGGGGATGTTCGGTGGCAGTTTCGAGTTCTCACCCTCTAACGCCATATTTTTAAGCCTATGTCTAGAAATATGTAAATTACCATCGTATTCTCAAACCGGGGGTCCCGCGGCTGCGGGGTCAGTTCCTACGAGTTACATTGGTCCCGTGGGAGGTGTTGGTGCCACCCACGGGGATGTTCAGAAGCTGTTTCGGGTTTTCACCGTCTAACGCCATGTTTTTAAGCCTAAGTCTAGAAATATGCGAATTACCGTCGTATTCTCAAACCGGGTGTCCCGCGGCTGCGGATTCAGTTCCTACGAGTTACATTGGTCCCGTGGGAGGTGTTGGTGCCACCCACGGGGATGTTCGGTGGCAGTTTCGAGTTCTCACCCTCTAACCCCATGTTTTTAAGCCTAAGTCTAGAAATTTGCAAATTACCGTCGTATTCTCAAACCGGGAGTCCCGCGGCTGCGGGGTCAGTTTCTACGAGTTACATTGGTCTCGTGGGAGGTGTTGGTGCCACCCACGTGGACGTTCGTGGGGTGTTTCGGGATCTCACCCTCTAACGCCATGTTTTTAAGCCTAAGTCTAGAAATATGCAATTTACCGTCGTATTCTCAAATCGGGAGTCCCGCGGCTGCGGGGTCAGTTCCTACGAGTTACATTGGTCCCGTAGGAGGTGTTGGTGCCACCCACGGGGATGTTCGGTGACAGTTTCGAGTTCTCACCCTCTAACGCCATGTTTTTAAGCCTAAGTCTAGAAATATGCAAATTACCGTCGTATTCTCAAACCGGGGGTCCCGCGGCTGCGGGGTCAGTTCCTACGAGTTACATTGGTCCCGTGGGAGGTGTTGGTGCCACCCACGGGGACGTTCAGGAGCTGTTTCGAGTTCTCACCCTCTAACGCCATGTTTTTAAGCCTAAGTCTAGAAATATGCAAATTACCGTCGTATTCTCAAACCGGGGGTCCCGCGGCTGCGGGGTCAGTTCCTACGAGTTACATTGGTCCCGTGGTAGGTGTTGATGCCACCCACGGGGACGTTCAGGAGCTGTTTCGAGTTTTCACCCTCTAACGCCAAGTTTTTAAGCCTAAGTCTAGAAATATGCAAATTTTCGTCGTATTCTCAAATCGGGAGTCCCGCGGCTGCGGGGTCAGTTCCTACGAGTTACATTGGTCCCGTGGGAGGTGTTGGTGCCACCCACGGGGACGTTCAGGAGCTATTTCGGGTTTTCACCGTCTAACGCCATGTTTTTAAGCCTAAGTCTAGAAATATGCGAATTACCGTCGTATTCTCAAACCGGGTGTCCCGCGGCTGCGGATTCAGTTCCTACGAGTTACATTGGTCCCGTGGGAGGTGTTGGTGCCACCCACGGGGATGTTCGGTGGCAGTTTCGAGTTCTCACCCTCTAACACCATGTTTTTAAGCCTAAGTCTAGAAATTTGCAAATTACCGTCGTATTCTCAAACCGGGAGTCCCACGACTGTGGGGTCAGTTCCTACGAGTTACATTGGTCCCGTGGGAGGTGTTGGTGCTACCCACGGGGACGTTCGGTGGCAGTTTTGAGTTCTCACCCTCTAACGCCATGTTTTTAAGCCTAAGTCTAGAAATATGCAAATTACCGTCGTATTCTCGAACCGGGAGTCCCGTGGCTGCGGGGTCATTCCTACGAGTTACAGTGGTCCCGTGGGAGGTGTTGGTGCCACCCACGAGGACGTTCGGGGCTGTTTCGAGATCTCACCCTCTAACGCCATGTTTTGCTTAAGTCTAGAAATATGAAAATAACCGTCGTATTCTCAAACCGGGTGTCCTGCGGCTGCGGGGTCAGTTCCTACGAGTTACATTGGTCTCGTGGGAGGTGTTGGTGCCACCCACGGGACCGTTCGGGGGCTGTTTTGAGATTTCACACTCTAACGCCATGTTTTGCCTAAGTCTATAAATATGCAAATTACCGTCATATTCTCAAACTGGGAGACCCGCGGCTGCAGGGTCAGTTCCTACGAGTTACGTTGGTCCCGTGGGAGGTGTTGGTGCCACCCACGGGGACGTTCGGGGGTTGTTTCGAGATCTCACCCTCTAACGCCATGTTCTGCTTAAGTCTAGAAATATGCAAATTACCATCATATTCTCAAACCGGGAGACCCGCGGCTGCAGGGTCAGTTCCTACGAGTTACGTTGGTCCCGTGGGAGGTGTTGGTGCCACCCACGGGGCCGTTCGGGGGCTGTTTCGAGTTTTCACCCTCGAACGTCATGTTTTTAAGCCTAAGCCTAGAAATAAGCAAATTACCATCGTACTCTCAAACCGGGAGACCCGCGGCTGCGGGGTCAGTTCCTACGAGTTACGTTGGTCCCCTGGGAGGTGTTGGTGCAACCACGAGGCCGTTCGGGAGCTGTTTCGAGTTTTCACACTCTAACGTCATGTTTTTAAGCCTAAGTGTAGAAATAAGCAAATTACCGTATTACTCTTAAACTGGGAGACCCGCGGCTGCGGGGTCAGTTCCTACAAGTTACGTTGGTCCCCTGGGAGGTGTTGGTGCCACCCACGGGGCCGTTCGGGGGCTGTTTCGAGTTTTCACCCTCTAACGTCATGTTTTTAAACCTAAGTCTTGAAATATGAAAATTCCCATATTACTCTCAAACCGGGAGACCCGCGGCTGCGGGGTCAGTTCCTACGAGTTACTTGGTCCCGTGGGAGGTGTTGGTGCCACCCACGGGGCCGTTCGGGGCCTGTTTTGAGTTTTCACCCTCTAACGTCATGTTTTTAAGCCTAAGTCTAGAAATAAGCAAATTACTGTCGTACTCTAAAACCGGGAGACCCGCGGCTACGGGGTTTGTTCCTACGAGTTAATTTGGTCCCGTGGGAGGTGTTGGAGTCACCCACGGGGCCGTTTGGGGGCTATTTCGAGTTCTCACCCTCTAACGCCATGTTTTTAAGCCTAAGTCTAGAAATTTACAAATTACCATCTTATTCTCAAACCGGGAGTCCCGCGGCCGCGGTTTCAGTTCCTACGAGTTACATTGGTCCCGTGGGAGGTGTTGGTGCCACCCACGGGGACGTTCGGGGGGTGTTTCGGGTTTTCACCCTCTAACTCCATGTTTTTAAGCCTAAGTCTAGAAATATGCAAATTACCGCCGTATTCTCAAACCTGGAGTCCCGCGGCTGCGGGGTCAGTTCCTACGAGTTACATTGGTCCCGTGGGAGGTGTTGGTGCCACCCACGGGGACGTTCGGTGGTAGTTTCGAGTTCTCACCCTCTAACGCCATGTTTTTAAACCTAAGTCTAGAAATATGCAAATTACCGTCGTATTCTCAAACCGGGAGTCCCGCGGCTGCGGAGTCAGTTCCTACGAGTTACATTGGTCCCGTGGGAGGTGTTGGTGCCACCCACGGGGACGTTCGGTGGCAGTTTCGAGTTCTCACCCTCTAACGCCATGTTTTTAAGCCTAAGTCTAGAAATATGCAAATTACCGTCGTATTCTCAAATCGGGAGTCCCGCGGCTGCGGGGTCAGTTCCTACGAGTTACATTGGTCCCGTGGGAGGTGTTGGTGCCACCCACGGGGACGTTCGGGGGTTGTTTCGGGTTTTCACCCTCTAACGCCATGTTTTTAAGCCTAAGTCTTGAAATATGCGAATTACCGTCGTATTCTCAAACCGGGTGTCCCGCGGCTGGGGATTTAGTTCCTACGAGTTACATTGGTCCCGTGGGAGGTGTTGGTGCCACCCACGGGGATGTTCGGTGGCAGTTTCGAGTTCTCACCCTCTAACGCCATGTTTTTAAGCCTAAGTCTAGAAACTTACAAATTACCGTCGTATTCTCAAACCGGGAGTCCCCCGACTGTGGGGTCAGTTCCTACGAGTTACATTGGTCCCGTGGGAGGTGTTGGTGCCACCCACGGGGACGTTCGGTGGCAGTTTTGAGTTCTCACCCTCTAACGCCATGTTTTTAAACCTAAGTCTAGAAATATGCAAATTACCATCGTATTCTCGAACCGGGAGTCCCGCGGCTGCGGGGTCAGTTCCTACGAGTTACATTAGTCCCGTGGGTTGTGTTGGTGCCACCTACGAGGACGTTCGGGGGCTGTTTCGAGATCTCACCCTCTAACGCCATGTTTTTAAGCCTAAGTATGCAAATTACCGTATTACTCTTAAACTGGGAGACCCGCGGCTGCGGGGTCAGTTTCTACAAGTTACGTTGGTCCCGTGGGAGGTGTTGGTGCCACCCACGGGGACGTTCGGGGGCTGTTTCGAGATCTCACCCTCTAACGCCATGTTCTGCTTAAGTCTAGAAATATGCAAATTACCGTCATATTCTCAAAGCGGGAGACCCGCGGCTGCAGGGACAGTTCCTACGAGTTACGTTGGTCCCGTGGGAGGTGTTGGTGCCACCCACGGGGCCGTTCGGGGGCTGTTTCGAGTTTTCACCCTCGAACGTCATGTTTTTAAGCCTAAGTCTAGAAATAAGCAAATTACCATCGTACTCTCAAACCGGGAGACCCGCGGCTACGGGGTCAGTTCCTACGAGTTACGTTGGTCCCGTGGGAGGTGTTGGTGTCACCCACGAGGCCGTTCGGGGGCTGTTTCGAGTTTTCACCCTCTAACATCATGTTTTTAAGCCAAAGTGTAGAAATAAGCAAATTACCGTATTACTCTTAAACTTGGAGACCCGCAGCTGCGGGGTCAGTTTCTACAAGTTACGTTGGTCCCGTGGGAGGTGTTGGTGCCACCCACGGGGTCGTTCGGGGGCTGTTTCGAGTTTTCACCCTCTAACGTCATGTTTTTAAACCTAAGTCTTGAAATATGAAAATTCCCGTATTACTCTCAAACCGGGAGACCCGCGACTGCGGGGTCAGTTCCTACGAGTTACGTTGGTCCCGTGGGAGGTGTTGGTGCCACCCACGGGGCCGTTCGGGGGTTGTTTTGAGTTTTCACCCTCTAACGTCATGTTTTTAAGCCTAAGTCTAGAAATAAGCAAATTACTGTCGTACTCTCAAACCGGGAGACCCGCGGCTGCGGGGTTTGTTCCTACGAGTTATTTTGGTCCCGTGGGAGGTGTTGGTGTCACCCACGGGGCCGTTTGGGGGATATTTCGAGTTCTCACCCTCTAACGCCATGTTTTTAAGCCTAAGTCTAGAAATTTACAAATTACCGTCGTATTCTCAAACCGGGAGTCCCGCGGCTGCGGTTTCAGTTCCTACGAGTTACATTGGTCCCGTGGGAGGTGTTGGTGCCACCCACGGGGACGTTCGGGGGGTGTTTCGGGTTTTCACCCTCTAACGCCATGTTTTTAAGCCTAAGTCTAGAAATATGCAAATTACCGCCGTATTCTCAAACCGGGAGTCCCGCGGCTGCGGGGTCAGCTCCTACGAGTTACATTGGTCCCGTGGGAGGTGTTGGTGCCACCCATGAGGACGTTCGGTGGCAGTTTAGAGTTCTCACCCTCTAACGCCATGTTTTTAAACCTAAGTCTATAAATATGCAAATTACCGTCGTATTCTCAAACCGGGAGTCCCGCGGCTGCGGGGTTAGTTCCTACGAGTTACATTGGTCCCGTGGGAGGTGTTGGTGCCACCCACGGGGACGTTCGGTGGCAGTTTTGACTTCTCACCCTCTAACGCCATGTTTTTAAGCCTAAGCCTAGAAATATGCAAATTACCGTCGTATTCTCAAATCGGGAGTCCCGCGGCTGCGGGGTCAGTTCCTACGAGTTACATTGGTCCTGTGGGAGGTGTTGGTGCCACCCACGGGGACGTTCGGGGGGTGTTTCGGGTTTTCACCCTCTAACGCCATGTTTTTAAGCCTAAGTCTAGAAATATGCAAATTACCGCCGTATTCTCAAATCGGGAGTCCCGCGGCTGCGGGGTCAGTTCCTACGAGTTACATTGGTCCCGTGGGAGGTGTTGGTGCCACCCACAGGGACGTTCGGGGGCTGTTTAGGGTTTTCACCCTCTAACGCCATGTTTTTAAGCCTTAGTCTAGAAATTTGCAAATTACCGTCGTATTTTCAAACCGGGAGTCCCGCGGCTGCGGGGTCAGTTTCTACGAGTTACATTGGTCCCGTGGGAGGTGTTGGTGCCACCCACGGGGACGTTCGGAGGGTGTTTCGGGATCTCACCCTCTAACGCCATGTTTTTAACCCTAAGTCTCGAAATATGCAATTTACCGTCGTATTCTCAAATCGGGAGTCCCGCGGCTGCGGGGTCAGTTCCTACGAGTTACATTGGTCCCGTGGGTGGTGTTGGTGCCACCTACGAGGACGTTCGGGGGCTGTTTCGAGATCTCACCCTCTAACGCCATGTTTTTAAGCCTAAGTCTAGAAATATGCAAATTACCGTCGTATTCCCATACCAGGAGTCCCGCGGCTGCGGGGTCAGTTCCTACGAGTTACATTGGTCCCGTTGGAGGTGTTGGTGCCACCTACGGGGATGTTCGGTGGCAGTTTCGAGTTCTCACCCACTAACGCCATGTTTTTAAGCCTAAGTCTAGAACAATGCAAATTACCATCGTATTCTCAAACTTGGAGTCCCGCGGCTGCGGGGTCAGTTCCTACGAGTTACATTGGTCCCATGGGAGGTGTTGGTGCCACCCACGTGGCCGTTCGGGAGTTTTTCAAATTTTCACCCTTTAACGCCATCTTTTTAAGCCTAAGTCTAGAAATAAGCAAATTACCATCGTAGTCTCAAACCGGGACTCCCGCGGCTGCGCGATCAGTTCTTACGAGTTACATTGGTCTCGTGGGTGGTATTGGTGCCACCCACGGGACTGTTCGGGGGCTGTTTCCAGTTTTCACCCTCTAACGCCAAGTTTTTCCTAAGTCTAGAAATATGCAAATTACCGTCATATTCTCAAACCGGGAGACCCGCGGCTGCAGGGTCAGTTCCTACGAGTTACATTGGTCCTGTGGGAGGTGTTGGTACCACCCACGGGGACGTTCGGGGGGTGTTTCGGGTTTTCACCCTCTAACGCCATGTTTTTAAGCCTAAGTCTAGAAATATGCAAATTACCTCCGTATTCTCAAATCGGGAGTCCCGCGGCTGCGGGGTCAGTTCCTACGAGTTACATTGGTCCCGTGGGTGGTGTTGGTGCCACCCACGAGGACGTTCGGGGGCTGTTTCGAGATCTCACCCTCTAACGCCATGTTTTTAAGCCTAAGTCTAAAAATATGCAAATTACCGTCGTATTCCCATACCGGGAGTCCCGCGGCTGCGGGGTCAGTTCCTACGAGTTACATTGGTCCCGTGGGAGGTGTTGGTACCACCCACGGGGCCGTTCGGGGGTTGTTTTGAGTTTTCACCCTCTAACGCCAAGTTTTTAAGCCTAAGTCTAGAAATATGCAAATTACCGTCGTACTCTCATACCGGGAGTCCCGCGGCTGTGCGGTCAGTTCCTACGAGTTATGTTGGTCCCGTGGGAGGTGTTGGTGCCACCCCCGGGACCGTTCGGGGGCTGTTTCGAGTTTTCACCCTCTAACGCCATGTTGTGCCTAAGTCTAGAAATATGCAAATCACCGTCATATTCTTAAATTGGGAGATCCGCGGCTGCAGGGTCAGTTCCTACGAGTTACATTGGTCCCGTGGGAGGTGTTGGTCCCACCCGCGGGACCGTTAGGGGGCTGTTTCGAGATTTCACCCTCTAACGCCATGTTTTGCCTAAGTCTAGAAATATGCAAATTACTGTCATATTCTCTAAGCGGGAGACCCGCGGCTGCAGGGTCAGTTCCTATGAGTTATGTTGGTCCCGTGGGAGGTGTTGGTGCCACCCACGGGGCCGTTCGGGGGCTGTTTCGAGTTTTCACCCTCAAACGTCATGTTTTTAAGTCTAAGTCTACAAATAAGCAAATTACCATCGTACTCTCAAACCGGGGGACCCGTGGCTGCGTGGTTAGTTCCTACGAGTTACGTTGGTCCCGTGGGAGGTGTTGGTGCCACCCACGAGGCCGTTCGGGGGCTGTTTCGGGTTTTCACCCTCTAACGTCATGTTTTTAAGCCTAAGTCTAGAAATAAGAAAATTTCCGTATTACTCTTAAACTGGGAGACCCGCGGCTGCGGGGTCAGTTCCTACAAGTTACGTTGGTCCCGTGGGAGGTGTTGGTGCGACCCACGGGGCCGTTCGGGGGTTGTTTCGAGTTTTCACCCTCTAACATCATTTTTTTAAACCTAAGTCTTGAAATATGCAAATTACCGTATTACTCTCAAACCGGGAGACCTGCGGCTTCGGGCTCAGTTCCTACGAGTAACGTTTGTCCCGTGGGAGGTGTTGGTGCCACCCACGGGGCCGTTCGGGGGCTTTTTTGAGTTTTCACCCTCTAACGTCATGTTTTTAAGCCTAAGTCTAGAAATACACAAATTACCGTCGTACTCTCAAACCGAGAGACCCGCGGCTGCGGGGTTAGTTCCTACGAGTTAATTTTGTCCCGTGGGAGGTGTTGGTGTCACCCACGGGGCCGTTTGGGGGTTATTTCGAGTTTTCACCCTCTAACGTCATGTTTTTAAGCCTAAGTCTTGAAATATGCAAATTACCGTATTACTCTCAAACCGAGAGACCCGCGGCTGCGAGCTCAATTCCTACGAGTTATGTTGGTCCCGTGGGAGGTGTTGGTGCCACCCACGGGGCCGTTCGGGGGCTGTTTTGAGTTTTCACCCTCTAACGTCATGTTTTTAAGCCTAAGTCTAGAAATACGCAAATTACCGTCGTACTCTCCAACCGGGAGACCCGCGGCTGCGGGGTTAGTTCCTACGAGTTAATTTGGTCCCGTGGGAGGTGTTGGTGCCACCCACGGGGACGTTCGGTGGCAGTTTCGAGTTCTCACCCTCTAACGCCATGTTTTTAAGCCTAAGTCTAAAAATATGCAAATTACCGTCGTATTCTCAAATCGGGAGTCCCGCGGCTGCGGGGTCAGTTCCTACGAGTTACATTGGTCCTGTGGGAGGTGTTGGTGCCACCCACGGGGACGTTCGGGGGGTGTTTCGGGTTTTCACCCTCTAACGCCATGTTTTTAAGCCTAAGTCTAGAAATATGCAAATTACCACCGTATTCTCAAACCGGGAGACCCGCGGCTGCGGGGTCAGTTCCTACGAGTTACATTCGTCCCGTAGGAGGTATTGGTGCCACCCACGGGACCGTTTAGGGGCTGTTTCGAGTTTTCACCCTCTAACGCCATGTTTTGCCTAAGTCTAGAAATATGCAAATTATCGTCATATTCCTAAACCGGGAGACCCGTGGCTACAGGGTCAGTTCCTACGAGTTACGTTGGTCCCGTGGGAGGTGTTGGTGCCACCCACGGGGCCGTTCGGGGGCTGTTTTGAGTTTTCACCCTCAAACGTCATGTTTTTAAGCCTAAGTCTAGAAATAAGCAAATTACCGTCGTACTCTCAAACCGGGAGACCCGCGGCTGCGTGGTCAGTTCCTACGAGTTCCATTGGTCCCGTGGGAGGTGTTGGTGCCACCCACGAGGCCGTTCGGGGGCTGTTTCGAGTTTTCACCCTCTAACGTCATGTTTTTAAGCCTAAGTCTATAAATAAGCAAATTACCGTATTACTCTTAAACTGGGAGACCCGCGGCTGCTGGGTCAGTTCCTACAAGTTACGTTGGTCCCATGGGAGATGTTGGTGCCACCCACGGGGCCGTTCGGGGGCAATTTTGAGTTTTCACCCTCTAACGTCATGTTTTTAAGCCTAAGTCTAGAAATACGCAAATTACCGTCGTACTCTCAAACCGGGAGACCCGCGGCTGCGGGGTTAGTTCCTATGAGTTAATTTGGTCCCGTGGGAGGTGTTGGTGCCACCCACGGGGACGTTCGATGGCAGTTTCGAGTTCTCACCCTCTAACGCCATGTTTTTAAGCCTAAGTCTAAAAATATGCAAATTACCGTCGTATTCCCATACCGGGAGTCCCGCGGCTGCGGGGTCAGTTCCTACGAGTTACATTGGTCCCGTGGGAGGTGTTGGTGCCACCCACGGGGATGTTCGGTGGCAGTTTCGAGTTCTCACCCACTAACGCCATGTTTTAAAGCCTAAGTCTAGAAATATGCAAATTACCGTCGTATTCTCAAACCGGGAGTACCGCGGCTGCGGGGTCAGTTCCTACGAGTTACATTGGTCCCGTGGCAGGTGTTGGTGCCACCCACGTGGCCGTTCGGGGGTTCTTTCGAATTTTCACCCTCTAACGCCATCTTTTTAAGCCTAAGTCTAAAAATAAATAAATTACCGTCATAGTCTCAAACCGGGACTCCCGCGGCTGCGCGATCAGTTCCTACGAGTTACATTGGTCCCGTGGGAGGTATTGGTGCCACCCACGGGACCGTTCGGGGGCTGTTTCGAGTTTTCACCCTCTAACGCCATGTTTTGCCCAAGTCTAGAAATCGGCAAATTACCGTCATATTCTCAAACCGGGAGACCCGCGACTGCAGGGTCAGTTCCTACGAGTTACATTGGTCCCGTGGGAGGTGTTGGTACCACCCACGGGGCCGTTCGGGGGTTGTATTGAGTTTTCACCCTCTAACGCCACGTTTTTAAGCCTAAGTCTAGAAATATGCAAATTACCGTCGTACTCTCATACCGGGAGTCCCGCGGCTGTGAGGTCAGTTCTTACGAGTTACGCTGGTCCCGTGGGAGGTGTTGGTGCCACCCACGGGACCGTTCGGGGGCTGTTTCAAGTTTTCACCCTCTAACGCCATGTTTTGCCTAAGTCTAAAAATATGCAAATTACCGTCATATTCTCAAACTGGGAGATCCGCGGCTGTAGGGTCAGTTCCTACGAGTTACATTGGTCCCGTGGGAAATGTTGGTCCCACCCACGGGACCGTTAGGGGGCTGTTTCAAGATTTCACCCTCTAACGCCATGTTTTGCATAAGTCTAGAAATATGCAAATTATCATCATATTCTCAAACCGGGAGACCCGCGGCTGCAGGGTCAGTTCCTACGACTTACGTTGGTCCCGTGGGAGGTGTTGGTGCCACCCACGAGGCCGTTCGGGGGCTCTTTTGAGTTTTCACCCTCGAACGTCATGTTTTTAAGCCTAAGTCTAGAAATAAGCAAATTACCGTCGTACTCTCAAACCGGGAGACCCGCGGCTGCGTGGTCAGTTCCTACGAGTTACGTTGGTCCCGTTGGAGGTGTTGGTGCCACCCACGAGGCCGTTCGGGGGCTGTTTCGAGTTTTCACCCTCTAACGTCATGTTTTTAAGCCTAAGTCTAGAAATAAGCAAATTACCGTATTACTCTTAAACTGGGAGACCCGCGGCTGCGGGGTCAGTTCCTACAAGTTACGTTGGCCCCTTGGGAGGTGTTGGTGCCACCCACGGGGCCGTTCAGGGGATGTTTCGAGTTTTCACCCTCTAACGTCATGTTTTAAAACCTAAGTCTTGAAATATGCAAATTACCGTATTACTCTCAAACCGGCAGACCTGCGGCTGCGGGGTCAGTTCCTACGAGTTACGTTGGTCCCGTGGGAGGTGTTGGTGCCACCCACGGGGCCGTTCGGGGGCTGTTTTGAGTTTTCACCCTCTAATGTCATGTTTTTAAGCCTAAGTCTAGAAATATGCAAATTACCGTCGTACTCTCAAACCGGGAGACCCGCGGCTGCGGGGTTAGTTCCTACGAGTTAATTTGGTCCCGTGGGAGGTGTTGGTGTCACCCACGGGGCCGTTTGGGGGCTTTTTCGAGTTTTCACCCTCTAACGTCATGTTTTTAAGCCTAAGTCTTGAAATATGCAAATTACCGTATTACTCTCAAACCGGGAGGCCAGCAGCTGCGAGGTCAGTTCCTACAAGTTATGTTGGTCCCGTGGGAGGTGTTGGTGCCACCCACGGGGATGTTCGGGGGCTGTTTAGGGTTTTCACCCTCTAACGCCATGTTTTAAAGCCTAAGTCTAGAAATATGCAAATTACCGTCGTATTCTCAAACCGGGAGTCCCGCTGCTGCGGGGTCAGTTCCTACGAGTTACATTGGTCCCGTGGGAGGTGTTGGTGCCACCCACGGGTACGTTCGGTGGCAGTTTCGAGTTCTCACCCTCTAACGCCATGTTTTTAAGCCTAAGTCTAGAAATATGCAAATTACCGTCGTATTCTCAAATCGGGAGTCCCGCGGCTGCGGGGTCAGTTCCTACGAGTTTGGTCCCGTGAGAGGGGTTGGTGCCACCCACGGGGACGTTCGTGGGGTGTTTCGGGTTTTCACCCTCTAACGCCATGTTTTTAAGCCTAAGTCTATAAATACGCAAATTACCGCCGTATTCTCAAACCGGGAGTCCCGCGACTGCGGGGTCAGTTCCTACGAGTTACATTGGTCCCGTGGGAGGTGTTGGTGCCACCCACGGGGACGTTCGGGGTCTGTTTAGGGTTTTCACCCTCTAAGGCCATGTTTTTAAGCCTTAGTCTACAAATTTGCAAATTACCATCGTATTCTCAAACCGGGAGTCCCGCGGCTGCGGGGTCAGTTTGTACGAGTTACATTGGTCCCGTGGGAGGTGTTGGTGCCACCCACGGGGTCGTTCGGGGGGTGTTTCGGGATCTAACCCTCTAACGCCATGTTTTTAAGCCTAAGTCTAAAAATCTGCAATTTACCGTCGTATTCTCAAATCGGGAATCCCGCGGCTGCGGGGTTAGTTCCTACGAGTTACAATGGTCACGTGGGTGGTGTTGGTGCCACCCACGAGAACATTCGGGGGCTGTTTCGAGATCTCAACCTCTAACGCCATGTTTTTAAGCCTAAGTCTAGAAATATGCAAATTACCGTCGTATTCACATATCGGGAGTCCCGCGGTTGCGGGGTCAGTTCCTACGAGTTACATTGGTCCCGTGTGAGGTGTTGGTGCCACCCACAGGGATGTTCGGTGGCAGTTTCGAGTTCTCACCCTCTAACGCCATGTTTTTAAGCCTAAGTCTAGAAATATGCAAATTACCGTCGTATTCTCAAACCGGGATTCCCGCGGTTGCGGGGTCAGTTCCTAAGAGTTACATTGGTCCCGTGGGAGGTGTTGGTGCCACCCACGGGGCCGTTCGGGGGTTGTTTCGAATTTTCACCCTCTAACGCCATCTTTTTAAGCCTAAGTCTAGAAATAAGCAAAATTACCATCATAGTTTCAAACCGGGACTCCCGCGGCTGCGCGATCAGTTCCTACGAGTTACATTGGTCCCGTGGGAGGTATTAGTGCCACCCACGGGACCGTTCGGGGGTTGTTTCGAGTTTTCACCCTCTAACGCCATGTTTTGCCTAAGTCTTGAAATATGCAAATTACCGTCATATTCTCAAACCGGGAGACCCGTGGCTGCAGGGTCAGTTCCTACGAGTAAAATTGGTCCCGTGGGAGGTATTGGTACCACCCACGGGGCCGTTCGGGGGTTGTTTTGAGTTTTCACCTTCTAACGCCATGTTTTTAAGCGTAAGTCTAAAAATATACAAATTATCGTCGTACTCTCATACCGGGAGTCCCGCGGCTGCGCGGTCAGTTCCTACGAGTTACGTTGGTCCCATGGGAGGTGTTGGTGCCACCCACGTGACCGTTCAGGGGCTGTTTCGAGTTTTCATCATCTAACGCCATGTTTTGCCTAAGTCTAGAAATATGCAAATTACCGTCATATTCTCAAACCGGGAGATCCGCGGCTGCAGGGTCAGTTCCTACGAGTTACATTGGTCCCGTGGGAGGTGTTGGTGCCACCCACGGGACCGTTCGGGGGCTGTTTCGAGAATTCACCCTCTAACGCCATGTTTTGCCTAAGTCTACAAATATGCAAATTACCGTCATATTCTCAAACCGGGAGACCCGCGGCTACAGGGTCAGTTCCTACGAGTTACGTTGGTCCCGTGGGAGGTGTTTGTGCCACCCATGGGGCCGTTCGGGGGCTATTTCGAGTTTTCACCCTCGAACGTCATGTTTTTAAGCCTAAGTCTAGAAATAAGCAAATTACCGTCGTACTCTCAAACCGGGAGACCCGCGGCTGCGGGGTCTGTTCCTACGAGTTACGTTGGTCCCGTGGGAGGTGTTGGTGCCACCCACGAGGCCGTTCGGGGGCTGTTTTGAGTTTTCACCCTCTAACGTCATGTTTTTAAGCCTAAGTGTAGAAATAAGCAAATTACCGTATTACTCTTAAACTGGGAGACCCGCGGCTGCGGGGTCAGTTCCTACAAGTTACTTTGGTCCCGTGGGAGGTGTTGGTGCCAGCCACGGGGCCGTTCGGGGGCTATTTCGAGTTTTCACCCTCTAACGTCATGTTTTTAAACCTAAGTCTTGAAATATGCAAATTACCGTATTACTCTCAAACCGGGAGACCCGCGGCTCCGGAGTCAGTTCCTACGAGTTACGTTGGTCCCGTGGGAGGTGTTGGTGCCACCCAAGGGGGCCGTTCGGGGGCTGTTTTTAGTTTTCACCCTCTAACGTCATGTTTTTAAGCCTAAGTCTAGAAATACGCAAATTACCGTCGTACTCCCAAATCGGGAGACCCGCGGCTGCGGGGTTAGTTCCTACGAGTTAATTTGGTCCCATGAGAGGTGTTGGTGTCACCCACGGGGCCGTTTGGGGGATGTTTCGAGTTTTCACCCTCTAACGTCATGTTTTTAAGCCTAAGTCTTGAAATATGAAAATTACCGTATTACTCTCAAACCGGGAGACCCGCGGCTGCGAGGTCAGTTCTTACGAGTTATGTTGGTCCCGTGGGAGGTGTTGGTGCCACCCACGGGGCCGTTTGGGGGCTGTTTCGAGTTTTCACCCTTTAACGCCATGTTTTGCATAAGTCTAGAAATATGCAAATTATCGTCGTATTCTCAAATCGGGAGTCCGCGGGTGCGCGGTCAGTTCCTACGAGTTACATTGGTCCCGTGGGAGGTGTTGGTGCCACCCACGGGGCCGTCCGGGGGTTGTTTCGAGCTTTCACCCTCTAACGCCATGATTTTAAGCCTAAGTCTAGAAAATGCAAATTACCCTCGTACTCTCAAACCGGAACTCCCGCGGCTGCACGGTCAGTTCCTACGAGCTACATTGGTCCCGTGGGAGGTATTGGTGCCACCCAAGGGCCGTTCGGGGGTTGTTTTGGGTTTTCACCCTCTAATTCCATGTTTTTAAGCCTAAGTCTATTAATATGCAAATTATCGTCGTATTCTCAAACCGGGAGTCCCGCGGCTGCGGCGTCAATTCCTACGAGTTACATTGGTCCCGGGGGAGGTGTTGGTGCCACCCACGGTGTCGTTGGGGGCATTTTTCAGGTTTTCACCCTCTAACGCCATGTTTTTAAGCCTGTCTATAAATTTGCAAATTATCGTCTTATTCTCAAATCGGGAGTCCCGCGGCTGCGCGGTCAGTTCCTATAAGTTACATTGGTCCCGTGGAAGGTGTTGGTGCCTCTCACGGGTCCGTTCGAGAGTTGTTTCGTGTTTTTGCTATCTAAAGTCTTGTTTTTAAGCTTAAGTCATAATATTTTTTAAATATCATCGTATTCTCAAACTTGGGGTCCCGTGATCGCGCGGTCAGTTCGTACGAGTTACATTGGTTCCGTGCGAGGTGTTGGTGCCATGTTTTTAAGTTTAAGTCTAGACATTAGCAAGTTATCATCGTATTCTGAAACGGGGAGTCTAAAATATTTTCAACATATTATCCAACAATGAAACCAATAATTATCCCGTACTCCTTCTAATTATCTCATACTCCTTCTAACATACTATTCAGCAACAAGCCAACAACCAATAATTTTCCAACAGCCAAACCAAACAAAACCAAATAATTATCCCATACTCCTTCTATCATCTAAAATATTTAGTAGATAATGCATATCAATTATATAACTACTTTAGTTGATGTACAGAGTACCTAGTGTGTAATGAAGAACTGGTATGTAATGAAGAACTGGTATCGAATTGATTAGATCTGCAATATGTTATGAAGGACGGGTATGTAAAATTAAATAAATTACCTCACAAAATCACTAAATTGTTTTTGAAAATTAATGAAAGTACGGGACCGTACGGGGGCTGCTACAAAAAAATATAGGGGCCGCTACAAAACTTCCTTCAAACAAAATAGGGGTTGGGGTTGGCTTTTGCGTAGGTAGAGGAATGTTTGAGTTGGATTCTTTGGTTTTCTTAGGTTGGGGTTTGAAGATGCAATAATCATACATATGACCTTTGTCCATATACTAACAGATGAGGGATGGAGTATTTTTCCCTGAACTCTGCAATTCATCCTCAACACTTGTCCACTAATGCCATTGATCCTCACGGCCACAGCTTTGCTGTGCTAAGCTCCATTGTACCTGCAACTGTCATGTTTTATGAGTGGATGGACTATTGGCATGCTCGATCATCTTGACTACTACAATCAAATATGTAAAGAATTTCAAATACAATAAACGCATAACAAAACTATTAATAAATAATCAAAACTTTACCTCGATGAATGTAGTGGTTCAATTAAATCCAACATCTTAGTACTGAAGTTTGGAAACCCTACATTTAAATTAGTCAAAAGGTTGATAAAACAAATAGAGATAAAAATTTGTACTCAACATCTTAATAGAGAAAATAATCAAAACCTCAATCGCAATAATTGTCCACGTTTGAAATGCTCTCTCTTCTATTCTTCGGTCTCTGAATGGCATCTCAGTTCGTTAAAAAATGAGGAGTGTACAATTTAATTTGCATATATGTTAATAACTTCTCCACGTGTCAATCAGGCATGTTAGTGAATTAAAGTATCGTAGCATCGTGTATCAAACTATCCATACAATGTCAAGATAATAGAAGCATTAGTAAGGCACCTAAGGTTAGTGATGATAATGCGACGAAACGGATTAAAATTTTCTAACCAAATCATTAATTTCAACACATGAACACATTATGACTATTTAGAAATCCATTTTATTATGCCCATGTGAGCATCGCAAAGTTGCCCGTGTCTAAGAAATTTTGTGAGCATTTTCAAATACTTAAGAGAGAAAGAACCGCACGGGTATGATCATTTAACATCCAAACAACAACTAACTCAAACTATTCTAAAAAAGAGATTGGAAAAAAAGACTTACTTTGAATTACAAAAAAAAATATTACTACAATTACCTCGACAGATTGTTGTGTGTTGGCCCAAAAGTGTCCCAAATAAAGGTCTCCATAACGTTATTATCAATTTTATCACCACCTACAGACAACCATGTAATGTATGACGTTAGTATAAAATTCCAAGATATAAAACTCCAAGATATAACACCCCAAATGTTTGATCCTACAGTACAAACAACAAATACAGCCAAGTAATGTATGATGTTAGTTTAAAATTTCAAAATATAGCACACCAAATGTTTGATGAAGTGATAAACAAAATTATAGCACACCAATTTTTTTGTCGATGATATGAAAATGAAAAGAAAATTACTAATTGAAATCTTCCTAAGAAAAAAGAAGATACAAATTATGAAAATATTTAACACCCATTATTTTACTACATACATTACAAAATACTTTTAAAACATAAATAACCCAAAGAACCCATTCCTCTTCCTTCACTAATCTATCAAACCCTGGAAGAGTGGGCTTTTTTTAATTGATGAACTAATCTAGAAAACATTAATTGTGCAATTCATTAACCAAATTACTAACTATTAATCTAAAATAAAATCTAAACAAAACAGAAAACAACCTGGGTTGCTTCAGCAGCCCTCCCACGCTGCCAACCATCCCCGTCTCCTTCTCCCTTCCAGTGACTTCTCTCATGCCCCTTCCTCCTTCCGATATAATGCCTACTCGTACATAAATTGCAACATAAGAGATGTGTTTTTTGCAATATAGCAAATTGACAACAAATTCAAGAAATTGCAAATCTAATCCAAACAAAAACCTAAAAGAAAATCCAAACAAAACTGACCTGTCTATCCCCAACTACTCATATCCACAACCCATTTCCATCCACCCATAGACCCAAGTACCCACTTCTACCCGACCCTTAACCAAAGAGCCTGTTATACCCATTAACCCATTTTAAACCCACGACCCATCCTATTCTCCTCAAGACATATCCGTTTTTTATTACCACATTAAATTATCTGTTGTAGCATTTCAACAACTAGAATTACAAGAAACCTCTTTTGAGAGAATTTAATGGTACCATCGAACCTAAAAACAGTATGAATATTTAAAAATAATTTGAAATTTTGAAAATATTTTTGATAAAAAAATTTATTTATTTTTTAAAAACATATCATTTCGGATTACGTTTCACAAATTTCTTCACGTACTAATTTATTTTTCACTGAATAGTTTTTTTTAATGATTTCAAGAACACTGCTTTTTTATATATATTTTTAGTATATATTTTAACAAATTCATTAAAAAAAAGACCCTGCATTGCTAGTCTTTTCTGTATTTGTTATCTCTGCAATATCTTGTAAGGTAATTATTAATTTCTGTTATTTCAGTTTTTCTGTAATTTATTATTATTAGTAGTATTTCTGTACTATTTAATAAATTAAATAGCAGTCATAACAATCTAAAAGATTCTTAGGAATAATGGGGAGGAACACACACAATTTCATGTATGTAGATCTGTATGTGAATCTAAAGAAACATGAAAATGAGAATATAACTTTCAAAAAGCGTCAAGAACAAGAAGATAATATTTTTAAAGCTTAGGATAATAATAACTCACTCGTTTGGACCACGCCGCCATATCTAAGAGATAGATGTCCATATCCTTTTCTTTCTTCTCTTCTTCTTCGATCGCCATCATAGAACTGTTCTGAAAAATTAATTTGTAGTGGTGATTTATAAATATGCCTTTATCAAAACAGAAAGTAAAAAATAAATATAATTTAACAACGATATGACGTTTGAGTCACTTAATTTTTTTCTAGATGTAGATCTGACATGTAACTCGTTTGGACCACGCCGCCAGATCTAAGAGATGCATGTCCTTATCCTTATCCTTCTTCTTCTCTTCTTCTTCGATCGATGAAGAAATCATCATCGTCGAGATTGAGGGTTTGGTATGGGGAAGGCGATCTTGGTCGTCGTCGCCGGAGAAGAAATCATCGTCGAGGGTACCGACGCGGGTGAGCTGAATAAAGGGTCTGCGTCATCTAGGGAGAGTGGGGTCATGATCGATGAAGGAGGTGAGGAAGTGAGTGCCATTTTCGACATTGGGTTGGGTGTGTCTTTTCCACAGTTTGGGGAAGAAAAATAAACAAGATGAGCGGGGAAATTGAGAATTTGAGAGGCGCTGTTTTGTTTTAGGTTAAACACTGGTCACGGCCTAGAGCCGTGACCCATCCACCGCGACCCATTAATGAAACTAAGTGGGATGTATACAGCCTATTGGTCACGGCCTATAGTCGTGACCCATACCAAGAAATGGTCACGGCCCACAACCGTGGCCCTCAATCTGTGATGCGCGACCCTTTTTTATCAACCCTAGTGCTTGAATGAGTGATGGTCACGGCCCATAGCCGTGACCCACACCCAGAAATGGTCACGGCCCTAAGCCGTGACCCTCAATGTGTGTACTCTCTTCTTCTTCATTCCATGGGTCACGGACTTGGGCCGTGACCCATCCGCGACCAAGCTTAGAGGGAACTTTGGCGCGAGTTTCGCGCCAAGATGGTCACGACCTGGTCACGACCCAAGTCCGCGACCACTGTGGTCACGGACTTGGTTCGTGACCACTTCAAGAGCATCGATAATTTAGTGTGATAATAAATATGGTCATGCCAAATATTGAGTGGGTCACGGCCCAAGTCCGCGACCAGCTGGTCGCGGACTTGGGCCGTGACCCACTTGGCGTGACCATTCGCAGGATTTGGTGTAGTGATCGGGGGGTTCGTTATTTGGATTTCTCTTTGCGAGAAGTCCCATGCATGATACTGAGTGCAATGTTGGAAGTGGAGAGATGTTTGGTCATTAGTACATGGGTTTGGTGCCCTGGTTAATATATACATATGTCGTTATAACTGAGAGTTGAAAGTTATATTACTATTTAAGGCTAGTAGAGCAGGGAAATAATTGTGTAGTAAGCATGGGTATAGGGTGTATGGGCGCCCTGGGTAATTAAATAACTTTTAATATAATTTGCAATTAGAAGGGGTAGAGATATGTGTAGCGATCTTAGAGACATGTGAGTAAGGAAGTATTCGAGGCTTGGAGTACTAGACTTATCTTAATTCCGAGGACGAAATTCCTTTATAAGGGAGGAAGAATGTAATACCCCATGTTTTTTAGGATATAGAATTTATTTAATTTGGTGATATAGGATTTAAATTATCTGGAGGATTTAATTAAATTAGTGAATTTAGATTTTTAATTCATTCGAGTTATTTTTTAAAATTCATGTGTGTCGTAATTTGAGGACGAGGTTGGAGATTTTAGTAAAGTTACTCGGACGGTGATTTTGAGTGCATGATTGATTCTCAATAGGTCGATATAGTCAAAAAAGAGTACCAGGGGGTAGTAATTGGGTCTCAGGGCACTTTTAGGCATAACCGAGCTCACACGGGGGTGTTTGGGACATTTTCATTTGGCCCATAAGATTAATTTAGGGATTGGAATAATAAAACCTAAGTTAGAGAGTTTGGGACAGACAAACCTCAATAAGAATATCCTAGTTATTACACAATAAGAAAACCCTAATTTTGCAGAGGAGGAAAGAAGAAGATATTGGGAGAGCTTTTGGGAGCCAAACCAAGAAGAGGGGTGTGTTCTTCATTAAATATTCATCTACATCAAAGGAAATCAGACCCTACGAATTTATTCAGGCAAGTAGTTAAACTTGATTTCAATTTAATCGTGGTATCTCGATTCTTATCATAGTGGGTGTGATAAAAAAAATCGTTTTGGGGAGTGGGTTATTTTATGAAATGGGTTTCTAGTGAATTGAGTATATTGTGTAGATTAGAGATCTAATTGATAGTGTAACTTGATTTAGTGTTGCGGAAATCGACTAATAGAATAATCCCAGTAGTTACGATTTATTAATTTAGAGTAGAAAATTAAGTTTCTGTATGAGATCGTATGGAGCCGAGGAAAATCCAAATCTGGAATTGAGGACTTTAATGGAAATCGTAAATGTTGTGAAACCATCTCGGAGATTTAAAACATGTTTAGATCATTAAAATATGATGAGAATAATTAAATAAGGTTGGGATTTGAAGATTTAAAATATTGAAGGTGCGTTAGAGGCAGAAGCCAAGGTCATGAGGAAGAATCAATGGGTTGTGCTTTACGTTGAATGACATTGCAAGTCGTTCGAACGACATTAAAAGTCATTCGAAAGACAGTGTTGAATTCTTGATGGTTTAGTTCTTTCTATCTTATTTTCCATTGGAGACTTTTAAAAGGATTTAATTGGAGAAATATGAAATCGAGGTAAATTCCTAGGATATTAGGAGATGGATATTAAAGAACAATTAAAATTAATAAAGGCGTCAAACTTATTCACGGGAATTTGTGTGATAATTTCTAAAAGGTTATGATACGGACCAAGTTAGGGAGTCCGGGCATTATGGTTGAGTGACGCCACTTGGATAAAAATAAATTGAGGGGGAATTAATTTTATTAAGAGTTGGATATTTGACTCGGATATTTTTAGGCTGAGTGTTACGGGAGATAGGCACTAGGTAGCCGATTTAATTTATTATAGAGATACATAATAAATTATCGATTATTAATTTAACGAGGAGTGTTAAACTTAATAGTGGGAATTCGTGTAACAAATTCTAAAGGTTGATGATATGGACCGAATGAGTGGGTCTGGGATTGTAGTTGGGTGACACTACTTTTATAACAAAAATAATTAATGTGAGATTAATTAAATTACAAGTTAGGATAGAGACTTGGGTATTTGGGGCTAGTGCTACGGGTGTTAGGCACGGGTTAGCCGGACTTTATTAAATATATGTATACAATAGTGTGATAGTATATATATATATATACAGTCCTGCTCTTTGGGGACTAGTCCGCATTTTAAGAATGCGGATCGGACATGTGTCACCTGGTGGTGAGCCCAAAAGAGACAGAGAGTGTACCTATAATTTAGGCGATAATTTTTAGGCGCACCGTTAGGTGACACATATCCGGTCCGCATTCTTAAAATGCGGACTAGTCCGCACAAGAACATTATTATTATTATTATTATTATTATTATTATTATTATTATTATTATTATTATTATTATTATTATTATTATTATTACTATTATTATTATTATTATTATATATATACACATGTGTGTGTGTGTGTGCGCGTGCTTTATAAATATCGATGTGGGTGATATTAATAGGAATACATATCCCGCTAATGCTATCACAAGAGGTTGAGTGATATGGGTGAATCCCCTGGCTAGAGAACGCAGGGCGAGTATAATCCCCTTGTCATAGCGTCCTTTATTTTATATTGTGATTCTTTTCGGGGTGAGACGCTTTGGGTATGATTCGGTCTCACAATCGAGGAACTATGACCGCCTCCGCTACGCTTATTTTTATTTTTTTGATATGGTTAGTTAACCGTCTTAGGGCATCCGTGTGGATTGAGTATACTTGGGGTGATAGCATCTTAGAGAAAACATCTGGTGAGTCCTTACTCAGGAATGAATGGTTCTTTTACTTGACATGTGTGTGAATGTTGTAGTATAATAGTACGTATATAATATGAGTAGATAATTATATACAAGATTAATACATAAGTGTGAATGTATTTCTTATATAACTATTGTGAAAGTTATATGATTTAAAAAGGAATTTCTTACATAACTAGTGTGAAAGTTATATGAAATAAAAAGGGGGTTTCCTATATAACTAGTATCAACGTTATTTGATTTAATATAGTTGACTGATTAATAAGTTAATGAGTAGATAACTTAATAATCAAAGTAAGAATACTCGGGTTAGAGTAGTGTGGTGGAAAGAGGTGTGATGCGGCTAGTTGGGTGGGGTAACTTAGCTAGGAAGGTTAGCAGGCAAGCGTTAGGTGTGCACATTATATGAAGGGTGAGTTATACCTCAAGAGAGTACACTAACTTAAATATGAAGAGTTTGCATGCATATTTAATTATTGCAGTCTAACTGCTTGTTAAATATTTTCAAAATGTTTTACTTGGTCTCTGACCCGTGTCAAAATCTTTTTCAAAACCTTTTAGGTGTCCATCCACAGGGATGCCCAGTTTGAAAATTCTATCGAGGGATGTGCAGCTGCAACTTATGTGAAAGTTGCAGGACTTTGCTATAAACGCTTCATTCATTTATTCCTAGTGCAGTATCCTTACTTCAATACTCATTTGGGCATGTCACCCTCAGATTTAGTATTCAGTTATTTATTGGACTTTGTGTATCCGGGTTATTATTTCGGTTTATTGTTGTATTTTATTATTGAATCGATGGTTGATTCGGTCATCTTTATTTATATTATTCATCATTATTGGATTCAGTTATCTGTGTGTTGATGGTTTAATTATTATTTATTTTCGCATACTGTGAATTAATGAAAGATAACATTTGGCACCGGTCTAATTAAATTACTAGGTGGTTAGTAACTTTAAATTGTTTTCAATAGTAATGCTAAAAATGAGCCATATGAGACCAACATGTTATTTTGATCACAGGCTGTCCACCCTGTATTTTAGTAGGCGGGGTATCACATGCTTCAAGGCTTGTTCTCCATTTACTTACTTCACCACTAGGTTAGGATCACATTCAATGGTGAGTAAATGGATGCCCCTTCGCAAATATTCTAATAACCAAAGTACCAATGCCTCATACTCAACTTCATTGTTGAAGCAGCAAAAATCTAGCTTAAAGGATAAACACACTTCTTCTTTTCCCCTGCTCAGAATAATCCCTATGTAACCTTTGCCTTGAATTAAAAAACCATCAAACTCCATGATCCATTCTTCCTAACTTCTTTCCAAATAATTGGCCTGGAGATCATCACCAGGAAGTTCTTTATTTATTGGTTTAAATATGTTAGGCGAAAGATTACCAATATATCTACATAATCTTGACTCTTAGTAGCTCGAGGGGCCACACACTTTAGGTCATATTACGAAAGTATAAGAAACCATCTAGCAGTCATGCCTATTAGTAAAGTTCGAGCTAGCAAAAATTTAATAGCGTCACATCGTGTTACAATGTGAATTATGAAAGATAGCATATAGTGTCTAAGATTTTTAGTAATAAACACAAGTGATAAATAGTGCCTCTTAATACTAGTGTATCCAGCCTCAATCCCGTGAATAATACTAATTGAAAAATAAACTAGTTTCTCTATTCCATTAACTTATGCTGGTAGTGCACCAATAGATCTAGTTGTGGTGATAAGGTATAGTTGTAATGGTATACTTGACTTTAGAGGAATCATGGTATGTGGTGAGGTGAGAAGCTTATTTATTTTTCCAGAGCTTCTTGGTGAGATTGATCCCAAACAAATTTGGTCCCCTTGTGCAGCAGCTCCATCAGAGGATGAATGATCTCAGCGAGCCTGGGCATAAATCTCCTCAAGTAATAAACTTTTCCCAAGAAAATCTTCTGGTTTTTTGAAATTTTTAGGCATGACATTTTGAGAATGGCCTTCTGCTTGTTTAGGTCTATCTGGACACCTTTCATGTTCACCTCAAACCCTAAGAATTTTCCACCAGTTACCCCAAAAGCACATTTGAGAGGGTTCATCTTCAATTTGTATTTTATGCACCACTTGAATACCCTCCTCAAATCTGCCAAATGGGTGGTCTCCTTCTTGGATTTTATAACCAGGTCGTCGACATAGAATTCAACAATATCATGAAAGAGATCATGGAATATTTCCATCATAGTCCTTTGATAGATAACACCTTCTTTCATTAGTTTAAAAGGCATAAACGTTTACATAAAGTTACCTAATGGAATGCAAAATGTAGTCTTCTTCGCATCATCTAGATTTATCCAGATCTGGTTATAACTCATGTAGCCATCCATGAAACTATACATCTCATGATCAGTTGTTTCATCTGTCAAGCTGTCTATGGACGGCAGTGGGAACTCATTTTTTGGACAAGTCATATTCAAATCACTAAAATCTACAGAAATTCTGCTTATCCTTCTTCCTCATAGGCATAATGTTGGACAACTAGATAAGATGCTGGATTGGGACAATGAAACATGCTGTGAGCAGCCTCTGGATTTCTTTCTTTATCTTTAGATCGAGCTCTACATTGTATATTCGAGTGGCCTAATTGACTGGGATAGCTAAAGGCATCATATTCAACTTGTGACAACTCACATCTTTTTTAAGAAGAGGCATTTCATTGTACTTCCATGTAAAGACATCTTTGAACTCTCGAATCAACTCAATTAAAGACCCCTTTGCTTTTGCGTTCAAATCTTTTAAGATACAAATTGGTCTAGAATTATCACCCGTTTTAGCAAGGTAAACTTCTTCCTGCTCTTGAATCTGAGGCCTTGGTCTGTCCTGCATGCGTTCTGACTCGTTTTTCACATCCTCTACAAACTCTTGAACAATAGAGTTGTCAATCACTATATAGTCCCCATATTTATCCACTAAAAACATTCATAAACTGGGTCAAGCTCATCTTCTAAACATTCAGCTGACCACTCACACCTTTATAACTTATTAATGATTTTTTCATTTGAAAGACAATTATCCTGCACTGTCTCGAGGATTCCTCCACATACTTCCTCTTCTTGTAATTTTCCTTAAGCTCTCTCGCAGAAAACCGACTTAGAACACTTTGATGTTGAATTTTGTGCTCAATCGAGTTAATTATTGGTGTCATTCTATTCTACAGTTCCCCAGATAGGCTAGGTAGTTATACTTCCTCTCACACCGCCTCATTCTCCCATGGATTATCAGTCAGATCAACCCTTTCACGTACTATTTCACTAGTACTTGACACTCTAGTTACACTAGTGAATCTAGTGAGACCCAAAGCTTCCTTAACTAGCTTAGTATAAAATGCAATATTGACTAAATAGGCCTCCTCACGTGCAAATGGCTTTTTCGATGCTCAAATCACAACTTCATTTCCCTTGATGTTCTCCTTAGCACACTGATGGTAAGTAGAAAGTACCAACCCATGGTTGTGCATCCATACCCTTCCTACCAACAGTTAGCATGATGGATCACATTCCATTATATATAATTGAATATGGGAAGTGATGTTCCCCATGGTAATTCCCATATTGACATAGACAATGTATTTGGAGGATTGGTCATCATACCCCGATATAGCTAAAGGACTCTAAAGACCCTTGTTTAAGATATATTGCAAGCGTAAAAAGATCCAATGGGCATAACGTTTATGGAAGCTCCCTTATCTAGCAAAATTCAGTTGAAACTACACCCTTTCACATTTTATGTTACATAAAGTGGCATGTTGTAAGTGTGGTGATAATTATTATTCAACACAAATAGATAAGAGAAGCGAAATCACCAAGCAAAATAAAGAAGACAAAATATCAATCGCACAACAGGAGATGTACGTGGTTCAGCAAAAATGCCTACGTCCACGGTGGTGCAGTCGGTATTATTTTTATAAACTCTGGGGAGGGATTACAGAGAATACAATGCGTGTCCTATGCCCCGGACCTAGGGTCATATCCATTTTCAGGGAGTGGGGGTGTTGGACTCCCCCACGTTTTCCATCTTCTCCTAGAACCCCTCTTAACGAGAACATGGGAGAAGACTAAATCATAACCGATTAAGATATGAAGGGTTTGGACTTTGGGCCGCTTCAATTGGGTTACTCGTCCAGGCCCGTCATTCTAATTTTGGGTACCCATAATTTCCCCTAAGTTTGTTGGGCCATACTTTGGGCTCAATAAATTTAAATGATTTGTCATAATGGCTCCTTTGTACATCGTGCAACTCTTCCCAAAGTTTGAGGATTAATTTAGGCGGCACTTGCTTCATGGTCGGTGCACTATGATTAGTAACACTCAAAAGTTATTCAGAGCAGTCTTTTCTCAATCGTCGTTTCAAGCTTCTCAGTACTCTTCCATTTTCTACAAGTTCTAGTGATTCACGTTCTCTTCTCCCGGTCTTCATTCTTATCGCTTTTGATCTTCCTCGTCATTTGGGCTTGTGATTCTTCATCGTTCAAGTCAAACTTTCATCTTGTAAGTCCCCTGTGCCTTCTCTTTGTATTTTCTCTTTGAATTTACAGTTTTTTAGGGTTTTCCAATGGCAAGGATTGGTAATAGATCAGTGTCTGAGTTTAGAAAGTTTTACAATATCCCAGAGTGGGTAGAGATTGAGTGCACCTCTCCCCCTAGAAATGCTAGAGAGATAGAGGGTGCCCATTGGATTCATGTCTTGTTGCTTTCCCAAGGGGGGCTTACTTTTCCTCCAAACAATCTATTCTTGCACTTCTTTGGTTATTTCAACATTGTTCCTGCACATTGTTCGCCTAATGTGTGGAAGATAATCAATGGCGTCCATAGAATAAACCAGCACTATGGCACCAAATTAGGTCTCGTCGAAGTCTGCTTTTGCTATTCTTTTTCTCGAACTAGTTCGATGTTCTCTATCTCAAAGCCAGGAGTCCTGACACGGTGTTGGTAGTAAACCTACCTGATTACCACAAGGACTATTGGCAAGATGGCTTTCTTGCTAGAAATTGGCAGTTCTCCCCCCAGACTGAGGGGTCGAGGTTCGATAGGTTTACTGTTCCGTTTTATGGGGAAGAGTATATAGGTAGTCTCTGCTCTGTTCTTTCAATTTCTTTATTAATGTGTGATCTTTATGACTTTTCCCTATTTTTTCTTCAGCGAGGTCGAAGAACTTGGAACCTTCTCTCAGCAAGATTTGTCTTTCTGAGTTGGTCAAAGCGTGGAATATCAGGAAGCCCCTAGCTGACGGCGAGCATCCTCGGTCTACAGCTTACTTTCTTAAGTATAAAAATGTTAGTTCTAGCTTTATAGCAAAGCCGATAGATAGCATTCCCGAGTTTGATACCTCTGAAGAGACTGTTGTTGATCCTATTCAGTTGGATGAGGAGGAGAGCAGTTCTTAGAGTGATATCGTAGGCGGTGTTGAAGGCAATTTTGGTGAGGGGAGCTCCAGTGGTGATAGTTCTTCTGACTCGGAAGAAGTTCCTGAAGCCCGAGAATCTTCGAGCACGTCCAGCAGCTCAAGCGAGGAGATGGTTCCTCCAAGGAAAAATTTGATTCGGGACGACGATGATGATGATCATGTGCTCTTCGCTCAGAGGTTGAAGAAGTAGAAGTCTAGCACTGGGGCTGTTGCTACTGGCTCTCGGTCTACTGCTCAGGAGCAGGAGAGGAAGAGGAAAGAAGAAGAATAGATGAGAGAGAGAGAAAAAAGGAAGAGGAAAGAAAGAAGATAAAAGATAAGAAGAGGATGGAGGAGAAGAGGAGAATGGAGAAAGAGAAAGAGTAAGAGAGGAGAAAGATAGAATCGAGGACAAAGGCTAGGCAGGCCTTAGTCCAGGTGTTCGCATTGCCCGAGGGGGACTTAGTTGCCATTTCTTCTCAATTGTCCCCTGCGCTGCTCGAGAGGGCAGTTCTTCCTGCAGATTGCCAAAGGGCGATGGGGTCTGATTAGTTGGCTCTGCAAGCTAGTCAGAGGCTAGCCTTGGTAAGACCTTTTCCTTTCTCTAATGCTTTAATAAATTTTAGCTATTTTTTTCCTGATATCCTCTTTTATTTGCAGTTTGTGACTGACTTCGCCGTGCTCTATCGTTCTCATGATGAGCTGGTGAGGAAAACTAGCGAGCTGGAGCAGCAGAATGTTGCCTTAAAGTTGAAGGGTACAGAGCTCGAGGCTGGTTTGAAGGTTGCTAATGCTGCTCGGGCTTCTTCAGACCTAGCTCTTATCGCGGCTAATTGAGAGAGGGAGGCGGTAGTTAAAGAATTGAATGATCTGCGACAAGCCTATGATCTGGTCTGCTCGAGCAAGTTGGCCGTTGTGGAGGAGAACAAGGCATTGACCGAACAGCTGAAAGAGAAAGAGTCCAGGCAGCCACCATCAAGGAGGACTCATACAACTCCGGGTGGGCTGCTGCGTACGAAGATGCTGAGGTTCAGATAGGCTACATCAG
This sequence comes from Sambucus nigra, assembly GCA_949130495.1. Taxonomy (NCBI): domain Eukaryota; kingdom Viridiplantae; phylum Streptophyta; class Magnoliopsida; order Dipsacales; family Adoxaceae; genus Sambucus; species Sambucus nigra. Next base: position 669,997,325 of record OX422207.1, on the reverse strand, counting down.
CCGTCTGAACTTCAAAAAGGGCTGGAACAAGGCCCTTTTAGTTGCTGGTATTGATGTTGCCTCTCCTCTGTTTGACGAGCATGACCCAGGCCCGAAGTTGATTGTGGATGAAGATCCTGCCCCCAGCCATCAAAGGCGTTGACCCTGCCTCCCAGACAATTCCTGCTGATGTTCTCCCTACTCAGGCGACAGAGGTTATCCCTGCTGAGGGGGGTGCTTCTACTGTTGTTGACAAGGGGAAGCAGCCAGCTACTTTTGGGCAGCCTAAGGTTGCTAGTTAATTTACTTCTAGGATTACTTTAGTATCTTTGCTTGTAATTTTCCTCTTTGCTGCTCGATGTACTCTGATCCTTATTAATGAAATGAAAAGGTTTCTTTTCCTTAGTGCACCGATTTATTTTTTCTTTCACTGCTCTTTTATTGCTTGTAGTCGATTGATGTTGATGATTGTATACCAGCTACTTCTTAATTGGGAAGAATCCTTGGTCCTGACGTAAGCTCTGAAGTTCATCATACCTTCACGAGGATTTTCAAATCTCTACGATTGAGGAACAAGCGTTTCATAGAGCAGACTGAGCTCATCGTCAAACTGAAAGACAGGCTCCAAGAGATGGAGGAAGTGGGTGCCTCCGTCCAAGAATAGGTGAATACACTGAGAGCAAAGCTTCTAGATGCTTCTGAGATCAACCAGGTTGGGGAAGTTCTTCAGCAGGAGAATGAGGCTTTGAGGAGGGAGGTCTCGCGACTTAGGGAGCATGCGCTGAGCGTCACTACTGCAGTATTACGGGGTTCCTCCTCATCGCGAACTAAAACTATCCCGAGCGACATTCCTCCGGTGCTACGAGGCTCTACCCCTCCGACCGTTCCGCGAGCTGGTAGGAACACCAGGAGTTCAGCTAGGGAAATGGATGAGCTTCGTGGTGACGTCCAGCGAGCATATGTGATTGCTGTTGGGCTTCAAAGGGACGTTACTCAGCTAAGGCATTTATTTAGGAGAGGACCTCGGTAAGTATGGGCCGACGATTACGACCAAGGTTGGATAGATGCTCCAACGAGGCGAACAGAGTTTGAAAAGCGTGCCTTTATCAGAGGATGGTTAAGTGCCCTGAAGGAGCTACAAGTCCCAAGGAAATCAATGCTTTGGTATCGTCATGATATCTCTCCTTCTACTCTACTGCCTAACCCCTTCCGGAGAAATGATCAGTGGATCCCCATTGATGCCATCCCTCGACAGCTACTTGAGTCGGGTTCGAATGAAGTCGAGGAAGAGTTGGTTCCCCATCCTGATGACGGTCGAAGAGCTCAAGTGGCTGATTATCTCGTTTAGAGGCCTTGACCTCATTAAGATTTTTGCGAGTAATAACCCTGTATATATGTAATGAAGCGATGTAATTTTGATGATTTGGGCGAGCTCGCCGACTGAGCATGTATTGTATTTGTTACAAATGTGATGGATTAATATAAAATTTATGTTTTGGGCGAATTTTCCGACTAAACAAGTGTCTTTATATTTTCCACTTCTTTGCTCAATAATCTTGAGCCTTTCTTGGCTGACTAGATTTGTATATTTATCAAGTAAGTGTCCCTCCAGTCCAGTATGCTAACGAGATACCATTCTGCCCCACTTTACCTTTTAGGTTGTGTCGTCACACTCCCTTAGGACTAAGTGTGGCATTTGGCGAGGACACACATGGTTTTGGATGCTCTATCCAATCAGGATTTTATTCAACCAAACATTGTTTGGTGAATAATTTTGATTTGGCCATATTGCCAAAGGATCTCCAGTAGGGCTTCGTATATTTCCAGGGGCAATGCTAAGAGGTCTTTCATGTTTAACAACGAAAACCTGAGGAGGGTTATTTCCCTGATATAGTGTAATGATCAGTGTGCCTGTTACTTGGAAAAGGTGTGTGGCTTAAAAAGTTTATATATTAATTAATTGACACCTCGTAAAATGCAATTTAGTTAACTGATACATCGTAGAATGCAACTGCCAAACAACTTTTATTAATGATAAGGAAATGAACTTCCAGTTTCATAATTAAAGATCAAAAGAAGAATCTAGAAATAGAATTTCTTAATATTGGTTGTATTCCACGCTCGGGGTATTTCTCTGCCTTCCAGCGTTTCCAAGTGATAGGCTCCCTGCAGATCATCTCTTGTTATCTTGAATGGTCCTTCCCAGTTTGGCCCTAGCTTGATATCTGATGGTTTTACTGCGCTGCCCAGGACTTTCCTTAGGATATAGTCCCTAACTTGGAATGCCCTTGGATTGACCTTTTTGTTATAGTGCTTTGCGAGCTATTGCTGATAGATCGCTAGTTTTACTAAATCCAGTTCGCGGTGTTCATCGGCTAGGTCGAGCTCAGTGAGTAATGCTGCATCATTACGGCCCTGGTCGACAAGGCTGGACCTCATTGTTGGCAAGCCTGCTTCTAATGGGATGACTACTTCCATTCCATATGTTAATGAGAATGGGGTTTCCCCCATCGCTCGTCGGGGAGTAGTACGGTAGGCCCATAGAATATGTGGTAGATCATTTACCCATGCACCTTTGGCTCATTCTAATCGTTTCTTTAATCCATCGATCACCGTTTTGTTAGAAGCCTCGGCTTGGCCATTGCTCTGAGGATAGGCCACCGAGATGACATGGTGTCTGATTCCATGCTCGTCACAGAAACTCTGAAAGGATCCGCTCTTGAACTGCGTTCCGTTGTCAGTGATGATGGTTCTGGGGATGCCAAAGCGAGTGATTATATTTCTCCATATGAATCTTATCATATCTGCATCTCAGATGTTCGCTAGGAGTTCTGCCTCGATCCATTTGGTGAAGTAGTCAGTTGTGACCAATAGATACTTGCGATTATTGGTGGCAATAGGAAGTGGTCCTATGATGTCCATTCCTCAATAGGCGTATGGCCATGGGCTGGAAAGTGATTTTAGGTCACTAGCAGGTTGGTGGACCATAGGAGCGTGAAGTTGGAATTTCAGGCACTTGCGAACATACACCGCAGAGTCCCTTTGCATATATGGCCACCAATAGCCTTCCTTCATTGCTCGAAAATCTAGAGACCTTCCTCTAATATGGCTTCCACAGATTCCCTCATGAATCTCAAGTAGAATTTGCTCGACATCCCTTGGGTGAACGCATTGAAGGTAGGGACCGAAAAAGGATCTCTTATATAGCTTGCCCTCAGGAGATAAGTGAAGGCGAGCATCTTTGACTCTTATCTGGTGGGCGGCCTTCTTATCGGTTGGAAGCGAGCCATCTTTCAAGTAGTCCCTTAAAGGATCCATCTAACTGGGTGCTGATTCAATTTAGAGCACATGTTCGACGGTTTGTAGTACATCGTCATGTTTAATGCTTGAATGATCAAGGAAGTCGATGGGAAGTGTTCTTTTTAAATCGGAATCGATTACCGAGCTCAGGGTTGCTAGGGCGTCATCATGGCTATTCTTCCCTCTGGGAAACTGCTGGACACTGACTTCCTCGAAGCTAGCCATTAGCCTTTTTTCTAAGGCGAGGTAGGCTTCTATTCTTTCATATTTTTCATTGTAGTCTCCACTTATCAGATTGGAGACTAATTGAGAATCGCCGAACACCAGTAAATGTTTTATACCTAAGGTGTGTGCCTTCTGGAGGCCGGCTATTAAAGCTTCATATTCTGCTTCGTTGTTGGAGGCTGCAAATCCAAGCCTGATACCTTGTTCGCGTATTGTATCCTCTGGAGTGATAAGGACAATGCCTATTCCTGCCCCCTTTGAGTTGGAGGCTCCATCAATAAATAATTTCCAGACTCCTTCTATTGCGTGGTTTTCTCCTTGCATTACTAGTTGAGATTGGTTGAGGGCCTGTTCGCCTGTGAATTCGGCTATGAAATCAGCAAGGACCTGCCCCTTGATTGCGTTTCTCGGTTAAAATTGGATGTCAAATCGTCCGAGCTCTACTGACCATTTAGACAGTCTGCCCGACAAATCCGCCTTCCTCAGGATTGCTTTAAGGGGGTGCGATGTAAGGACGATAATAGTATGAGCTTCAAAGTAGTGCTTTAACTTCCTCGAGGCGACTACAAGTGCAAAGGTGAGCTTTTCTAGTGGTAGGTACCGCTACTCGGCCTTTAACAAGGTCTTACTTGCGTAATAAACGGGGTGTTGGATTCCTTCAATTTCGCACATCAATGCAGAATTGACAGTGTGGTTGGAAACGAAGAGGTATAAGTATAAGGAATCTGTTTCCTGTGGTATGACGAACAGTGATGGGGAGCTAAGGTAAGCCTTGAGCTCATCCAATGCCCGCGAGCAATCTTGGTTCCATTCTACCATTTTGTTTCTCTTTAGAAGCTGGAAGAAATACTTGCACTTCTCGGAGGACTTAGAGATAAAGTAGTTCAAGGCAGCGAGCATACCGGTGAGCTTCTGTATGTACCGGATTATTCGAGGAGGTTGTACCCTATTTATTGCATCGATTTGGTCTGGGTTAGCCTCGATGCCTCTCTTACTGACCAAGTACCCAAGAATTTCTCCTGAGTGGACACCAAAAGAACACTTGCTTGCGTTAAGTTTCATTCGGTACTTCCTGAGGATATCAAAGGTTCTGGATAGGTCCGAGAGGTGGTTTTCTTTCTTCCTGCTTCTGACGAGCATATTGTTAATGTAGACTTCCATAGTGTCTCCCATTTGGTCCTTGAACATCTTGGTGACCAGCCGCTGGTAGGTTGCCCCTGCATTTTTTAGCCCAAAGGGCATGACCTTATAACAGTACAATCCAACGATGATGATGAATGATGTCTTGTTCTGGTCCGGAGCGTACAAGGGGATCTGATGATATCCTGAGTATGCATCTAGAAAACTCATTCTCTCGTGAGCTGCTGTGGCGTCCACTAGTTGATCGATTTTTGGAAGAGGGAAGTTGTCTTTAGGGCACGCCCTATTAAGGTCAGTGAAGTCGATGCAGACTCCCGTTGCTTTTTGGAACTACTACTGGGTTGGATAACCATTTGGGGAATTGGACCTCCTGTATGGATCCTACATCCAGCAGTTTTTCAACTTCTTTTTCCATGGTTTTTGCCTTCTTGGGTGCAGTTTGCCGTGCCTTCTGTGCGATTGGTTTGAAGGTGGTATCGACGTGCAACTGATGACAAACCATACTAGGATCAATTCCTGGCAACTCGTATGGTTCCCATGTGAAGACGTCTACATTGGTCCTCAGCAGAATCGTTAATTCCTTCCTTTCCTGATCTGTGAGAGAAGCTCCGATCAAGAAGATTCTGCTATCGCCGCTATCTTGAGCTGTGACTTCCTCCAGGTCCTCGATGACCCATTCGAAGGGGAGGAGCCTGGTCTCCTCTACTCCGGGCCTTCCATATTTTAATTGCTATTTCGAAGGTATCAGACCCTCTTGTTCTTCAACTTTCTCGATGGGCTTATCGGCCTTCTTCTCTGGTCTTGGGCGGATGGCTGCTATGAAGCATCTTCTTTCCATCCCTTGATCTCCATGGATCTCCATTACTCCTCGCTCGGTCATTTACTTGAGCTTCTGATGGTAGGTCGAGGAGACTGCCTTCATTGAGTGCAGCCACCCTCTGCCGAAGATAGCCTGGTATGGCGAGTCAATGTCGACCGCCAGAAACTCGATTATTTTGGAAACATTTCCTGCCCTTACTGGAAGCACGATCTTTCCCAAGGGCATAGTCACCTTTCCAGCGAAGTCAACCAAAGAGACAGTAGCTTCCTTCACGTCGACGATGCTTAATTTCAATTTTCTGAACAGGTCGAGATACATTACCTCGAACGAGCTTCCTTGGTCGAAGAGCAACTTATCGACGTCATCGTTTGCTATCCTAGTGTAATGATTAAAGCATCATGATGTGGTGTTCTCACTCCAACCAGATCTTCATCTGTAAATACGATATGCTTACTATAGTCGACGTCATCTGCTCGCCGACGCTTTCTTAACTGTGTTTTCGCTGGATCGATCTGAAAGGCTTGCATCACCGCTGTAAGCTTTCTTACCTCCATTCGAGTTAAATTTCCCTGAATCTGCTTCACGTCAGATGCCCCATGAATTACTGCGAATTCATGGACGGCATCGTCTTCAAGTACGTTGTCGGACCTTGCTTCTCTATGGGCAGTAACTTTCTCTGCCTTCTTTTCCACGAATTCGTTCAGATGCCCGGACCGAGCCAGTTCTTCGAGGTGGGACTTAAGAGTCTTGCAATGCTCGGTTTTATGTCCTCCTTCTTTGTGGAAAGCGTATCTCAGCGCGTTGTTTCTCTTCGAGGGATCTCCTCCCATCTTTCTGGGCCACTTAATAAATGGTTCGTCTTTGATTTTTATGAGAATTTTGTAAATTGGTTCTCTGAAGACAGTGTTGACGGCCTGAAATGATTTTGCCACATCATTATTGCCTCCATTCTTGGAGCAATTCTTACCCCCATTCTTCCCTCCTTTCTTCTGGTTCTCAATTTTATCATTGCCTTTGGCAGTGAGCTTAGCTCGATCGTTTTCCCCTGTGTTGAAGCGGGTCACGTCCTCCACCTTGGCATACTTCTTGATGCGGGCCATCAGGCCGTCGATGGTTATGGCCTCTTTCTTGGTCAGGGATTGGTACAGAAGGGAAGAACTGGGTAGCCCAATTTTAAAAGAGGTTACCGCCACTTTCTTCGAGCAGTCCTCGACCTCGTTAAATAACTCCCAGTACCTCTTCGCGTAGACTCGGAGGGCTCTTGAGGCATCTTTTTCATTGTTAGCAAAGAATCCATCTTTTTGGGATGGGACCTACTAGTAATGAATCGGGCCATAAAGAGCTCGGCCAGGGACTTGAAACTCCTGATGGACCGGTGGGGGAGCCTTTCGAACCATATTTACGCCACATCATGCAGGCTCAAGGGAAAAATTCGGCACATTAGTGCGTCTCGATGGTTCCATAGGGTCATGGCTTGTCGGTACTGCCTGACGTGATCAATGGGATCGGTCTTAGCATCATAAATTTTGAACCTTGGAATAGCAAACTTCTTGGGGGCTTCCTCTTCTTCTATTTCCCTCAAGAAATGTAATTTCATCTGAGTTTTGAGAGCTCGCCTAGCGAGTTCTTGAGTCGATCTGGTACCGTGATGTGCAGGGTGTTGGTCCATCTCCCTTCAGACCAAACTTCGTATGTTCTCGTTGCTGCGATCTGGGATCCTGTGATTGCGAGCTAGTCGCAGTTTCTCGAGCAGGTCATCCTCTCACTCGTTTCCCTCGGCTTTCTGGGATCCGCGCCTGGGTCTCCTTCCTCGGCTGCGAGAGTTGCTCGCCTGAGGGCTAGGAGTGCGATATGGACATCTCTTGGTACCACGATAGAGTTCTCTCTCCATTATTTCTAATCTTCTTTTGAGGTGAGCATTCTCAGCTTCGTGCTTGCGAGAAGACTCCCTCTGCTCGTGGAGCCTCGCCTCATATGCATCAATCAGCCTGGATATCTGTGTGGACCTCGCTGGTCCTTGGCTTTCTTCTGAGGCTGGACTTTCTAAGTGAGCCTCCTGATTTAAACGCCAAACTTCAGATCTAATCCTGCGAGGAGCAGGTGGTTCTTGGATATCTCCTGCCTGGGAGCATTACTATTGTGACCAGACATTTTGAACTCTTTTATTGGTGTGGGATTTCTCAGGGAAGATAAACGCTTCCCACAGACGGCGCCAATTGTGGTGATAATTATTATTCAACACAAATAGATAAGAGAAGCGCAATCACCAAGCAAAATAAAGAAGACAAAATATCAATCGCACAACAGGAGATGTACGTGGTTCAGCAAGAATGCCTACGTCCACGGTGGTGCAGTCGGTATTATTTTTATAAACTCCGGGGAGCGATTACAGAGAATACAGTGCGTGTCCTATGCCCCGAACCTAGGTTTTATTATATACATGTCCATTTTCAGGGAGTGGGGGTGTTGGACTCCCCCACATTTTCCATCTTCTCCTAGAACCCCTCTTAATGAGAACATGGGAGAAGACTAAGTCATAACCGATTAAGATATTAAGGGTTTGGACTTTGGGCCACTTCAATTGGGCTACTCATCCAGGCTCGTCATTCTAATTTCGGGTACCTACAGTAAGGATACCTGATCGAATGATCTTCCTCTGAGAAAGTGAATTCTTAGAGGAACCTTTTGACCAACTTTGCTATTGGCCTTTCCTAATTCAAAGTTGGAGCCATGTTCTTCTTTGCAATCTCCAAGAATGCTACGATCGTGCCACAACAGTACATTCCACCTGAGGGTCAACACGATCCTCTTCCATCTCATGAACTTTTTAATCTCTATACGCCAATTCATCATAGGCTATCATCGCATTCGTAGTGACTAGTGAGCAAGCCTCCAACTACTTCCCCAGATTATCAATGGAACACAAATCATCATCTATGGCCAGATGGGCCATCCTAAACACACATTCATCTAAAGATTTATCAAAAGATTCATCGAGGAACCTTTATTTTCCCAGGCCTTGCTCCACCTCTTTGTTATAAGCACTGGCGATATTGGTCCCCTGAGCTGGTAGAGGATTATTATTCACATTTGTTTGAGGAAACTGAATGTACCCATTCTCAACATTCGTACAAATGAACCTCCTTAAATAAAATCATTTTCTAGTTGGGTGACCTACCTTATTGTGTATGTGACAGAACCTTTGGTTACTCATTTTATTTTGTGTCACTGGTTATGCCATGTTGAAAGATATTGACCTACAAATTTTATCGCGAATCATGTGCTCATAAATATCCAGAGCTTGTTCAAGAATTCATGGCAGTTTGGGTGGTCATCCCTTAGCACAAACTTCCTCATATTGTCTCTTCCTCCATTAGTATTTACATCCCCTTGTCTTCTATCCCCATCTTCTAAATAGTTTACTCGAGGAGGCATCCCTCACCCCGAAGCAGATGGAGGTCTAAACATCAAATTAGACAATCTAGGGGGTGCTGATGGCTTTACCACCAAAGGTATGTTTCTAGTGGATTTTAGAAATATAAAAAATGTACACTTTCTAATTTCGCTGATCATGTGGCAAATATAATCAGGGAGTAAACCTTCCACACAGTCTTATAGGAGTTTTCTTTCTCTAGTCTCCTTTTTTACATAAAGGGGTCTTTCACGTAACCTTCGAACGTATGCAACAACATCATCACCAGGTTTTTATTTCTATCAAGCAAGCTGGGTGAGAGTAAACTCGTCTTCTACCAGATAGAACTCTTGGACATATTGAACGTGGAGATCTTCCCATGACACCACACTTCCAAGTACAAGGTGGGAATACCACGTGTATGCTTTCTCGATTAAGGACTTGGATAATTCTCGTAGCCTCAACTTTTTATCATTATAATGGAACCCAAGGCCCTCAATGAACCTTTGTAAATGTTCCTTTGGGTCCCCACATTCTAGTATACTTCTCAAAGACAGGGAGAATAAACCCTTTGGGGTATGGTTCGTTATTTTACTCCTCTAGGTACGGAGTACGGAAATTATCGTATATTGATGAGGTCTTTCCACCAGCCTTGGAGTCCACCATCATCCAAAGAGCTCCTTTTCTATTTCTTCCATTCTAGGTGGAAGTGGGAAAGTGTGAACAACCAACACCATAGGTGAAACAACCCTTGGTGGGGTGATAGGAGCCACATTCTATGTGCTGGGAGGAGGAACCATAGTGGGTAACACCATCAATGGAGTGGACGAGTTAGTGACATTTAGTTGAACAACAACACCACCTAATACAAAAGGCACCAGTAACACAGCTGGTGGTGTTACGAAATGTAATACCCCGTATTTTTATGGCTTTTAAATTGAGGATTTATTAAATGCAATTGAGATAGATTAATTTAATATTAATTCGAAAATCTATGTTAAATATTTACTAGCGTGACGAGAGTTAGTAATTATTGGAAATTTATTGAATATTACTTAATGAGTAAAGTAATATGTAGAATTTAATTTATTAAAATTGTCACGAGTGAATAATATAACAACTGTGGAAATTAAGTGGGGCGCGCCTATATCGTGTCGGGACTATATTATTAATAAAAAGTTAATAAATTCTAAATCGCCCGTATGGTCATTTCGAATGCGCCAATGTGTCCGGAAGAGTCAAGATAGTCAGAAAAGTGTACCTGGGGGTTTAGTTTGGGTCTCGGGGCATTTTTAGGCCTAACTGGCATCCCGGGAAGGTATTATAGTCATTCTTAGGCCTAACTGGCATCCCGGGAATATATGCATAATTAAACCCACGAATTTCCCTTAGTTATATCAGCTATTAGAGTTAAGATTTCAGGTTATCAATCACAAAAACATAGAACGGTCATTAGAGAAGAAAGGTAGAGAGTTCTTCAAGACTTGACCAGAAACCGTAACACCTTTTTCAAGAATAACACCACCGGGGCGTAGATCATAAGATGAGGAACGCAACCATATTTCATCACCAACAGATCAGACCTTCGATTCCCAGGAAAGTATCTATCTTGTTATTCTTCTAGTTCATATTTCACCCATGTTAGAATAGGATTGATATATATATGTTTTATGGAAGAGTTGGATGATTTAGGGAATTTAAATCACATGCCTTAGAAGAAATAAGTTTATTCTGGAAATCTCATCATATGTAGAGGATTACCCACGAAATTTAGAAGAGTGAAATCTGGAAAAAGAATTAGAAGATTGGAAATTATAATGAAACTAGGGTTCTTGAGAAATATTATGAATTGGGCCTTTAATCCTATACTTTTGATGAAATTCGTACATGCTTTACGTAGAAAATCATATAGTTAGGTATATTAAATTAGTGGTATACGTGTTTGCGAGATTGGGAATCATTAATGGGGTTTTGGAGGAATTTCTTAGATGAAACCCGTAGTTAACAATGGCAGAATATGGGCTATACCAAATCGATCGATCGATCGATCGACCCAAGAATGTCGATCGATCGACCCAAGAATGTCGATCGATCGACCCCTTTCATAGATCGATCGACCCCTCCTAGAAACTGCAGGTTCTTCCTCTTTTTTTTAATTCGGATAAAATGCATAGGAACCCTTGAATATAATTTAAAGAGTATAATGGGTCATGAAGAGGACTAGTAGGGTCTAAGTAGATTCCGGTGAATGAAAATTCTATATGGTATGTAACCGTGGGTTAACGGGGAGTTTCAACACATATTAGAAATTATGCGTACTTTAACTAAGGAATTGAGAGATTCGTTAATGACTTAGACCAGTATGTTAGAGAGGGTGTACCTATTGAATTTACCTTTAGGAGGATAGAATACTTCGAGGGACGAGAAGTAATTACGAAATGATTATAATTAAGAATAAAATGAGATAAACTCTTTATGCGTAAAGATTGGGTAAAATTGTATTACGTACGGTAATATTATTATGGGTCGTGGGCGAACCTAATTGGAAAATGAGAATATTTATATATATGACCGAGTGCATGTGTATATATCTATATTATATCACTACACCAAATCTGCCTAATTGTCACAGTCATTGACCTTGACAAGTTCAACTTGTCAAGGTCAATGACCGTGACAATTCGAGGCGAGATAACTTTTTTTGTCACGGACGTGTCACGATCATTGACCATGACAAGTTCATTAGAATTGTCACGATCGTGTCACGGTCCATGACCGTGACAAGTTTAGTCACGGTTAATAACCGTGACAAAGCCTTGACCCTTTTTTTAAAAAATTATCACGGTCAACGACCGTGATAATTCTGGACAGAATTTAAAAAAAAACTGCTGGGAAGTATGGCCACTGCCACTGCCCAGCAGTATATTTGTACCTGTTATAACTATTAATGAAAATGTATTTTATCTCTATTAGATTTAATTAGTCTAATTAATGTACATTGTAGTTTAATTTAATACATTAATTTTGATGATTCCAAACAAACTTTATTTAAGTAGTATGTGAATATCTCTTATTTTATAATATTTATGTGACTATTTTTTTGGGTGCAAGTATTGTTTAAAATGAATGTTTTATTTTTTGGTTGTTTTCGGGTTGAATTTTTCTTTAAATAAAAAATTCGTCTGTCATTACCATACCGAGTGAAATAAAGTCTGTCATGTATTATTTCAGAAACCTACTACACTTTCAGCCTTAGGTCATTACCAGTTTTTTTTTACCGAAAGCTTATAGGTGATTGCTTCGACCTGTCATATCAGAGATTGAACTTAAGCCATACTTTAAGAACTGAAGCCTTCTTAATTGGTCTAGTCCTTTACTGTTAACCGAACTGACGTCTTAGCTGTTATACCGATAGCATCAGACGCTACTTACGGCCACGATACTTTAGATTGTACATTTACGTTTTAGCCTTAGCTGTTATGAGCATAGCCTTTGTTATCTGCCTTGGACCGCGCTGTTCGGTCAGACAATTATATATTAGAGATGCTTAGGTTACTATTCCTTTGATACCATAGGTACCTGTGTATCTTTTAATAGCATCATGGAGACGTTCAGGTTTGTACAGTTGGTGGCTCCCTGAATGATATTATTACCATATGTTCTGACTATCGTCCATTGTGTTGTACGATTATATGAGATAAATTTTTTTAGTCGAATCAAATAGTTTCTTTGGTAGTCCTTACTGTTCAAATCTCTCGTGGCAGAATTCTCGAGCCATGCTCTTATTTGACCTGACTGCATGTGTACCCTTTCTCTAAAAGATTTTTTTTTTGTACCATGTTTATATTATCATATCTGATATTTCCTTGAAAGGAGCATTGGACAGTTGAAATAACTTATACTATCAGAACTGTATTGCCTCTCTATGTGAAACACACCAGTCTTACTCTTTACACTATGGATCACCATTTATACATCAGATTTGTATTTTATCTCTTGGACTAACAATCTTTTGTTGCAGAAAATAGATGTGTTATCTACCAAGCTATTTTCCAATGACATATATTTTCAGATGTCTATTTCCATGCTACAACAACTATATTTTTATGGAGAAGATAAAGATGAAGATTTGCATATCAAAATTGGAGAGGATTTCCAGCTATCTCATCTCAGCAAAATCTGGAGCATTTAATGCTCAAAATGCATGTGTCTAACAGCTAGTTTTTGGAAGACACATTTAAAGCTTTGAAGAGCTGCATTTAAGGATAACAACTTGAATGAGAACATGATCAAGACTTGAAATATTATTGAGAGCATTTATTTTACTACTCATCTACACATACAAGAGAGCAATTAATTTTATCATCTGCTCAATCATTGAAGAAGAAGACTTGTGCCTACTTCAACATCATTCATTAAAGTATTAGAAACTCAGATTAAAAATTGTATTTTAAGGAGTTTCAGTATTGTATCTTGTACTACAAAAATTCAGATTTGTTGTGAAGCTTTGTTGAAGCTTCAGTTTGTACCGGTAATTGGTTCCTACCCGCAAGTGGGCCACGGGGTTTGAAGCTCGGAGTTAGCTTGCAAACAGTTGTGCGCGGTGGTTTGATCCTACCCACAAGTGGATCAGGTTTAGTGAAGCGCAAAGGAGACAGGGGCTCTAGGCGCGTGGACGTAGGCCGGGATTTGGCCGAACCACGTTAAATTTCGGTGTCATTTATTTTCCGCTTTTTTATTTATTTATTTGCACATGCTTGCTTGAGTTAATATTTTCAGCACACTATCTTGCAAATAAATTAATTCCGAAATTTGACTAAATTAATTTTAAGGTTGAAATAATTATTTTTTGAGCTAAATAATTAATTTCATAATATTACTTAACATTAAATACGAAAATTAAATTAATATTCCTAGTGTGTTAATATCTGCATTTTTAGTTGTTTATAATTAGTTGATTGCATTTATTTGATATTGTTGGATTTATTCTTTGTAGTTTTATTAATCTGAAAATTGTCAAAGTATTATAAATTGAATATTCTTCTGAAATTTTAATTTGACTCAAAGTTTGTAAAAACTCAATTCACCCCCCCCCCCCCCCCTCTTGAGTATAATCTGGGCAACAATTGGTATCAGAGAGAGTGCTCTTCTTATTTTTTTAGATTTAACAATCTTAGAGTTAAAGATCAATGGCAAACTTTAATGTTTCATCTCTTGGTGAGGGTCAATCAATAAATAGACCTCCTTTATTTTCAGGAAATAATTATAGCTATTGGAAAAATAGAATGAAAAATTTTGTTCAATCAAATGATTATGCTGTTTGGAGAGTTATTATAAATGGTCCTAATATCCCCATGAAAGTTGTTAATAATGAAAATGTTCCTAAAGAAGAAAATGAAAGGAATGATGTTGATATTAAAAAAATTCAAATAAATGCTAAAGCTATGAATATTTTGCATTGTGCACTTGATGTAAATGAATATAACAGAATCTGTTGTTGTGAATCGGCTAAAGAAATTTGGGATAGACTAGAAGTTACATATGAAGGAACTAGTCAAGTCAAGGAGGATAAAATCAGCATGCTTGTTCATAACTATGAGCTTTTTAAAATGAAAGCAGATGAAACTATCTCTGATATGTTTACTAGATTTTCAAATATTATAAATGGATTGAAATCTCTTGGTAAATCTTATACTGATTCTGAATTAGTGAGTAAGATTCTCAGGTCACTACCATCTGCGTATATGACAAAGAAGCTGGCAATCAAAGAAGTTATACGAGAAAGACCTATTTCTCTTAATGAACTGTTGGGCTCTTTAATTACTCATGAAATGGAACTCAAAGAACTTGCTGAAGATGAGAATCCCAAGGCAAGCAAAACTATTGATTTCAAATCCATTGAGGAAGAAGAAGAATGTGAGGAAACTGATAATGATGAAGATGGTGACATAGCACTTCTTACAAGAAAATTCAAAAAATTTCTTGCCAAAAAGAAGCGACTGTCTGGAAAATACAAGAATTTCTCTTCAAAGAAGGCACATGAAGGCAAGTCATCCTCTAAGTTTGAGCCAAAATGTTATAACTGCAAAGAGTTAGGCCATATTAGACCTAACTGTCCCAAAGCCAAAGAAGGGAAGAATGACAGAAAAGAGAAAAGAAATGAAAAATACAAAAAGGCCATGAAAGCTACTACTTGGAGTGATAGTGATGAAAGTAGCAACGATGAAGATTCAAGTGATGGAGAAGTTGCAAATCTTTGCCTTATGGCAAATGATGATGAGGTATCTTCTAACCTTAATTCAGATAGTGAATATGAAACTTAAAATGATCATGATGAAGTTCAAAATGCTTTTGATGAACTTTTTTACAATTTTGATGAACTTAAAACTAAATATATTAATCTTAAAAAGATACATTCCTCTTTATCACATAAATATGATTCTCTACTTGAAAATATAGAAGTAATGAAATCTGAAAATAAGTCTTTAAAATCTGAAATGGCAAAACTAAAAATTAAAGAATCATCTAGGCACTCTTCTGAAAATGAACAATTAAAACTTAAAATTAAGGATTTAACTTGGTGTCTTGAAAACATTGTAAATGGAGAAAAAAATTTGAATTTGCTACTTGGAAACCAAAGGTGGTTGTATGAAAAGCCTGGAATTGGATATAATGAAAAAGAAAATGAGAAAAGTTTTGAAAATTACTCTAAAAATATTGGAAATTCTTTATGTACATATTGTGGAAAACATACCCATTTCTCAAATTTCTGCAAATATAGATTCTCTATCAAAGTGGCATGGATTCCTAAAGAGACTCCTATTTTTGCTAACCCATATGGACCCAACACATTTTGGGTACCAAATGAAAAGTTATTTAAATGTTGATTCTAGGTTTGTTTTAGAGCTAGTTCGATCAAATAAAAGTGGTTCTTAGACAGCGGGTGTTCAAGACACATGACGGGTGACAAAAACAAGTTTTCGAGCTTAATTGCCAAAGATGGAGGTCTAGTCACATTCGGAGACAATTCCAAAGGCAAAATCATTAGGATAGGTAATGTTGGTAAGGATCCCTCTCCTTGCATTGAAAACGTTCTTTTAGTTGATGGTCTTAAACATAATTTAATTAGTATTAGCCAATTGTGTGATGAAGGTTATAATGTTCTATTTAAAGAAGATTATTGTCTAATAAAAAATGCTAAAGATAATCATGTTGTGTTTGTTGCTTCTAGACATGAAAATGTTTATACTCTGGATTTTGATAATTTGTCTCAACAAGATGTCAAGTGTTTAGCTGTCCTAAATGATACTTGTTGGTTATGGCATAGAAGATTAGGTCATTCCAACATGGAAAACTTAATATTTTATCCAAAAATGAGTTAGTTAGAGGGCTGCCCAAAATAAAGTTTGTTAAAGATAAATTGTGTAATGCATGTCAATTTGGAAAACAAACAAAAACTTCATTTAAAAAGAAAAGAGATATTTCAACAAATAGGCCTTTAGAATTATTACACTTAGACTTATTCGGACCTAACAAAGTAGCTAGTTTACGTGGAAAATATTATGCCTTTGTTATTGTTGATGATTATTCTCGATTTACATGGGTTTTCTTTCTTACTCATAAAAATGATACTCACTATATTTTTGCCAAATTTTGTAAGAAAATTCAAAATGAAAAAGGTTGCAATATTGTCTTTATAAGAAGTGATAGAGGAAGAGAATTTGATAACAAAGATGTTGAATTATTTTATGATGAAAATGGTTTTGAACATAATTTTTCAGCACCAAGGACACCTCAACAAAATGGTGTAGTAGAAAGAAAGAATATATCTTTACAAGAAATGGCAAGAACTATGCTAAATGAACATAACCTACCGAAATATTTTTGGGCGGAAGCTGTTAACACATCTTGTTATGTTATAAATAGAACTATTGTTAGAAAAGGTTTAGATAAAACTCCTTATGAAATATTGAAAATAAAAGACCAAATATTGGTTATTTCAAGGTTTTCGGAAGCAAATGTTTTATTTTAAATGATAAAGATAATTTGGAAAAATTTGATGCAAAATCTGATGAAGGTATTTTTCTTGGGTATGCACTTTATAGTAAAGCATATAGAGTTTTTTTAATAAAAGGACCCTAGTCGTTCAAGAATCAATTCATGTATCTTTTGATGAATCTAACTCTCTTACTAAAAACTACAAAGATGATGATGAGGTTCTAGATCGAAATAAATCTATTAATGAAGAAAACCTTACTTCTAATATTGGTAATTCTATTAATAATGAAAGTACTCCACATAAAGATAAAAATGATAATGATTCTAGTTTACCTAAAAATTGGAGATTCGTTAATAATCATCCTTTTGAAAATATTTTAGGAGAACCTTCTAGTGGTATTCTTACTAGATCCTCCTTAAAGAATGTTTGTAATAATTTAGACTTTGTGTCTGAAATTGAACCAAAAGACATAAATGAAGCCAAAAAAGATAAGTTTTAGTTATTAGCTATGCAAGAAGAACTGTTACAATTTGAGCGAAATAATGTTTGGTCACTTGTTCCCACACCCAAAGATAAAACTATTATTGGAACTAAATGGGCTTTTAGAAATAAAAAGGATGATGGCGGATTGATTATAAGAAATAAAGCTAGACTAGTTGCGTAAGGCTATAACCAACAAGAAGGTATTGATTTTGATGAAACTTATGCCCCCGTAGCTAGATTAGAGGCTATTCGTATGTTACTAGCATATGCATGTTATAAAAATTTTAAATTATTTAAAATGGATGTGAAAAGCGCCTTCTTAAATGGTTTTATAAGTGAGGATATTTATGTTAAGCAACCTCCCGGTTTTGAAAATTACAAGTTTCCAAATCATGTTTATAAACTAAATAAAGCTTTATATGGATTAAAACAAGCACCGAGGGCTTGGTATGATAGGTTAAGTGGATTTTTACTTGAAAATGATTTTGTGAGAGGAAAAATGGATTCCACCTTATTCATAAAAATTCATAACAATGATATGCTTCTTGTACAAGTGTATGTTGATGATATTATTTTTGGATCCACAAATGAAAATTTATGTAAAGATTTTTCAGAATTTATGCAAAGAGAATTTGAAATGAGTATGATGGGTGAGTTAAAATTCTTTTTAGGCTTACAAATTAAGCAAACCAAAAATGGCGTCTTTATCAATCAATCTAAATATATTAAAGATCTTTTAGTAAAATATGGTTTAGAGCATGGTAAAGCACTTGGTGCACCAATGAGCACCTCTATTAAGATAGACGTTGATGACAAAGAAAAATCTGTTAATACTACCTTATATCGTGGTATGATTGGTAGTCTACTATATTTAACCGCTAGTAGACCCGATATTATGTTTAGTGTATGTTTATGTGCTCGTTTTCAATCCAATCCTAAAGAATCTCATTTGTGTGCCGTAAAACGCATATTTAGATATTTAATTGGTACTAAAGACTTAGGATTATGGTATCCTAAAAATACTTCGTTTGAACTAGTAAGTTATTCCGATGCAGATTTCGCGGGTTGTAGAATCGATAGAAAAAGCACTAGTGGTACATGTCATTTCTTAGGTCACTCACTAGTTTCTTGGTTTAGTAAAAAGCAAAATTTCGTTGCTCTTTCCACGGCCGAGGCAGAATATATTGCCGCCGGTAGTAGTTGTGCTCAAACATTATACATGAAACAACAATTAGAAGACTTTAAAATATTCATTCACAATACTCCAATTTTTTGTGATAATACAAGCGCTATATGTTTGACAAAAAATCCAATTCTACACTCTAGAACAAAGCATATTAAAATTAGACATCATTTTTTACGCGATCATGTTCAAAAAGGTGATGTACGCATAGAATTTATTTCTACGGATCTTCAATTAGCCGATATTTTCACAAAACCTTTATCTGAAGATCGTTTTTACCTTTATCCGTCGTGAACTCGGTATGGCATGTATACATGACTTAAAATTTTAATTCCTTATTCTCTTCACAATCTTCCAAATACATTTTATCACAAGTGGACACACTTTAATATTTTTTATCACTAGCTGTCATTCACCACTCCTCTATAAATACATATATGAGCATATCCTCATCACTCACAAATCATGAAGTCATTTTATGTCCTGTGGGTTGGAAAATTTCCCGGAATTTATACTACTTGGGGAGATTGTGAATCCCAAATTAAGGGAGTTAGCGGTTCTCAATTTAAAAAATATTCCTCATTTGATGCCGCCATGCTTGCCATCCGCTCATCTCCCCACATGCCCTTGGGTGAAGCCTCCTTCTTGGCCATTTGTCTTGCCTCCACATATGCACTCACATGCCTCTACACCTACTAATGAAAATGTTGAATGTTCATCCTCTCAAAACAGTGCTGAAAATTCTATCAAAGTTGTTGTTGAGAAAATCACCATTGAAGGAAACTCTAAAGATGTGTGTCATTTTGTTAACAACCTTAAGCTGTAATCTTATATGAATATGTTGTTTCTCTATTTGATGTCTTGTGCAATATTTGATGTTATTCCTATCTATCTATTCAAATATATGTTATGTAAAATTATGTTGAATATGTGCTTACTTCAAAATTCTTGGTATTCCCTTATGTCTCTTACAATTCATAGATATAGCTCATGCATGAATTATTTTTGATAGGGGGAGATATTCTTTCTACCCGTGACACTGAATTTATAAGAAAATCTTTTTGATAACGTCAAAAGGGGGAGAAGTATGTGTGTGATTCACTCATTTGTGCTTATTTCAAACATTTTATGAATATATGTGAATCATTGTTTGTCATCATCAAAAAGGGGGAGATTGTTAACGAAAATGTACTTTATCTCTATTGGATTTAATTAGTCTAATTAATGTACATTGTAGTTTAATTTAATACATTAATTTTGATGATTCCAAACAAACTTTATTTAAGTAGTATGTGAATATCTCTTATTTTATAATATTTATGTGACTATTTTTTTGGGTGCAAGTATTGTTTAAAATGAATGTTTTATTTTTTGGTTATTTTCGGGTTGAATTTTTCTTTAAATAAAAAATTTGTCTGTCATTACCATACCGAGTGAAATAAAGTCTGTCATGTATTATTTCAGAAACCTACTACACTTTCAGCCTTAGGTCATTACCAGTTTTTTTTTACCGAAAGCTTATAGCCGATTGCTTCGACCTGTCATATCAGAGATTGAACTTAAGCCATACTTTAAGAACTGAAGCCTTCTTAATTGGTCTAGTCCTTTACTGTTAACCGAACTGACGTCTTAGCTGTTATACCTGTAGCATCAGACGCTACTTACGGCCACGATACTTTAGATTGTACATTTACGTTTTAGCCTTAGCTGTTATGAGCATAGCCTTTGCTATCTGCCTTGGACTGCGCTATTCGGTCAGACAACTATATCTTAGAGATGCTTAGGTTCCTATTCCTTTGATACCAGAGGTACCTGTGTATCTTTTAATAGCATCATGGAGACGTGCAGGTTTGTACAGTTGGTGGCTCCCTGAATGATATTATTACCATATGTTCTGACTATCGTCCATTGTGTTGTACGATTATATGAGATAAATTTTTTTAGTCCAATCAAATAGTTTCTTTGGTAGTCCTTACTGTTCAAATCTCTCGTGGCAGAATTCTCGAGCCATGCTCTTATTTGACCTGACTGCATGTGTACCCTTTCTCTAAAAGATTTTTTTTGTACCATGTTTATATTATCATATCTGATATTTCCTTGAAAGGAGCATTGGACAGTTGAAATAACTTATACTATCAGAACTGTATTGCCTCTCTATGTGAAACACACCAGTCTTACTCTTTACACTATGGATCACCATTTATACATCAGATTTGTATTTTATCTCTTGGACTAACAATCTTTTGTTGCAGAAAATAGATGTGTTATCTACCAAGCTATTTTCCGATGACATATATTTTCAGATGTCTATTTCCATGCTACAACAGCTATATTTTTATGGAGAAGATAAAGATGAAGATTTGCATATCAAAATTGGAGAGGATTTCCAGCTATCTCATCTCTGCAACATCTGGAGCATTTAATGCTCAAAATGCATGTGTCTAACAGCTATTTTTTGGAAGACACATTTAAAGCTTTGAAGAGCTGCATTTAAGGATAACAACTTGAATGAGAACATGATCAAGACTTGAAATATTATTGAGAGCATTTATTTTACTACTCAGCAACACATACAAGAGAGCAATTAATTTTATCATCTGCTCAATCATTGAAGAAGAAGACTTGTGCCTACTTCAACATCATTCATTGAAGTCTCAGAAACTCAGATTAAAAATTGTATTTTAAGGAGTTTCAGTATTGTATCTTGTATTACAAAAATTCAGATTTGTTGTGAAGCTTTGTTGAAGCTTCGGTTTGTACCGGTAATTGGTTCCTACCCGCAAGTGGGCCACGGGGTTTGAAGCTCCGAGTTAGCTTGCAAACAGTTGTACACGGTGGTTTGATCCTACCCGCAAGTGGATCAGGTTTAGTGAAGCGCAAAGGAGACAGGGGCTTTAGGCGCGTGGACGTAGGCCGGGATTTGGCCGAACCACGTTAAATTTCGGTGTCATTTATTTTCCGCTTTTTTATTTATTTCTTTTCACATGCTTGCTTGAGTTAATATTTTCAACACACTATCTTGCAAATAAATTAATTCCGAAATTTGACTAAATTGATTTTAAGGTTGAAATAATTATTTTTTGAGCTAAATAATTAATTTCAGAATATTACTTAATATTAAATACGAAAATTAAATTAATATTCCTAGTGTGTTAATATCTGCATTTTTAGTTGTTTATAATTAGTTGATTGCATTTATTTGATATTGTTGGATTTATTCTTTGTAGTTTTATTAATCTGAAAATTGTCAAAGTATTATAGATTAAATATTCTTCTAAAATTTTAATTTGACTCAAAGTTTGTAAAAACTCAATTCACCCCCCCTCTTGAGTATAATCTGGGCAACAATAACACCATCATATATTCAAATAAACTAAACATAATGCAAATATATATTCAAAATAGAAACAATATACATGACGATATAATCCAAATATAATTCAAATGTACCAACTTAAAAATAATGTCACTATATGTCTGGGGTAAATGTGAGGAGGTGAGTAGGCCACACGATATACGAATTGACACACCCACTAATATACATCGTGCCGCATTGTTCGCGCAACCACAATAGGAAGTTCTCCTTCCCGGGTATCACATGTGTGACGAGCACTTTGGACTCGATCTCTTGAAGCTCACATCCATGAACTATTCCACCCTGGACAATATTTGGGTCCCTCAACCCCCTCCCTATCCACTGGCCATCAAATACATCAAATATGAACACGCTCGGCCAACCAAGTGTCAACATCGGTCTGTTTAAGGGAGCCAAATAGGGAAGTGGATCATCGAAGTACGCACGTGTCGGTGATGAAGCAGCGAGGTCCACATCCTCATCATCCTGAGCTTCGTCCACCCGCACCTCCTCCTCCACCGCCTTCTCCTTCCCTTTCCCCTTACGGTCTCCGCCCAACGTACACTTCATTAATGAGTACATATCTTGGACCGTCGCCTCCAAATGGGACAGCTTCGCATCATGTAAATCCACCGTTCGAGCCAACCTGGTGTCGCTCGTCTCCAATCCGATGATCCTAGATTTTTGCCACCCGCGAGCTCACCCCCTTGTCCTCCCCTTGCAATCAGAGCCAAGAACTTGGTTGAGTGTGTCTGTGGACAAAGATGCCTTGTCGGCATCAGTCTGTGACTCATGCACTTCCTTAAGCTTTGCCTGAAACAACAAAAAGCACATGATTAGTAAAATAAGTAAACTAAAAAATTATAACGTAATTAACAAAAAGTAAACTGTCGGATTACTTAAAATCGTGGCCGCGACGCTCGAGGACACCTCCTTGTCCTTCCCCTTCTTCGTCCGAAGAGCCACATAAGTATCGAGCCTATGTGGCTTACCCCCAGGGCCACTCCCTACCCCCTGAAATAAAATAAAGTAAAATTAGTATCGTCCCTGCAAAGTAAAATAATGCAGAATAATATATTTCTGTAGTTATAGAAAAATTAAATCTTACCTTCATCCTATGCTCCACCTCGGCGTAAGACGTCCGGTCGAAGTAGTGCACGCCCGTCTTTTTTGATCGATTTTCCCTCCCCGATTGGCGAGATGCCAATTGTTGCTCCCCTATCTCATTGCCAATGAACTTTTTCCATTGTACCAATGAGATCGGCTCCTTCGGCGGGATGAATTCACGCCGTTGGATAATGGACTCTCGTGTTTTCCCAAAGTACCGTGTCCGCATATTTTTCTTCCACGTCTTGTGTTGCTCCCTCAACTGCTCCAAGACGGAATCGCGTAGCTTTGAATCCAAGTTCATGTCCAACAAATACAATGTTAGTTGCGAATAAATATAAATTGAAATATAAAATGAAATTGAAATCAAAATTGAAATTGAAATATTCATATAAATATAAATATATTACCTGTAGTGCCACCCAAACAGCTAACTTGAGCTCATATGGCACCTCCTTCCAACTCATAAACCCCGGGCCGATGACCGTCTTTAGCAGCTCGAGGGATCTCGCTAATAGCTCTGACTTGTTCTCGATAGTAATCCCAAATTTGTCATATTTGGGGAGCCTAGGGACCGAGGAGCCCTCGTCGCCTCCGCTACCACCGAGCCCAGACGA
Source organism: Sambucus nigra (assembly GCA_949130495.1). Taxonomy (NCBI): domain Eukaryota; kingdom Viridiplantae; phylum Streptophyta; class Magnoliopsida; order Dipsacales; family Adoxaceae; genus Sambucus; species Sambucus nigra. The sequence continues at coordinate 669,973,705 of OX422207.1, read as the reverse complement.
CATTATAATAACCAGCATCATCATCCTCGCCTTAATACCTGAAGGAGACATTTGCTGTAAAAAAATATTATTAGTACAGATAAAAAAAAATTAGAAGAAGACATGCAAATATGTACAATTACTACAAATAAAAATGAGCACTAATTATTAGTTTACTTTCATACACCCCATCCCCCACCACACACACGCACACGTACACGTACATGCACATACACCACCTCCTGCCCCCCACCACACACACAATAATTATTTTCATCAATTAAACTAACAATTAAAGTATACAATTATTAATTTACTAATTTACAATGAGGGGCAATCCTACTTTCATAATTAATCATATATTAATTTACTAATTTACAATAAGGGCCAATCATATATTAATTTACTAAAAAAATTAATAATCAATCAATTCTTTTACAAGGGACACTACGCACATACACACACATACACACACACGCAGCCACCCACCACCCATCCCTGCCCCCTACCCCCCCACCTTGCCCCACCCCCTTTCCCCATCCCTGCCCCCTCTAGAACTAGCTTCTGTGGTAACAGTTATAATCCTATAATTGTGGATGATTGTACACAATTTAATTGGGTCGCTTTTATGAAAAACAAATTTGACACCCTCCGTGAGTTCTTGAAAATTCTTTTAAAAATTGAGAATGAGAAGGACACCCAAGTATATCGCATAAGAAGTGATAGAGGTGGAGAATTCATATACTCAGGTGTTTACTGTGTAGGTAATGGATATAAACATGACTTTAGTGCACCTAAGATCTTACAACAAATCTGCCTAATTGTCACGGTCATTGACCTTAACAAGTTCAACATGTCAAGGTCAATGACCGTGACAATTCGGGGCCAGACAACTATATATATATATTGTTCTATATACAAAGTAATTTTCAAAAAAAGATGAAAAATCCTACACCCATATGGACAATAATCCAGTGGTCAAGCCACTTTTAAAACTAACCAACCCAACATTTACTAAACAAAATAATCCAATAGCAATGTCAACAACAAATGTGTATCCCGCACTCCTTCTAATTCATCTACTCAATTAATTCATTTCATCAATTAAACTAACAATTAAAGTATACAATTATTAATTTACTAATTTACAATGAGGGACAATCCTACTTTCATATGAAATGGGCACTAATTATTAATTTACTTTCATCTAAAACTATACAATTAAAATTACAATTAAAGCTATACAATTTATTAATTAAAGTTATACAATTGTTAAGATTGCCCCACCACACACACACACACACACCACACCCCCACCACCAACACCCCACCCCCTGCCCCTCCCCCCGCCACACACCTGCACAGACACACACACACACACACCACCACCCCCACCACACCACCCCACCCCCTGCCCCCTCCACCCCACCCCCATCACATCTGACACACACACACACGTACACACACAGCCTACCCCACCCCCCACCACCCCCTGCCCCCACACACCACCACACACATATATACACACACAGATACACATACATATACACACATATATATACACACATACACACACATATAGAAATGAAAGAGAAAGAGAGGAAAAAAACATACTTTAGAGAGAGAGAGAGAGAGATGAAATTGCATAGAGAGAGAGAGAGAGAGAGGGAAAACCAAAAAACGGAGGGGAAAAAAAGCCTAAGGCTTCTTTAACTGAAGACATTGTCATGGTCGTGTCAAGGTCCTTGACCGTGATAATTATTTTAAGAATTGTCACGGTCATTAACCGTGACAATTTTTGTCACGATAAATGACCGTGACACAAAACGCGTGTTTGTTGTCACGATTAATGACCGTGACAAGGGTGGCCGGCTGAAAGGTGACAATTTGGTCATTTTGGTGTAGTGTATTTTTATACAATCATACCCGCGCTACTTGCCGCGCCGGGACAGTCTTATCTCGAAGGGACCTTTACGGGGGATATTGACATGTATCCTAGAACATAGGATTCCTTGGTATAGGCTATCTAAGAATGATAGTCAAACGGTCCTAAGAGACGTGAGGGGTACGTGCTGACCTCTTAGTGATTTGGAACTATGCTTCGCCTCCATTTTGTGTGTATTGTGTTAATACAGTTCGAGAGTGATTCTGAACTAGTATTTCCCTTAGTACGAGGGATACGGGGACTTGATAGCAGAGTATGCCAGCACCATAGATTTTATGTGGGATGCTGATAGTATATATATTATATGAGTGATTAATATATATATATATATATATATATATACACGTATATATGGAATTCTTCTACTGTGCGTGTAAGTAGATAAGTATAGTATAAATGCTCCATAAATATAGTAAGTGTTCGAGAACGTTACTAGAGTATTGAGAAATAAATAATAGACGTAAGAAATCGTTAAGAGACTAATCTTTAAACTAAAATCATAGTCTTGTGACTTCTCGAAATAAAATTTATGGGAGATAAGCTAGATAGACTTATGAGGCATTTAATAGTAGGTAGGTGTGCACACTAGATGAGAGGTGAGAATTCTCAAGCGGTGTTGCGTACTGACATGGTTGTTATATTAGCCAGAAAGCATTTTAAATATTTGCTAAAATATTTTTAAAATTATTTTACACTCAGACTCTGACCCGTTTCCTGTCATTTTTCTCTCTCTTGTATATATATGTATGTATTACAGGTGCCCAGCCACAGGGGCATCAGGTGTAGGTTCTTTGGATTAGATATGTTGTAGCTTATGTGGGAGTTGTAGGCCCTTACTATAGACGACCTCTTCCTTGATTCATCTCTTGATTTAGTATTTCATAGCTAGGGCATGTGTCGCCCGATTTCCTACTTCAGTTTAGACTTATTCGAAATTTGCATTTATTTCTATTTTCAGTATTCAGTACTCATTGGGAGTTATTTATTGGCATGATGATGTCACTTATGGTTACTTGGCTTGGTTTGGTTAATCTAGTTGGTTTAATTCTTTTGGGTTGATTGCCATCCTTATCATTTATATGATTCTTAAACTGATTTACATTTAAAAAGGGTTTTCACGTTGGGATTTAATAAATGGAATAAGACTTTAAATTGTTTTGACACTTAGCTTAATTATTTAGGGTGTTTAACTTGGAAATATTTATTTTGCGACAGTGATGCTAAGAATGAACCAACCGTTCACCTTAAATTTAATTTAATAAAGGACTTATCACCCGGTATTTAATTAGGCGGGATGTCACAGGTGGAATCAGAGCATCAAGTTCTAGTGTCCTTTAGGATCTGTACGGCTTATTTCGCTTTCAGCTTAGCGTCTTTGATGTAGAACCCTATTTTTAGGACTATTGTATTCTTGTATTTACGCTTACGTCTTCAGCTATATGAGATTTGAAAATAATTGTATACTGTAACACCCCGTAATTTTGAGGATTTAATATTTAATTATTTTTGGGAGTTATAAAAATATTTAAATTGGAGAAACTTAAATTCATGAGTTGGAGAATTTATTTGAGTGAGCCGAATTATTTATAATTGGCGACTTTTAAGTTTAATGGTTCAAAATCTATTGTGTCACATTTTGAGGTCGAAATTTGGAAATTTTAAAAAGTATTTCGTATGGCAATTTCGAGTGTGCGGTTGCGTCCGGATGCGTCGAGATAGTCAGAAAAGAGTACCCGGGGATAGTAATTGGGTCTCGGGGTATTTTTGGGCATAGCCGGACCCATACGGGGTGAGTTGGGCCTTTTTAATTAGACCCACATGGTCAAAAACGGGATTGGATGTTTTTAACCAAATTGAGAGATTGAGGAACGGCAGTCAACACAACTCTAAGCCTAGGGCTTGAGAGGAAAATTGGGGGAAAGCAAATCAAGAGAAATTGGGAGCTTTTGGAGCCAAATTAAAGGCTTAATTTGGAGTGTTCTTCATCAACCAATCTCTACACCAATGGAATCAGACCCTACGAATAATTCCAGACAAGTGGTTAACAGTTGTGATTTCTAAATTCATGATAATCAATTCATATCATAGTGATGTATAAACCAAAAATTCGTTTTGGGGATAAATGGGTACAAAAATGGGGTTTTTGTTCATGGAACTATAGAATGAGATTCAAAGTAAAAATTATTGTGTTGTATATCTCTGAGTGTGGATATCTGATTTGAATGAGAATCCGGAATATAAACTAGTGGAATTTGAATTTGGAATTTTTGTTGGTAGAACAAAGTTGATAAATTTTAATGGGAAAACCCATATTTAAATATAGTGAGATATCGTATGAATCAAGAATGCTAAAACAGTTATAGATGATTGAGACTTGTTTTGGGAGTAATTGATTGGATAAAAATCATCATTTAAGGTTGGAAATTGGAGAGGTAAAAGCTTGAAAATTCGATCATGGCTGAAACAGCAAGCCAAGGAAGACAACCACCTGCTCAATCGATCGATCGACCCAGGGGTCTCGATCGATAGAGGGTCCCGGGAATTTGACAGTTCGGCCAGTTTGTTTATAATGAGGATTTTATTTAAGTTTTAATCCCTTACTTTTATTTGGTGATAAATTTATATGGGACACGTATTTCCTTGACAATTATAGGGTGATATAATTGGGTTTAGGAGGGTGTGAACGGTATGTCATGAGATGAACGAATTTGGAGAAATAATTAATAATTATTGATATTGGGCTGAGGAATAATATTCGGGTATTGTAGTTGGGTGGCACTACATTATTAAAGGAATTTAAGTGAAATATTTAATTATGGACCAAGTGGGTGAGTCCGGGTATGCTAATAATTATGGGTAAATATAATTGGGTAAATTATGGGGATGAATGTGTGACACATTGTGGGCGAATATGTGGGAACGAAATTATGAGATGTAAAATGGACCAAGTTAGCGAGTCCGGGTATGTTGGTTAAGTGAAACCAAAGTATTAAATTAATTATTGAGAGAGAGTAATTAAATTGGAGTCGGAATATACACTCGGAAAATATTAAGGTATGGGCCAAGTGTGCGAGTCCAGGGATAATGGTGGGGTGACACCAAGTTATTAAATTAATTAATGTGTAAATTAATTATATTAAAGTCGGACCACAGACTCGGATATGTGTGGATTAATTTATGTGTAAATTAATTATATTAAAGTCGAACCACAGACTGGGATTGGTGTTGATTAATTAATGTGTAAATTAATTTAATAAGAGTCGGATTGTAGACTCGGGTAGATATTAAATTAATGGGTGTGATAATTAATTTAATTAGAGTCGAATTGTAGACTCGGGTAGGAATTAAATTAATAGGTGTCGTAATTAATTTAATTAGAGTCGGATTGTAGACTCGGGTAGGAATTAAATTAATAGGTGTAATAATTAATTTAATTAGAGTCGAACGATAGACTCGGGGAGGTATTAAATTAATGGGTGTGTTAATTAATTTAATTAGAGTCGGACGATAGACTCGGGCAGGTATTAATTTAATTAGAGTCGGACCATAGACTCGGGGAAAGTACTATATTAATCAAGGTGTGAATTAATATATTAGAGTCGGACCATTGACTCGGGAAGACGAGAAATTATTAAGTGAGAAAATTAATTACGTTGAGTCGAGCAACAGACTCAGGAAATTACAGGCAGTGTACGGGATATTAGTACACGGTAAAGCCGGGGTTTATAATATATATATACGGTGTAGTGATAATATATATATATATATATATATATATATATATATATATATATATATATATATATATATATATATATATTGTGTGTGATATTAAATATCAGTGACTAGATATTTATCCAATTAATATACTCTAATGCTATCAAGGGAGGTTGCGCGATGTGGGTGAATCCCCTAGCTTGAGGATTAGGGCGAGTATATCCCTAGGTCATAGCGTCCGGTATATATGGGTGAGGGATTTATCTCACTTTCAGGAAAGGAATATGACCGCCTCCACTACGTTTATATTTTGGGCCAAGTTGGTGAACGATTTCAACTTGGGGAACTAGGTTTTGTGAGCACACCTAGTGAGATAGCATTTTAGAGGGAATCATCTGGCGAGGGTATACTCGAAGGGATGGATATACGTATGTTATATGTGTGGATATTGTGGTAAAGGTACATATATAATGGTAGTAAATATTATATACGGGTAATAATACAGTCTGTGATATATTTACTTTATATAACTTGTGACACAGTTATATGTTACTAATGGAGAGGAATAAATTAAGTTAATTATGAGATAACTTATAATTCAAGAATTATTATACTCGGATTAGAGTAGTATGGCAAGGGAAGGTTATACCAGGACTAGTTGGACGGGGTAGTACAACTAGGTGGGGTTAAGGTAATCGGTAGGTGTGCACAATAGTGGAGGGGTGAGAATGTCCACAAGGGAGTGCGACACTAACTTAAATATAAAGCGCATTCATGCATTTTAAATTACTGCAGTTAATTCACTTGCTAAATATTTTCAAAATGTTTTGGGTTCTAACCCTTGCTATAAAACTATTTTCAAAATCTTTTAGGTGTCTAGCCACAGGGACGCCATGATTGTTATTCTATTCTAGGGACACGGAGCTGAGGCATATGTGGATGCTAGCAGGAGTTTGGATTAGATGCATCATTCATTCATTCCTAGAGTAGGAATCTTGTATCAGTTCCAGTTTTAATTAGGGCATGTCGCCCAGACTTTCAGTTCAGTTTCAGATTGGTTTTAATCTTGTATTGGATATTTGTTTTGGATTATTTCACTTGGGTGGCCGATGGTTTATTCGGAAAATTATTTTATTAATGATCCAGTTTATTTACATTCAGTTGTGTGAATGGTTTATATTTATTTCCGCATGTACTATTTTGTTTAATCAAAAAGTTAAAATTGGCACCGATTTTTGGAATACTAGGTGGTTAGTAAGTTTTAAAAAGTTTTCGACAGTGATGCTAAGGATGATCCAACTGAGATTCCTATTTTAATTTGGTATAGGACTGATCACCCGGTATTTTATTAGGCGGGGTGTCACAGATGGTATCAGAGCATCAGGTTCTAGTGTCCTTAGCATCTGTGTGGCTTTTCACATTTCGGCTTAGCAATCTTTGACATAGATCCCTATTATAGGATTGTTGTATTCTCATACGTATGCGCATATACGTTCTTCTGCGAAATTTATATTTCAGAGTGAACTCATACCAATTCGGTTCTCATTCCAGATGACGCCCAGGAGAGAGAGCTAGGGCAGCAGGGGGAGATGAGACGAGGGAGGCTCGTCAGGAGCAAGAGTTACCGCAGCAAATGCCAAAGATGATTTTGGCAGCACGGGTAACCGAACTAGTGGCGCATGCGGTTGAAATGACGGTGGTCACAATGGCAGGGTACTTTCCACAGGATCAGCCACAAGTGTTAGTGGCGCCGGAGGTTCAGACCCATGAAGGGTCGTCAGGGTGGAAGCAAGAAAGAGAGGTTATTTTTAGTGGGAACCCACCAGAGTTGTGAGGGGGTTCAGATGTAGTGCTAGCGTGTCAAGGAAGAGAGATATCCAGCGTCACCTATGCATGGGAGATTGCGATGAGGTGCGGAAGAAAATGCTAACCACTTTTAGTTTAGTGGGAGCAGTGCTACAGTGGTGGGAGTCGATCACCACAGTGAGGAAAGGGACACACTAGCTATTACAGAGTTTTGGGTGCGGTTCGACCGCAAATATTTTCCTCCAGCGGTTGAGACCGCAATGAGGAGAAAATTTAGCGAGGTGACTCAGGGAGAACGTTCCGTGGCCGATTACGAGGAAGAATTCACTCGTTGGCAAAATTTTGTACTAGATGAGGTAAGCAAGGAAAAGATAAAGGAAGCAAGGTTTATGGATGGGTTAGTCTGGAGAATCAGACAATGTTTAATTGGTAAATACGCATTAGTAGTTTATACTAATTTCGTTAACGCAACACTCCGGCACTATCGGGAATATCGCTTCCACGCGAAAGGAAGCGAAAGGGGAGTGGGAACTAGCCAGTCGGATAAGGCAGGAGGGAAAAATACCAGTGGGGTATCCCAGCTGCAGATTGGGGGAGATCAGGGGCATGATTTTCGGCAGGGAAATCATGCCAAAGGATTTAGAACTGGAGGCTATCGACAGGATGGCCAGGAAGTCCAACAAGGTCGGCACGGAAGGGACCAGTGGTAGGGTGAATGTATTAGAAGGTGTTTCGTTTGTGGGGAAAGCGAGACACATGAAGAGATAGTGCCTTAAGCGAGGCAGGGGTCAACTACAGGATGAGGTCCTGGATGTACAAGCACTAAAGCAAGTCATGGGTGCATTCGGGCAGGGAGAAGATGCTTCGGAACCCGAGGATCAGCCGTTGCAGCTGGAGTATGAGGTAATTATTTTTACCCTATGGGAATGAGGTATATTTTTGAGTGACAAAGAAGATGTCACAATATAAGACTTATTTTTCACTAGAGTTCGCGGGTGAGTCGAATTTAGTGGGTGCGTTGGTTGCGGCAGCCATAGTATGTGGATAAACTTTCTGTGGGGTAGCGGAGTTTCTTTGGTGTTCTTCACGGGAGAGTGGAGGTGTACACTTTGTGAAGGTTTGAATTATGCGAAGAATTACTACTTTCGAGAATTATGGGAGTAGGATTGATAATATTTCCCAAATATCGGCTGGATAGCGATGAAATTTAACTATTGTGGATAGTGGTGTAAAATTTTGGTGTTCGCGACACCAGGGTATGGTTGGTACTGGGTATCACCGGAGAGGGCGTACAACCTATATATATGTGGATATATATGTTGTATTGTGTGGTGCGATAGCACATAGTGAGGTTTTGTGTTCTCACATTTTATCTCGGTAAGTGGGGATGTTTACTGAAGTGAATCAGGGTGGTTAGATTTATTTTCAAGCAAAGAGAGATAGGTCATGGTTTATTTTGCGCAAGGACTAGTGATAGTAAGGGCGCGGTATTTTATGTTGTCTTTGGTAGCATAAGGGTAAGCGTACATACTTGTGTGTTAAGAGACAAGTATTTTGTGGGAAGATGTTTGGACGTTAGTACATGGGTTAGGTACCCAGGCAGTAAATATATGTATTTGTATATATATATATATATATATATATATATATATATATGTGTGTGATATGACTACGGGTTCAAAGTTATATTACGGATTACGACTAGCATAGTCGGGTAACTTTCCTGCGGTAGAGCGCAAGGATAGGGTGTATGGGCACCCGGGTTAATTAAGGCAAATTTTGTGCGGTTAAGCACGGGTATAGGGTGTATGGGCGCCCTGGGTAATCTAAATGCATACTTGTGTAATGTATGGTTAGAAACGAATGGGATAGATATAGCGGGCCGACTAGAGAGTAATATGTGAAGCTTGGAACATTACACTCATCTTAATTTCGAGGACGAAATTCTTTTGTAAGGGGGGGAGTATATAACACCCCGTAATTTTGAGAATTTAATATTTAATTATTTTTGGGAGTTATAAAAATATTTAAATTGGAGAAACTTAAATTCATGAGTTGGAGAATTTATTTGAGTGAGCCGAATTATTTATAATTGGCGAATTTTAATTTAATGGTTCAAAATCTAGTGTGCCACATTTTGAGGTCGAAATTTGGAAATTTTGCAAAGTATTTCGGATGGAAATTCCGAGTGCGCGGTTGCATCCGGATGGGTCAAGATAGTCAGAAAAGAGTACCCCGGGGGTAGTAATTGGGTCTCGGGGTATTTTTGGGCATAGCCGGGCCCACACGGTGTGAGTTGGGCCTTTTTAATTAGACCCACATGGCCAAAAACGGGATTGGATGTTTTTAACCTAGTTGAGAGATTAGGGAACGGCAGTCAACACAACTCTAATCCTAGGGCTTGGGAGGGAAATTGGGGGAAAGCAAATCAAGAGCAATTGGGAGCTTTTGGAGCCAAATTAAAGGGTTAATTTGGGGTGTTATTCATCAACCAATCTCTACACCAACGGAATCAGACCCTACGAACAATTCCAGGCAAGTGGTTAACTGTTGGGATTTCTAAATTGATGATAATCAATTCATATCATAGTAATGTGTAAACCAAAAATTCGTTTTGGGGATAAATGGGTACAAAAATGGGGTTTTTGTTCATGGAACTATTGAATGAGATTCAAAGTAAAAAATTTTGTGTTGTATATCTCTGAGTATGGATATTTTATTTGAATGAGAATCCGGCATATAAACTGGTGGGATTTGAATTTGGAATTTTGGTTGGTAGAACAAAGTTGATAAATTTTAATGGGAAAACCCATATTTAAATATAGTGAGATATCGTATGAATCAAGAATGCTAAAAAAGTTATAGATGATTAAGACTTGTTTTGGGAGTAATTGATTGGTTAAAAATCATCATTTAATGTTGGAAATTGGAGAGGTAAAACCTTGGAAATTCGGTCATGGCTAAAACAGCAAGCCGAGGAAGACAACCACCTGCTCGATCGATCGATCGACCCAGGGGGCTCGATCGATCGAGGGTCCCAGGAATTTGGCAGTTCGGCCAGTTTGTTTATAATGAGGATTTTATTTAAGTTTTAATCCCTTACTTTTATATGGTGATAAATTTATATGGGACACATATTTCCTTAACAATTATAGGGTGATATAATTGGCTTTAGGAGGGTGTGAACGGTATGTCATGAGATGAACGAATTTGGAGAAATAATTCATAATTATTGATATTGGGTCGAGGAATAATATTCGGGTATTGTAGTTGGGTGGCACTACATTATTAAAGGAATTTAGGTGAAATATTTAATTATGAACCAAGTGGGCGAGTCCGGGTATGCTAATAATTATGGGTAAATATAATTGGGGAAATTATGGGGGTGAATGTGTGACACATTGTGGGCGAATATGTGGAAACGAAATTATGAGATGTAAAATGGACCAAGTGAGCGAGTCCGGGTATGTTGGTTAAGTGAAACCAAAGTATTAAATTAATTATTGAGAGAAAGTAATTAAATTGGAGTCGGAATATAGACTCGGAAAATATTAAGGTATGGGCCAAGTGTGCGAGTCCGGGGATAATGGTGGGGTGACACCAAGTTATTAAATTAATTAATGTGTAAATTAATTATATTAAAGTCGGACCACAGACTCGGATATGTGTGGATTAATTTATGTGTAAATTAATTATATTAAAGTCGAACCACAGACTGGGATTGGTGTTGATTAATTAATGTGTAAATTAATTTAATAAGAGTCGGATTGTAGACTCGGGTAGATATTAAATTAATGGGTGTGATAATTAATTTAATTAGAGTCGAATTGTAGACTCGGGTAGGAATTAAATTAATAGGTGTGATAATTAATTTAATTAGAGTCGGATTGTAGACTCAGGTAGGAATTAAATTAATAGGTGTGATAATTAATTTAATTAGAGTCGGACGATAGACTCGGGAAGGTATTAAATTAATGGGTGTGTTAATTAATTTAATTAGAGTCGGACGATAGACTCGGGGAGGTATTAATTTAATTAGAGTCAAACCATAGACTCGGGGAAAGTACTATATTAATCAAGGTGTGAATTAATATATTAGAGTCGGACCATTTAGTCGGGAAGACGAGAAATTATTAAGTGTAATTACGTTGAGTCGGGCAACAGACTCAGGAAAATACAGGCAGTGTACGGGATATTAGTACACGGTAATGCCGGGGTTTATAATATATATATACGGTATATATATATATATATATATATATATATATATATATATATATATATATATATATACGTGTATATATTGTGTGTGATATTAAATTATAGGCAGTGTACGTGATTTGGGGTACACGGTAAAGTCGGGGTTTATATTATATATATACGGTGTAGTGATAATATATATATATACGTGTATATATTATGTGTGATATTAAATATCAGTGACTAGATATTTATCCAATTAATATACTCTAATGCTATCAAGGGAGGTTGCGCGATGTGGGTGAATCCCCTAGCTTGAGGAGTAGGGCGAGTATATCCCCAGGTCATAGCGTCCGGTATATATGGGTGAGGGATTTATTTCACTTTCAGGGAAGGAATATGACCGCCTCCACTACGTTTATATTTTGGGCCAAGTTGGTGAACGATTTCAACTTGGGGAACTAGGTTTTGTGAGTACACCTAGTGAGATAGGATTTTAGAGGGAATCATCCAGCGAGGGTACACTCGAAGGGATGGATATACGTATGTTATATGTGTGGATATTGTGGTAAAGGTACGTATATAATGGTAGTAAATATTATATACGGGTAATAATACAGTCTGTGATGTATTTACTTTATATAACTTGTGACACAGTTATATGTTACTAATTCAGAGGAATTAATTAAGTTAATCGTGTGATAACTTATAATTCAAGAATTATTATACTCGGGTTAGAGTAGTATGGCAAGGGAAGGTTATACCAGGACTAATTGGACGGGGTAGTACAACTAGGTGGGGTTAAGGTAATCGGTAGGTGTGCACAATAGTGGAGGGGTGAGAATGTCCACAAGGGAGTGCGACACTAACTTAAATATGAAGCACATTCATGCATTTTAAATTACTGTAGTTAATTCACTTGCTAAATATTTTCAAAATGTTTTGGGTTCTAACCCTTGCTATAAAACTATTTTCAAAACCTTTTAGGTGTCCAGCCACAAGGACGCCAGGATTGATATTCTATTCCAGGGACACGGAGCTGCGGCATATGTGGATGCTAGCAGGAGTTTGGATTAGACGCATCATTCATTCATTCCTAGAGTAGGAATCTTGTATCAGTTCCAGTTTTAATTAGGGCATGTCGCCCAGACTTTCAGTTCAGTTTCAGATTGATTTTATTCCTGTATTGGATATTTGTTTTGGATTATTTCACTTGGGTGGCCGATAGTTTATTCGGCAAATTGTTTTATTAATGATCCAGTTTATTTTCATTCAGGTGTGTGAATGGTTTATATTTATTTTTGCATGTACAATTTTGTTTAATCAAAAAGTTAAAATTGGCACCGATTTTTTGAATACTAGGTGGTTAGTAAGTTTTAAAAAGTTTTCGACGGTGATGATAAGGATGATCCAACTGAGATTCCTATTTTAATTTGGTATAGGACTGATCACCCGGTATTTTATTAGGCGGGGTGTCACAGATGGTATCAGAGCATCAGGTTCTCGTGTCCTTAGGATCTGTATGGCTTTTCACATTTCAGCTTAGCAATCTTTGACACAGATGCCTTCGAGACGCGCACCCCGAGACAGGAATGCCCAGCTCGAGCAGTGATTGGATATAAATATTGTATATTTATTCCCCTAATTTCAGTGCATTTGTGAACCCGAGTGATGTAACCTATATGGATTTGAAGCACATTTATTCTACTAATCTTCGTTGGCAAGTATTTCGTGTTTCTTGCTTCTCTTATTGGTTTTACAGGTTAATTATGCAAGCAGCGCAAAAGAGAAAGCGAGACAATGAAAGAAAAGCTAAGAAGGCAAGTTCAAGGGAATTTTGGTAATTCTGTAGCCAGATCCCGAAGGAGGAGTCAAATGGAAAGTTGAAGATCTCGGAACAAGGAGAACACTAGAAGAAACAGCACCCAAATCTGAGCTACGGTTGATGAGTTATGACCCGTTGAAGTTGAAGAAAAATCCAAGGAAGAAAGGAAAGAAAACAAGAAAAAAATTCTTAGTGTTGAATGGAAGAAAAAACACCCCAGACCAGCAAACATTCGCGAACCCAGGGGCGAACCGGTTTGGGGGGAGAACCGGTTCGGGGTACATGCGAACCGGTTCGGGGGTCCTGAAGCGCGAATTTTTCTCCTTCATTCTGATTGGTTCAAAGAATCCTTTTAGGTTAAAACTCTCCAAGAAGTGTGGGATACGGAGGAGTAACTTAGGAACAACCGTTCTGGATATTTTTGAGTAGTTTTTTATAGAGAAAAAGTGAGGAGAACATCTAGGAACATAATTTTGATTTATTGGTGCAAGATCCATACACTTCCGGGTTTGTTTCAAGTTGTAATCTCAGCTATATTTTTGTGATTTTCAGTATTCTTGCATGGTAATTTTTCTGCATGGTTTGAATGAATTTCTGCATTTATAATACTTAACTACGTATATCGATCTAGTGTTATTATGAGTTTGCTCGCATGCAACATTATTATTTCATGCATCGTTCAGTTTAATATGTCCGGCTAGGTTGAAAAGGTTGGGATGCATGAACCCAACCTAATGTGTTAGTGCATGTGTATAAAGTTAATCCGATGAATTCAATGATTGATTTTGATCGTATTGCGTAATTACATTATAATTGTGGATCTTTATATCTCGTTTACCTTTGGGTACTCATGATGATTTAGAGTACAATTTGAGTGTCATTACCGCGATACCGATTTACTCATCCTCAGATTAGGTATGACGCGGGCTTGAACCTCGTATACATAATGCTTGGGAGTAAATTCCGAGTCAGATTAACCAGATAAATTTATGATTAACATTATCACCGCACTACACTAGGATTGGGGGATTGCATTCCCGACCTGTTTCTCTCATCATTTAAAATAAAAAGTTGTTGAAATCATCAGTCATCCTCCATTTCGGTAGAGTAATTTAGTTGCATCTTTTCTCATTTTCATTATCGCATTTAGCTTAATCAATCTCAAAACCAAATAAATTTTTCCTTTTCTTTTTTTTGAGTCAAGGTTAGGATCTCTCTGTCTCGTCCCGTCGTCACAACTCCGTTGTCCTTCTTCCCTGTGGATTCGATACCCGACTTACCGGGATTATTACTTGAGCGACAGGCTTACACTTGAGCCTAGAGTGAACGCACTTCTGAGACACATTTTCAGTCGCGTCAAGTTTTTGGCACCGTTGCCGGGGAATTAGGTAGACTTAGGATTATATTGATTCAATCCAAAGCTTTGACCAAAAATTCCAAAAAAAAAAAAAAAAGATTCACCATCATCTCTCCTAAGCTTTAATGCAAAATTCTGAAACCACTCCCACACCCCATAATACTCCAATCAACATTCACGAAAATCCAATTATTGAGTATAATCCTGATAGTCCCCACACTCCAAACGCCTCACAATTCTGGATCCCGCCTCCCACACCGTCGCACTCAATCTCCGATAACACTCCCTTTCCATTCTTAGGACACACTTCGAGCACTCCCAGTGAGAGCACCAAGTCAATCAGTGAGGGAGAGATGTCTCAACACGGTAGTGCACCCGCCGGTGAGGAAGAGCCCCCATACCGTCCGATTAGAGAATTCTTATATCCCGAGCGTACTGTCACTCCGGGATGCATTATACTCCCGTATAATGCCGGGCAGTTCCGTTTCAAAAATGGAATGATCTAGATGCTACCGCATTACCACGGTATGGATTCTGAAAAGCCATACCTCCATATTAGGGAATTTGAGGGCGTGTGCGATACTCTCAATGATCAAACCTTCACACAAGAAGTAATTCGCCTCAAACTTTTCCCCTTCTCGCTCAAAGATAAAGTTAAAGCCTGGTTATGGTCTCTACCTCCAAGCACGATTCCATCCTGGAATGACCTACAGTCGAAATTTCTCAAGAAATTCTTCCCACCACATCGAACAATCTCTATAAAGGCTCAAATTCAAGCGTTCAGGCAACATGAAAATGAACCATTCCATCGATGTTATGAACGTTTCAACGAGTTAGTTACTTCATGCCCCCATCATGGATTTGATTCAGCGCAAGTCATCTCTTTTATCTATAATGGGTTGAATCTTAACTCCAAACAACTTGTTGAAACAATGGGAAGTGGTCCGTTTATCGATTTAGATGCCCAGGATGTTGAGCTTCACTTGAGGTATGTCGCCAAGACTACCCAATCCTGGGACACTTCTGATCCCAACACTCAAAATCAAAATAGACAAGCGACCACTACTCCGTCAGCATCCGGTCTATTCCATGTAGATAAGAATTCTATGACGGATAGCCGATTGGATACTCTTGAGATAGGATTTCGAGATCTGTGTGAGATATATGGAAAAGGACCAGCTGGACCCATTCCAAACCCAGTCGTAAAGGTGTGTGCTATTTGCGAGGCGGGACATTCAAATGAGGAATGCCCGATGATACCCGCCTACAAAGCAATGTTGCAAGGGCAAGTTAGTGGTGTAGGAGGTTTTAAGGGTAATTTCGGTGCCCCGCACGGGAATTCATATAACCCTTCTTGGAAAAACCATCCCGGTTTTAGCTATGGGCAACAACACGCTGCGATGAACCCTACTTCCCATGTTGGCCCTCCTCCACCACAAAACTTTCAACAAGCCCCACACATTCAAGGACATGTGCAAGCACCACCACCTCAAGGATCTTATATCCCGCCACCGCGGAGAAGTCTCGAGGATACTATCAACCACTTTATCAATACCGAGACTGCAACTAATGCTAGGCATGAGCGCATGATGAATGACATGAATGCGAACATTTCACAATTGCAATCATTGTGGAGTATCCAAGAGAAGGGCAAGTTTCCTGCCCAGGGCCAAAGACCTCTCCAAGGTCAAAATAGTGTTAGCTCGACACCCCATGACCATCCTGATCAATGTAGCGCAATTAACACTCTACGTAGTGGGAGAGTAGTTGACTTGTCACCTCCCCCACGAGACGTACCTAAAGACAAGGAGATTTCGCCCGGCACGGAAGAGGCCGAAGATGTCCCCTTGAATGAGAGTGACAAAGAAGACGCTAGTGAGACCGAGGTAGTAGTGAAACCACCCTCCGCGGCACCGTTTACTCAAAGGCTAATTCCTTCCCATAAAGGAAACCCACGTGATGACGTGCTAGACGTGCTAAAACAAGTTAAGCTGAATTTACCTTTCCTCGATACCATTAAGCAAATTCCAGCTTATGGAAAAGTCATTAAAGACTTGTTGACGGTAAAGAGAAAGATGAAGGTAAAGAAAAATGTCTTTCTAGCACAGAATGTGAGCTCCATTCTACTCAATGATCTCCCACCTAAATTCAAAGATCCCGGTGCACCCACCATTTCCTGCATCATTGGAGAAAACAAATTTGAAAAAGCCTTACTTGATTTGGGAGCAAGTGTCAATATCCTCCCTTACTCCATCTATAGGCAACTTGACTTGGGCGACCTCAAGCCCACAAAGGTCACTCTCCAATTAGCGTTTCGAACCGTGAAGATCCCAAGAGGCATAGTCGAGGACGTGATCGTCCAAATTGACACGTTCTACTTCCCGGTAGACTTTGTCATTTGGGACACGGAGCCCTCCTTTAACTCGAGCAACCATGTTCCCATCATCCTTGGTCGCCCCTTCTTAGATACTGCTAACGCAATCATCAATACTCGAAATGGGCGAATGCAACTCACCTTTGGGAACATGACCTTAGAGACCAACATCTTCCATGTCTCCCAACATACGGGGGAAGAATATGACCTTCACGCGGTGAGCTTCATAGACGAGATCGTAGGGGAGTACTTTGAGGAAAATGATTGTGGAGATGCCCTAGGGTCCTGCTTAGTGTCGAGCCATGAGAATGAGGGGTCCCACAAGAGAGAGACGTTAGGGGTGTGTCCTATTTCATCAAGTAATAGTGGTAGTTGTTACAATGAGAGAAAAGTGGGGGAGAGGTGTGTAGTGACCGCAATTGAAAGAGAGAGAGAGGGGTTAGAAGATAAAAAACTGGTGGAGTTGGAGATCGAGCAAGTAAGAGAGGACGTAGGCACTACTCGAGAGAGAGAACTATGAGACATGAGCATGGAAGATTTTGAAAGATAATTCGGGCAGGTGGATGAAAGTATTACTATTGAAGGCCAATCCCTATTGGATTCATGTAGTCACTTAGACGAAAGTGAATTGAAAGAAAAAATTGATGAATTCCTTCGTTGTGACAATCCACCCACAACACTAGAGGCCCCGAAGGCAAGTGAGGAGAAAATTTGTGGTTCATCTGACTTAGAGCCCGACCCATGCATCTTAAAAATTGAACGAAACCTAGGTGTTCCCTCCAAGTCAGTGCACGCAGATCACACTTTGAGCCAGCATCACGAGGATCCCTTTCCAGTTAGTCACGATGAGTCTCCCGGTCTATCCTTTATCTATGGACGAGGTCCCAACTTGTTCCGATTGTTAGCTTATAATCCTAGGAAGGGAGAGACAAGGAGAACATCAAAACCCGTGAGTGGGGTCGGGTGAGTTGTGGAGAGATGAGAGGTCGTCGCACCCCCGACGCGTATGGGGTGATTGTTAGTGTATTTTTGAGTCATGCATGAGTGTCATATAGTGTCTTGTTGCATTTTAATATTTGTTTGTTTTATTTTTCCACACTTTTCATTCGCCTTGAGTTAGATTTTCGTCCTTTTTGCTTGAGGATAATGCAAAAGTCTAAGTTAGGGGGGTCACAAGTGCGTATTTCTAAAACTTCACAAATTTTAAAAAATGCCCAGAAATTTCCAAAAAAATCATAAAATCTTGAAAAATCCAAAAATATTTTTGTTCAAAATAAATAAAAATTGGAATTCAAAATTTTCAAAAATATCATTAAAAGTCTAATTGGAGTCTCAAATTGTAAACATCCAACATACACAAAGCCGAAATTGACCAAAGATGGAAATTGAGCGAAAATTGACGACTTAACGAACAAATGTGGAGATTAACAAACCCGGTGAGATTCGAGCCTATCACGTTTTGCGAGTTTTTAAATCAATCTGAGTTAATTGTTAACTCAAAGTTATTTTTAGCGCTTAATAAGTTGTCAAGGATCTCAATCCTTTCATTTTGATCAGTTTTAAAAAATGTGTGCAATATTACCTTGAAAAACGTGCCAAATTAGCCTCTAAACTTAAATTCACCTCGAAACGCATATGGTAACGCAATTGGCATTTTGGACAATGAAGTAGGCCCTCGTTGGTCACCCAAAATTTTGGCCAGAAAAAAGTAGCGAAAAATCACCCTTTGCAACCCAAATTGAGCGGAATAATTTTCCCTTTCGTTTGACAACCCGAAAAACCCAAAATAGCCGGAATTGTGAAAAATGAGAAAATTTAGATTTTAAGTCCAAAAAGTGCATATAAATGGGCAAGAAACAAAATAGTATGCTCAACAAAAACAACAAGAAAAGAAATGAAAAAACAGAAAAAAAAAATAGAAAAAGAAGAAAAAATGAGCAATAGCCCGAAAAAAGCACAAATGGGCATCATTAATGACTTTTCCAATTCCAACCTTCCATACCTCCTTCATTTTACCCAATGCAACCTTCAACCCGAAAAAGTCCTAACCGAGTCCAAATTGCGAAAATTGATTACCGCGTGGAGAGTTAAGACACCAAAAGATAATATAAGAGGTTAAGTCCGCAAAATAAGAGGCAATGTTCTCGTTTTTAAAATCGTAATTCATTGATGAGATCCTTTCACCATAAAGTTTTCGTCTTTCTAATTGCAGGCGTGAATTTTCTTCCATTACATTTACTCTTGATATCACGCATGCCGAGAGAATAGCCATAATCCGAGAGATTCGTTTATGAGAGCGTTCCGTGAGAAATTGAAATCAAAACGAATTTTCGAATAAGTAACGTAATGATCAATCGGTGGAAATTGGCGGTTATATTTCCAGCTTCGCACACACGCACTAAGGTTTGAGACTCGTAAATATGACTTGATGATGACTATTTTCTGGAAAGTTTGAATTACACAATTTTTGCATATTTTGAAATTTCTTTGAGTCGAATTTTGAGGGTATATTCTCTGCAAACCCTCACGAGACACAACTCGTCCTACTAGGGTGACTTAGGGGTTTAAAGGCTTGTTGCATGCGCTAAATGCAATCTCTTGCCCGCAAAAAAGGTATTTTATCCTAATAAAATGTGATCTTCAAGAGTTGAACCTCATTAGGATTCCTTTACATTGCTCGGGACGCGCAAAGTTTTAAGTTAGGGGGCTTTGATTGGACATAAATATTGTATGTTTATTCCCCTAATTTTAGTGCATTTGTGAACCCTAGTGATGTAACCTATATGGATTTGATGCACATTTATTCTACTAATCTTCGTTGGCAAGTATTTCGTGTTTCTTGCTTCTCTTATTGGTTTTACAGGTTAATTATGCAAGCAGCGCAAAAGAGAAAGCGAGACAATGAAAGAAAAGCTAAGAAGGCAAGTTCAAGGGCATTTTGGTAATTCTGCAGCCAGATCCCAAAGGAGGAGTCAACTGGAAAGTCGAAGAGCTCGGAACAAGGAGAACACTGGAAGAAACGGCACCCAAATCCGAGCTACGGTTGATGAGTTATGACCCGTTAAAGTTGAAGAAAAATCCATGGAAGAAAGGAAAGAAAATAAGAAAAAAATTCTAAGTGTTGAATGGAAGAAAAAACACCCCAGACCAGCAAACATTCGCGAACCCAGGGGCGAACCGGTTTGGGGGGAGAACCGGTTCGGGGTACATGCGAACCGGTTCGGGGGTCCTGAAGCGCGAATTTTTCTCCTTCATTCTGATTGGTTCAAAGAATCCTTTTAGGTTAAAACTCTCCAAGAAGTGTGGGATACGGAGGAGTAACTTAGGAACAACCGTTCTGGATATTTTTGAGTAGTTTTTGATAGAGAAAAAGTGAGGAGAACATCTAGGAACATAATTTTGATTTATTGGTGCAAGATCCATACACTTCCGGGTTTGTTTCAAGTTGTAATCTCAGCTATATTTTTGTGATTTTCAGTATTCTTGCATGGTAATTTTTCTGCATGGTTTGAATGAATTTCTGCATTTATAATACTTAACTACATATATCGATCTAGTGTTATTATGAGTTTGCTCGCATGCAACATTATTATTTCATGCATCGTTCAGTTTAATATGTCCGGCTAGGTTGAAAAGGTTGGGATGCATGAACCCAACCTAATGTGTTAGTGCATGTGTATAAAGTTAATCCGATGAATTCAATGATTGATTTTGATCGTATTGCGTAATTACATTATAATTGTGGATCTTTATATCTCGTTTACCTTTGGGTACTCGTGATGATTTAGAGTACAATTTGAGTGTCATTACCGCGATACCGATTTACTCATCCTCAGATTAGGTATGACGCGGGCTTGAACCTCTAAAGTAGGAACTGATTTAATGACGAATTCATCTAAAGCAAGGTCCTTCAACTCCCACATAAGCTACAGCACGTCCAATCCAAAGAACCTAATCATGACGCCCCTGTCGTTGGGGACCTGTAATACATACGTATATATACAAGAAAGAAACAAATGACAGAAAATGGGTCAGAGCCCGAGTATAAAACAGTTCTAAAAATAGTTTAGGAAGTATTTAAAATGCTTACCGGCTAATATCACAACCATGTTAGTATGCGACACTCTCTTGAGAATCCTCACCTCTCATCTAGTGTGCACACCTGACGTACCTCTAAGCCATCCTAGTTATAGTTCCCACGCTAGCAAGATTAATCACATGTATCTATTCTTTATAGCCCAAATTATTCCCACGTATTAACCTTATAATACATATAATGATGTAATAAACATATATATCCATTTAGATTCAACATGGATAAGTCCCTTATTAATTCAATTCAACTAAGTGTTTTCATACATAACTATCTTACATTTCTACTTTAGCCACATAGTAGATATCATCACATGTATATATATATATATATATATATATATATTATACTGCACCCCGAGACACAGTTGCGGTGCTGCATTACTCTGCTATCTTGTCCCAATACATCACGTCACTTTATAGGGGATTAGAGGTTCGGTGAATATTCCTAAAACCACAAATATCAAATCACAAATAATGGAGGCGAACATAGTCCTAAGACTTTGGGATACGCACCCAAATGACCATTCTATACCATTGTTCTCACTAATGGTAATCGACCTAAGTCCTCTATTCTCGAGCGATAAGTTAAAAATCCCATGGATTCATCAGGATATGACTACCCTCACGCGCAAACCTCCCGTCGATAGCAAGTAAGCTAGGTATGTCATACATAGATACATAATATATGCACAATCAGACAGTCTTACATATAAATATTCATATTTTCCAAATTAGGTTTGCCCACGACCCATAATTGTTAGTATCCGTTCTCAACACAAATTTTACTCAATTATCTCTCATAACGGATTCGTCTCTTTTATTCTCATTTATTATTTACTTCATACTTATTCTTATATCTCGGAGTATTCCCTCTCACTAAGTATAAATATCAGTAGGTATACCCTCACTTACCTTCTAGTCTAAATCTTTAACGAGTCTCAATCTTTTAGTAAACGTACTCACAATGTCCAATGTATGAATAACTCCCCATTAACCCACAATTTCATCTCAATTTAATTTCGCTCAATGAAGTCTATCTAGACCCTACTAGTCCTCTTCATAACTCATTATACTCCAAAAATAATAATCAAGGGTTCCTACGTATCTTAATCGGATTAAACAAAAAGGAGAAAAATATGCACTTTTCCAGGAGGGATCGGTCGATCGAGGAATGGGGTCGATCGATCGATCAAGCAGTTTTTGCCCAGTTTGCTACAATTTTCAACCTACGGGTTCAAACATTCTAACCCCTCCAAACCTCTATAATTTCCTCCCAAACTCCCATCAAAGTAATCCAAACGTATAAGTAATATATATAAACAAGTTCTAACGTGACAACATCAATAAATCCTCAACGAATCAATCAAAAAGGGGTTTAATCTCAGATTTATTTATAAAACCAAATTTTGCATGAATAATCACAACCCTCTATTTTAATCCAGATTTTCTTCCCAAATATCATAATAAATTCGTGGGTAATCCTTCATATATGATCACGATTTCAGACTATATGGATTCTCCCTACAACACATATAAATTCTCTTCCAAAATATATAATTCTTCGATTAAAACATATGATTTTCATTCCTAGACTAACATGGAAGGTATATTAACATGGAAATCATCAAGATAGATACTTGCCTAAGATTCAAGGATCTGATTTGTTGATAAAAAAAAATATATGGTTGGGTTCCACGTCGTGCGATCTACGTTTTGGTGGTGGTGGCGATGCAATCGGGTGAGTTCTAGGCATTGGATTGCTTGGAAACTCTTCACCTTCTTCTCTAATATCTTCACATTCTTCTCTAATGGTTGGGCTTAGGTTTTGTGTTTGTTAAACCTAAGAGACAACTCCAAATGGCTAATATATACTAAGAAAATTTGTGGGTTTCATTACCCAAAAATACAAAATGTCTAAAATACCCTCCCGGGATATCAATTAGGACTAAAAATGCCCCGAGACCCAAACTAAACTCCCGGGTACACTTTTCTGACTATCTAGACCCTTCCGAACACTTTCGTGCACTCAAAACGACCATACGGATGACTTATAATTTATTCACTTTAATAATAATTATTTAGTCCTGACATGACACAGGCGCGTCCCGAATTAAATTTCCATAATTGTCATTTCATTCACTCGTGACAATTTTAATAAAATCAATCTCATATATTACTTTACTCATCCAGTAATATTCAACAAATTTCCAATAATTACTAACTCACATCATGCTAGTAAATATTAAAAAATAATTTTTGGATTAATATCAAATTAATATCTCAAATTAAATTTAATAAATCCTCAATTTTTAAAAGCCATAAAAATTCGGGGTATTACATACTTTCCCCCTAATAACGGAATTTTGTCCCGAAATTCGAAAAAAAATAAAGCGTAACTGGTAAGGACAACTCCGGGTATTTATCTCACATCTCATGTAATTTTCGTCGTACCACCCATACAGTACATTACCGAATACCCCCACTAACGTTATACTCCAAGCCTTATCATTTAGTTTAAATTATCTTGAGTTAAACTTTACCCAATCCTTCCTACACCATCCTCATGGCAAATTTATGGGAGTAACGATCCTAAGTCATCAAACAACTAAATCTGGAAGTCACAACTTCTACTTTCATTAACCTCAAGAATACTTACTGTGTCACAAATATGGAAAATACTACACTCAGCCATTCAGGGTGCCCATACACCCAATGTGTGTTCATTCCATCATAAGGTCTAAATGAATGTGATTCCTCTGTAAGGTTACCTTTAATTAACTGACTACCTAGTTTATAATCTGTATTTCTATGATTTCCACATTCTTATTTGGCAATTCCATCTGCCTCAAATCATGCTACAACTCATAACTCTCTAATTAATTAATATATATATATATATATATATATAATGGCAAAGGTTATAAACTCATATTCTAAAGACCTAACTTACTTCGACTCCCAACGTTCTTTAGTTTCATGTGTGGGGTGTCTCGCAGAGACAAATCCAAACAAGGAACCCCCCCCCCCCCCCCGATACACTACTACCTAAAATTGTCGGTCATTGAAACTCCTCAGGTCCTTAGTCTATAGTATATAACATCCCAACAGGTTTTATCTATTTATATAAAAGTCTACTTATTCACTCTCATGTCAAAGACAATACGTTGGCTATAACGATCAATCTTGGTCTCATGTACAACAAGTCAATCCATGTCGATAATCACATCACTGAAACGAACAATCTCAATAAGGTATATAACACAAATGATGCGCCCATTTATCCTCCGTGGATAACACTGAAGACAACCCCACTATACTAGGTAAAACATACACATAATAATAACGCTATAGATATACGCACTAAATTCTTCTCATAGGCGAATCTAGCAATAAACAAAAATGTAATGACTTGCTTGTGTCACATAAAACATGCTTCATCCTCCGATAATAAAACTCAAACTTCTACTTTGCCATTCGTCCTGGCTGCTCAAATGGCTTTCAGACAAAATATGCCTGTCTGAGCCAAAACAAAACTACTTTAATCATTGCCCTTCATTAGGCACTCTACTCTTGTCCCTTTACGCACTTCGGGAAACAATAACGCATGTGATTTCACCCTCCACAAAATACCTCTACACATAATCCACTTATTACCGGTCACACTGACCCTATTAGGGTTGTCCTTCTCTAGGACGTAAATAGTCTCGACCCTGATGGCTACCCCCCATCGTTCCCCTATCTTTGTTGGCCCGACACTACTAGCTTCGACAGCTCTTACTGAACTCACCATCACTTGGTAAGGATTCATCTACCTGAATCATTTAAATGGGTCCCCTGATGGGTCTACCCCCTTCCGGCATTTCACTAACTGTATTTCATCTAGTCTTACTCTCCTGATAAATCTTTCGATTACTTTAGCTCCTTTCACAAACAAGCATTAAGATCTTTATTGACAACGCACGACATTGTCACCCTCTGAATCAACCGTCCAGCAGACCTTTCCTTTTTAACATAATTCCCTTTTAACAGCAGAATTCCCTTTTAACAGAAGAATTCCCTTACGAGTCGATCTCCCATTTGAAATCCTCTCCTCCATTTGTATCTACATCCTTCGATACAAGATTCACTAATAGTTTAGATTCATATTCACAAATGGACCTCTGTCCGGCCTTCCTGTGATGAGTTCAGAACAACGTTCACATCTTATCCTGAACATCTGATGAAGGAACCTGCGGTCAAACTATACCTAAGATCCTTCTATAAACATAGCATTCCACTTCTAAAAGGGGTGGCTGATTCCCACCACTATAACTTCGTTCCGACGAGCCAAGAAAAAATCTTACCCCAAATTTTCACTTATAGTTAGCCACACTCCGCCATATGCCCAAGTCTTTGAATATATTACCTTCGTTGGGTAACACACAATTCCCACATTTTTAGAATTTTCGCTGACGGCTCTCCTCAATTTTCCATTTGACCCTCTCCCAAGCGCACCACGTTGGGTGAGTCTAATTTGGCACACTTTCGACTATAGCAGCACTTGGAATTTGTAGGCTGCGTCCTAACCATCTTTATAGTCCTGGCCTCTCGTGCCATAATAGGGATGACCTCGACTATGGTTATCATCCTCGAATATACTTCACGGTCTCACTAAGCCCTGCCTCCCGCTACTCGCCCAACGGCCCTCATCTGCCATACTTCATTGTTCGAACACGCCCGAACGTAAATAAGATTCATAGATGTATACATGATAGCAGGAGAACGGAATCTCACCAAAGAAATAAATAATCCTAAATATAGGGCTCTATATCAAAGAAAGCTACACTGGAGGCATAATAAGCCGCACAGATCCTAAAGGACATTAAAACCTAAGGCTCTTATACCACCTGTAACACCACGTCTAATTAAATACCGGGTGATCAGTCCTTTATTAAATTAAAAACCAGGTGAACGGTTGGTTCATTCTCAGCATCACTATCGCAAAATAATATTTCCAGTTTGAACACCCTAAATAATTAAGCTAAGTGTCAAAACCATTTAAAACCTCATTTTTCCTTTATTAAATACCAATATGAAAACCTTTTTAATAATAACAATTTAAGAGTCACATAAATAAAAGGATAACAATTACTACACTACCATTTAAACCATCTAGATAAACCAAACCAAGTTATGAACTATAAATGAAATCATCCTGACAAAAGTTAACTCCCGAGGAGTACTGAATGCTGGAAATATCATAAATTTATGACAAATCCAACTGGAATAGAAAATTGGATGACAAGTTCCCTAACTATGAAGATCTAAAGTATAAAGCGATTCAATGACGAATTCATCGAAAGCAAGGGCCTGAACCTCCCACATAAGCTGCAGTATGTCCAATCCAAAGAACCTAAGCATGATGCCCCTGCGGCTGGGCACCTGTAATATATACGTATATATACAAGAAAGAAAGAAATGACAGAAAATGGGTCAGAGCCCGAGTGTAAAATAGTTTAGCAAGTATTTAAAATGCTTACCGGATAATATCACAAACATGTTAGTATGCGACACTCTCTTGAGAATCCTCACCTCTCATCTAGTGTGCACATCTAACGTACCTCTTAGCCATCCTAGTTATAGTTCCCACGCTAACTAGATTAACCACATGTATCCATTCTTTATAGCCCAAATTATTCCCATGTATTAACCTTATAATACATATAATGATGTTATAAACATATATATCCATTTAGATTCAACATGGGTAAGTCCCTTATTAATTCAATTCAATTAAGTGTTCTCATACACAACTATCTTACATTTATACTTTATCCACATAGTAGATATCATCACATGTATATATATACATTCACTATATAATATATATATATATATATATATATATATATATACTGCACCCCAAGACACAACTGCGGTGTTGCATTACTCAGCTATCTTGTCCCAATACATCACGTCACTGTATAAGGGACTATAGATTCAGTAAAGATTCCTAGAACCATAAATATCAAATCACAAATAATGGAGGCGAACATAGTCCTAAGCCTTTGGGATACGCACCCAAATGACCGTTATATACCATTGTTCTCACTAATGGTAATCGACCTAAGTCCTATGTTCTCGAGCGACAAGTCAAAAATACCATGGATTCATCAGGATATGACTGTCCTCCCGTGCAAACCTCCCGTCGATAGCAAGTAAGCTAGGTATGCCATACACATATACATAATATATGCACAATCACATAGTCTTACATATAAATATTCATATTTTCCAAATTAGGTTCGCCCACGACCCATAATTGTTATTATCCGTTCTCAACACAAATTTTACTCAATTATCTCTCATAACGGATTCGTCTCTTTTATTCTCATTTATTATTTACTTCACACTTACTTCTTATCTCTCGAAGTATTCTCTCTGACTAAGTATAAATATTAGTAGGTATACCCTCACTTACCTCCTAGTCTAAATCTTTAACGAGTCTCAATCTTTTAGTAAATGTACCCACAATGTCCAATGTATGAATAACTCCCCGTTAACCCACAATTTCATCTCAATTTAATTTCGCTCAACGAAGTCTATCTAGACCTTACTAGTCCTCTTCATAACTCATTATACTCCAAAAATAATAAAGCTTCCTACTTATCTTAATCGGATTAAATAAAAAGGAGAAAAATATGCACTTTTCCAGGACGGATAGATCGATCGAGGAATGGGGTTGATCGATTGACGATGCTCTTGGTAGATCGATCGATCAAGCAGTTCCTTCCCAGTTTGCTGCAATTTTCAACCTATGGGTTCAAACATTCTAACCCCTCCAAACCTCTATAATTTCATCCCAAACTCCCATCAAAGTAATCCAAATGTATAAGTAACATATATAAACAAGTTCTAACGTAACAACATCAATAAATCCTCAACGAATCAATCAAAAAGGGGTTTAATCTCAGATTTATTTATAAAACCAAATTTTGCATGAAAAATCACAACCCTCTATTTTAATCCAGATTTTCTTCCCAAATATCATAATAAATTCGTGGGTAATCCTCTACATATGATCACGATTTCAGACTATATGGATTCTCCCTACAACACATATAAATCTCTTCCAAAATATATAATTCTTCGATTAAAACATATGATTTTCATACCAAGACTAACATGGAAGGTATATTAACATGGAAATCAGCAAGATAGATACTTGCCTGGGATTCAAGGATCTGATTTGTTGATGAAAAATAATTGGTTGCGTTCCTCGTCGTGCGATCTACGTTTTGGTGGTGGTGGCGATGCAATCGGGTGAGTTCTAGGCCTTGGATTGCTTGGAAACTCTTCACCTTCTTCTCTAATCTCTTCACCTTCTTCTCTAAGGGTTGGGCTTAGGTTTTGTGTTTATTAATCCTAAGACACAACTCCAAATGGCTAATATATACTAAGAAAATTCGTGGGTTTAATTACCTAAAAATACAAAATGTCTAAAATATCCTCCCGGGATGCCAATTAGGCCTAAAAATGCCCCGAGACCCAAACTAAACGCCTGGGTACACTTTTCTTACTATCTCGACCCTTCCGGACACTTTGGCGCACTCAAAACGACCATATGGATGACTTATAATTTATTCACTTTAATAATAATAATTTAGTCCTCACACAACACAAGCGCGTCCCGAATTAAATTTCCATAATTGTCATTTTATTCACTCATGACAATTTTAATAAAATCAATCTCGTATATTACTTTACTCATTCAGTAATATTCAACAAATTTCCAATAATTACTAACTCACATCATGCTAGTAAATATTAAAAAATAATTTCCGGATTAATATTAAAACTAATATCTCAAATTAAATTTAATAGATCCCTAATTTTTAAAAGCCATAAAAATACGGGGTATTACAATTGGCTTAGAGGATTCATCAGCACCTCATAGGTAATCTATCGTTGGGTACTTACACTGACGTACTCAACGTCGCTATGTTGCACTATCAGGATTAGCGCTTCCATCAGGAGGGGAGCAAACAAGCAGGGTGTCCTGCCAGCAGGGCAGGACAGGGGGCAGTAGTACTGGAGGGGCACCAGCAGCCCAAGGGCAGACCCGTCACAGTGAGCAGAGTTACCATTAGGGGGACCCTGCCAAGCGATTCTAATTCGGTAATTCAATGCAGGTATTTGGGGGATTTAGACAAGGCTAGCAGGGCCAGTCCAGTCAGCAGGTCCAACACTATCAGCAATAGGGTCAGCAGCAGGGCCAACAGCTTTTTCAGCAGGGCCAGTGGCGGGGTGGTAACAGCAACTAGGTGTAACACTCAACCTAATTAAATACCGGGTGGCCAGTCCCATACCAAATTAAAATAGAATATACAGTTGGCTCATTCTTAGCATCACTGTCGAAAACCTTAACTAATCACCTAATACCCAATTGAGCTGGTGTTAAAAACTTCCAAATTTTAATTCAGCAAAAATCATCTTTAGTTTACGAATAACACTACACATATTATTCTACAACACTAATAACCGAACAGATAACACGATAGAATCTAAATGTACCAAATAATTTCTCAATACAGTAAACCCAACAATAATAAATGTATTAAAATGACACGAGTACAAGACTATTTGACTCAGATAGAAAAGAGATAATTGAATTCCTTTGGGTGACATGCCCTAAATAAAAGAACACTATGAATAAAATGAAGATAGACGTCTAAGCAATACTCCATAGCTCCATAGCTCATCATAATCCTCTAAGGTTGGCGTCCCTGCTGCTGGACACCTGATATAGAAGGTACAATAGAAAAGGAAATATGCAAGGAAACGGGTCAGAGCCCGATGTAAAAATAATTTTGAAAACAGCAAGTATTTAACAAGTGCAATAAATCATTTATTATGTACATGTTAGTTTCCAGACTCTCACTTGATATTCTCACCTCTCATCTAGAGTGCACGCTTAACATTTCCTATCAACCTCTTACTTAATGGTTCTTCCTAACTAGTTTCCATAATATGATTATATCCCATATCATAACCCCGTATGTCCCATACCATACGTAGTATAATCATTCATATACGTTTCACATTAATATGAATTAAGCTTTTCAAATCTATAAGAATAAATATTCATTAACTTAATTCAATTCTTTTTCTCTATTCACTATCATCTACAATTATCACACAGTAGATTGATCTAACCACTATATATACATTCATTTAATTCATTATATATATACATATATAATACGGCACCCTGGGATACAGTTGTGATGCATGCATTACTCTGCTATCATGTCCCAGTATCGCTGGTCGCCGAATAGGGGACTAAAGGTTCGGTAAGGATTCCTTGAACCACAAATATCAACACAAAAATTAGAGAGGAACATAGTTCTCATACCCACGGGTCACGCACATACCTGCGTTCCCATAGTCAGCGGACTTATCAACTTACCGATAAGTCTTTCATAGTCCTATGTTCTCGAGCGACAAATTAAAATCCCATGGATTCATCAGGATATGACTGCCCTCATGCGCAAACCTCCCGTCGATAGCAAGTAAGTTAGGTATGTCATACATATAAATCATCAATTAATCAAATAGGCATTATCATCTACCTATAGATATAATATCAACAAGGTACTCACACTACCCTAAGTTAATTCCCATACGTAGCATTATATCTCTTAAATCCTACGTATTAAAATATTATGACTTTACTTCTTTAATTTAATTATTCCAGAGTCTCACTCATTACTCAAGGTTTAAATAGGTTTTCCTCAATATATTTATTCAGAAAGAAATCAAAAATATCCTACAAGTCCATATCATCTTATCTCCCGAATTACTCATGCATACGAATTAGAATCCAACACATGAATCTAGCAACCGAAATTTCTTCCAATTTAATTATAATAATTCTCATCAATTAAATCCCAATCACATTAATTCGATTCTTATCTAGGGCTTACTGATCTTACCTAGGTCCCATTATATCCAATTAGTAATCGCCAAAGATTTACAAAATATTTGGGATAAGAACAAGAATTAAAAAGAAACAACATCATCATTTCTGGGGAGGACGATCGATCGATCGCCCAGATATCAGCCCAGATTCTGCAATTCTTATACTACGGGTTTCATAACTTTTGATCATTCAAACCTCCATATTAACAACCCAAACTCCTTATAGTCCTTACTACATGATATAGAAACATATGTAAATGATTTCTAATGATCTAAACATCCTAGAATCATCAAGAGTTTGAATTAAAAGCATATATTTATCCTATTTTTCCAGAAAATTATCTACATGATATCTTCAAGAACAAACCAATGATTCTCATAATTTCTTCAACAAATTGATGATTATTTCATGGATTACTATCTACCTACAACATGAGTTTGATTCCTATATATTTCCATTTTTCCATAAATCAATTAACAACTCTATCTTTATCTTCCAAACATGTAAAATCTCATTTTTTTTTATAACTATCCTAACATGGACATTATACTAACTAGATTGCAATTATCAAATAACTTGCCTCTAATGAAGGTTTGATCCTTTGGGGTTGTGTATCACAGGTGGTTCTCCCTTTCTCCAGTTAACTTCCGGTGGTGGTTGGTGGTGGTGACCTTTGGCCCTTGGTTCTCCTCCTTTCCAAGCAATCTTCTCTTCTCCCAAGCACCCTTTCACTCTCTCTCAAAAAGGTGACCTCTCAATTTTTTGTAGAAGAGAAGAATGAACCTACGTACAACTAATCTCCAAATATTTATAATAAGACAAAATCCAAAATCACTATTCATCCCCCTGTAAAAATAACCAAAATGCCTTTTCGATTGTCTTTTCATTTCCAAATGACCCGAGACCCAAAACCAACGTCCAAATAGACTTTTCTGACTATTCCTACCCTTCCGGATGCAACGACGCACTCGAAATGACTATAAGGTTGATGTAAAAATAAGTTTTCTATTTGATCTAATAAATTTATCCCGACACGTCCTATACCGCATCCGACTAAGAATTCAAATTACTGAATTAATAACTCACAACAATATCAATAACATCACATTCATTTTAATATCTAGAAATTCGGATTTAAACCCAATGAATGAATTTATAATAAAATCCAATTAATCCATTTATTTAAAATTTAACCCATATTAAAAGTCATTAAAATTACGGGGTATTGCATACTCCCCCCTTGTAACAGAATTTCATCCCGAAATTCAGAAAGATAAATCATACTGGTAAGGTCAACTCTGAGTATAAATCTTACATCGCAAGTAATCTATGTCGTACCGCCCATACAGTACATTATCAAAAATCCTTATTGATGTTATACGCCAGGCCTCACCATATAGTTTCAACTGAATCGAATTTAAACTTTACCCAATCTTCCCTATACCATCCTCGTGACAAAGTTTTGGAAAAAGTGATCCTTAATCATTAAGTAAATAAATCCTGAAGTCATAACCTCTACTTTCCTTATCCTAAAAAATAAATACTTACTATTTCACAGTTATGAAAAATACTACAATCCAACCATCCAGGGTGCCCTTACACCCTATTGTATAACTTCCATTATAAAATGGCTATGGTTACCGGCATAATACTCTGATTTATCGCAGAGGTTATAAACTCATATCCTAAATACCTAACTTACTTCGACTCCCAACGTTTGTTAGTTTCATGTGTGGGGTGTCTCGCAAGCAAAATCAAAACAAGGAACCCCCCGATACACTACTACCTAAAGTAGTAGGTCATCGAAAATCCTTAGGTCCTTAGTCAATAGTATATAACTTCTCTACGGGTCTTACCGATTTCAAATAAAAGTCTACTCATCTACTCTCTTGTTAAAGACAAGACACTGGCTATAGTAGTCCATACGCTCTCATATACCACAAGTCAATCCATGCCGATAGTCACATCATGTTCGGACATGCCGAAAGTAAGTCATTTCGTGATAAAAAAAAATCAGACCCACACGATGACATGTAAAAATATAGGTGTCCCACAACCCCTCGGTGAGTCTACGTAAATAATAGTGCTATAGGCTAAGTTTAGTAACCCTTTTACCCATTCAATATTAATTGCTACAAAAATCAGTATGCGCCTCATAACTCCTTAGATAGAAAACATACCCTCATTTGCGGGTGGTGCTTGTTGAATCGTTGCCTGATGGATGTTATATACACGCCCATACTGACCCTGTTACACGGGAGCTGCTAGAATGGGAGGTAATGCTAGCACCAGAGCTGGAGCTGGAAGAGCAGCTGGTGGAAACACTGGTATCTGTGGCTCTAGTCGAGCATTTTTGTTGCTGAGGGAGTTTGTCTTTATCAGGACAATCTTGTCGTTTATGGCCATACTCGTCGCACACGAAACATTTTTCAGCAAACTTTCCACCATTTTATCCCTGTTGACCCCGACCCTGCTGACCATTACCCCCTTTCCCTTGGCCCTGATGAGCCTGCATCTGGCCCTGCTATCCTTGCCCATTACCTCTATATTCAAATCGAGAATCTTCAGATCGTAAACGCTTAGCATAATCCCCTGTCTGTGAACCCTGCTCACCCTGATGCTAATAACTCTGTCCCGGCTGAGTCCCACTAGAACTGCCTCTATTAGTTTTGCCTTGCAGGCTTGACCCAAACCCCCGCTTGACACCCTGAGCATGTAAGCGGTTATCCTGGCAGTGAAGCATTGCAGCATTAAGAACATCTGCATAATTACATAGTGAAAGATTTCCCAGTAAATGCTGGCGAATCTTATAATTCAACCCATCAGTGAACATTTGAATCCTCCTCTCCTCCGTGGGTACCTCTACTGGTACCAAATTAGTTAGTCGCATAAATTCTTCCTCGTATTTTGCCACTGTTTTCTCTCCCTATTTCAAATCAAGTAATTTCTGCCTCATCTCTATCTGGATGGCGGAAGGAAAGTACTTCTGATCAAACCGTATCCAAAAGTCTTGGATAGTCACTGTGTCTCTCTCCTCGATAGTGGTCGTAGCCTCCCACCACTGGAAAGATGCCCCTACTAGCTTGAATGTGGCTAGTATTTGACGTTGAACCTCAGTACATTCGAGCATTCTCAAGTGCCTTTGGATATCTATCTTTGGTTAGTAGGCACAACATCTGATCCTCCTTGAAACTCAGGTGGGTGTGCCTTTTGAAAGGCATCCCTCACTCATTCCCATGCAGTAGGAAACACTTGCCCTTGCATTGGTGGCACAACTGGTGCCTTTTATAGAGCCTGTTGAACAGCAGGTAGAGCTACATTGACTGCCTGAGCAAACAATTACAGCAACTTCGGCCACAGTCATTGTACCCTGAGTTGGGGCGGGCTGAGGTGCACGTCGAGGAGGCATCTGAAACGAGAGTATACTATCAGTATTTGGTATAACAGAATAGCTGAAGAACGTAGGCATAAATAGAAAAGCAATAATCCTACTCATAGGGATCTACATCAAAGAACGCTAAGCTGAAAATACAGTAAGCCGTACAGACCCTACAGGATACTAGAACCTGATACTCTGATACCACCTGTAACACCCCGCCTAATTAAATACCGGGTGGCCAGCCCCATACCAAATTAAAATAGAATATACAGTTGGCTCATTCTTAGCATCACTGTCGAAAACCTTAACTAATCACCCAATATCCAATTAAGCTGGTGTTAAAAACTTCTAAATTTTAATTCAGCAAAAATCATTTTTAGTTTACGAATAACACTACACATATTATTCTACAACACTAATAACCGAACAGATAACATGAAAGAATCTAAATGTAACTGGAATAAACATTCCCAAAAAATTTCTCAATACAGTAAACCCAACAATAATAAATGTATTAAAATGACACGGGTACAAGACTATTTGACTCAGATAGAAAGGAGATAACTCAATTCCTTTGGGCGGCATGCCCTAAATAAAAGAACAATATGAATCAAATGAAGATAGGCATCTAAGCAATACTCCATAGCTCCATTGCTCGTCATAATCCTCTAAGGTTGGCGTCCCTGCTGCTCAGAGCCCAATGTAAAAATAATTTTAAAAACAGAAAGTATTTAACAAGTGAAATAAAGCATTTATTATGTACATGTTAGTATCCAGACTCTCACTTGATATTCTCACCTCTCATCTAGAGTGCACACTTAACGTTTCCTATTAACCTCCTAGTTAATGGTTCCTCCTAACTAGTTTCCATAATATGATTCTATCCCATATCATAACCCCGTATGTCCCATACCATACATAGTATAATCATTCATATACATTTCACATTAATATGAATTAAGCTTTTCAAATCTATAAGAATAAATATTCATTAACTTAATTCAATTCTTTTTCTCTATTCACCGTTGTTGATACCAAAATTAATATGCTGATGTGGACGAATAATACGAAGACACGTGTCAATCTACGTGGCACGATAGCAGCGAGGAAGTTCATTTCCCGACCAACCATGCTTCTTTCCGAGCAACAAGGATACACCGAGGAACTCTAGCGCACCGAGGAACTCTAGCACACCGAGGAACTCTAGCGCACCGAGGTATTCTAGTTCTCCGAGGAACTCCTGATCAGCGAGCAGCTATGGCGGTCCGAGCTGCACCTCGGTCGTATCATTAATTGCCAGATAATCAACAGTTCAGATATTCATTGAATGCTTATATTCTTGACGCGCACGCTGCATTAAATGTATTACCCTTTCACATGTATATCATTTAATGTATCGAACCTTTCATGTACAGCCTCAAGGCTATAAATACCTTGTATCAAACCCATTCAAGGGGACGGGAATTTCTTGAGAGAACTTGTAATCAAGAATTCTGCAAACACTCAGCAATAACATAACAGTGGACGTAGGCTTTATTCCTAGCCGAACCACTTTAAAATTCTTTGTCTTATTTATTTATCTGTGATTGAATAATTAGAGCAATCTAGTTTTTTACATCAACAGATTGGCGCCGTCTGTGGGAAACGACTGTTACTATCGTTTTTCGCAAAAATCATTTGTTATCAATGGCAGATAATCCAGAATCCAGTAATCGAAATGCTGGAAATGCTGGAAATCCTCCAAATCCATCTGCAACTCCAGATCTGGCTGGAATTATGACAAATCTGGCTCAAGGACAAACCGCCATGCAAGCATCTATGAGGCAACTCATTCAAACTCTTCAAGGCGGTACACCTACCTATTCAGGACAACGGAGTGATCGTGGGCAATCACGATCCAGACGTACTGCGTCATATCGCAATTGGGAGTCTAATGATTCTTCTTATCAACCTGGGCGAACTTCATCGATACGGGCTACGGATACAAATCAACCTATATCTCTCTCTCCGGAGAGAACCAGCGCTTTGGAAAGATTAAGCAGGGCGTCTCCTTTCAGTCGATTAGGACCAAGGAGGAATATGAGTCCACCTAGAGCTCCATCGAGAAGTTTTCAGCCACCATCAGGTTTGAGAGAAGGATCAGCACAATCACGACCAGCTACTCGTCGAGATAAATCTCAGGAAGCTACGTCAGAACAATCAGTTGCTTGGACTAAGCGGCCTGAGGAAGGAAATGAAGCATGGAAAGGTTCCATTCAGCGGTTGGAGGATAGACTGGGCGAAATGGCTAAGGCAATAAACCCCTTACAGAGAACTTTTGTTCAAGGGACACCTTTTGTGAAAGCCATTGTGGATTTTCCTACACCATCGAAATTCAAAGCACCTGTGGTGACCCCCAAGTATGATGGAAAGACAGATCCTGTACTTCATATAGAACAATACCAAGCTGCCGCCGACATATATGCCGTCCCCGACGAGATGAGGTGTAGAGCATTCTCAGGAACTCTCACCGGATCTGCACAGATATGGTAT
Organism: Sambucus nigra; assembly: GCA_949130495.1. Classification (NCBI taxonomy): domain Eukaryota; kingdom Viridiplantae; phylum Streptophyta; class Magnoliopsida; order Dipsacales; family Adoxaceae; genus Sambucus; species Sambucus nigra. The sequence goes on along the minus strand of OX422207.1, from coordinate 669,936,535 downwards.
AACAATCTTCCTCGGGGTAAGATTTCAACTTTTATTCAATTAGCCGAGTTGTTCATTGGGAATTTTTATTTTGGGGCGAAGCCAATAAAGCGAGTAGCACATTTGTTAAGTGTCAGACAAAAATCAGGTGAAAGTACTAGAGACTACATAACTCGTTTTAATAACGAGAAGTTGGAAGTCGTAGATTACGAAGAAAAGACAGCAATCACTGCTTTGATGAGTGGTTTGCTGCCTAATAAGCTGTACTACACCTTGGCCAAAGATCCACCTAAAACTATGTCCGAGTTGATGGCAAAAGCAGCCAAAATTATGAATGCCGAGGAGGCTATGGCTGCGAAGAAGAATATGGATAAAGAAGTAAAAGTGGAGGTCGACAAGTCTAAGAAGAAAGATCAGAAAGGTAATGGTGGTGACAAGCATTACAGGAATAATAGGACAACGTTGGAAGTCCTAAAGAAGTACGATAATTATACCCCATTGAAAATGGGTATTAATCATGCTTTGGAAGAAATCAAGAATAGCGAGGAAATCAAGTGGCCAGAGAAACTGAAGACAAATCCCGATCTGAGGAATAAGGCCAAATATTGCGAGTTTCACAAAGATCATGGCCATATGACCAAAAATTGCATAGCCCTTCAGAACGAGATTGAAACACTCATCCGAAGAGGAAAGTTGTCAAAGTATGTAGATCGTAGAGGTGAAAGGAAGAATGATGACAGAACTAGAGAGAGATCTAGATCTCCTCGTCGTGCAGAGGAGAAAAAGAAGAGGGATCATGAAGATGATCCAGATGATGACCCTGATCTTCCCAAGAAGCCAAGGCAGCCTGAACGAGAGGTATTTTCCATTCGTTTTGGGTCATTTGATTGTAATGTTATTACAGGAGGAGATGCAGGAGGAGGAGACCTTACTGCAGAAAGAAAAGCTTACCTCGGAGAGGCTCAAGCTTGTTCATATATTCAGCGAATAAATCTGGCCGAGGATGATCGTCCGAGGAAGGTAAACAAAGAGAAGCTAGTGATTGGTTTTTCAAAAAACGACCTGACAGGTGTTCTTTACCCTCATGATGATCCTTTGGTGATCAAAATGAGGATGAAGGATGTGGTCATTTCAAGGGTGTTAGTAGACAATGGTAGTTCGGCAGACATCATGTACTATTCATGCTTTGATAGCTTGAATTTAAAATTATCTCAATTGGAACCTTATCACAGACCCCTTCTGGGTTTTGCTGGCGAGAAAGTTTTTCCACTTGGGACGATCAAGTTGGATATACTCATTGGAACTTGGCCTGCTTGTCGAACAGAAAGAATACGCTTCTTTGTGATGGATAAGAATGTGCAGTCAGCCTACAACATCATCATGGGAAGAGTTGGATTGAAGAAGTTCGAAGCAGTTCCATCTACAGTACATCAGTGTTTGAAATTCCCAACGAATTTTGGAGTCGGAATTATGAAAGGTGATCAAAAAGTAGCTCGGGAATGTTATTATTCGTCTGCCGAGCAAGAAGAACTTGAAGAATCAAGGAAAAAGACTACTACTTATCAAGTGGAGGAGGGTACAGAAATTGAAACTCTTGACCCTAGGGATGAATCTCAACTTGTAAAAGGACAGGTGGTGGAGTCTATAGAAACTGTTATTCTGGACGACGAGCATCCTGAACGAGTAACCCAGATAGGATCGTCGCTGGATGTTTCAATAAAACAGGAGTTGATAACTTTTTTGAGAAACAGGAAGAATACTTTTGCTTGGAGTCATGAAGACATGCCAGGTATAGATCCAAACTTCTTATGTCACGAACTCAATGTGAATAAGGAGATCAAGCCTGTGAAGCAAAGAAGAAGAGTGTTTAGTCCCGAGAAGAACCAGGCCATACAAGAGGAGGTCGAGAAACTTCAGAAAGCCCAATTCATTGAAGATGTGAAATATCCAGATTGGTTGGCAAATGTGGTGATGGTAAAGAAGAAGAACAACAAATGGAGAATGTGTGTTGATTTCACTGATCTCAACAAGGCATGCCCAAAAGATCATTTTCCATTGCCCAGAATTGATCAACTAGTGGATGCTACCTCGGGACATGAGCTACTCAATTTTATGGATGCTTATTCTGGCTACAATCAGATCAAAATGAAGCCGGAAGACAGGGAAAGTACTTCTTTTATCACCCCAAGGGGAACTTATTGTTATAATGTTATGCCTTTTGGTTTAAAAAATGCAGGTGCAACATATCAGCGGCTGATGAACAAGGTTTTTGCCGAACAAATCAGTTGCAATATGGAAGTCTATGTCGACGACATGCTCACCAAAAGCAAGAGAGCTACTAATCATCTAGTTGACTTAGGCCAGACCTTTGATCAACTGGACAAATACCAAATGAAGCTCAACCCGACGAAGTGTACCTTTGGAGTACGAGAAGGAATGTTCCTCGGATACATCGTCAATCAACGAGGTATTGAGGCAAATCCAGAAAAGATCAAAGCTCTTTTAGGGCTGCGATCCCCAACGACGAGGAAAGAAGTACAGAGTCTTACCGGACGAGTTGCAGCGCTCAACAGATTTGTATCCCGAGCAACTGATAAATGCCTCCCATTCTTCAAAACACTGCGAAAAAGTTTTGAGTGGACTGATGAATGTGAGAAGGCCTTTCAAGATTTGAAGAAGTATTTGGGAGCCCCACCATTGTTGTCTAGGTCAATAACTGGAGAGAAGTTGTACTTATATTTGGCGGTATCAGAGAATGAAGTTAGTTCAGCATTGATCAGATTGGAGAATGGAGTCCAGAAACCTATCTATTACACAAGTAAAGCTTTCCGAGGTGCAAAAATCAGATACCCAAAGCTAGAAAAATTGGCATTGGCATTAATTGAAGCAAGTAGAAGAATGAGGCCATACTTCCAGGCCCATACAATCATTGTGTATACCGACATGCCAGTAAGACAAGCCCTTCACAAGCCAGAAAAGTCAGGAAGATTGATGTATTGGGCAATAGAACTCGGTGAATATGACATTGTGTATGAATCCAGATCATCATTGAAGGGGCAAGCTGTAGTAGATTTTATAGCAGAGTTCACATACCCTGATACCCCCGAAGAACAAAAGGTACTTGCTGACCTACCTGTGGACGATACAGTATCAACAGACACAAATCCAGACCAACTAAGGTTGGTAAAAGGACTTGTGGATATAGAAAAATCATCATATTCAAACCCAGACCAACTAAGGTTGGTAAAAGGGCGCGAACAGATGACCGATGAGGAACGAAAGATACCAGGGAATGATGAAACAAAACAGCAGATATTTTATCGAGGAACTCTGACGGACAAGAAATTTGAAGACGAGGTACCTACATGGAAATTATATGTAGATGGATCATCGTGCACAGCTGGTTGTGGAGCAGGAATTGTTTTAAACACCCCAGGTGATATTGACATGGAGTATGCCCTGAGATTCCAATTCAAAGCTTCCAATAACGAGGCTGAGTATGAGGCTATAATAGCAGGTTTTCATTTGGCGAAAGTTATGGAAGCACGGCAAATAATTGTTTTCAGCGATTCTCAATTAATTGTGAATCAAATGATGGGAATATATGCAGTTAAAGTAGAATTAATGGTGAAGTACCATGCGAAGGTGATGGAGTTATTGGCATAATTTGATGCTATCCAATTGGTGAGAATACCAAGGATGGAGAATGCTAGAGCAGACGCATTAGCCCGATTAGCGTCAGCTACGCGCACCGAGCTACGAAGAACGATACCAATTGAAGTATTAGAAAGTCGGAGCATAGAAGAAGACCTGATGGTGAATATAATAACCCTTGATTTAGGACCATCTTGGATGGATCCTATCAGGGCATACATTGAAGAAGGAGAATTACCGGAGGATAAACTAGTCGCAAAGAAATTGAAGTATAAAGTTGCTCGGTATGTGTTAACTAATGGTGTTTTGTATAGATGAGGAATTATGGCAGGTTTGCAGAGATGTGTGCATCCATCAGAAGTCAAAGAATTGGTTGAAGAAATCCATGAAGGATCTTGTGGAGCTCATGTAGCAGGTCGGACACTTTTGCAAAGGGTAATGACACATGGATATTACTGGCCAACGATGAGGGCTGATTGTATAGCCTATGCCAAGAAGTGTGACAAGTGCCAACGTTTTTCCTCCATCCGAAGAACTCCACAAGCATTGTTGACACCCATAACTTCACCTTGGCCATTTGCCATGTGGGGGGTTGATCTGGTTGGACCATTGCCGACAACCCGAGGAAGGTTCAAGTATCTCGTCGTGGCAGTGGATTATTTTACTAAGTGGGTGGAAGCTGAACCACTAATTGATATGACGTACGAGAAGGTGTATCAGTTCATATGGAAGAATATCATTTGTCGATATGGTCTCCCCCATGCATTCATCACAGACCATGGAACACAATTCGATAATGAAGAATTTGCTGCCTATTGTCATCAGTCGAACATTTTGAAGTATCATTCAGCACCAGGCCATCCCCAAAGCAATGGACAGACTGAGGTGACAAACAGAACATTACTAAATGGTCTGAAGAAGAGGTTAAGTGAAGCTAAAGCAAATTGGATCAATGAGCTCCAATCAGTACTATGGGCTTACCGAACAACTCCCTGAGTAGCAACTGGAGAATCACCATATATGCTAGCATTTAGAAGTGAGGCTGTGATACCTACCGAGTTGGGTCTCCCAACGCATAGAGTACTGAATTTTAATTCCTCGGTCAGCGATTTGATGAGAAGATTGGATTTGGATATGCTTGAGGAGGTTAGAGAAGAGGCAGCCATTAGGAATGCTGCTTACCAACAACGTACAGCTCTGTTTTACAACAAAAGGGTGAAGAAATGTGACTTAAAAGAAGGGGATTATGTGCTAAAGAAAGTCATTCAGAAGCAAAATAAGTTGGAAGCAAACTGGCATGGACCTTACCGAGTTACAGAGGTTGTTCGTCCAGGAACTTACAGAATAGCAACTCTAGAAGGAGAAGAATTTAAGAATGCGTGGAATGCTGAACACCTACGCAAGTATTATCAGTAATGTAAAATGTAAAGCATTCCCTTCATTATGAATAAAGCGAGGATGTTTCGCCATTTTCTTTCTGGTTGAAAGTTTTTCGTGGAATACTAGTGTAATACACTATGCACACAAAAAGTGCTCTAAGGAGCCAAAAGCTCTAAGGAGCCAAAAAGTGCTCTAAGGAGCCAAAAAGTGCTCTAAGGAGCCAAAAGCTCTAAGGAGCCAAAAAGTGCTCTAAGGAGCCAAAAAATACTCCTTTGGTTAGGAGGCGCTCTAAGGATCCAAAAGCTCTAAGGAGCCAAAAAATACTCCTTTGGTTAGGAGGCGCTCTACGGAGCCAAAAGCTCTAAGGAGCCAAAAAATACTCCTTTGGTTAGGAGGCGCTCTAAGGAGCCAAAAGCTCTAAGGAGCCAAAAAATACTCCTTTGGTTAGGAGGCGCTCTAAGGAGCCAAAAGCTCTAAGGAGCCAAAAAATACTCCTTTGGTTAGGAGGCGCTCTAAGGAGCCAAAAGCTCTAAGGAGCCAAAAAAATACTCCTTTGGTTAGGAAAAACAAAATACACCAAGTATAGTTGGTCGGGGTTAAAGACCCACTAACTGTAGTTGGTCGACGAGGACAAATTATTGACCTTAGTTGGTCGGACACATTTTTATATTTGAAATTGAACCAAGTATGGCTGGTCGGGGATAAAAACCCATCAACTATAGTTGGTCGACGAGCCCAATTTAACAACCTTGGTTGGTTGAAGAAACCTTGAACATTTTTATACTCATTACTTTATTATTAAGTGATTGAACAACCTTGATACTTGTAAATTTTTAAGTTGGTTGATGGACAGCACAATATTGTTATCTTTTTAACAGATACATAGATACATATGCACAAATATAAAGGTGTTTGATAAACACAAGACAATAGCAAAATTGGCAAACAGAAAATGAAAGTCTTTTCATTAAAAATCCAGAATAAATTACAAGTTATATGAATGTACTAACTGTTACATTGAAAACCTATTCTATTGGTTTCTTTCCTTTATTTTTTGAAACAGGCTCCTCGCCAGCAGGAGGATCCTCTAGACAAAGAGGAGAATTAATGAAATTAACATCCCTGAGCATTCTGACGTTCATCACAGAAGGTGTATCCAAGAGATGCTCAGGACGAGACAATTCAACCTGAGAATGAAGGCTATAATCACCAAGGTACTTTGAAATCAAGCTACGAGGAATGGAACGAGCTGGGATCCATGCCATGTCTAATTTGAAAGGTGGTACAGGCAAATCTAATAATCCTGGAGCATGATAATCCCATAAATAATGCCCTTGCTCCAATTTTAACACACCCAGTGCGTTCAACCATCCCTGCTTGTAACCTTCATTGTTGGCATGTTCAATACGAGCATCCAGATGAACAAGAGCTTTATTATATCCTGCCATCCAGAATTCCCTGGGTTGTTTATGAAATTGAAAAGTTAATCTATCCAATTGCTCGAGAAGGTTTTTGGCAAAAAGATCCTTAGTATGAAGAGCAGACTTTGTCGCATCCAGTTGATCTTCTAAAGATAAGTTTTTCTTGGACAATTCAGACAGAGCACGATCTTTAGCCTTCAGTTGGAACGCTTGAGTTTCCAGAGTAGATTGGGTGCGAGCCTCTTCAACGTTGCGACTAAGAACTCTTGATCGGCTTCGAGAAGCAACTGGAGAACTTTGCTCCTCGACAATTCTTCCTCGTCCCCGAGAACCTCTTCCTCGTCCACGAGCAGTCCCAGAAACAGCAGATCTTCTTAAATCATCCAGCTCTTGCCTTAATTTGGCATTTTCGACCTCTGAGAAAGAGAAACCCTCATCAGTAACGGGCACTAGAGCATTGGAAGATGACGCTGCAGATTCATATTGAGCCAACTTTTTCTGTAAATTATTATTTTCTTGTTCTAGGATCTCGGCAATCTGCCTGCAAGCTTCAACTTCACCTTTTAGGGTCCTTTCCCTAATATCATATCCAGCAATGATCTTCTTATGGCCTGTTTCAGAAGAGAGCTGCTGGTATCTATTTTCATAATCCTTGTGCAATGAAGCCAATGATGCATTGTGTTGATTTTGAAGATCCTCTATGGAACCATGAAGTTCCTCGATAAATTCGTAGTATGCCACATTATTGGCCACAGATCTATCAAGCAAATCCTTCAGATACCGGTAAGCCTCAACTGCTTGTTCTGAGGCATCGTTACCAAGGATGTCAACAATCTCTAATACACTTAGGTCTGTATGACCAGCTTTATAATAGCCATTGCATTGTCGCATCAACTCAGTATCAGGAGCAGATATCAATTCCATTCTGGCCAAAAACTAATAAAGAAGAGGAAGCAGGAGTTAATAAATAAGAGCAGACAGAGTATCAATAATGGAGCGGAACGAAGATGTATTTTATTAGATCATCAAAAAGGTTACATTGTTCGATTACAAGTAATGAAATATAGAAATGATACCGAACAACTTCACACCTTTTCCTTGTCCCCCAAGACTTTCTCGGGAGGCTGGGACGAGGAGCTCGGTTGCTCGGTGGTAACAACGGCTTGATCGGCAGGAATCTTCTCGGGAGGAGGAGGTATGGAAGAAATGTCCTCGTTGATAGAGGGTTGAGAAGCAGAGACTGGGTCACCCGTAGCCATAGAAGATTCATCTGAGACAGGCTCATCTTCTTCTTCTTCCATAATTGCTGGAGGAGGACCAGGGAGATGTTGTTGGAATAGCTCAGAATCGTCTTGGACCTTCAACTCTTGCAGAGCAGCTACCCAACCATCGTGGAAGTATTTCAACTTCCCATATTGGACTTGGGATGTCATTGCAGCAATCCCTTTATCCCATCCTTTCTCCCAACCAGCACTGAAATGTTTCTTGATTGCGACCTTTCTCCTCAACTTCTCCGAGGAGAGCTTCACATCCAATTCCTCTTTTTTGACCTTGATATCTCGCAGGGTAGATAACTCTTCCTCTGCCTTTTTCAGCTGGCCATCATATTCCTGATGTTTAACCTCTAAACCTTTTACTTTCTCCTCCAAATTCTTGGAGGTTTCGGCCATTTTCACCTTCTCAGCTTCAGCCACAGCTAATTTCTTCTCCCAAACAGCTTTTTCGTCAACATACTGTTGACGAGATTCCTTTAAAGACTGGGTCAAACCCAACAGAGCATCCTCTACACCTGACGAGGAGCTTGAAGCTTTAATAGCTTCATCCTTCTTCACAATATTATTAAAACAGTTCACCAACTGAAAGATGAGAAAAATAGCAAAGTCAATACAAAATGCAAGCTTTCAGAGAAAGAAAGAAAAACCAGAAGTATAAGAAATTTACTGAAGCAAGGTGACGAGCAGCTAAGGATGTCAGCATATCCCTAGGAATTCTTTCATCAATACCATGGACCTCGGGTACGACCGAGCTCATTGCAGAACTTGGAAGAATGATGTTTGAAACATCAGTACCACCAGCAGGTAGGGAGGAGGCAGTTTCAGCCGGAGTAACTAAGGATGATTTCCTCAATCTCTTCAACGGGCGGTCAGAACCTTCAACCAAAGAGGTCTTGGTCGGAGAGATTGTAATTACATCTACAGGAGAATTTTTCTTGCTCGGAACCATTGGGGGCTTCTCGGCAGCTTTAGAAGACCCAGCATCCACCTTTTTAGTCCCTTCTGGGGCATCAGTTTTACTTTTCTTGGCCCCAGCAACAGAAGTAACATCATCAAAGAGAGCAGGAGGAGCTCTTTTCTTACCCATCCTTTGACTTAAAGGAAGATGAGAATCTGAACATGAACCTTCTGGAGTTGAAGCTGGTTCAACAGGGCGAGCAGTATAAGAGGTTGTGTAACTCTTATACTGTAGCAGATATGAGGCAGACCTGATGTGTTCGTCTGCAATGTTCTTGTGCAAACCCCAGATAAGTTTCAGATGCTTGATATTAACCTCTGATTCTTTTGGAGTTCTTCTTTTGCTATCAACTGCAAATAAAAACATAACGAGATATCAATCATACATTTTGTCAAACATGATGAAAGCATAATTTCATAAATAAAATAAAATGAAAAATAAACCTATCCCATTGCCATATGGGGGGCATCTGGGACCGTTGTATACTTCATCTCCAGTTAAAGGGGCATATTGCCAATTTTTTATAACCAACCCATGTTCAAAATAATCTCTATTTGAGTCAGGGAGGTTAACTACAAGAGCCCGATTCAGAAACCTAGTTTTTAAGTAATAAATATTATCTAGAGTGGCCCACTTATAGCAATACATAATCTCAGGGATCCCAATACGAGTCCCATGAGTTAGGTTTAATTTGTGTACCCCATTAATTATTCTCCATGAATTGGGGGCTATTTTTGCAGGGACAAGATCAAAATGTTGACAAAACTCAAGACACAATGGATTTGGTGGAAAGGAAAAATCGCATTCAGCAATAAAAAGACTGGGGAACCAATGTCCCTCAGCCAGACGAAAATAATTTTGAGGTTCAGAAAGTTCCTCCAAGATTACCCAAGACGGGATGGAAAAGTCAGAGCGGAACTTTTCAAGAGATTCAATAATGTAAACCATGATGAATAAAAGAAGAAGGAAGAAAATCTTACAGGAAGGAAGGAGGTCTGCTGACAACTAACGAAGGAAAAGATGAACGCACAAGAGAGAAGGAGAGAATAGAAAGCTTGAAGGCAGAAAATTGGAAAATGTAGAGGACGGTATGGTTACCTAAGAAGTTTAAATACTTTGCATTGGGAAGCGGCGAAAGAAATGATTACATAAAAGAAACTACTGAACTTCCGGCGGCTAAAAGGACAAAAACTGCACGGAGATCGAAGCGCTTATAAAAAATTCAAAAAAAGGGCGGAAGCTGCGAAATGAGAAGGAAATTTGAACACAATGTTCCTGAAACCCAGGATAAGTCATTTAATATTGCCGTATACCGAGAAAGAATGTTCCATACTCCTCAAAGTTCGAAATATGAAACATTGGGGGCTTCTGTTGATACCAAAATTAATATGCTGATGTGGACGAATAATACGAAGACGCGTGTCAATCTACATGGCACGATAGCAGCGAGGAAGTTCATTTCCCGACCAACCATGCTTCTTTCCGAGCAACAAGGATACACCGAGGAACTCTAGTGCACCGAGGAACTCTAGCACACCGAGGAACTCTAGCGCACCGAGGTATTCTAGTTCTCCGAGGAACTCCTGATCAGCGAGCAGCTATGGCGGTCCGAGCTGCACCTCGGTCGTATCATTAATTGCCAGATAATCAACAGTTCAGATATTCATTGAATGCTTATATTCTTGACGCGCATGCTGCATTAAATGTATTACCCTTTCACATGTATATCATTTAATGTATCGAACCTTTCATGTACAGCCTCAAGGCTATAAATACCTTGTATCAAACCCATTCAAGGGGACGGGAATTTCTTGAGAGAACTTGTAATCAAGAATTCTGCAAACACTCAGAAATAACATAACAGTGGACGTAGGCTTTATTCCTAGCCGAACCACTTTAAAATTCTTTGTCTTATTTATTTATCTGTGATTGAATAATTAGAGCAATCTAGTTTTTTACATCAACAGATTGGCGCCGTCTGTGGGAAACGACTGTTACTATCGTTTTTCGTAAAAATCATTTGTTATCAATGGCAGATAATCCAGAATCCAGTAATCGAAATGCTGGAAATGCTTGAAATCCTCCAAATCCATCTGTAACTCCAGATCTGGCTGGAATTATGACAAATCTGGCTCAAGGACAAACCGCCATGCAAGAATCTATGAGGCAACTCATTCAAACTCTTCAAGGCGGTACACCTACCTATTCAGGACAACGGAGTGATTGTGGGCAATCACGATCCAGACATACTGCGTCATATCGCAATGGGGAGTCTAATGATTCTTCTTATCAACCTGGGCGAACTTCATCGATACGGGCTACAGATACAAATCAACCTATATCTCTCTCTCCAGAGAGAACCAGCGCTTTGGAAAGATTAAGCAGGGCGTCTCCTTTCAGTCGATTAGGACCAAGGAGGAATATGAGTCCACCTAGAGCTCCATCGAGAAGTTTTCGGCCACCATCAGGTTTGAGAGAAGGATCAGCACAATCACGACCAGCTACTCGTCGAGATAAATCTCAGGAAGCTACGTCAGAACAATCAGTTGCTCGGACTAAGAGGCCTGAGGAAGGAAATAAAGCATGGAAAGGTTCCATTCAGCGGTTGGAGGATAGACTGGGCGAAATGGCTAAGGCAAGAAACCCCTTACAGAGAACTTTTGTTCAAGGGACACCTTTTGTGCAAGCCATTGTGGATTTTCCTACACCATCGAAATTCAAAGCACCTGTAGTGACCCCCAAGTATGATGGAAAGACAGATCCTGTACTTCATATAGAACAATACCAAGCTGCCGCCGACATATATGCCGTCCCCGACGAGATGAGGTGTAGAGCATTCTCGGGAACTCTCACCGGATCTGCACAGATATGGTATAACAATCTTCCTCGGGGTAAGATTTCAACTTTTATTCAATTAGCCGAGTTGTTCATTGGGAATTTTTGTTTTGGGGCGAAGCCAATAAAGCGAGTAGCACATTTGTTAAGTGTCAGACAAAAATCAGGTGAAAGTACTAGAGACTACATAACTCGTTTTAATAACGAGAAGTTGGAAGTCGTAGATTACGAAGAAAAGACAGCAATCACTGCTTTGATGAGTGGTTTGCTGCCTAATAAATTGTGACAATTATAGTTAGTGCGAGGATGCGATACGTACTACGATTAAAATACGGTATTACTAAGATATGTGTTTACTTAGTATATGAATTGTGTGTATGACATACCTACCATACTTGCTATCACGGGAGGTTTGCGTTCGCTTAGGACCCTCTAATCCTTGTGTGCCTACGGGGGGGATATAGACTGGTACCTCGATGAACATAGGTCATAGAAGGACTTATTGTGATATTAATAAGTCTGTTGATCATGGGAGCGTAGGTATGTGCGTGACCCATGTGATGGTGACTGTGTTTGCCTCCACTATTTGTGATTTGTGTTATCTGAACTATTCCTGAGAGATTCGGAATATGTGATCCTTATGTACGTGATGTACCGGGATGGATAGCAGAGTATGTGTGCACCGCAGCTTAGTTCTCGGGGTGCTTGTATTGTATATTTATGATTTGAATAATATACATTTAATTAATGGGAATACTCATGTTAATGTAGTGTATATAACTACAGTATTGTTTCGAGAATAACATAACGGGTTAGTAATATATAACCTATTGCATTTTGAACATCTGAGTTTACATTAAAATCCCTATCCAATTGCGAGCGTTATATGTTAATAGAACCGGGTAATAAGGGTAGAAACTATCACAGTCTAGCTAGTTATGATGTCACTTAGCTAGTGGCTTATATCGTTGTAGATGGGTACTTACGTTAGGAGTGCACAGTTAGACGAGAGGTGAGGATATCATGTGAGTGTACGTCCTAACATGTACTTTGCATTAATATTTTAAATGTTTTTAAAGCACTTGCAGGTTTTTAAAATATAACTCCACATTCGGGCTCTGACCCGTTTGCTTTTCAAATCTTTTTCTTGTAAAACCATTTTAGGTGCCCAGCCACAGGGACACCAAGCATAGGATACTCATTCAGGTGACGAGCTGTAGCGGTTTGTGGAAGCTACAGGGATTTGCATGTAGACGCTTCTATCTTTTGGATTCCAGAGTCACTATCTATCAGTTGTAGGGCATGTTGCCCATTTCTATTTAGAGACATCTTTTATATTTCAGTTTTCAGACTTTAGCATGTATTATTTCAGTTTCGGTTATTTATTTATCACCATATATGCTAGCATTTGGAAGTGAGCCTGTGATACCTGCCGAGTTGGGTCTCCCAACGCATAGAGTACTGAATTTTAATTCCCCGGTCAGCGATTTGATGAGAAGATTGGATTTGGATATGCTTGAGGAGGTTAGAGAAGAGGCAGCCATTAGGAATGCTGCTTACCAACAACGTACAGCTCTGTTTTACAACAAAAGGGTGAAGAAATGTGACTTAAAAGAAGGGGATTATGTGCTAAAGAAAGTCATTCAGAAGCAAAATAAGTTGGAAGCAAACTGGCATGGACCTTACCGAGTTACAGAGGTTGTTCGTCCAGGAACTTACAGAATAGCAACTCTAGAAGGAGAAGAATTTAAGAATGAGTGGAATGCTGAACACCTACGCAAGTATTATCAGTAATGTAAAATGTAAAGCATTCCCTTCATTATGAATAAAGCGAGGATGTTTCGCCATTTTCTTTCTGGTTGAAAGTTTTTCGTGGAATACTAGTGTAATACACTATGCACACAAAAAGTGCTCTAAGGAGCCAAAAAGTGCTCTAAGGAGCCAAAAAGTGCTCTAAGGAGCCAAAAAATACTCCTTTGGTTAGGAGGCGCTCTAAGGAGCCAAAAAATACTCCTTTGGTTAGGAGGCGCTCTAAGGAGCCAAAAGCTCTAAGGAGCCAAAAAATACTCCTTTGGTTAGGAGGCGCTCTAAGGAGCCAAAAAAATACTCCTTTGGTTAGGAAAAACAAAATACACCAAGTATAGTTGGTCGGGGTTAAAGACCCACTAACTATAGTTGGTCGACGAGGACAAATTATTGACCTTAGTTGGTCGGACACATTTTTATATTTGAAATTGAACCAAGTATGGCTGGTCGGGGATAAAAACCCATCAACTATAGTTGGTCGACGAGCACAATTTAACAACCTTGGTTGGTTGAAGAAACCTTGAACATTTTTATACTCATTACTTTATTATTAAGTGATTGAACAACCTTGATACTTGTAAATTTTTAAGTTGGTTGATGGACAGCACAATATTGTTATCTTTTTAACAGATACATAGATACATATGCACAAATATAAAGGTGTTTGATAAACACAAGACAATAGCAAAATTGGCAAACAGAAAATGAAAGTCTTTTCATTAAAAATCCAGAATAAATTACAAGTTATATGAATGTACTAACTGTTACATTGAAAACCTATTCTATTGGTTTCTTTCCTTTATTTTTTGAAACAGGCTCCTCGCCAGAAGGAGGATCCTCTAGACAAAGAGGAGAATTAATGAAATTAACATCCCTGAGCATTCTGACGTTCATCACAGAAGGTGTATCCAAGAGATGCTCAGGACGAGACAATTCAACCTGAGAATGAAGGCTATAATCACCAAGGTACTTTGAAATCAAGCTACGAGGAATGGAACGAGCTGGGATCCATGCCATGTCTAATTTGAAAGGTGGTACAGGCAAATCTAATAATCCTGGAGCATGATAATCCCATAAATAATGCCCTTGCTCCAATTTTAACACACCCAGTGCGTTCAACCATCCCTGCTTGTAACCTTCATTGTTGGCATGTTCAATACGAGCATCCAGATGAACAAGAGCTTTATTATATCCTTCCATCCAGAATTCCCTGGGTTGTTTATGAAATTGAAAAGTTAATCTATCCAATTGCTCGAGAAGGTTTTTGGCAAAAAGATCCTTAGTATGAAGAGCAGACTTTGTCGCATCCAGTTGATCTTCTAAAGATAAGTTTTTCTTGGACAATTCAGACAGAGCACGATCTTTAGCCTTCAGTTGGAACGCTTGAGTTTCCAGAGTAGATTGGGTGCGAACCTCTTCAACGTTGCGACTAAGAACTCTTGATCGGCTTCGAGAAGCAACTGGAGAACTTTGCTCCTCGACAATTCTTCCTCGTCCCCGAGAACCTCTTCCTCGTCCACGAGCAGTCCCAGAAACAGCAGATCTTCTTAAATCATCCAGCTCTTGCCTTAATTTGGCATTTTCGACCTCTAAGAAAGAGAAACCCTCATCAGTAACGGGCACTAGAGCATTGGAAGATGACGCTGCAGATTCATATTGAGCCAACTTTTTCTGTAAATTATTATTTTCTTGTTCTAGGATCTCGGCAATCTGCCTGCAAGCTTCAACTTCACCTTTTAGGGTCCTTTCCCTAATATCATATCCAGCAATGATCTTCTTATGGCCTGTTTCAGAAGAGAGCTGCTGGTATCTATTTTCATAATCCTTGTGCAATGAAGCCAATGATGCATTGTGTTGATTTTGAAGATCCTCTATGGAACCATGAAGTTCCTCGATCAATTCGTAGTATGCCACATTATTGGCCACAGATCTATCAAGCAAATCCTTCAGATACCGGTAAGCCTCAACTGCTTGTTCTGAGGCATCGTTACCAAGGATGTCAACAATCTCTAATACACTTAGGTCTGTATGACCAGCTTTATAATAGCCATTGCATTGTCGCATCAACTCAGTATCAGGAGCAGATATCAATTCCATTCTGGCCAAAAACTAATAAAGAAGAGGAAGCAGGAGTTAATAAATAAGAGCAGACAGAGTATCAATAATGGAGCGGAACGAAGATGTATTTTATTAGATCATCAAAAAGGTTACATTGTTCGATTACAAGTAATGAAATATAGAAATGATACCGAACAACTTCACACCTTTTCCTTGTCCCCCAAGACTTTCTCGGGAGGCTGGGACGAGGAGCTCGGTTGCTCGGTGGTAACAACGGCTTGATCGGCAGGAATCTTCTCGGGAGGAGGAGGTATGGAAGAAATGTCCTCGTTGATAGAGGGTTGAGAAGCAGAGACTGGGTCACCCGTAGCCATAGAAGATTCATCTGAGACAGGCTCATCTTCTTCTTCTTCCACAATTGCTGGAGGAGGACCAGGGAGATGTTGTTGGAATAGCTCAGAATCGTCTTGGACCTTCAACTCTTGCAGAGCAGCTACCCAACCATCGTGGAAGTATTTCAACTTCCCATATTGGACTTGGGATGTCATTGCAGCAATCCCTTTATCCCATCCTTTCTCCCAACCAGCACTGAAATGTTTCTTGATTGCGACCTTTCTCCTCAACTTCTCCGAGGAGAGCTTCACATCCAATTCCTCTTTTTTGACCTTGATATCTCGCAGGGTAGATAACTCTTCCTCTGCCTTTTTCAGCTGGCCATCATATTCCTGATGTTTAACCTCTAAACCTTTTACTTTCTCCTCCAAATTCTTGGAGGTTTCGGCCATTTTCACCTTCTCAGCTTCAGCCACAGCTAATTTCTTCTCCCAAACAGCTTTTTCGTCAACATACTGTTGACGAGATTCCTTTAAAGACTGGGTCAAACCCAACAGAGCATCCTCTACACCTGACGAGGAGCTTGAAGCTTTAATAGCTTCATCCTTCTTCACAATATTATTAAAACAGTTCACCAACTGAAAGATGAGAAAAATAGCAAAGTCAATACAAAATGCAAGCTTTCAGAGAAAGAAAGAAAAACCAGAAGTATAAGAAATTTACTGAAGCAAGGTGACGAGCAGCTAAGGATGTCAGCATATCCCTAGGAATTCTTTCATCAATACCATGGACCTCGGGTACGACCGAGCTCATTGCAGAACTTGGAAGAATGATGTTTGAAACATCAGTACCACCAGCAGGTAGGGAGGAGGCAGTTTCAGCCGGAGTAACTAAGGATGATTTCCTCAATCTCTTCAACGGGCGGTCAGAACCTTCAACCAAAGAGGTCTTGGTCGGAGAGATTGTAATTACATCTACAGGAGAATTTTTCTTGCTCGGAACCATTGGGGGCTTCTCGGCAGCTTTAGAAGACCCAGCATCCACCTTTTTAGTCCCTTCTGGGGCATCAGTTTTACTTTTCTTGGCCCCAGCAACAGAAGTAACATCATCAAAGAGAGCAGGAGGAGCTCTTTTCTTACCCATCCTTTGACTTAAAGGAAGATGAGAATCTGAACATGAACCTTCTGGAGTTGAAGCTGGTTCAACAGGGCGAGCAGTATAAGAGGTTGTGTAACTCTTATACTGTAGCAGATATGAGGCAGACCTGATGTGTTCGTCTGCAATGTTCTTGTGCAAACCCCAGATAAGTTTCAGATGCTTGATATTAACCTCTGATTCTTTTGGAGTTCTTCTTTTGCTATCAACTGCAAATAAAAACATAACGAGATATCAATCATACATTTTGTCAAACATGATGAAAGCATAATTTCATAAATAAAATAAAATGAAAAATAAACCTATCCCATTGCCATATGGGGGGCATCTGGGACCGTTGTATACTTCATCTCCAGTTAAAGGGGCATATTGCCAATTTTTTATAACCAACCCATGTTCAAAATAATCTCTATTTGAGTCAGGGAGGTTAACTACAAGAGCCCGATTCAGAAACCTAGTTTTTAAGTAATAAATATTATCTAGAGTGGCCCACTTATAGCAATACATAATCTCAGGGATCCCAATACGAGTCCCATGAGTTAGGTTTAATTTATGTACCCCATTAATTATTCTCCATGAATTGGGGGCTGTTTTTGCAGGGACAAGATCAAAATATTGACAAAACTCAAGACACAATGGATTTGGTGGAAAGGAAAAACCGCATTCAGCAATAAAAAGACTGGGGAACCAATGTCCCTCAGCCAGACGAAAATAATTTTGAGGTTCAGAAAGTTCCTCCAAGATTACCCAAGACGGGATGGAAAAGTCAGAGCGGAACTTTTCAAGAGATTCAATAATGTAAACCATGATGAATAAAAGAAGAAGGAAGAAAATCTTACAGGAAGGAAGGAGGTCTGCTGACAACTAACGAAGGAAAAGATGAACGCACAAGAGAGAAGGAGAGAATAGAAAGCTTGAAGGCAGAAAATTGGAAAATGTAGAGGACGGTATGGTTACCTAAGAAGTTTAAATACTTTGCATTGGGAAGCGGCGAAAGAAATGATTACCAAAAAGAAACTACTGAACTTCCGGCGGCTAAAAGGACAAAAACTGCACGGAGATCGAAGCGCTTATAAAAAATTCAAAAAAAGGGCGGAAGCTGCGAAATGAGAAGGAAATTTGAACACAATGTTCCTGAAACCCAGGAGAAGTCATTTAATATTGCCGTATACCGAGAAAGAATGTTCCATACTCCTCAAAGTTCGAAATATGAAACATTGGGGGCTTCTGTTGATACCAAAATTAATATGCTGATGTGGACGAATAATACGAAGACACGTGTCAATCTACGTGGCACGATAGCAGCGAGGAAGTTCATTTCCCGACCAACCATGCTTCTTTCCGAGCGACAAGGATACACCGAGGAACTCTAGCGCACCGGGGAACTCTAGCACACCGAGGAACTCTAGCGCACCGAGGTATTCTAGTTCTCCGAGGAACTCCTGATCAGCGAGCAGCTATGGCGGTCCGAGCTGCACCTCGGTCGTATCATTAATTGCCAGATAATCAACAGTTCAGATATTCATTGAATGCTTATATTCTTGACGCGCACGCTGCATTAAATGTATTACCCTTTCACATGTATATCATTTAATGTATCGAACCTTTCATGTACAGCCTCAAGGCTATAAATACCTTGTATCAAACCCATTCAAGGGGACGGGAATTTCTTGAGAGAACTTGTAATCAAGAATTCTGCAAACACTCAGAAATAACATAACAGTGGACGTAGGCTTTATTCCTAGCCGAACCACTTTAAAATTCTTTGTCTTATTTATTTATCTGTGATTGAATAATTAGAGCAATCTAGTTTTTTACATCAACAAACGTCATCTACAATTATCACACGGTAGATTGATCTAACCATTATATATACATTCATTTAATTCATTATATATATATATATATACACTGTTCTAAAAAACTCGCCTAGGCTCCGCCTAGGCTTGAGTGTTAGGAGAAACGCCCCGCCTTAAGATTTTGACGCCTTATGCTTGGTAAAACCCTTAAGGCGTACTTTTTTTTCTAAAAACAACAATGCTTTAGTGAAACGAAATCTCCTTTTAAAGTTTTTTTGCAAACCGGGCCATTATCTCATCCAAAATAATCAAATAGTATTTTTATTTGCAAATATTCAGACATATTTTTATGATATGTACAATTTTAGTATTTTAATAGCCTTGTTATGGCTAAAAAATATTAAAATATATTAAAAAGACCTAAACGCCTTTTCACGTCTTTTTACGCCAAGGCCCGCCTAGGCTTCTAAGGCTTGGCCTCCACGCCTCGATCACGCCCCGCATTTTTTAGAACCTTATATATATATATATATATATATAAAATACGGCACCCCGAGACACAGCTGTGGTGCATGCATTACTCTGCTATCATGTCCCAGTATTGCTGGTCGTCGAATAGGGGACTAAGGTTCGGTAAGGATTCCTCGAACCACAAATATCAATACAAAAATTGGAGGCGAATATAGTTCTCAAACCCACGGGTCACGCACATACCTACGTTCCCATAGTCAGCGGACTTATCAACTTACCAATAAGTCTTTCATAATCCTATGTTCTCGAGCGACAAATCAAAATCCCATGGATTCATCAGGATATGACTGCCCTCACGCGCAAATCTCCCGTCGATAGCAAGTAAGCTAGGTATGTCATACATATAAATCATCAATTAATCAAATAGGCATTATCATCTACCTACAGATATAATATCAACAAGGTACTCACACTACCCTAAGCTAATTTCCATACGTAGCAGTATATCTCTTAAATCCTACGTATTAAAATATTATGACTTTACTTCTTTAATTTAATTATTCCAGAGTCTCACTCATTACTCAAGGTTTAAATAGGTTTTCCTCAATATATTTATTCAGTAAGAAATCACTAATATCCTACTGGTCCATATCATCTTATCTCCCGAATTACTCATGCATACAAATTAGAATCCAACACATGAATCTAGCAACCGAAATTTCTTCCAATTTGATTATCATAATTCTCATCAATTAAATTCCAATCACATTAATTCGATTCTTATCTAGGGCTTATTGATCTTCCCTAAGTCCCATTATATCCAATTAGTAATCACCAAAGATTTACAAAAGATTTGGGATCAGAACAAGAATTAAAAAGAAGCAACATCATCATTTTTGGGGAGGTCGATCGATCGAAGGTAGGGGACGATCGATCGATCGCCCAGATATCAGCCCAGATTCTGCAATTCTTTTACTACGGGTTTCATAACTTTTTATCATTCAAACCTCCATATTAACAACCCAAACTCCTTATAATCCTGACTACATGATATAGCAACATATGTAAATGATTTCTAATGATTGATCTAAACATCCTAGAATCATCAAGAGTTTGAATTAAAAGCATATATTTTTCCTATTTTTCCAGAAAATTATCTACATGATATCTTCAAGAACAAACCAATGATTCTCAGAATTTCTTCAACAAATTGATTATTATTTCGTGCATTAGTATCTACCTACAACATGAGTTTGATTCCTATATATTTCCATTTTTCCATAAATCAATTAACAACTCTATCTTTATCTTCCAAACATGTAAAATCTCATTTTTTATAACTATCCTAACATGGACATTATACTAACCAGATTGCAATTATCAAATAACTTGCCTCTAATAAAGGTCTGATACTTTGGGGTTGTGTATCGCAGGTGGTTCTTCCCTTCTCCGGTCAACTTCCGGTGGTGGTTGGTGGTGGTGACCTTTGGCCCTTGGTTCTCCTCCTTTCCAAGCAATCTTCTCTTCTCCCACGACCCTTTCACTCTCTCTCAAAAAGGTGACCTCTCAATTTTGTGTAGAAGAGAAGAATGAACCTACGTATAACTAATCTCTAAATATTTATAATAAGACGAAATTCGAAATCACTATTCATCCCCCTGTAAAAATGACCAAAATGCCTTTTCGGTTGTCTTTTCATTTTCAAATGACCTGAGACCCAAAACCAACAACCAAATAGACTTTTCTGAGTATTTCTACCCTTTAGGATGCAACGACGCACTTGAAATGACTATAAGGCTGATGTAAAAATATGTTTCCTATTTAATCTAACAAATTTGTCCCGACACGTCCCATACCGCGTCCGACTAAGAATTCAAATTACTGAATTAATAACTCAAAGCAATATCAATAACATCACATTCATTTTAATATCCATAAATTCGGATTTAAACCCAATGAATTAATTTATAATAAAATCCAATTAATCCATTTATTTAAAATATAACCCATATTAAAAGTCATTAAAATTATGGGGTATTACAACAGAATTGTGGTCAGTAGGGACAGAGGGGAGGAAACTTCAAGGGCAAGTGTTTTGGATGTGGCAAGAATGGCCATAGGCGCCAGAATTTCCCAGAGGGGGATAAGTCCCCACAGTAGCAGGGTTCCCGTAATGAGCCACAGAGGCCACTTTTTCCAGCCGCTCTCCCAGCGCCAGCTCAGATGCCAGCCCTACCAGCCATCCTAGTAGCCCCAGTTCAGCAAGGGCGATTGTAGTATGGACGTGTCTATAATGTCCACTAGGATGCAGCACCTCAGGCGTCACCCGTGATTGAGGGTATGTTTCCTATCCATGGCACAATGGGTCAAGTCTTATTTGATACTGGGGCATCGCACTATTTTATAGCTACTCACTTTGCACAGGCCTTAGGGTTATTAGACACGACAGATAGTAGAGTGACATGTGTAAACTCACCACTGGGGAATGGGTCTTTGATTTTCTTTATATGTCCTGGTGTAGGTATAGAGATTGGTAGCTTGATTTTACCTGCCAACATGCTAGTTTTAGATATGCATGAGCACAACGCCATTATTGGCATGGATTGGCTCGCTGCGTACAGAGCCATGATAGATTGTTTCGGTAGGAGTATCATCTTTGCCATTCCGATTTAGGAGATGTTTTTTATGGAGATGCCTCGCCCAGAGGGAGGATCTTACACCCATTTGAATTATATAGAGGAGGATACCTCTAAAGAGATTGTGATTCCCCTAGATTCGATTCCAGTTGTTCATGAGTTTTTTGGATGTATTCCAGTAGATACCGGGCCTACCTCCCAGTCATGAGATATATTTTGTCATAGACTTGATGCCGGGCACTCGGTCGATAGCACGTGCACCATATCGTATGGCTCCAGCGGAGATGAGGGAATTACAGGATCAAATAGAGAAGTTATTGGGCCAGGGCTTCATTCGTAGGAGCACCTCACCTTGGGGAGCTCTGGTGTTATTTGTAAAGAAAAGAGATGGTTCACTAAGGTTGTGCATGGATTATCGGGAGTTGAACAAGGTCACGATATGAAATAAATATCCGTTGCCTCGAATCGATGACTTGTTCGACCAGTTGAGAGGAGCAGCCTTCTTTTCGAAGATAGATTTGAGATCGGGATACCATCACGTAAGGACACAAGTCTTCGATTAAGTCTTAATGTAGTATTGGATCAATTCCGAATAAAAACGTTTGAGTCATAGGATAGAATTCTTGACCATCCATCAAGCCTATGTCATGTTAAAGTTGAAGACGTTGCGACCTACTTATCAAGAGAACATCATTGTCGGTTTACATGTGCCTCGTTTCACGTCATCAACTTAGTTCTAATATCTCATACGACTATTTTAGAACTTTAACGTTGTGACCTACTTATCAAGAGAACATCATTGCCGGTTTACATGTGCCTCGTTTCACGTCATCAACTTAGTTCCAATATCTCCTAAGGTATGAATGCACTACTTATATATATATAGGAGCTTGGAACATTTTTTTATTGGGTGTAATTTTATTTTAAACTGAATTTTATTTTCAGAAGGTTATTTTAGAACTTTGAATAAAAAGTTTTCCCCTCGAAAATCTCGTTCGAACGAGATTTTTGTTCGAACGAAGTCTCGTTCGAATGACCTCCTAACGAGGTTCCAGTGGCCAAAAGGAAAAAGTCATTGGCAAACTCGTTCGAACAAAATTCTCGTTTGAATGACAATATCGAACGAAGTGACAGAATGGTCAAAATTCATTTTAGGCCCAAAAACTTTTTATTCAAAGTTCTAAAATAACCTTCTGAAAATAAACTTCAGTTTAAAATAAAATTACACCCAATAAAAAAAATGTTCCAAGCTCCTCTCTCTCTCTCTCTCTCTCTCTCTCTCTCTCTCTCTCTATATATATATATATATATATATATATATATATATATATATATATATGTAGTGCATTCATACCTTAGGAGATATTGGAAGTAAGTTGATGATGTGAAACGAGACACGTGTAAACCAGCAATGATGTTCTCTTGATAAGTAGGCCGCAGCGTCAAAGTTTTAAAATAGTCTTAGGAGATATGGGAACTAATTTGATGATGGGAAAAAAGGCACATGTAAACCGACAATGATGTTCTCTTGATAAGTAGGCCGCAACGTCTTCAACTTTAACATGACATAGGCTTGATGGATGGTCAAGAACTCTATCCTATGACTAAAATGTTTTTTGTCCGGAATTGATCTAATACTAAATTAAGACTCAATCGGAGACTTGTGTCCTTACAAATCTCCCCCTTTGGCTATTCCGGGACAAAAACCAAAACAAAATCCTAAAGGGCCATCAAGCTCTACTAGACTTAAAAAACATCCCACCCAAAAATAGAAAACTTGACTAGAGACTCAAGGATCAATAGCTTTGTCGATGAAAGGTTGCCACTAAATAGAATTAATGCACACTTAAGCAAACATTAAACGCATAGGGAATATCAAATATTTAAATGCAATGAATTTAAATACTCCCCCTAAATTAATTCTCCTTTATCAACTATGATCAACCTAAGAAGATAGCTTCCCCCCCCCCCCCCCCCCAACAAGTTAAAAATCCTAAACTAAGATATGATTACAATAGGATTAGATACCATTTCTCCCCCTATCATTCTCCCCCTTTTTGTTCAGGAATAAATAGAGGTGATAGAATTAATAAAACAAGATGATGCACAAGGTGATAAGAGCATGAAAGCATACGGGCAACAAACTCATAACTAATCCATACAAAAAAAAAGATACCAACTAAAATGCAATAAACATGATACCAATTTGATACAAATGATACTAAGCATGTGATATCAACCAAAATATGCAACAAGATAGATACCAATTTTGAATTAGAACCATGGATGGACTAGCAAGCAAGGCAAAGAAAAAAAATTACCATATATAAGTAGACATAATGAATATCACAAACGCACGCGCACATATATATAGGTATAAACACCACACATGACACAAAGTACATTAAGATTTTTACACTCATATGGCAAAAATGTGTCCAAATGCGTGTGGTAAACGAAAGTGTAAGGGTGTGAACTAGTAACAATTAAATTTCGACCCAATCACTTCAAAACATGTTCACAGAGTTCTCATTTGATTGCAAAATTTTATCACATTTAGACATAGCCTCATGTGGCAATTTGAAACGCGTGCAAGGACCCGCAATTTTAAATATCTTTCAATATACAAATATAATTTCCTTTTAAATGCGGAATGAAGAAGGTTCAACTCAACAATTTAATTTTCCAAATTTATTTTATTTTCTTTTCTTAAAAAAGATGAGAAATTAAGTTAAACACAAATTTTAATTTCTAAAAACCAAAATTAAAATTAAACCTAAATTAGTGAATTATGGTGCACACACACACACACAAAATTCACACAAACCAGTATTAGGATTTTGTCACAAACAAAACTAACTCATGAAGTTAACTATGAGAAATATATTTTAAGACCAAAATTCATTTAACACAAGTCCTAAAATTTGCCTACACAATATTTTCAATATTACCAAATTAGGCCAAACCAAATTTTAGCAAATATAAAATACTGGCTTGAATTAAATCAACTTAAGTTTCACCCAAACTTATTTTTCATAGAGGAATTAAGCTCTAAAAAAACTCTCTCTGGAGATTGTAGGAGATGAAAGAGTTGCTTTTAAAAAGTTGGTTTCCGCACTTATTAATTATGGCAAAAGAGAGTGGGAACAAAAGAGTGGGATAATGGAGAAAAACTGCCAAAAAGTTTTCCCGTCGAAAATCTCGTTCGAACGAGATTTTCGTTCGAACGAAGTCTCGTTCGAATGACATTTAGTGGTTGTGAATTTATTTTATCTTGCAAATCACCTAGAACGCATGCTTAGGATTAAAAGATAAAATATGATTTAATCCACTTCTTTAGTTTAATTTGGTGTTAAAATAGGTTTGGGTGAAACTTAAGTTGATTTAATTAAAGCCGGTATTTTATATTTGCTAAAATTTGGTTTGTCTTAATTTGGTAATATTAAAAATATTGTGTAGGCATATTTTAGGACTTGTGTTAAATTAATTTTGGGCTTAAAGTAAATTTCTCATAGTTAACTTCATGAGTTAGTTTTGTTTGTGAGAAAATCCTAATACTGGTTTGTGTGAATTTTGTGTGTGTGTGTGTGTTCACTATAATTCACTAATTTTATTTTGATTTTAATTTTGATTTTTAGAAATTAAAATTTGTGTTTAACTTAATTTCTCATCTTTTTAAGAAAAGAAAATAAAATAAATTTGGAAAACTAAATTGTTGAGTTGAACCTTCTTTATTTCGTATTTAAAAGGAAATTATATTTGTATATTGAAAGATATTTAAAATTGGGGGTCCTTGCACGTGTTTCACATCAGCTACGGATTATAGAGCAGGATGTGTCGAAGACTGCTTTCTTAGCGAGATATGGGTCCTATGAGTTCAGAGTCATGTCGTTTGGGCTGACAAATGCTCCAGCCGTATTCATGGACTTGATGAACCAATTGTTCAGAGAGTTCTTGGATCAGTTTGTCATCGTCTTCATAGATGACCTCCTGATTTATTCACAGACTGGGGAGGAGCATGCCGAGCACTTGAGATAGGTTCTTCAGACTCTATGAGAGCATCAGCTATATGCTAAGTATGAGAAGTGCGAATTTTGGTTATAGGAGGTACAATTTTTGGGGTATGTTGTGTCAGAATTAGGGATATCGATTGATCCGAGCAAAGTGTCGGCAATGAGAGAGTGGGGACAGCCCACGACACCGACCGAGGTGCGTAGTTTCTTGGGGTTAGCCGAGTACTACAGGCAGTTCATCCGAGGCTTTTTAAAGATAGAGGGTCCGTTGACGAATCTGACTCGCAAGGGAATACCGTATGTATGGGATGATGTTTGTCAATTGGCTTTTGATGAGCTGAAAGATAAGCTGACTTCGGTGCCAGTTCTTGCTTTGCCCAGACGGGGAGTGGAGTACCTGGTGTATATTGACGCCTCTTTATAGGGACTCGGGGGAGTACTTCAGTAGGAGGAACAAGATATAGTTTTTTCCTCCCACAAGCTTAAGCTTCACGAAAGGAATTACCCCACCCACGACTTGGAGCTAGCGGCGGTCTTGTTTGCATTGCGGATTTGGAAACATTACTTGTTGGGGGAGAAGTTTCGCTTATTCACAAACCACAAGTCGTTGCAATACTTTTTCACTTCGCGAAAGAAACATGCGTCAGCGCAGGTGGCTGGAGTTTGTGAAAGACTGCCAGTTCGAGATACAGTAGCATCCGGGGAAGGCTAATGTGGTTACTGATGCATTAAGCCGTAGATTGGTAGGTGACGTAGCAGAAGTATAGAGAGCGAAGTGGAAAGAGTTGGGACAGCAGGATGCGGTAGCCCGTTCCTTTATATCTGTTATGTCAGTCACACCCGAGATTGTTACGAGGGTAATACAGGCACAAGCAGCGAATAGTTTTTGTCACGATCAGATTGTACGGATTTTAGCTGAGGGTGTTGAATCATATTCAGTGATTTTTGATAGGGGTTTGAGGTTTAATGGAAGATTGGTGGTTACAGAGGGAGAAGACTTACGTCATGCAGTGATGACACAGTCGCACAGGTCCAGATTTGCGGTACATCCTGGAGGGGATAAGATGTACCAGGATATGAGGCGGCAGTACTAGTGGAGTGGTATGAAGAAGGACATTGCATAGTTTGTGTCCAAATGATCTACCCGTCAGATGGTAAAGGTGGACTACCAAAGATCGCCAGGGTTACTTCAGCAGTTGGAGATACCTACGTGGAAATAGGAGAGTATTTCCATGGACTTCATTACTAGGCTGCCTACTTCCCAGCGAGGTCAAGATTCCATGTCGGTTATCGTGGATCAATTGACCAAGGTAGCCCATTTTCTGTCGGTACGAACAGACTACACCACGGTCCAGTATGCACAGTTATTTATTGCTGAGATAGTTAGGCTGCATGGGGTGCCCCTTCGATATTGTGTCTGATAGAGACAAAATTTTTGTGTCGCGCTTTTGGGAGAGATTTCAGGAGGCCATGGGTACAGAGTTGAGATTGAGTTCATCTTATCACTCACAGACGGATGGATAGACAGAGCCTACCAATCACATGCTAGAGGATATGCTACGCATGTGTATCCTTGATTTTGGAGGTGGTTGGGAGCCGTATCTTCCACTGGTGAAGTTCGCTTATAATAACTCCTATCAGTTAAGGATTGGCATGGCCCCTTTTGAGGATTGTATGGCAGGCCTTGTCGTTCTCCCGCTTGTTGGCTAGAGGTGGGGGATAACAAGTTGCTGGGGCCAAAGGTGATTCAGGAGACTTCAGTTAGGATTGATCTTATCAGGAGTCACATTCGGGTAACCCAGGACCGACAGAAGAGCTACGCCGATGCAAAGCGGTCCTTCCGAGAGTTTAGCATGGGGGACCAAGTATTACTGCGTGTGTCTCCTATGAAAGGAGTAATGAGATTTTGGAAGAAAGGGAAGTTGGATCCGAGGTACGTAGGACCATTTCCCATTATCGAGAGGATAGGGTCGTTGGCATACAGATTGGGGTTGCCAGAGTACTTGCACCATATTCACGATGTATTCCACATCTCGTCGTTGAGACGATATCTTCGGGATGATATAGCCCACACCCACATCGCGATAGAGGAGATTGACTTACAGCTAGACAGTTCTTATGAGGAGAGACCAGTGGAAATCCTAGACCATAGCGAGAGGAAATTGAGGTAGAAGGTGGTTCCACTTGCACGGGCTCAGTGGGAGCATCATAATGTGGAGGAGTCCACTTGGGAGAGCGAGGCAGATATGTGCGAAAAATATCCAGATCTATTTTTACCAGGTATACCTTATTTTTTGAATTTCGGGACGAAATTCCATTATTAAGGGGGAAGTATGTAATACCCCGTATTTTTATGGCTTTTAAATAAGGGATTTATTAAATGTAATTGATATAGATTAATTTAATATTAATCCAGAAATTTATTTTAAATATTTACTAGCGTGATGAGAGTTAGTAATTATTGGAAATTTGTTGAATATTACTTAATGAGTAAAGTAATATGTAGAATTGAATTTATTAAAATTGTCACGAGTGAATAATATGACAATTGTTGAAATTAAGTCGGGATGCGCCTGTGTCATGTCGGGACTATATTATTATTATAAAAAGTGAATAAATTATAAGTCACCCGTATAGTCATTTCGAATGCGCCAACGTGTCCAGTAGGGTCGAGATAGTCAAAATAGTGTACCCGGGGGTTTAGTTTGGGTCTCATGGCATTGTTAGGCCTAACTGGAATCCCGGGAGGGTATTATAGTCATTCTGTATTTTTGGGTAATTAAACCCACGAATTTCCCTTAGTTATATCATCTATTAGAGTTAATCTTTTAGGGTTATCAATCACAGAAACATAGAACAACCATTAGAGAATAAAGGTATAGAGCTCTTTAAGACTTGACCACAAACTGTAACACCGTATTCAAGAATAACACCATCGGGGCGTAGATCGTAAGACGAGGAACGCAGCCATATCTTCATCACCAACAGATCAGACCTTCGATTCCCAGGCAAGTATCTATCTTGCTATTTTTCTACTTGATATTTCACCCATGTTAGAATAGGATTGATAAATATATGTTTTATAGAAGAATTTGTTGATTTAGGGAATTCAAATCACATGCTTTAGAAGTTCTGGAAATCTCATCATATATAGAGGATTACCCACGAAATTGTAATGATTTAGAATAGTGAAATCTGGAAAAAGAATTAGAATATTGGAAATTATAATAAAACTAGGGTTCTTGATAAATATTATGAATTGGGCCTTTAATCCTATACTTTTGATGAAATTCGTACATGCATTATGTAGGAAATCATGTAGGTAGGTATATTAAAACAGTGGTATACTTGTTTGGGAGATTGGGAATCATTAATGGTGTTTTGGAGGAATTTCTTGGATAAATATTTCCAAGTTAAACACCCTAAATAATTAAGCTAAGTGTCAAAACAATTTAAAGTCTTATTCCATTTATAAAATCCCAACATGAACAACCTTTTTAAATGTAAATCAGTTTAAGAATCACATAAATGCAAAGGATGGCAATCAACCCAAAAGAATTAAACCAACTAGATTAACCAAACCAAGCCAAATAACCATAAGTGAAATCATCATGCCAAGAAATAACTCCCAATGAGTACTGAATACTGAAAACAGAAATAAATACAAATCTCGAATAAGTACAAACTGAAATTGGAAATCGGGCGACACATGCCCTAGCTATGAAGTACTAAATCAAGAGATGAATCAAGGAAGAGGTCGTCTAGAGTAAGGGCCTGCAACTCCCACATAAGTTGCGGCATGTCCAATCCAAAGAACCTACGCCTGACACCCCTGTGGCTGGGAACTTGTAATACATACATATATATACAAGAGAGAGAAAAATGACAGGAAACGGGTCAGAGCCCGAGTGTAAAATAATTTTAAAAATAGTTTAGCAAATATTTAAAATGCTCTCCGGCTAATATAACAACCATGTTAGTACGCGACACTCTCTTGAGAATTCTCACCTCTCATCTAGTGTGCACACCTACCATACTACTAAATGCCTCATAAGTCTATCTAACTTATCTCCCATAAATTTTATTTCGAGAAGTCACAAGACTATGATTTTAGTTTAAAGATTAGTCTCTTAATGATTTCTTACGTCTATTATTTATTTCTCAATACTATAGTAAGGTTCCCGAACACTTACTATATTTATGGAGCATTTATACAATACTTATCTACTTACAAGCACAGTAGAAGAATTCTATATATACGTATATATATTAATCACTCATATAATATATATACTATCGGCACCCCACATAAAATCTATGGTGCTGGCATACTCTGCTATCAAGTCCCCGTATCTATCGTACTAAGGGAAATACTAGTTCGGAATCACTTTCGAACTGTATTAACACAATACACACAAACTGGAGGCAAAGTATAGTTCCAAGTCACTAAGAGGTTAGCACATACCCCTCACGTATCTTAGGACTGTTTGACTATCATTCTCAGATAGCCTGTACCAAGGAATCCTATATTCTAGGGTATAAATCAATATCCCCCATAAAGGTCCCATCGAGATAAGACTGTCGCGGCGCGACAACCTCCATTATCGCAAGTAGCGCGGGTACGATTATACACAAATATAATATATATATATATATATATATATATATATATATATATATATATATATATATATACATGCACTCGGTCATATATATAAATATTCTCATTTTCCAATTAGGCTCGCCCACGACCCATAATAATATTTTAACCCCGCGTAATACAATTTTACCCAACCTTTACGCATAAAGAATTCATCTCATTTTATTCTTAATTATAATCATTTTGTAATTACTTCTCGTCCCTCGAAGTATTCTCTCCTCCTAAAGGTAAATTCAGTAGGTACACCCTCTCTAACATACTGGTCTATGTCATTCACGAATCTCTGAATTCCTTAGTTAACGTACGCATAATTTCCAATATGTGTCGAAACTCCCCATTAACCCACGGTTACATCCCATATAGAATTTTCATTCACCGGAATCTACTTAGACCCTACTAGTCCTCTTCATGACCCATTATACTCTTTAAATGATATTCAAAGGTTCCTACGCATTTTATCCGAATTAAACAAAAAGAGGAAAAACCTGCAGTTTCCAGGAGGGGTCGATCAATCGATGAAAGGGGTCGATCGATCGATCAGTCGATCGATCGACATTCTTGGGTCGATAGATCGATCGAATAGGTATAGCCCAGACTCTGCCATTGTTAACTACGGGTTTCAGACAGTGATGCTAAGAATGAACCAACTGTTCACCTTAATTTTAATTTAATAAAGGACTGATCACCCGGTATTTAATTAGGCGGGGTGTCACACGAAAGAGTTTGATCCTCCAGAAACTCCAAATACTGTATGATCACCTAGGGTTTTGATGAACTCCATAAATAAACTCATTAATCTAACCATTTGTGTTGAGCCCATAACTGCGCTAGCTGTTTTCGAGCAGCTAGTAGTCCTGTCATTTTTGGCACCGTCACCTTGACCTCCGACAAGACGGTCCAATCCCCTTCTTCTTCATGTTATATAGCGTCAAAATTAAGGTTCTTTACTATGTTATCGTTATTCATTACTCACAGAGAGTACCTCCACAGTGCAGTCGCAAATGTAAGATGTGGTTTTGATAAATACAATTACTATTCAACAAGGTGTAGCCCTCTTTAGAATGATAATTAATACACAAAGAGCAACAAATTACTTAGATTTTTAATAAATGACTTCAATACATGAAGTAAGTGGTATGAATGCAACGAAGTGTATTTAATGAGCCTTTAAAGCATAAATGCCCTTACAACACAAGAAATGAATGAATTTCAACAACCAACTTGGTTAAAAGGAGAAAAAACAAGCACTCTCGTGCAATAAAGGCAAGGAAAAAACCTTAAACCACTCAATAAGTGCAATAATTAGTAATAAATACTAACAAAGAATCTAAGAACAAAAACATAAACTCAATGATAATAGCTCATGGAATGCTCTCGTTCATGAAGAAACCAGATATCGGGTTCCATCCCCCAAAAGAGATTCGTGAAAGTATTTATAGGAATTTAAGGTCATTCAGGTGACCCCGCTTGCATTAAATGATTTGAGACTTCATTAAATGCAAAGTTACTATGCATTTAATGCAAAAGATTGTGTATTAAATGCATGGGATATTATATTTAGGCGGGAACACTCTTTGGGCTACCAGAATGTCTTTCTCATTGATTGTGATGTGAAAAATTCGCACAAAGGTTTATTTTGTGATGGCTGATGGAGCATTCTTCCAAATGGACTAATAGTTATAAAAGATATTAAAATATATCATGACATCATAAACCACTCAAGTTCCAGTGATCCTGAGCTCCCAATTGTCAGAAATTATGGAATCATAAAAGATATTAAATAGAGTTGATAAGATATGTTGTGTTGTAAACCAAATGAGGTTCCTCAAACAATTTTACTTTGTGTGTGTTTGTTTGGATGAGGTTCCTTTGTGAAAGGTTCCTCGAACAAGATTCTTTGACAAGGTCCCTCGAGTGAGGTTCATCGGGGTAAGGTATTTCACAACACTAACTTGATCCTATTAGAGAGAGGTTTTGCCTAAGTGTACCAAATAGGTTGGATTGTTTCCCAACGTTTCCTGGGTCTCAATCCTCTAAACTAAGCCCCTATGAGATTACCTAATTGAGGTCACTCAATAAATCATGAAAGCTCCCCCATGTCCTGCCAGACATGGTCCTTCGCGGGTATCAAGCAACCTAAATACTATTACAATAGGTTTTAAATATTTAACAATAGGGAACAAATATAAACTAAGTACATATTATATGCATGTTCTTAAAGTCCCTTCAAATAAACTTGATTTTTGTGGGAGTGCCTTCGAGTGACCTTGCTTGTTGTGGGAGTGACTTTAAATGACCTTACTTGTTGTGGGAGTGCTTTCAAGTGATCTTTTTTCGAATGACCTTGTCCCTGTTCTGTACACTTGAACATCCTCTAATCCACCTTGGCAAGCTTAATTAATGTTCGATCAACCATTAGCTTTAACCTCCCTCTACATATATCTTTTAGGTTACGAGTACAATGAGTCATTGATGGTACGTGTCTTGGAACGTTAGGCATTCCAAAATTATAGTGGAGGATTATATTATTGGGTTTATAATTATGGATAGATCATCATTATCTCTCTATAAATGTGTCATTTCTATTTATCATTTCCTTTATGTTTCGTACTTGAAAGATATTTATTCTTTTTGACAAAAGTATTTGTAATTTTTTAGACTGATCACTTTAATTATTCAAAATACATGTTGCCACAATATTCACATCCTTATTCTCCTCTATACAAACAAGAGTTAAGAAGAATGGTTAATTATGGGCTATTTTATCTTGAAAAAACGTGCCAATTTTAAAATCTCTTTCACAGCTTGGCTATATACATGATAATAACGACAGTATCCACAACTATCAACCTATAGAAACTAGGTTACAAGTAAAGGCTCCAACTTTTTTCTCTTTATCACCATACATTATATAAAAAAATAGTACACTGTATTTGTGGGGACTGAATTTATTTACTAGGCCCACTATGTTAGTCGACCAGCCCAGTGTATAACAAGGACTTCCCGGTCCAATTTAAATATTAGATTTTCTTGGACGTGTATTTAACTTATGCTTAAATACATGTTGATAGGTTATCATCGGTTACCAACAATCTCGGAGAGATATTCAGGGACACCTTACGAGCTATCAACAAGATGGATGAATTACTTGTACAATTCAATTACTTATCCGGGATAACTATAAATGTAAACCCCAACCCCGGGTCAAGGTGCATGTAATTTCTATTATTTTAGAAAAACTAATATAGAGCTATAACTTCTCCGTGGATGTAGGCACATTGCTGAATCACATTCATATTGTGTTGTGTGTGATCGTCTTTACTTTCTGCATTCATATACCTTTTGTGATTGTTTATTGTGATAATTTTGTACTTACAATTGGCGCCGTTAGTGGGAAGCGAGTTTTGCCCTACGAAAATAATTACAAAAGAAATCACACGATGTCTCACCATAGTAGCAACTTACCACAAATCGAACGTATAGGCTGACCCAGTCCCACCCAGGGTCAAGTCCGAGATTCGCCAATAAAGGTTTTACCAAGGAAGGCAATCTTCAGAAGAGAGTCATGGACCGCATAGGTCTACCCTGATTTCTAGGCCGATCAACGCATATGAAGACCAGCTTTAAGAGGAAGAGGCAACGTGCCTCCAAATGGAAGAGAATGCTCGCCTTTACAGGTGACTTGAGTAAATGGAGAGGGATCTCCGTGGAGATAATCAAAAATGTCGCGAACGGTCTCCTAGTCCTCAGGCGAGCAAGACTCGCAGCCGAGGTAGGTGTTTTAGGCGGGACTGGGATCGCTCAGAGTGTGTCCGATCAGAAAGGCGCCACAGAGACAACGATCATTAGAGAAATGATATTAGGAGCTTGGTCCGTAGAGAGATGGATCAACACCCAGCCAACCGAGGGGATAGGTCTACTGGAGAGCTGGCCAGGAGAGCTATTAACACACATATAAAATACCATTTTTCAAGGGTGATCGAATAGGAAGATCCCCTAAAGAAGTTTTTTATTCCTGGGTTTAAAATTTATGATGGAAAAATCGATCTTATAGACCATGTCAGGAAATACAGACAAGCGATGACTCTGTGGACCCACAATGATGCCCCCATGTGTCGTATATTCCCTTCTAGCCTACACTATGTAGCTCGAAAGTGGTTTGAAAGATTGCCACACAAATCCATTAAGAGCTTCAAGGCCCTCGTTGAGGCCTTCACTGCTTGCTTCATACCTAGCACTTCTCGCCCAAAAAGGATGGATTCACTGCTCACGATGAAGAAGAAACCACATGACACCTTTCACGAGTATGTCAATTGATATTGAAGAGTTTTCAATAAAGTGGAGGATTACTCAAAGCATGTCGTCGTGGCATCCTTCAAGATTAGTCTGTCGACCACGTTTATACTGCACCACTCCCTCAACCAAAAGGAGGATAACACCACTGAAGACCTTATAGTGCATATTAAATAATACGACAAGGTTAAAGACGTGATTCATGCTAGTCCTGAGGAAACTGATCATGCCAAGGCCAGCAAGGGAGAAGACAAGTTTGATACTTCCAAGAAAGGGAAAAAGAATGGGTGCAAGAATAATTCAAAGAACGGAAGCAAGGCATATCCATCAAAAGCCTTCCAGACTATTAATACAGTTTTCAAAGAGCCAGTCTATAAGATCTTTGAAAAAATAAAGGACCAACTATTTATGAAGTTACCTAAAAAGATGAGCGATGACCTGATGAAGAGGAACAATGCATTACGGTGCGTGTTCCACAAGGAAGGTGAACACAAAATAGAGAATTACAAAGCACTGAAGTAGCACTTGGAGGAGTTGGCACAAAATAGGCACCTTAATGAGTATATAGACTAGAAGGCCGATAAGGTCATAGTCAATGGAGACCCAAAGATAGATAATATCCTCAATAACGACGTAGGACATGAGTTTACAATGACTCATGGAGCATCCGTCCTAAAGCATATATAAGGGAATACTATTCTGATGGAGCTGAAGAAGGTCATAATTTTTATAGAAGCATTCCAGATTGACCCCATAAAAATCCAGGATGGTAAGCGCCAACGACCATAGGATGTTAGCTGCACCAAACACATCATCTTCATAGAGGAAAATTTATTTGTGTTTGGATCCGAAACCACGATACACTTATGATCACGCTCAGGACCGCTAACTGGGACGTCGACATCTTCTGGTGGGTTGAGGGAACTCATCTAAGGTGATGTACCTAGAGATCTTCAATAAGTTGAAGCAAAACCTCATCGACCTCAAGGAGGTAACTATTTCATTGGTCAGATTCGCGAGGAAGACCATAATGCCGTTGGGAAAGATAGTCCTATCTGTAAGGGTGGAAAATATTTCA
Organism: Sambucus nigra; assembly: GCA_949130495.1. Classification (NCBI taxonomy): domain Eukaryota; kingdom Viridiplantae; phylum Streptophyta; class Magnoliopsida; order Dipsacales; family Adoxaceae; genus Sambucus; species Sambucus nigra. The sequence continues at coordinate 669,900,732 of OX422207.1, read as the reverse complement.
AAGATGATTGAGTTCCTGGTGGTGGATATTGATTCTCCTTACCATGCCATTTTGAGCAAAGGATGGCTTTACGCCATGAAGGTCGTGCCATCTTTGCGACCAGGCCACTGCTAGAAAGTAATTCATTGCCGCCATCCGACCTCGAAAAGAGAAAAAGAAAGAACTAGAGGTTAACCTAGAGGCATCCTAGGATGGGCTTACCCTTCTTAAATAGCAATTATGATACGTCCGAACAAGGGTGGAGGACCCGCTAACAGGGTCATTGAAAGCGAAAAGGAGGTAATATTTAATGCCAACCTACCATAGAGAAAATTTATGAACGGAACAACACTCGACAATCACGAGAAAAAAAAGTTTATCTCCTTTCTAAAAAAGTAACCTAGATGTATTCGCTTAGGATCCCTATGATTTATATGGATTGATCCCGAAGTAGCCTGCCATTGCCTTCATGTGGACCCAGCCTTTAAATAACTCACTCAAAAGGCATATCGAATAGCGCTAGAGAAGGCTAAAGCGATAGAGAATGAATCAGAGAGGATTCTCGATGCAGGGTTTATTTGGTAAGTTTTGTTCCCATGGTGGCTGCCAAATCTAGTGGTAGTCCAAAAAAGTAACTACAGTTACAGAGTTTGCATTGACTTCACAGACCTCAACAAAGCATACCCCAAGGATAGTTTCCCTCTACTAAAGATAGATCAGTTGGTCGACGCCATGGCAGCACATAAATTAATGAGCATTTTAGATACCTATACAGGGTACCACTAGATCATATTGTTCATCCCCGACCAGGACAATACGTCGTTCATCACACCAGTTGAACTATATTACTACAAGGTCATGTTGTTTGGCCTTAAGAATGTGGGGGCCATCTATTAGAGGCTAGTCACTAAGATGTTCAAGCATCATATGGGAAATACTATGGAGGTCTATATTGATGACATGTTGGACAAGATTAGACAGAAGGGCGACCACCTTAGAGACTTGGCCAACACCTTCTAAATCCTTAGGAAATTTCGGATGAAGCTCAATGCGAACAAATGCTCATTCAGTGTCTAATCAGGGAAATTTCTGGGTTATCTGGTCAATAAGAGAGGAATAGAGGCCAATCCAGACCAAATTGATGCTAGAAATAGGGTGCAACCATCGAAAACATGAAGATATGTTCAAAAGCTTACTATGATGCTCATAGCACTTAATCGCTTCATCTCCAAGTCATCAGAGTGCTGCCAATAATTTTTCCAGCTCCTTAAGAAGGATGAAGGCCTCATCTGGAATGACAACTGTTTAAAATACCTGTAAGAGATCAAGTTTTACCTCAGCAAGCCTCCCTTTTTAGCAATCCCTGACGAATGGGATCATCTGTACCTCTACCTTGTAATACAAAGACATGAAATTAACTCGACTTTAGTGTGCGAGAAAGAGGAAAGGTAGTGTCCCGTCTATTATGCCAGCAAGACACTTATGAAAGCAGAGCAACACTACTTTCCCCTGGAATCATTATTTTAAAGCCCACTCAATCACCGTTATCACTTACTTCCACCTCAAAACTATTCTTTGGAAAGCTGACCTCTCTGTATAATTTTCAAAGTGGTCAATCGAGCTCGAGAGTTTGATATTTACCTTTAGCCAAGGATAACAATTGAGGGGAAGATCTTAGAAGATTTCATCATAAAATTCATGGGAGACAGATCTATCGACCAACAGCTCGTAGAACAGCCATCAAATAAGGAAGAACGGTTCAAGGACTAGACCCTATACGTTGATAAAGCCTCTAATTGCAAGGGGAAAGAGTAGGGATTATCATGATAACCCCAAATGATATTGTCATCTAGCAAGGAATCAAGTTAGGATTTGAAGCCTCCAATAATAATGTCAAATACGAAGCTCTGATAACTAACATGCGCAAGGCCTAATTACTGGGGGTAAAGCGGCTCAACGTATTTGGTGATTCCAAACTGGTATCCAACTAAGTAAGTGGAGACTTCAACCCGAAAGATGATAGGATGGCAGCCTACCTTGCCGAAGTTCGCGAACTGATGGCAGAATTTGAAAAAGTCCACATCTAGTAGTTCCCTAGGGGGAAAATAACCATGTTGATACATTAGCAGCCCTAAGCTCAGTAGTGGATTCTGATCTTAAAAGGACAATTGAAGTATAGTTATTCACCCGGACTAATATTAATAAAACAGAGGTCACCGAACAGATTCTCTCCATAGAGAAAGGCCCTAGCTAGATGGACCCGATCATTGCCTACTATAAAATAAGGCGTTGTTAGATGATAAGAAATTAGCTCACCAAGTGAGGGTAAAGGTTGCTCGCTTCTATCTTGATCCTGAAGGGAATCTCTACAAAAGGTCCTTTAGGGGTCCTTACCTCTAATGCGTCCATGCACAAAACACCGAGCAAGTCCTCACGCAGGAGGAAGATCTTTGGCATTCTGAGCATTCAAAGAAGGCTACTAGTGGCCACATATGTAGATAGATGCAAGTATTAGCATTCAAAAGTGCGAGAAAATCCAGTATTTCTCTCCCATGGTTCATCAACTAGCTAATGATTTGAAACCTTTGACCAGTCCTTAGTCGTTTGGATAATGAGGGTTGAACATTGTGGGAACACTACCTACCGTACTTATGAATCGCAAGTATTTATTAGTCAGCATAGAGTACTTCACCAAGTGGGTAAAGGCAGAACCACTGGCCAATATCAGAGATGCCAATATGACAAGGTTCATATGGAAGAGCGTCATAACATGCTTTATGGTACCAAGAACCATTATCATCGACAACGACACACAGTTCGAAAGTGGTTTTTTTAAGAACTTTTGTGATGAACATGGCATCAAGCATCACTTTAGCTCAATAGCGTATCCCCAAAGAAACATCCAGGTAGAGGCTTCCATCAAATGATACTCGATGGCTAGAAAAAAAGGCTAGGAAGAGCAAAGGGTGCTTGGGTAGACAAGCTTCCTCATGTCCTCTGGGCCTATCGTACTACGCCTAGAAGGATGATCGGGGAAACTCCCTTCACACATACATATAGAATGGAAGATATCATTCTACTTAAAGTCGGTCTCCCTAACATGAGAACCAAATTGGTTGACTAATGATTTAACAATGATGCCATGCGTACTGAACTTGAACTAATAGATGAGCGAAGAGAATAAGACATAACTAAGCTAGCCTCATACCAGCACCAACTAGCAAAGTAGTACAATAAAAGGGTCAATCTGAAGAAGTTCAAAATAGGAGACTACATCCTAAGGAAAGTCCTCGGTAGTGGCGTAAGACCGTCATAAGGCAAATTAAGAGCAAATTGGAAGGGGCCTTTCAAGGTGGTTAGAGACAATCTTCAAGGATATTATCACTTGGAAACGCTGGAGGGCAGAGAGATACCAAGAGCATGGAATGCAGCCAATCTCAAGAAGTTCTATTTTTAGTCTTTGTCCTCTATTATAGCACGTTTAGTTTATGCAAACTTTCATTTCATTTCCATTTCAAACTCATGTTGCTCGTAAGTTAGTATTTTATGAATAAAAGCCAATTTGCTCTTACATCTTGATCACTTCAGTTTTATGTGATTTCTTCATTATCTCGGTATCATGCACCATTTATAAGCAACATCTCCACTCCCGGATACTATGCAGGATTACACTTGATTATAATAAGTTGTTTAATTTAATCCAAGCAAGGAATTTCCTCGCGCTGAGTAAGATATAAATTAATAACAATAGGCTATTAACCTAATTTTGATCAAGAGAATCCCCAATCCTTTGTCATTTCAAACACAAAGGACCTCATGGGCTGCCCAGGCAAGAATAAAAGCCCTACATGGGATCCTTAGGTAAAAAGCCAACTTAGGTTGGTCAATATAAATCTTGAACGAATGGATGGACCATCGACCAAGTGCATTTTTGCCAACATCTCTCCTAGGGCTAAGGGAGTGTGATGACACAGCCTAAATGGTAAGGGGGGTCGAATAATACATGCTAAGGCATATTGGACTGAAAAATGCAACAACGGTTAATATTAAGTTCACCTAATCTGTAAGCGCCCAAAATGCATAAAAGTTATTTTTAATTCCATTTAGTCGGCAAATGCCCAAAATGCACGACAGTTAATAATAAACTTCATTTATTCAAAAAAATCCCAAAATTATAAAATACACATGGTGTTAATTACATAGAAGAATTGGAAAAAATACATTATACAGGCACAGACTATTTATAGTCGGTGAGCCAGAAACTCTGCGACTTACCTTCTCCGACCATCATCTAGGTTGGGGGAAAACTCTTCCTCATTTCCAGGATCCACCATAAAGACGTTTAATAACTAATGAGGAATAGCATCCAGGGGAACCGACTGCTCCTCTCTCCCAAAAGGAGGTCGATGGTACACTGGAAAATCCATCTGGTACATATACCATAGTTGGTAATCTTTTCGTTCTTTGTGCCCTTTGAGGGCATTCAACCACCCATGTTTGTATGCAACGTCTTGTGCTGCCTGCAACCTCACAGGTGCATTCTTCTAGCCCTCATCGTAGCCCACTAACCATGCATCCCGGGGGGGCTACCTTGAACAGGAACCTGAGCCTCTTTATGTCTCTCTCGAGCCCGAATATAATGACATTTTTCCTCTGAGAATCTTCCTCTAATTATAAAAGCTTCTTCTCCAAGGCGTCATTTTATAACTGAACTAACTCCACAACCTTGTTTATATCCCTGCTCCCTACAAGCTGGGCCGTAAGGTCGGTGATATCCTTCTACATCAAAGAGTTAATATCTTCTAAGTCTCGAAGATCATCCTTTAATTTGGTGACCAGCTCAGTTTGTTCTTTATATGTCTCCGTTCTTGCCTTAAACTCTTTGTAAACCTTTATAAATACCCGACGAGCTTTCTCTCTCACTCCAGGGCCTAATATATTTTCAAGGTTCTTAGAAGAAGAAGAAACATCTTCGACAACAAGCTACAAGTAGTAAGGCAAATAACGGGCATAGAGAAAATCAGAAAAAGAAAGAGTTTTCCTTTTATTGATAGTCAAAGATGTAGGTAGAAGCCATTACAACAAAGGAAATGGGGAGTAAAACACTAGAAAAAAAAAAGGCCTAATTCTACAAGTTTCAATCCTTTACCTACTCGGATGACTCCGGTGTTTAACCTTTAGATGTATTCAACCTGGTCCAAGGTTCCTTTGACTTGGTCGGTGGCATGACAAGTAGAAGTCTCCTCTTTAATAACCGAAGGAGGACTTGGATCATACCTACCACAAATCTTAAAATTAGAACGAACTCCCACCATATTTAAGGCTTGGTCCCATCATTTCTTAAAGCTTGCCTTTCGATCATAGGCAACTTGGATTCAGCATCGTCATACGCCCCATTCCAACCTAGCTCGTATCAGACCTCTTTGATGAAAGGGATCTCATAGGCCATCTTCTTCACCTGCCCAATCAGCTTTTTTATCTCTATGACCAACAGGTTATTAGCCATATTCAATTAGGTCATCGCCTAAATAGTGGGCTTCTTCTCTAACTCATAGGTTGCCTTGTCCTCTTATGACATCTTCAATACCTCAGCCAACTCCAAGTTCTTCTTGGACTAGTGGCATGGCCATTCAAGAGAGTGGAAAAATCTGCCAGAAACTGCAAAAGAGGAAGAACATAAGTACTGGAAGAGAAATCATAGTGCAACATTATGAGAAACAGAGAGAAGAAAACACTTACTAAGGCAAGAGCAAGAACATATCGCAGGGTCATCTGGTCGGGACCCAACTTCATTGACCTCTCACACTCAACAGCAAACACTACCCCCTCAGCAGGTTGGGAGCAAGGGATGGGTTGATTGCCACACTCTCGGTCGAGGAAACACCAGAAAGGGAGGAGGAGACCTTTATCGAGGCTTCAATGGCCTTCTTCTTCTTATCCCTCTCTCTTACCTTCTCTTCTTCTCGCATCTTTATCTTTCCTTCTTATCTCTCGTTAGCCCTCGTTCTAAGGCTACTAGACCTAGGGGAATCCCCCTCTGACCTCTTTAGGTCCTTAACCCTGGCATATAAAAGGACATGGTCATCATCATCACCTCCCACGAGTAATATCCTCCTTTTAGGGGGAGCCATTTGATCCTTTTCCTTATTTTCTTAGGAAAATAACTCAAAGTCTATTAGTTCAGAGTGGGAAATACCCTCACTTGGAAGGGTAATCTCAGGAACTTCGTCCACTGGGAGAGCGATGAAACTGGAGGTGGTATTGGTGTATTCTAACAAATAAGTAGCAGATCAAGGATTCTCACCGTCAGGCAACCTATCCTTTATTCCCCGGGCCTTTCACAGATCGTCAATCCTTATGAGATAAAGAAGTGGTTCCTTGTTATAATCTCGAGATGCACAAAGATAAAGCACATATACATTAGCAAACGAATCATGTGGAAAAAACAAAAATTCAACAATTTACAGAAAAGAGCAATTAACAACCTATGTGATCCTCCCCCCCAATCGGGGGAAAAGGGGCCTCTACACTTCTCGCCCTCAGGAAAGGGAGGATGTTGCCAGTTTCTTGCCATAAAAACATGATCCCAATATCCTTTATTGTAATCAGGCAGGTTCACGACCAAGATTATGTTAGCCTTCCGCACTTTCAAGTATAGAAGACCATCAAAAATATACGACGAAACGTAGAAGAATCTGATCTCATGGACCCCAGGTTGGTCCCATGCAGTTCGTTGATCCTATGGACTCCATTCACTATCCTCCAAGTGTTGGGGAACGACGTCAAAATAAACAAAAAATTCCAAAAATATGCGATTTGGGGGAAAGGTTAAACCCCCTGGACAACAGCCAGGGTGTGTATCCAGTGCCCTTCATCCATGCCTTTAACATTTTGGGGCATGGGGGAATAAACGATCTCCACCTAGTCTGGTATAGAATACATTTTTCTAATCTCTTCTACAGTTCTACCATCGAAAGTGGCCATTGAAGAGATAAATTCAAACAATAAGAAGAGAAAGAATAAGGAACCTATAAGAAGAAAGCAGTGCGAAAGAACTCTGAAAATATGGAGAACTAGCAGGAAAGGTCTGAGTAAAGTTCACAAAGAAAAAGGTTGGGATGTGATAAGAGGTTTTTTGTGTATCGTCGTTGTCCTCAAAAGCCATTATCAAAATTCTCTTGAATTACCAACAAAACTTGCTATAACAACTCGTATGGTGGTAAGTACGGGTATCAATCCAACTTTCAAGGTGAAACAATTGACGTGAACACTTGCAATTCAATTTTTTTTTAATATTTTTATATTTTTTTTTAAATTTCAAGGGAGAATTAAGTGATTAATGTTAAAATTATGAAATGACTAATTAACGAAAAATAATGTGTAACGGAGTGTGATAAATGAGAGAAAGTCAAGAGATGGGATTACATTGCATTATCAATTATTTTAATTTCTTAATTTATTATTTTGAAATATTTCGAGATAATATTAAATCGATAATCTAACTCTCGTTACAATTTAAATTTAATAATATCTTTTTTTGAAAACTAACTTAAAACGCGATAAAAATCAAGAATTATACTATTTTCAAGAAAATTACCCGCTAGGATCAATTTAATAAAAATCGTATGAATACGCAAATGTCAACACCGAATTAATATTTAATCTTAGGAAAAACCTATCTCTAGTTCGATTCCCAAAATCAAACATTAATTTGTAAAATTAATTTTCTAACTCTAGTTATATAAATTAATTTGTGATAGTTAAAAATTAATTGTCCTAGAAATATAGAATTAATGAAATTGATCAATTAATTTAATATCCTACGCAGTTCATCCCACACCTTGAACGGTGCGTTTAACCAAACATTCTCATATTAGAATAAACAGCAATAAATAAATTATCACGATATGACATAAAATTGAGAAAGTGAAGAACGAAATACAATACACAACTCTCCTTATCGAATTGCGTGTCTTGAAATGCGTCTCAATTCTTCCATAATTTTCAGCACTTGATCAAACAAATAAAAATAAAAACTAAACCTAAACCTAAAAATTTATTCTAATACTAAATTATTTTTTTTTTGTATTTTTCTGATTTTTTTTATTTACAAAATGTACAAAAATTTGAATGTCTCTCTCTCTCTCTCTCTCTCTCTCTCTGTAGTCTCCTTCAAAAATGATAGTCCTATGTGAGTCCTTTATATGAGCTGACCCCCTTCCCTTTTATAACCCATGAATTGTTGATTGAAGAGAGAATTTTGAGGGATTCCCTTTTGTCAAGTCAAGATTTCTTTTGGAGGGATTTGAGTTATACTCACGTGGGTTTAATTTTGGATATGGCTTTGGTTTGTCCCTAGTTTATAGGACTGGCTTGTGAGAGAAAATGGGATGTGGGTTTCGAATTAAAGGTGGATGTAGGGTCGCGATGGGGTCAAACCAGGCATGGTGACAGTTGGACCTGGGTTGATTGGCAGAGTTTTTTTTTTTTGGTCGGTTTGAGCAGCTGGTTAGTCGCTGACAATGGTTGGTATGGTTTGTCAAACCGATGGTTCGGGTTTAGTTGATGGGTCGAAGTGGGTTTTTGAAAGTGGGATTCCAGCGTGTTTGGGTTTGATCGGAGGCATGGGAAATGGGCTAGCTCGTGGCAGGAGGTAAAACTCGGGGTGGAATTGGTGCCAGGTTATGGAGCAGGAGGTATGGGCAATCAGGTATAGGCTTTGGGCTCGGGTTGAACGGAGATGGGAGGTCGGGTATGCTGCAGGTCTCGGGTAAGGGTTGATATTGGGTTTGCATGTATGGATGGGTTAAAGTTTTAGTGATCAATTTTGGGTTAGAGATGGGTTTTATGGGTTTTTTCTTTTAATGGAGGTTAGTAAGAGAGAGATGGTGGGTTAAGGGAGAAGGTTTAAGATGAAGGGGAGATGTCGGGTGTGTGAGGGTGTATGTGTTATGGTGAGGGTGAGGGTATAAGAAAGGATGGTGTGGGGGTGAGGATGAGTGTTATGATGGGTAGAATTGTGTGTTTATTTGTACCCAAAAAAATAAAATAACCTAACTAACTAAAAATAAAACTAAAAAATTAAAATCAACTAAAAAAATAAAATCCTAACCTATATAATAAACTCAAATAATAAAAGAAAAGAAGTAAAAACTAAAAATCTAATAAAAATAAAAATTAAAGTTCTAAAAAAAATGTAAAATGTAATAAAAATAAAAATAAACTCCTAAACTAATCCTAATAAAATAAAACAAAGACTAAAGACTAAAAATCAAAATAAAACAACACAAAATAAAAAGTAATAGAAAAATAGAAAATAAATCCTAAAAATCCTAAATAAATCTTAAAAATAAAAACGACTTAAAATAAAAATATAAAAATTAATAAAAGTACAAACTCAACGCACAGGGATCGAGAAATGGTTTGGGCACGATGTAGGCTTAACTTTGGTTCGAGGACAGGGTTCGGGGTATCGAAACTCAATGATGCAAGCTTAAATAGGATTTTGGACTTATTTCTTCATTTCATGCTTTTAACCGCTATTGTGTCGTAATTACGTCGATTTAGCACTATTTGTATTGTCACATCATATTGACCTGCAAAATGATAAAATACGAACATAAGGCCATTTTTAATTAACACGAGTGACTAAAATGCTTCTGTTCGGGGTATAAAATAGACACTTTGGGGTGCTTATCAGAATAAAAGAGTGATAGTTTCTTACAACTGAACTTTGCTTTAATCTGGTGCAAAATGATTGGAAACAATTCCCAAGGAAGATTTTGGCGCTTCAAATGACTGCTCGGATAAGCTTACCCCCGTCGTTTCAATGTTATTACAAGTCTTCCATTCCAATCACTTCTAAATCTACTCGGATGAGCGTACCCTCAACAGTTCTCAAGTTTCATAGATGTGCCATGCATATTTTCAACAGCTTAGTTAATGGACTCAAAATTTATTGGCCCAACGTATAAGCCTAAATATTTTAGGGGCAATTATGGGAACTAAATGTATTCACTAGGCCCACTATGTTAGTCGACTAGCCCAGTGCGTGGTAAGGACTTCCTGGCCCAATTCAGATATTAGATTTTCTTGGAAGTGTATTTAAATTATGGTTAAATACATGTTGATAGGATAAAATCGATTAACAATAATCTCGAAGAGATATCCAGGAACTCCTTACGAGTTATCTATAAGCTAGATGAATTACTTGTACAATTCAACTACTTATTCGCGATGACTATAAATGTAAACCCCCACCCTGAGGCAAGGGGGATGTAATTTCGATTATTTAAAAGAAACTAATATAGAGATGTAACCTCTTTGTGGACGTAGGCGCGTTGCCGAACCACGTACATCTTGTGTTGTGTGTGATCATATTTACTTTCTACATTCGTATACCTTATGCGATTGTTTATTGTGATAATTTTGTACTCACGGTATTTAAGAAATAAACTAATTGTGTTCGATAAGGGGTGCCTTGAGCATGCATACTAGTCCACAATTGAATTTTTTTTATTATATGTCATGTTAACTAATCAACTACTAAACAATTCCTAATTTAAAATTATTTATGATTGTGCTGACTAAAATACCCCAGCTCTAAATCATAGCCTTCTCTCTCTCTCTCTCTCTCTCTCTCTCTCTCTCTCTCTAAACCCTCAATTTCTTATCTTCTCGACTAGATCCACCTTTTCTTCCAAAAAACCTTCAACTTCACATGTATTGAGATCAACTTTAGCGGTGGATCTCAAAGTGAATATGATGTTGATAACCTTATTAATGAGGTAGTAGGTGATGAGTTCTTCATCAGTTGGGTATAAATGATTTGGCTATGCATCTCAAGCCCTGTAGTCAAGGAAATAAGGGTTATTAGTTATAAGATATAAAATAATGATAAAAATTAAAAAAAAATGTTGTCTTTTCTTCTTCCTCCTCTTCCTAGCAATGTAAATATTTACCCTAAAAACAAATATTAAATACATGTGTATATTTACTATCATTATAATATTATAAACACAAAAAATAGTTTTTTAGAATTAATAGTGATCATGGATCTTGCTTGATAGATATCAGCAAGTAGGTTTTAAAAATATCAAGTTTATGAAAAAAAGGATTTATCAATAAAAGTTATTTAACAAACGCAATGGGAAGTATATAATAATTAAGAATGAAGAAAAACTTAACTCAAGTGTCACCCCATATGTTACGGAAGAGTGGTTGTAAAGGAGTATTTGTGCGAATTTAAATATACTAAACTAGGAATATGACTTATTTTGTTGAAAGAGTTTTAGTGAAATTTATAAGACGAAACTTAGAGAATGTTTGTTATGACCTCGTAATGCTAAACTTACATTCATTAAGTATTATATGGAAATATTTGTGTTTGGTTTTTTCCTTTTAATTCCGAATGATAGCTAATTAACACTAAGAGACAAAACCAATTTTGAATGATTTACGCTTATAGCTTTTTAAGTTAAAATTTATTCGAGTTTTACTATTATAATTTCTATTAAATAAAACTAATATAAAACAACGTCACAAATAATTGTTAATGATGAAATAGGGAAAATAACATGCATTCAACATTTTGAACCAAATATAAGTTCATTCTTAAAGGTCCGTTAAGACAAAAAGGGTTATTTGACTTAACCCCGTGTATTAATGCCATAAGATAAAGAGGTGAAGAGAGAGAGAGAGAGAGAGAGAGAGAGAGGGGGGGGGGTGAGTATGTGGCTCGATCATGTGCAATGCAACATCTAGATGTCGCATGGTTCAAACCATTATGGCCACCAAACCTAAATGGAAAAGTTAAGGATGTATTTTTATAAGAAAAAAATTACTAGTTCATTTACAGGGTTATAATTGATTTTTCCATATTTAAGGAGGTTAAGTATAGTAATCGCAATAATTTATGGCATTAAGTAAAAAAAAGAAAAAAAAATTAACCCACATTTTCAAACAATTAGACTTACCCCATTGCATGTGCATAATTTTGCTTATACCATAACATTATCTCAAATGTCAAAGTTTTATTAAAAAAAAGTACTTATTTTAATTCAAAGCCACTCGGCCTCCAACCCTATCGCCTTTCTCATTCACTCCTCTCTCTATTGGGACATCGATTAGAACTCAAATCGGAGACTATTAACGTATATGTTTTATGCAATGGTAAGACCAGACGTACTTTCTCTTCATATACACACTTCTCTTCATTATTCACGCCCAAGTTAAAGTAATCAATCCGTAAGATTCATCTGAGTTTTAATTTTATTGTTCTCTCATGACAATTTTATGACATAAGTATTCTCACAACTAGTAGTCAAACACATTAGGGCTTATTGTTTGAATAAACTTTATGTCTTGAGATTTTATTAAATTTTACACTTTTGTGACAAAAAACACTTGTACATAAATATTTATTGATGATACCATATCTGACCCCTAGTATTCCAAGAGTTCTTATACCCTCCAACCTCCCTCATACTTGGACTAAGGTCCTAAGGTCAACCCTAACCTCAACCAGACCATTAACAAGTACCCTAGACCTCCGTTGGCTTTAAGAAAGGACCACAGAGGTACAACATGCTTCAACCACCTCTTTCATATCCTAGAATGATCAGTCATTCAAAGATATCTTTGTGACCAAGCTCAAAAACCTTAGTACCAGCATCCCGATATGTCTGACGTACAAAGCAGATCCCAGTTTGAAGAGAAATTACCTCCAAAGATCATCTAACCCTCATCCTAGAGGTATATCATTGCAACATACTTCTAAGACATCATATGGCCGACAATTGAGGGTTCTAAACTTCCCAAGTGTCAGGCAAAGCCCTTGTAGTTCTTCTGTCGGGTGGGTGAAAAGTAGAGCATTGTTCCACCTACCTCCACCACTCATCTCCCCATCTGCATTGAATACACCCAACAAATACCGTACCACCTGCAAAACCTTTTACCCACAATCCACCTCCTTGCTGACGTCGTCAGACCTTAGAGACACCATAAACATGATGTAATAGTTTGCTCATCTCTCTCTATGAGTTTTCATATATATAAGAGGCTGAAGAATGGCTTAAGATACGTTCAAATCATCCTACTTTCACAAAACCAACAGTTTTATCTTATAAAAGTTTTTACTCATTGTTCTATACATTATAAACCAACTATTATGAGTGTAAAATCATAGTTTGAATCATTTTCAGTTATCTTACTTATTTTATTCCTTATTAAGCTATAAATTAACACTATGGAACCCTTCAAGAAGTCCATTATTTACTTCTTAATGTCCTTTGGTGTAGTGACAAAGGTTTCAATGACCCCAGAATCTCTTGGACAAATCCCAAGAGGTATTTTAGGTTTTAATAACACTTTTATGATTTAATAAATAGTACAACACCCTTTGACAATGGACATAGGATCCTCGAATGAGGTTCGAACCACTTCAAATATTTGTCTTACACTTTGACACTTATCCCCTTTTACCTATCTGAGGTCAAGAGGGGAACACCTGTTGGGGTTAAGGTCACTTACGATTTTAATACCCACCATTTTGGCACCGTCTATGGGAACATCAAGTTTCATTTCTTTCATAAACTAACCCAACTCTTTTTAAGATGTCGACTAACTCCGTCTTGGCCCATTACTTCAAAGAAATGGAAGCTCGATAAAAGGATCTCTAAGAGTAGCTAGTTGTCATCCTCAAATTACTCAAAGCATGTACATCGTCATGATTCTGTGGAGATAGAAACACCCACGTTCAAACATGCAAACTAAAAAACACTATAAATACCTTAAGCAGAAAATACAATGTCATAGTCTGTGAATTCCATCAACACCAGTGTGCCTCAAAGAAAAATAAAAAATCCCAATAAATTAAAAGTTCGTTAATTTAAAAGGTTCTGCCCATTTCTACTTCATGTCTCTGTAATAGGTTTTGCGTCATTTTTATATGAAAATTCACAGAATACCATTGTCAAACAAAAACACAACCTACGTAAGATTTTTACCTAGAAAAATTCCTACTATTTTTTAACACATACCTTAGTAGGATTGATTCATTACAAAAAGAAATGATTATTTAAAAAAAGGAAATTGCATCATCCCCAGCATCATCGATACATCTGAATCACCCTTCTAAACGTCCACGTATTAAATCTCAAGGTTTTTACAAAAGAAGTTACGGACTCTGCAAGAAAATCTATAAAGATGAACAAAAACCATTAGTAGTTCGTTACATATAAAATCTTTAATAGAGTTTTACAGTATTGGTTCCTTCCCGTTTAGCCAATTTTAGACCATATAACCTCTGTTTTTCAGCAACTCTTGATACTTCATAATAATTTTATTCCTTATCCTATAAAAATCATGACTAAAATTGACCATAAGGAATCTAATGGTAATGTAAACAAGGAAGCTATTATATGTGAGTACTGGAAAAATATACTTCAATAAAATGACTACTAAAAAAATAAACTGTACCAAAATGACATAAAATAAATTTAAATAGTATCCTCATATATTGGATTGCATATATTGGATTGCATAAGAGGTATTAAAATGACTAACAAAAGACTGCTCATGTATGTGAGTACTAAAATGTCTACTCGTGTATGTGAGTCATTCATGTACGTATCTAATAATCTCTTTAATAGAAATACTATTAAAAAAAATCAAAAAAATGACTACTAAAAATAAGATTAATAATTTCCTTGAATTTAACAATTTAACAAATTCGTGGAGAACAAAGAGAGTAGCAATGGAGATTCCATGGAGCTTGTTTTGGCAGAGCTTGTGGTAATCTCTTGAGACCACCTTTGAAGATGGGGTTGCTCCCAGTACACCACCATTTTGGAGACTTTAGAGGTGGGAATACTAACCTTAGTTTAGGTTTAAGGATGTGTATATTTTCAGCTAGTTTATTTGCATATATTAGGCTTTATCTATGTGTGTGTGTGTGTGCGTGTGCGTGTGTGTGTATATATATATATATAATTGTAGTCTTAAAGTCTTACGAAAGCGCCACATGTCAAGAGCATTTAATATCTTTTATTTTTTATTTCAAATCTTTTTCAAAAACCTCTTAAAATTCTTCATTTTCTACCATATATGTTTACGCTCCCCAATCTCATTCATCTCCCTTTTTAGTTAATCCCTTCAATAAACCATAAAAAATAAACACACACAGAAAAAAGAAACTCTGATGTTCCACTTCACTCCTCTGACTGTAACAGCGAACAAAAACCTCTCTTCAACTATTAAATTTTCACACTTAAAGAAGTATACAAACATAAGAAATGGCGTATGTGAGTTTGAAAATAAAAGAATTAGAAACAACTTAGCGTTTGATCATATTACTCATGAACCAGTTAACCACTACTACCATAGCAGATCTGTTATCGTCCAAAAATCAATTACATCATATTCATGTGTGTATAAATATGTATATAAGTGTGTATGAGTAGATTATGTGTGTATATTTCTATCAATATCTATATATATGTGTATGGGAAGATTCATAAAAAAAGGAAATTAGTGATGGGGTTTTATGTGCCACGACCAAGAGAGGTGATATTGTCTCATATCGGAGAGGAGATCTGATCGACGGCGTTTCAGATCAACAAAATTATGTTTATCTCCACCCCAAATGGATCAAATGTCCTTTTTTATAAATTTTAGCCACCCAACTTTATTGGCACACAGATCAATAACATAAACATCAACTTCGCCCAGGTGATGTTGAACTTTCACCCTTTTTTATTACTATTTTTAGCATTGGGATTCTTAAACAAGGATAGACGAAGGAGAAAACAAAAGTCTTATTTTTGTTTTCCTAGGGCCTGTCGATTATTTTTCTGGTGGTCGATTTAGAGCTACTAGCATGATTTCCTTTTCTTTTCAGATTTTTGGTAATGATATAGTTTTCATAGATCACATAATTTCTCTCAGGGCCATATATGGTAAAAAGATTGCATGACTAGCAATCACTTAGTTCATATTGTTTAGTTCCATTTTTTTGTGGATTCACAATTGGCAACAAATCATTTAATGATTTTGATCGTGTGCGTTACTGTTTCGTATGATGAAAATCCCATTCCCCTCTCTCTACTATTGATTTTGTGAGATGGACCAAATATTGTATAAGTTTATGTTATGTGATATAATTTTTACTATATTAATTTATTTATTTTGTTTCATTCTTGATGTGTATGAACAAATTTTGGATTCCAATTAATTTTTTGAAGATTTGAGGTGGGCTCCCTAAGGAAGAGGTTACTTCATCTCACCTAAATAATTTTAAGAAGAAATAATAATACCAATATCTAACTTAGGTGGTGTTTGATTTTACCTTTTAGTCTGAATCTTAACCATTTAAATATAAGAGGTAACAAATAGTGTTTATTTTTTAAATAATTAATAAACATTTTCTTCTCAAATTTATTATATGGTGAGATGTATTTCAAATTTTTAATGGTAGGTTAAACTTTTATTCAGGGAATAAAGATTAGAGAAAAGAACTTTTATTCCCATAACAAGAAAAAATTATAAAATCTTATGCTAAGAGTAAGAAAATATATTGTGATGAATAATTGTTGTCTTTTATTTTTTTATCAAAATTATGCAATCGCCTATACATCGCGCAAGTCTGCACCCTTCAACTTTTCATTCTTATTTTCACAAATACAATTTAGATAAAGTCAGCCACGCATCACGTGGCCTGCATGCTAGTATATGTATGATATATGACAGCTTGCATCCATGGGATTAACTACTTGATTTCTATGATTTAATGTATAAATGGGTTTCAAATAGATGTTTTAAAATGGGTTTTGAAAGAAGACAATGTTCATAATACTCTTTTACACATATTGGGTGTAAGATGTGAAGAATAATGGTTATATTACATTAATGGGTTTAGTAATTGAGTCCTTAATGTTTTGAATAAAAAGGGGCATTTAAAAGAAGGTTTAAATGGGTTTTAAAAGTGTTGAAAATTTCATAACACTATTCATGGACATTTTATGAAATAAAATGTGTTAAAAGTGGGTTCTAGTGAAGTAATTATAATTTATATGAAAAGTAGTGTTTTAATCTTGTTTATGTCATTTTGTAAAATAATTTTATGTTTTCCTACGTTACATAGAGGGCTTTACATGTGAAGAAATGATTTCACTTTAAATGGGTATTTTAAAGTGAGTAAACTGATAATAAGAAAATAGTATAGGCTAATGTGTAAATATTGGTAAAAAGGGTGTTAAGATGTGAAAACCCAAAAATAAAGTGAGTTTATCAAATATGTGAAAAATGAGGCTTTAATATATAAAATAAATTAGTGAACTTATATATTAAAGGTGTGTAAAGTGTAAAATGTGAAAGTTGAGTGAGGTACGCTAATGAACAAGTGTTTAATAGTTAAAATATGTTTAAGTGGTGAATTGAAAACTTAAACCACTTTTTGAAAAATGACACTTGTTAAAGGATTAAATTAAAACTTCTGGCAATAAAAAGGGTAAACTGGTAATTTACTTAAAGTGGACCATTTCTATGAATTAAAATGTTGATGAATGTTTTTACACTAGTATGGATAAAAATGAATTAAGTCCAAAAATGTGAATTATTTTTTATATAAAATCAACGTGGATATGAATAAAGGACTTAAAGGAGAAAGTAATAAATTTTCCAAATGTTAATGGAAAAACGGACGGTTAAGTTCGGACTTTTGGCTTCGGTACGTAAATGTGTATTAATATGAATACTGGAATATTATTGAACACATGGAACGGATAATGGAATATTCGAATGATGCCGAAAAAATAATTAAGAAGGGCATGACGTCCCTAGTGGTGAAAAACCCCAACATGATAAGAAACGGGTTATAAAATTGAAATAACCTAACTTGTGTGAATGATAAATTTTATGATTAATGTATTGTGGAAGACTAAATTGAGAATAATGACGATTGTCCTGGATAAGTCAACACAATTGTCAACTTGGGGCTCGGACTACGAGGTGGTCTCAACTTTGAGATTTTCAGGGTGGTAGGGTTGGTCACAATTAAAATCCGTGTCACAAGACGACTCATCGTCACTCCACGTGGGTGCAACAATGGGTTGACTGGGGGGAACTCCGACTCTCTCGCATACCCAAATTCAATTTAGCGTTGTTCAAGTCGTTAGAGAGCTTAATTTTTATATTGAGTAGCTTTCTCTTGTTCGAGAATAAACTTTTTCAAAAGGTTTTCAAGAGCGGATGTGGATGATTGTAGTGAACTTATGGCGGATGGTGGAGGTGGACACAACTCGCTATTGACACCAAGAAGTGGAGAATACTCATATGAAGTGTGTGGAGCGGGGTCAAGTTGTTTATACACGAGAGGATAGCCTTTGTGAGATACAAAAGGTTGATAATCATGGGTAGCTTAGTAAGGGGACTGATCGGGATGGGGTGCACTAGGTTGTCATGATGACTGTTGGAACATGTGAGAATCCACAACACGGGGTTGGGATTCGCATTGCGTGGGAAGGTGATCAATTCTCCACGAAGAATTTGGTTGCTCACACCACTCAGTATTAGATATGTCGTGATAATAAGCTAGAGTGGGTTTCGAATTAGTGTCATATGGATACACAGATTCCATGGTAGGTTCGAATGGATAAGGAAGGTACGGACACTCATGGGACATGTGATTGGCGTGGGAACAATAGGTTCACAGCGAATACGGGAAATGGATAAAGTAGTCCCATAAAGGATGTTGTTCGGCTATGGCGGAATGCATAGTGAAGAAAAAGGTTTCTCCAAAAATATTTTTGGCTTTTTAATTTATTTTTATTTTAAAAAAAAGAAAGAAAATATTTTTTGGGTTTTGAATTTTGAAAAAGAAGGAAAATATTTTTGGCATGTTTTAATAGAAGAAAAAGGATGATTTTTTTTTTTTTTTTGAATTTTTGAGAAATAAGGAAAATAAAAAATGTTTTTGGAGTTTCTTTTTTAAATAAGAAAAAGGATGGAAAGTATTTTTGAATTTTTGAAAATAGATAAAAGTGGACTCAGTATGAAACACACACTAACAGAGCACACAAAAACCGACTACCATAGGATTTGAATTAGGATCCTACAAGCAGAGGAAAATCCTAACTAGTGCGTAGCTAATTTTTATCTTCAATTAAGTGATTGGGTAGTCAATTTTTTAACTAATCAAATGGCGAGAAAATCACGGAGTCTTATACATCGCCTTTGGAAAATGAGCTCCTACTTGGCTTGCTAGTTGGTTAATTTTAATTATATGATGGAACGGGTTAACAACCAGGTAGAATAAAGTTATTGAGTCGAGTGATGAAATCCCTTCTCATTTTAGTGACCCGGCTTAGGCCTTTAGTCCAATTAATTCATCAAACCATTCAAGGTAAGACTATGTAAAAATAAAGTCACATAAGAGCATATAGTCAAATAATAAATGGACTCGCTAATAGGAGATGCACGAGGGATAAAGAAATGTAGCTCCTACGGCTTTTACACACGTAGGGTGAAGACCGAATTGAGGTTCGCCTAACTTCAGTCGTCCCCGGGTGTCCGACAAACCCAAAATAGAGAGGCTTCTAATTTACTTCAACAACGCTCTCTCTCAAATTTATCTCGTTTCCTTTTCGCTCTTTTTTGTGTTTGTTAATTCAATTATTACAAATAATTGGTGTCTCGCTACACCAAATCTGTCGAATTGTCAAGGTCAATGACCGTGACAATTCTGGGTGAAATAAATTTTTTTGTCACGGTCAATGACCGTGACAAGTTCGTTAGAATTATCATGATCATGTCACGGTCAATGATCGTGACAATTTTGGACATAATTGAAAAAAAATCTACTGGGCAATATGGTCACTGCCACTACCCAGCAGTATATTTGTACCTGTTATAGCAGCGTTGTACCTGTTCAAACATCATATATCCAAATAAACTAGAGATAATGCAAATATACATTCAAAATAGAAACAATATGCATCAAGATATAATCCAAATATAATTCAAATGTACCAACTTAAAAACAATTCAAATGTACCAACTTAAAAACAATACAATTCAATTCAAATAATGTCACTACATGTCTTGGGTAAGGTTAAGTCCGAGGAGGTGAGTATGCCACACGATATACGAATTGACACACCCACTAATATACATCGTGACGCATTGTTCGTGCAACCACAACGGGGAGTTCTCCTTCTCGGGTATCACATATGTGACGAGAACCTTAGACTCGATGTCTTGAAGCTTGCGTCCCCGAACTAGTCCACCCTGGACGATATTTGGGTCCATCAACCCCCGCCCTATCCGCTGGCCATAAAATATGTCCAGTATAAACACACTCGGCCAACCAAGTGTAGACATCGGTCGGTCGAAGGGAGCCAAATAGGGAAGTGGATCATCAAAGTTCACACGTGTCGGCGATGAAGCAGCAAGGTCCACATCCCCGTCCTCCCGCACCTCCTCCACCACCACCTTCTCTTTCCCTTTCTCCTTGCGTTTTTCGCCTCCCAACGAACGCTTCATGAATGAGAACGTATCTTGGACCGTCGCCTCCAAACGGGACGGCTTCGCATCATACGAGTCCACCGTTCGAGACAACCCGATGTCGCTCGTATCCAATCCGATGATCCTAGATTTAGACACCCGTGAGCTCACCCCCTTGTCCTCCCCTTGTGATCAGAGCCAAGCACTTGGTTGAGTGCGTCTGTGGAGCGACTCGTGCACTTCCTTAAGCTTTGCCTGAAACGACAAAACGCACATGATTTGTAAAATAACTAAATTAAAAAATTATAAAGTAATTAACAAAAAGTAAATTGTCAGATTACTTAAAATCGTGGTCGCGACGCTCGAGGACACCTCCTTGTCCTTCCTCTTCTTCGTTCGAAGAGCCATATAAGTATCGAGCCTATGTGGCCTACCCCCAGGGCCACTCCCTGACCCCTGAAATAAAATAAAGTAAAATTAGTATCGGCCCCGTAAAGTAAAATAATATATTTCTGTAGTTATAGAAAAATTAAATCTTACCATCATCCTATGCTCCACCTCGGCGTAAAACGTCCGGTCAGAGTAGTGCACGTCCGTCTTTTTTGCCTGATTTTCCCTCCTTGATTGGCGAGATGCCAATTGTCGCTCCCCGTTCTCATTGTCGATGAACTTTTGCCATTATGCCAATGAGATCGGCTCCTTCGGCAGGACGGATTCACGCCTTTGGATAATGGACTCTCGTGTCTTCCCAAAGTATCGGGTCCACATATTTTTCTTCCACATCTTGTGTTTCTCCCTCAACTTCTCCAAGACGAAATCGCGTAGCTTTGGATCCAGGATGAATTGTTCATGTTCAACAAATACAATGTTAGTTGCAAATAAATATAAATATAATTATAAAATGAAATTGAAATTGAAATCGAAATTGAAATATTCATATGAATATAAATATAAATATAAATATATTACCTGTAGTGCCACCCAAATAGTTAACTTGAGCCCATATGGCACCTCCTTCCAACTAATGTAACCCGGGCCGATGATCGTCTTTACCAGCTCGAGGGATCTCGCTAATAGCCCCGACTTGTTCTCAATGGCCATCCCCAATTTTCCATATTTGGGGAGCCTAGGGGACTAGGAGCCCTCGTTGCCTCCTCTACCACCGAGCCCAGACGACATCATCATAACAAGCATCATCATCCTCGCCTTAATACCTGAAGGAGACATTTGCGGTAAAAAATGTTATTAGTACATATCAAAATGAATTAAAAGAAAATATGCAAATATGTACAATTACTACAAATAAAAATGAATTGTTACTGTCAAACACCACACACACACATACACGCGCACATTCACACACAAACACACGCAGCCCCCCACCACCCACCCACCCATCCCTTCCCCCTTCCCTCCCACACCCTGCCCCACACCCTTCCCCCACCCCCCACCCCATCCCCTACCCACCACACACACACACACACACACATATGTAATTTCAAGTATGTTTCATTTAATTATCATACTATATATATATTGTTCGATATACAAACTAATTTTCAAAAAAAGTTGAAAAATCCCACCTCCATATGGACAATAATCCAGTGGTCGTGCCACTTTTAAAACTAACCAACCCAACATCGATCCACTATAATCCAACAGCAATGTCAACAACAAATGTGTATCCCGTACTCCTTCTAATTCATCTACTCAATTAATTACTTTCATCAATTAAACTAACAATTAAAGTATACAATTATTAATTTACTAATTTACAATGAGGGGCAATCCTACTTTCATAATTAATCATATATTAATTTACAATGAGGGGCAATCATATATTAATTTACTAAAAAAATTAATAAACAATCAATTCGTTTACAAGGGACATTACGCACAAACACGCACACTACACACACATATAAATACACACGAAAATACATACACACGCGCACGCACATTCACACACACACGCAGCCCCCCACCCTACCCCACCACCCACGCACCCATCCCTGCCCCTCCCCCCAACCGTGCCCCACCCCCTTACCCGACCCTGCCCCACCCCTTTCCCCCACCACACACACGCACACACACACACAACACTACACACACATGCACACACACAATAGCCTCCCCACACTGCCCCACCCCCTTCCACCACCCTGCCCCACCCCCCTCCCCACCTCCCACCCACCACACACACACGCACACTCACACACACATATGCACATATATATACGCACACACACACACACACATATATATATATAAATGGAAGAGAGAGAGAGAGAGAAAGTAACCTGAAAGTAGAGAGGGATAGGGAAAGCATTGTAGAGAGAGAGAGACAAAAAAGGAGGGAAGAATCGGTGGGGGAAAAAAAGAAGGGGAAAGGGTTTTTTACTGAGACATTTGTCACGGACGTGTCATGGTCGTTGACCGTGACAATATTATAAGGATTGTCACGGTCATTGACGGTGGCAAGTACAGTTGTCACGGAAAAAAATGTGTGTTTTTTTGTCACGGTCGATGACCGTGACAAGGCTAGCCGCTGGAAGGGTGCCAATTTACCCATTTTGGTGTAGTGTCCAAAGCACCACTAAAAAATGTACAAGGCCTCAATATCCTATTACAAGCAATCTATGTAAAATAAAAATTTATATATATATGAACAAATGTACAAGTCTTCAAAACGCTCCTAACTCAAAAAGTTGGCAACGACACTTTGTGAAAAGTCAATCGCCAAAGTTTAAGCAAAAGTCCAACGCTTAAAAAAACAGCAATGGCGCCATTTAATAACATGCCTTTTCGGTATATGTCGTTGTAGAGTAAAGACGGTTAATCAAAAATCCCTTTTGGTACCTACAAACACACTAGAATTATATATTGGCAAGTAAGGAGTCAATTCGCGCTTTTTAATGTGGACAAGAGCAAGTTAAAGACAATGTATGATTGTTAAAACAATTTTGAAGGGATATTTATACTACTAATTATGAACTAAAATTAAAACTGCACTAATAAATAAAGAAAATGATAAAGTGAGCTAAATATGAGAAGAAAATAATTATGAGATAATTCAAGAGATAAAATATCACCACTTAACCTAGTTATTTTGATTAATTAGTTTGTCTATTTGAAATATCCCAAAACATATATAAATTGACAAATCAACTTTTGTTGCAAATGTAAAGTTACACGGAGGTTAGGAAGGCTAGGAAAAAGGTAATCGGTAGGGGACTGAGTTAGGCTCTTTTAACCGCGTCACTGCCACATTTGATGTACTTGACCACTTATTTGTAGTAATTGCCTCGAATTAAGCTTATTTGACACCGTAAACGCTTATTGACCTACAAAACAGTCAAATACCAACATAAGTACGATTTTACCGAGAACTAGCAAGTAAAATACGTCTATTTGGGATATAAATATAACACGTTTGGGTGCTTATCAGTTACTATGATAGAAAATTGAATGCTCCCATTATACATTCAAATTGATTTTAATTGTTATTTGGCTACTAAGGTGAAAAATTTCTACATGGTTATCGCATTTTCTTTATAGACATTTGACTTCAATGGATTGAAGACTTTACAGTAGAAAAATATGGTCATGGGGCTTCCAAAAATTGATTGTCCTTCACAAGTTTGTGAGGAATGTGTTGTTTTCAAACAACATCGTGATCACTTCCCAAAAAAGAAAGCATGGAGAGCTACAAAGGCATTAAAGGTGGGCCATTTCGATATTTGTGGCCCCATAACTCCGAAATATAATAGTAATAAAAGGTACTTTACTACATTTATGGATGATTATAGTTAAAGAACATCGAATCTATTTTTGCAGGAAAAATCTGAAGCTTTTTTCGCTTTCAAAAGTTACAAGGCTCTTGTTGAGAAAGTAATTGGGGAAGTTATTAAAAAATTCGAATTGATCATGGTGAAGAATACAACTCATGAGAATTTGTTAATTATTGTGAGACACGTGATATCAAAAGACAACTTATAACATCCTACACGTCGTAGCAACATGTCGTGTTCTAGAGGAAAAACTAGACAATCTAAAATATGGTGCGGAGCGTGTTGGAAAGAAGAAGAGTTCCAATGAGTTTCTGGCTCGAGGTAGTCAATTTGAGTGTTCATGTATTGAATAGAAGTCCCACACTAATTGTCCCAAATATGACACTTGAAGAAGCATGGTCCGGACGAAGACCATTCGTCGTCCACTTTATAATTTTTGGATGCTTAGTGTATTAGCACGTCCCGAGTGAAAAGAGGAAAAAGATCGATGGCAAAGGAGAAAAATGTATATTTCTCGGTGTTAGCGAACATTCAAAATCCTATAAATAATATAATCCCATCACTAAAATGATCATTGTTAGTCGAGATGTTGTATTTGATGAAGAAATGACATGGATATGGACTATTAATAGTTTGGGGCAGCAGATTCCAGCAAGTTTTAATGATGATAAAGAAGAGGGAAGTCACCAATTTATAAATGATGAATAACAGTCCTCAGATTCTATTATCACCAACTTATAAAGTCCATCGGCTCTAATATCCCCATTTGATGGACAACCATCAATTTCATCCATAGAAGAACACGCTGATATTAAAAATGGGGAGTGATACTAACGCACCAAAAGAAGGCCAACATGGGTGGAAGAATATAAGTAAGTAAGGTGGTACATTCCGATGATAATTAATTAGGTCACGTAGATCTCTATGCAGATTATGATCCGATTACATTTAACGAAGCAATTAAACAACTAGAGTGGTAGGATTCCATGAAAGAAGAGATTAATTCTATCGAGAAGAACAATACATGGGAGTTAATTGATCTTCATTCGGTCATGAGTTTATTGGTGTCAAGTGGGTGTACAAAACGAAGTTAAATTATGAGGGGAAAGTCGATAAATACAAAGCAAGGTTGGTCGTAAAGGGGTATAAGCAATAACAATGTATTGACTACGATGAGGTATTTGCTCCAGTGTCTAGAAAAGACACTATAAGAATGATATTGGCTTTGGCTGCACAAAACTCGTGGCATATATTTCAGTCTGATCTAAAATTAGCATTTTTGTATGGATATTTACTAAAAACGATGTATGTCGATTAACCTCCCGAATACATGACACAAAGGAGTGAGCAGAAGGTTTATCAATTACAAAAGTCCTTATACGGACTAAAATGGGCACCAAGATCTTGGTATAGTCGTATTGAGGCATACTTCATGAATGTAGGCATTCAAAAATGCTAATATGAGCCTACGTTTTTTATAAAATCCTAAAGTGGTGGGAAGTTTATTTTTGTGTGCCTGTATGTTGACAACTTGATCTACACGGGTAGTGACCCCATGATGTTTGAAGAGTTCAAAAGGTTAATGACGATCGAGTTTGAGATGTCTGATCTCAGGATGATGCACTATCTATTTAGTATGGAAGTGGTACACTCTAATATAGGAATTTTTATATCATAGAAGAAATATGCCAATGAGATTTTAAAGATATTTCATATAAAAGATTGCAACCATGTTCGTACGCCAATTGAAGTTGAAGTGAAGGTAATAAAAGATCCTCCTGAAAAGAAGGTGAATATCACACTGTATATACAAATTGTGGGAAGTCTCATGTATTTGACTGCAACCAGACCTGATACCATCCATGATGTCAACGTTATCGGTAGATATATGGAAATTTCGAAAGACATGCATATTCATGGCACTAAGAGAATTCTACGGTATCTAAAAGGCATAGTGAATCTTGGAATTTTATATAAGAAAGGAGTAGTGTCAGGTTTGATCAATTTCACTGATAGCGATTATAGAAGAGATCGTGGTAATAAGAAAAGCACCTCAGGCTATGCGTTCATGATTGGATCAGGAGAAATCTCATGGTCATAAAAGAAACAACAAATTGTTTCACTATCCACCCCCAAAGCAGAATTCATTACCGTAGCATCATGCACATGTCAAGCTAGATGGATAAGACAATTGCTTAGTGATGTGCACTTTTATCAACATGGTAGCACTCGAATCTATTATGACAACTGCTCAGCTATCAATTTATCAAAATATCTTGTTCAACATGGGCGAAGCAAGCACATTTATATGCGGTACCATTTTTACGGGATCTTATCAAGGAAGGTAAAATTAATCTTTTCCACTGTAGGAATAAGGATCATGTTGAGGATATTTTACGAAAGCCCTTAAATTAAAGAAGTTTAAGAAGCTTCAAAAATTACTCAGAGTTTTTTAGTTTGAAGATGTGAGTGCTTCATAAATTGGTATTACCAACATTCAGTTTAAGGGATGGTGTTAAAATTTCAGTTTTATATTTGAATAAGTCACTGTATGACCTAATCTTTAGGAGTCTATTTATTGTAGTCTCTAAGAGTAGTGCAATAAGTTTGTTAGTAGTCAAGTTTTTCAGTAATTAGTTCCTAATTTTATTATAAGATAGTTCGTATGAAATTATTTAAGTGGATGAATGGTATTGAATATATTAGTTCCTTTTTCTCCCAGTTTTATTTACTGAGTATATTCTTTGTTTTATTCTCCGTTTTGTAAATATTTTGATATCAAAGCCAAAGTAGAAATTCTCATCACCTGTAGGTTAGCAATACTCTACTCCGTCAACAGTTTAGTCTACCACTCCAAATCCGAGTCATCAAACTTAATAAATCATTGTTAATCTAACATTACCACCTCCGGCTACCAAGGAATCCCAAGAAAATGATAAGAAGCCCAGTGGGTTCTCCGATTTAGGGAATCCTACATGTAAAAAAATGACGTCCAGATTTTAAATCCCGTTGTTTTTCTCTCATAAAGATGACTGTGGGAGTTTAGGGCTCAGACAACTGGAAGAAAGTTAGTCATGTTATAAAGGACGAAGTGTGGGAACAACTTTGCAAGAGTTTTACATTAACACACGATTTAAAGGCAAGGGTTCTTTCCTAAGTAAGTAATCACATAAAGCCTATCGAAAGAAACTTTGGAAGAAATTTTTCCCAAAGAGGGCATCAAGTTTTGATATTTTAGGGTTTAAAGATAGAGTTACCCTAAATGTTTAAATGCCCGTTGACCAATTGAAAAAATTCTTGGAGAATGAGGCCCGTAAGGACAAACTGACCGAGAGGGAGACAAATAAAATGAACAAGGCAAATAACGTTGATGTTCGCAAATTTGGGACAAAATCATATGATGATCCGAAGGGGTAAATAGGTGAACATGACCAAGAAGACTTCGAAAAAAAGGTAAAACCCCTAATCAAATCAACTTGTACTTACATGTCCGAAAGGATAAAGCGACCAATAAATTCTCGAGCAAATTGGCACTGGTTCTGGTGAGTTTGAATTTAGTTATCATACATATACACATTATAATCAAATAATCCTAAAATCATAGTCATATATGTAATATTATTTTACATAAATGATCAATGGTTGTCGAGTAATTTGTTTGAGTGCAACCCCTATGACATTGAATTAGATGCCCTATACAAGACATTTGGGAAGGAAAAAATGGGGAGGATAAGAGGGGTGGGATCACATATGCCAAGTAACAAATTACAGTACACTACAAATCTATTGGACAAGATCTCTTTATCGAGGAGTCACGTGTTAAGCCAGGCGGAAGAATAAGTCAGGATCAAAGGAGAGGTGTCAAAACTTAGTGGGGAGGTGGACTTGGTATTATTGAAGAATGAAATAAAGGGGTTAGCCTAATAGTTTAGTCAATAAAAACATGGTTTACACTTCCAAATTCCTTTTCAGATATTCCCCTTTCCTACGCCTTAAGGTTTCTCCTCCCAAGTTCCTACTCCTGTAATATTTTATGGATCACCGTTGTCCATGCATGGTGACTATGAGAAGAGTATTATACAACATAATTGTCCAAAACTAGGGTTGTTGTTATGCGCACACTCATTTTCATAATTGTTGAAACACCTGTCCATGGTCTCCCTTCGGAGTTGTGTGAGGCTCAGATATTGGTTGACAAAACATACTTGGATTGGGATAGGAGATTGTGAATGTTGACTCTAGTAAAGGGCATGTGTCAAAATCATATAAAAATTGTTATATTATCTAACCAGTTTCTTTATTGGTCAGGATTAAGCAATGAACAATGTTTTATTTGCGAACAAGTTTGTAATGTTTTAATTATGTGGGATATATGTTGACATCATAAGTTATTCTAATTTTAATTTTTCGAGGTATAATGGCATCTTCATTTGTTGGGTTTTATATCATAATTATTGAATGCTTGGGAATGAATTTAAATTAATTTTCTTAAATTATAAACTGAGAGTTCTTGTATGCAACATGACATTCTTTTCAACCTATTTATACAGGTGACTTGAATTTTAAAGACTATTTAATGGTTTTTCCACAATACAAAGAGTGTATGAGAGAGAGTAATAGAGTCTCTGATAATCATGTAAAGGGCATTCGTGAATTTATTAAATATGCAAATAGAATTCTTAACACTGACAATATTTCGTGTTAGTATACCCATTGTATGAAAAAAAAATTAAAGTCTTTAGAAGACTTTGAGTTTCATTTACTAAGGCGGGATACATCACAAGACTATAAAAAATGTACATTCCACGGCAAAAAGGAATGTACCGTGTGTTTCGGAAGAACTACTTGTACCCGACAACATAACGGAACCCCACTGGGTTAAATGGTGAATGATTTTCCACCACATCGTCCTTTGACCAACCTAAATGACGAGGCTTAAGGAGTCCACCACCATCA
The DNA here is from genome assembly GCA_949130495.1 of Sambucus nigra. Lineage (NCBI taxonomy): Eukaryota > Viridiplantae > Streptophyta > Magnoliopsida > Dipsacales > Adoxaceae > Sambucus > Sambucus nigra. The sequence continues at coordinate 669,871,507 of OX422207.1, read as the reverse complement.
AAATCACCAACCTATGGATACAAATAACGTGCATTATGACAAAGTCAATGAACAAGTTGATGCTGAATTACCCAAAGATCGAGAATACATACGTTTTAAAGTTAATGCGGCTAGACCTTTGTATAAAAATTACAAAAAATATCATTCAGTATTGTATGCAATGATCGGTTTACATAATTTGAAGAGTCAATTTAATTTTCCGAGCAATAGCAGTCCTGAAATTCTTAAGTGAGTTAAAGACATTCTCCCGAAAGATAACACATTACCAGATAGTTATTCGAGCATAAAGAAGAGCTTAAAGGGTTTGGGTTTGAAGTACAAATATATTCATGCATGTAAGTACCATTTCATATTGTACCTCAACAAACATGAACCTAAGGACGGGTGTTTTGTATGCAATAAACCAAGATATATGGTTTGTGGGAGTGGAAAAGACAAACTTGTAAAATTTCACAAGTGCTCGGAAGTTCCACATACAGTATTGAAGTATTTTCCCCTCAGACCATGGTTAAAAAGATATTTCACTATATCGTGGATAGCAAAGCCATAACATGGCACGCTCGAGCCGAGGTGGGTGGGAATCTCACGTGTCATCTGATTAATTCACTCATATGGTAGTTTTCAAAGGCCCTGAATTTCCAAAGGAACGATGCAATATTTATCTGCATTATCAATCGACAGGTTTAACGCTTTCGGTAATTTAAGTACTAATCAGAGTTATTGGATAGTTCTCATAGCACCTTTAAGTATCCCGCTAACATTGTGCATGTGAAAAGAGTTCACATTATTATTGCTGTTGATACCCAAGCCAAAGGCTTTCGATGACAATATTGATATTTTCTTATCCCCGCTAATCCAAGAACTTAAAAAGTTATGTGATGAAGGCATGAGTGCAATTAAGTCTCATAAGGGTGAAGAGTTTATACTTAAAGCAATGGTGTTGTGGGTGATCCACGACTTTCATTCATATGGGGCCTTGTTTGATTACAATGTCCTTGGTTATTATGGATGTCCCATCGGTGGGGAGGAGACTAAATCCACTTGGTTACATCATAGTGGTATGATGAGTTAGGTCAGTCATCGTTGATTTCTGGCGAATAATAACCCTTTTGGAGACAAAAAGTCTAACTTTTTACCTGTCAGCCACGAGCGTAGAATGAAACTTTCTAGTCTTTTTAATTATCAAATCGAGGAGAAGTTCAAGGCTACAATTTAAAGGGAATAAGTTTTTAGATAAACACCCTCAATTTGCAGGCCAGAAGCCTAAAGTTAGGTAGGATCTGAAAGATCCTAGTAGAATGAAGGCAAGGTCGAGACGGTCAATCTTATTTTACTCGTCATACCGATTTGTGACACCCCGACTATTCTAACCACGGGTGATCAGTCCTTTATTAAAACAAATAAGAATCTCATATGGATCATCCTTAGCATCACTGTTGAAAACTTTTTTATTTACTAACCACATATGTTAAATTAAGCGTGTGTCAAATTTTAGCTTTCATTAATAACAACATGCGAAAATTAAATACGATAACCAAACCATCCATGCAGTAATACACTATGACTCCATAACAAGATGAATAACCAAATAAGTAATACTGAATAAACCATCGGTTCTCAATATAAAAATCCAACTATGAGTCTATGAAATAAAACTAAATCCAATAATACATATATTGATACCACTAAATAAATGAAATAGTTGAAGGGGCGACATGCCCAAATAAAATAACTGGAACTGAATCCTACTCTAGGAATGAAGCAACTGAAGCGTCTAATCCAAATCCTGCAATCATCCATAAGTGTTGCATCTACGCATCCCTGGAACAGATTATCAAGCTTGGCATCCTTGTGGCTGAACACCTAAAAGGTTTTGAAAATATTTTTGCAAACGGGTCAGAGCCCAAAACATTTAAAATTATTTAGCAAGTATTTATCACAGTTTAATATCAATTATTGATTACATATGTTAGTTCAATGTACACTCTTTTGAGTTCCTCACCTCTTAACTAATGTGCACACCTAATGTATCCTACCTATCTATGCTATCCCAACTAGGTCTCCTCAAACTATCTATCCACTAACAGATTTGTCTCCTTGGGTAAAGATCTCTTTAACTTCTCTCGTATCGCCCATACAGTATACTATCGTGACACTAATAATTAACATGTCTCGTATGTTATCATTAACTATAATTAACATCTCACTTATGTTATCATTAAACCATTTTATTAAGTTGCTCTACTTAAATCATCTTTTAGATATACATTATCTAACCTTACTACCATCACAGACTAAGTAGTTTACCTCATACTTAAATCACTTTTATATATACACTATCTATCCTTACTGCATTACATACAGGTAGGATAATCACATTTGTGTATATATATATCACACCTCATATATACAACTATTACATCTCCCGAATGACCCCTAGTGATGCGGCATACTTTGCTATCAAGTCCACGTATCCCACATACCAAATCAAGGACTACTGGTTCGGCATGTCTCCTCGAACCCAAATAAATCAACACACAATGGAGGTGAACATAGTTCCAAGCCTATGGGTAACGCACATACCTAACGTACCCATTTTACCGTCAATACTATCGTACACTCAGATAGTTATTGTACCTAGGTTCTATGTTCTGGTGCACAAATTCAGACCTCACTGGAATCCTCAAGGTGGGATCGCCTTCTGTGCGGAACCTCCCGTGATAGCAGGTAGCGTAGGTATGTTCATACATATAAGAAATCACAATATAGGCATACACGCAACATATCCATATGTCGCATATAGGCACACACAACCCACATATATAATCTATATAAGTATACACACAATCTATAAATATGAGAGTGCGCTTTTGTTCAAACAAAAAAATTATTTAATTAAACTCAGTTTTTCAATTAAATCCTAAAATATGCATCTAGGTGTGATTGAAGACAATATAATCATGCAAGAACATTCAATCACAAACAAATACACAAATGAGGAAAAATCCCCTAAAGGGGCAAAACCTTTTATTTTCACTATAATTTGTAAACAACGATTTACACGGATTATGCATAAAACAAGAGTAACATAAGAAATACGCTCAAGTGTCGGTTCCGATGTCGTCGGCTAGAATTTCCCGCAAGAACTCCAGATGGGCAGCAATGGAAAAGAGTCGGCTTCTCCACAAGTTACTCCAGATGAGTAAAAACGATCCTTTGAAGGTTTAAAGATTCACACATATATATAGGAATGGTTTTGTGAATATAAAAGGCATGAAACCTTAAAAACTCGAAGTCTATTTTCTGGGCTGTAAATCGCAGAAACGTGTACGAAAAAGACTTCAAAAATGTGCAGAATGGGTACGAATATTTATACGAAAATCGAGGTGGCGACGGCGTTCGAACGACATAGGCATGTCGCTCGAACGAGCCACGTGTGGCTCGAACGAGATCGCGCGACATGCTCTTGTCACTTGAATGACAGAGTGATGTCGTTCGAACGAGCTCGATGACCCAAAAAGTTCGCTTCGACACTTGGAAAAATTTATGCTTTTGTGTTAAAAACAAATCAGACTTCGAAAAATATTTTCTAAAACATTCCCAAATATTTATGCAAATATTAAAAACTTCAATAAACCATTTTACCAATAACGCGAAGTGGAGTAGTGGGAACGGTTGAGCAACACGTCGCATGAGGCATGATGCACGTGTGAAGATGGTGGATGCATGGATTCAGATCAAGGGAGTTGTGGATGATCGTGTTGACATGCCGAATGTAGCGGTATCAGACATACCTACTGTGATCTAGGACAAATAGAAAATACCTAGATTCTACCCCGGACATCTATAAAATTATGTCCTTACAAATCTCCCCTTATGTATATGTCGATACATACATAAAAAAAATCCGAATTATGCTATCTCCGTAAAGCAAATGACAGTTAAGATAATATCCCCATTAAACCCTCAAACTGAGAATATTAACTGACATGTCGTCAATCAAACTTCAACATCTTCAAATCTTAGCTTTTCAGAAGCTCTCAAAGCTTTTCTCATCAGGGTGTGCAATCCAATAATCATCAATTTTGTACCTACACACATGAGATAAAGTAGATACCCGTGACACGCAACAGATTGAAATATAATGTCATGCACAAATCAAAGATCAATTAAGCTTAAGCAAATTATTGATAAATCAACCAAACAAAGCTCCCCCACAATTCATTCTCCCCCTTTTTATGATGTCCCCAAATAGAAGGATATGAGAAGCACAAATAAATGCAAATGGATAATGTCACAAGGTAATAAACTTTCTGTTTTTGAATTTTTCACACAAGATATACAACAAAGAATCACGCCATGAAAGAACACAAAAACAACCAAGTCAATGATAGCGGAAATGTAGGGGTGTGAGCAAATTCGATAGGAGAATCAATGCACACAAACATAACACATGTGCACGATGAATATCGGATACTCCTAACGAATAAACTCAACATCTTCCTTAGGTGTAAAAGGATGGAATTATAAGAAATTGACTCAATCAAATCAGCAAATCAAAGCTTAAAGTGATTTCCACACCAATAACGTCCAAAACTATTTAATATTTTTTCAGGACTTTCAAGGAAGTGCAAACCCGTTTAAATTCTCCAACCAAACTCCCTCATGCATACTTTCTTTTAGAGGTAATCTAAATTCTCAAACATTGGAGAATTGATGGTGAAACCTAATCGCCCATATTCGGCATGTATTGCTTTTTATTGCCTTTAAATTGTTTCGGGCTCTTTTAACCTCTTTAGACCCTGGATAATTAAAATACCTCAATTTTTTAGGTCCGATTTAACGGTGGCTTAGATTTCGCAAAGGCCAAATGAGAATCTTTCGCATCCCTTTTTCGTTTTAAAATACCACACAATCTCACCAAACGATTTTTACATGCATTCCAATCTTGTCAAATTTTATCGCATATGGTTCGTTGTATAGACATAATTGAGATGGAAACACGCAAGCCAATATGTGGTAGACAAGTACAATAATCAAATAAAGTTGTGCATGTGTGCAATAAAGGAGATAAGGATCCAAACATGTAGAAAGATATCACCAATCACATCTCAAAGACTCCAAACAATGTAAAGCACATGGATGCAATGATGTAGCGTTCAAATCACTATCAAACAGTCACGTGAAAAATGGAAATGGAAGTTATGACTCGGCTATCTTAAATGCTCATCCATAAGAGGTGTAAACAAAATAAAAAATATTTTTGTGCTTTTCTAAAAAATTTATAAAAAGAAAATCTTTTTGGATTTTTCGAAAAAAATATTCAAAGCAAAAAAAAAATAATACAAATGATACAAACTAGCAATAGGAATCATACGATATGAACATTACAATGCATCCTATCCTAGACACGGACCATCCCCTCAATCAACTGTGCAAATTCCTAAAGACTTCCTAAGACTCTCGAATCTAAGGGCATCTAAAGGTTTCATGAAAATATCGACTAATTGAAGGTCAGTAGGTACGAAACTCAGGGATACGACTTTTTCCTTAACTAACTGACGTATAAAGTGCTCACGTATCCTGTTGTGCTTTGTGCGCGAATGTTAGACCGAATTACGAGATATGTGTATCGCGCTCATATTATCACATGAGATGGTCATGGTGTCTTGTGAAATCCCATAATCCTCCAATATTTTCTTCATCCACAAGAGTTGCGTGCAACAACTCCCGACGGCGATGTACTCAGCCTCCGCAGTGGACAAAGAGATGGAGTTTTGCTTCTTGCTCATCTAGGAGACTAGAGCAGAACCAAAGTAGAAACACCCACCATAAGTGCTCCTACAACCATCTATGTTCCCGACCCAGCGGACAGACGGTCATCAGTATCAAAGGAATAATAAATACCGTAGGAAAGAGTCCCACTCACGTATTTGATAATAAGTTTTAGAATGAGTAAGTGTGACTCTTTTAAGAATACCTGATATCGTGCACAGACTCCAACACTAAAGGCTATGTCGAGGCGACTGGCAGTCAAGTAGAGAAGACTACCTATCATACTTCGATACAAGTTTTGCTGTACGTCCTTGCCTGAAGTGTCTTTACTAAGCTTGGTAGAAGTACTCATAGGTGTACGTGCATGCTTAGCGGAGTCTAAACCAAATTTCTTCGCTAGGTCTCTAGCATACTTGGATTGGGAGATGAACATCCCATCCTCTAGCTGACGAACCTGGAGATCAAGGAAGAAAGTAAGCTCACCGACCATGTTCATCTCAAACTCACTTTTCATCTCCTCCTCAAAGTGGTGAGCATGCTGGGAGCACATGGATCCAAAGATTATATCGTCCACATAGACCTGGGCAATCAAAATAGCATCGTCATCTCTCCTGACGAACAACATCATATCAACTCCCCCTCTCTTGAAGTCACGGGCTAAGAGATAGGAAGTAAGCCTCTCGTACCAAGCACTGGGTGCTTACTTCAAACCATACAAGGCTTTCCTCAGATAGTAGACATGCTCCGAGTGCTTAGGGTCTTCAAATCCTTTTGGTTGTTCCACGTAAACCTCCTCCTGTATAATGCCATTTAAAAAGGCACTCTTGACATCCATCTGATATAGCTTGAAGCGCAGATGACATGCAATGGCGAGTAGTAAGCGAACGGACTCAAGCCTCGTAACAGAAGCGAATGTCTAATCAAAGTCTACACCCTTTATCTATGTGTAGCCTTGAGCAACCAACTTAGCCTTATTTCTAATAATAGTACCAGTCTCATCCATCTTGTTTTTGAAAATCCACTTAGTACCTATCACATTAGTCTCACTAGGTCGGGGACTAATTCCCAGACATCATTCTTTCTAAATTGAAGCAACTCATCCTGCATTGCAGAGATCCAGTGTTCATCCTGGAGTGCTTCTTTATAGTTCTTGGGCTCGACTTTAGATGTGTAGCAGACATGGCTAACAACATTCTCTAGCTAAGCACGAGTCTTGACCCCTAGGGTGGGATCTCCTAGGATAGAAGTAGGATCATGACTCTTGCGAACCCAAGCAGGTGTGTCCCCTAGAATAGGAGTAGGGTCCACCCTGGATGTGGGAGACATATTGGGATTATCAAAGATGAGTGTGTCATCCTCACTCAAATGGGTGGAGTCAACAGTCGTCGATGGTTTGTCGTCTTGAAAAGTAACATTTATCGACTCCATCACTTTAGAGATCTTCAGGTCAAAAAATAGGTATGCTCTACTATTTGATGAATATACTAGCAATATTCCCTCGTCACTTCGAAGGTTGAACTTTCCTAGTTGCTCTCTATCCCGTAGGATGTAGCATTTACTCCCATAAATAAGGAAATATGCAAGATTGGGCTTCTTTCCAGTCCATAATTCATAGGGCGTTTTAAGTGTATGTGGATGCAGGTAAACCCTATTCACCGTATGGCATGCAGTAGACACTGCCTCTGTCCAAAATCTCCTAGTAACTTTACGACCTAGAAGCATAGATCTAGCCATCGCCTGAATCGTCATGTTCTTTCTCTCAACAATCCTATTTTGCTGAGGAGACTTCACAGCAAAAAACTCATGTTTAATTCCTAGGCTATCACAGTAAAGATCTACTTTTTTCTTCGTAAATCCAGTGTCATTATCATTATGCACTCTGTTGATAGTGACACTGTGTTGGTTTTGTAGGACACGGCACTTGGTCGTCAGAAACTCAACAGCATTTAATTTTTCTCTTAGAAATCCCATGATAGAATATCTGGAGAAATCATCAACCATCACTAGGATGTACCTCTTACCACCCAAACTCTCTGTACGAGTAGGACCCATGAGATCCATGTGTATCAACTGAAGTAATCGTGAAGTGGTAATGGAATTCAACTTCCTGTGGGGGGTACGAATTTACTTTCCCAACTGATAGGGTCCACAAACCAAGGAAGTTGGCTTTCCAAGTGTTGGTAAGCCACGTACTAGGTCCTTTTTAGCTAATCACGTCAAATCTCTAAAGTTCACATGACCTAGACGTTGGTGCCACAGATCCATAGGAGTGATCGTGGCGCTGTTGCAGACAAATAGGACTTGGTCACAGTCCCATAACAATTATCCTTTGTCCTCACTCCTTGCACTAAAAGTTTACCGTCTTGATTATAGACATTACACGTGTCCCAATCAAACTTTACGGTAAAGTCAGTGTCGCACAACTGGCTAATACAGAGAAGGTTTGCTTTCAAACCTTTGATGTACAAAACATTCTATAGCTTAGGAAATCCTAATAACTCTACTGTACCTCGTCCTATGATGCTAGACTTGATCCCATCTCCAATAATGACTTTACTTTCCTTATGATCCTCTAGGTAGGTAAAAAATGAGACATCACCGGTCATATGTCTGGATCACCCACTATCGAAATACCACTGTGAGGTATTATGTGCTTTAAGAGTGATATGAACAACAAGGGCCTTTTCGTCTTTCTTAGGTACCCAAGAAGTGGTAACCTTTTGTTTACCCTTGTTGTTGTTGATTTTAGCCGGGATGCGGGAAGCATTCACTAACGATAAAGACATCCATCGAAATTCCACTATTAAACTCTGTGATGTGGCGGATAAAAACTCAACTCTTAGACTGGTAAAATCATCAGTACGATGTGGTGGAGCATATGTACGTGAAGTCTGACCCAAACTATAGCAATACTCTCTCAGGTGGCCTTTTTTTTGCAGTACGTACAAAATAACACAGTCTTAGACTGACCTTCATTTGCTTTTCTTGGTCGAACTCTCCTTCGTGGTTTTTTATGATAGCCATATAGAGTTGTAGTAAACTTAGTAACTGGTCCAGGTGCTATTTGGGATGTGGAGGCACCATCAAAACCTATTCCCTGGCTATCACCAAAACCTAAAGCGGGACCGAGGATCATCTTTCCCATCTTTCCAGATCTGTCCTCGATTTAAACCTTGACTTCCCGTGCTCTCTCAAGATCATGAGTAAGCTGGGATATAAGGGCTTCAAGTTTCCTCTGAGTCTTCAGGGAGGAATGGAGCTCACTCGTAAGACTAGCCACTTGATTAGTCAAGTCCCCATTCTCTTTCTCAAAATAACTCTCTCTCTCTCCAAACAGTATCTCTCTTTCTCTAAACTGACTTTCTCTCTCAACACAGGCAGACTCTCTCTCTCTCAAGGTAGTGCATGTGGAGGACTCTCTCTCTCTCGCTTCTCCTAAATCTTCCTCTAAAGCGGTGATCCTAATAACTAATGCTTTGTTACGCTTTTTGGTTTTAAATGACACAGTATATAACTCAGCGTACGCGCGTTGAAGATTACTCTCGTTCTCATTTGCAGCATCCTCCCCCTCACTCACTTCGTTCTCATTGTTGAGGTGTCCATGTGAAGTAGCATCCTCATCTTCGTGAGGAGAACTAGAGGTACTCACATGACTAACCACGAATGCGGTGAAGTTACACTCATGCGATGACTCGTCTCCAGAGTCCACCGACTCGACCTCACTGTCGTCACTAAGGGTAGCGTTAAGGATAGCTTTTCCCTTTTCTTTGGCAAGTTTGTTCAGACTAGTAGTACACTCAAAAGCTCTATGACCCTTACCATCACACTCATAACATCTATCACCGTATTTTTTAGGAGGGTCTTTAAAATATTTTTCATTTTTTTTTTCAAACTTATTTTTCTCAAAATTATTTTTATCTTTGAAATTTCCATTTTTCTTGAATTTGAGAATTTTCTTAAAATTTTTTGCAAACAAGGCCAAATCATCTAAATCAAGGTTGATGATGCTGGAAATAACACCTCCTTTAAGGTGTTTGTAAGCTCATATCAGTGATAACAATGGCAGCTCAAGTATATGCTAAATATAAGAGACTGAGATGAGGAGAAGAGGATGGACACCAATATATAAGTGGTTCAGCCAATTAGGCCTACGTTCACTGTGCAAATGAGTGAATAGGGTCACTAAAATAGGGCACTAATGGCCATGGATACAATCTCTCAAGCTTTTTCTCTCTCTACTGTATAATTTGACAGAGTTTTAGCTAGGGTTGTCCTTTTGTATCCCCCTCCATGTAGGAGAAGACAAGCATATATAGCATGTGGGGGGTGTAATGCACCCCCCATGCATGCCATGAGCATGTGTATGATGATCTAGCCAATCTGATGAAGACATCTGTCTCTGTCACTGTCACATGTAGAGAATAATGATGAAATATTCCCCCACGTGAGGGGAACGATTCGGTTATAACTGATTTATCACACGTGTTCCCAGCTATGCATGTGCGTATGAATGCTCGGCTGTCCTCGATTGATACCAACCTCGGCCTGGAAGAGTACGAGGTTGGTGAAGTCTGGAAGCTGAGCAATCTGAGGTTACTCGTGATGGTCTCGGCCCATTAGGTAGACCGAGATAAGACAAATGGAGTTATAACGTCGGCTTGGGCCAGGGTTATGTAGGAGTAATTGGAACGTTGACTGATTCCCATCTGAGGCTGATTATGATTAATTGTGTAATCTTTGCTTCCTCGGCTTATACTCAGCCGAGGTTGTTGTAGGGGTTAATACGCAATGTCAGCCTTGGGCGCCTTGATGAATAACTGCCCCCATGGATCATGAAGACCTCAGTTGTTGTCTGACTGTGAGGCAACTAGTAATGTCGGCCATAGCCGACCTTGCTTTGGACGAGACCGCTGGTTGCCAACCTAAGGCCTTTGTAACCTCGACCATTTCCTTGGTCGAGGTTGGTGTTTCTGAGCTATGGGGTACATATGGGGCATATCAATCACCCCCTAGCCCTTAGTTACCTATGTGAACAAGTGACTAAGGGGTATGTATGTTCAAGGTTGGATTTCTTTAAGTGCCAATACTTTCATGACAAGTGTCAACTACTGAAGTGGATAGCGTGCCTGACAAGTGTGATGACGTTGATTGTCCTTTGGCCTCCCAGGCAATAATGGGCCTTGGGACGCGTGCGCTCACATTTAAGGGTTTAAACCCCATTTCTTTCTCTTTCTTCTTCATTCCTCTCTTTATCCCGCCTTGGTTATCTCTGCAACTCTCTCTCTCTCTCTCTCTATAAGAGCTTAGCTGCCGCTTTTCAAAGGTTTCCTTATTTCCATTCCTCTTATCCTTCATTTTGCACTTCGATAGGTATTTTCTTCACTCTACTTTGCCATTTTTAGCCTTTAATTCTTGTTTCTTTATTTTTCGGTGAGTTTTTTAGGTTTTCCGGCCACTGTTTTGCATTTTTCGGTGACTGTTTGAGTTTTTCAGTGGCCCTTGTTCTTGACTGTTCTTGATTATTCTTATTTAAAATCCCAGCTTGATCCTTAGTTAGGTTGAGTCAAGTTGTTTATTTTTAGCTTGAGTCTACAAGTGTAAGGTCGTCTCCTTATGCTCAAACCACTTTATGAACTCTTAGAGGAATTCCCTTTTCTTAGGGAGAAAACCTTAGAGAAGATTAGGCAAATAGAACGAGCCCAAGAGGAAGCTCATAGGGCAGAGGCATTTCCTCTCAGGCCTATATTCCCACCCCCCTGAAAGTGATATACCCTGAGCCATCTGTGTCTGCAGAGGTCCCAGTAGAACCTGTTTCGATGTCTGAGTCTGAGTCGTCAACCTCAGACCCTATGTCTGTGGATTCTTTCCAAGAGGGCATGGATTATTCAGTCCGGATGGACCGAAATCCTGACCAAGTCGAGGTTTCCAACCGTGCCTCGTCTCACAAGAGTTCTAGCACCTCGCATTCTTCCTCCGATGTCGAGATTATAGGACCTAGTGTGGCTTTTCCCCCAATCCTTGACGCTATTCCCCTGTCGTCCGCCACAGGAGTTGAGTTTGCTCAGAGGTTCCCTGGTGGTGCTCCCTCATATGCTTAAGCCGGTATTGATCGGGATGAGGATGACGGTAGCGAAAGCGATGTTGACACCTCGAAGGTAGCCGAGATAGAGAGCACCGTCAGCGGAATCGACCTTCTAGCCTTCAAACATCTGTATATAATAAGTCCATCCATAAAACTTAGGAGACCTCTGAGGGACGAGAGGGCCTTCGACGGACGAGATGGTGAGATCTACTTATATGAGCATATGTTTAAGTTAGGATTTTGTCTTCCCATTCATTCCATAATCAGGGCTATATTGTCCTACATTAACTTGGCTCCTTCCCAATTATCACCCAATGCCTGGACGGTGATAATTAGAGCTATAGTCTTATAGAGAGTGGTCCACCATTCAGACCTTCCTGTTCAGGTCTTCACAGGGTGCTACATCCCCTCATCTGCCAGGAATCATCCGAGTTACTACCACTTTATAGCTCGAAAGTCCAATAAGAAGATGTTGCAGGTTACCCAAACTTCGAACCATAATTGGAAACCACGATACTTCTTCGTGCCAGGGCCATGGGAGTTTGGTCCTTGTGCTCCCTCTTCATCCTTAGAGCCTAGAATACCCCTGATATGGGGAAAGGTGCCAATGGCTGCTAGGGACGACCCTCGGCTAAGACAAAATAACCTTCAGAAGGTCAAAGACCTTCAGAACCAGGGGGAGCATGGTTTGCTGGTCAAGTACGAGCATTTAATGACCCCCTACTACCTCTCTGAGATTGGCCTTGGGGGAGTCCTTTGGCCGAGCTACGTAAGCTAGTTTATCATTTCAATAAGTTATACCTCTGATTTTGTTATATCTCTTAGGATTTAACTCAGATCTTTCTGTTTATAGAGCGACCAAAAGGAATTTCTGACGACCTTTGGGAGATGGCCGCCCCCAATCTTACTAAGCTTGTGAAGAAAGAAGGTCTAACTTCACTTCCTCCTCCTCCAACTACTTCAAGGGCTAAGGCCTCAAAGAAGAGGAGATCTGCGGACCCTGCCCCTGAGGATCAGAGGCAGAAGAAGAAAACTTCAAAGGGGGATTGTGCCATCCCCATCTCTTTTGAGGATGCGTTAGTTACTCATCTGGAGCAAATGAAGATCGGCGACAGTCTAATCGGCCAGAGTCTGAAGGCCCTGGATGCTATCGGCTCGGTCATGACCTACTCTGACAAACGCTTCTGCCGTTCTCTGGACACCCCTATGCTGGTCGAGTTCGCCCTCCATCGATCCATCCAAGTAAGATTTTTGCTTTTGCTGAATAAGTGTAACCTCATTTTTGAATTATACCAGATCTTGAACTGAAATCTCTGCACATGTTCTACAGGGTCTCCTCACTATGCACAATTTATTGACTGGACTCTGAGGAAACTTCCTCTCATTGAAAAGGGCAAAGAGGCCCAAAAGACCGAGGCCGCTCTGAATGTTGAAGTGGAGCGTCTGAAGGCTTCCTTGGAGAAGTCTGAGCCAATGTCAAGCAGCTGGAGAAAGACATGGGCAAGCTTAAAAAAGATCATATCTCTGCTCTGAAGACTCAGGCTGACTCTCTTCAACACAAGGTTGACGTTGCTGTGAAGGTTGCTCTGGAGGACGCTTTAGAGAAGATCCTGGAGGACTACAAGGTCTCTGATGAATTCGTCAGCTTCGACTTCGAGTACCTCAAAAGGGGTGTTAAGGCCACTGGCAAATGGGCAATAATAAAGGAGAAAGAATCAGGGAGCCTGGCAGCCTCTGACTTCATTAGTCTGGGTTACGCCGATCTTCGATTTGATCAGGCCTTGCAAGAGGTCGAGGAGGAAAGTAGTGCCACACCTGACGAGACTGCTCCCCAAGACGATACCAGGGCTGAAGACGTTAGTCCTCAGGATGATGGGGTAGAAATGACCAACCTCGGCCGGGGAGATGGGGGCATGGCAACTAACCCTGATACTGCAGACACTTGAATCCACTTTATGAAGCTTTTGTAATTTTTAATTTCCGATTTAATCTGTAACCTCTGATGACAAATTCAGTTACCTTATGGCTTGTGATTCTTAACTTTATGCTATATCAACCTCTGAAGAGGGCTTACTTTCTTAATTGTTGAATGTTCTTTGAATGGTTTTCTATTTCATGTAATGTGTTTGTGTTAAGGCCTGAAGTCTCAATATAATGGTGTCTTCGTGAGCCTTATAACATTGTCTAAGGTCTGAGGTCACCCGAGCATGATGTCTTACCTCGGACCTTGTCACCAAATTATGATGTTTAAGGTCTGAGGTCATCCAAGTGTGATGTTCACCTCAGACCTTGTCACCAAATTATGATGTTTAAGGTCTGAGGTCATCAACTAAGATGTTACCCTCATAAAATATTCACCAAATTAATAATGTTCAAGGTCTGAGGTCATCCAAGTGTGATGTTCACCTCAGACCTTGTCATTAAATTATGATGTTTAAGGTCTGAGGTCATCAACTAAGATGTTACCCTCATGAAATATTCACCAAATTAATAATGTTTAAGGTTTGAGGTCATCAACTAAGATGTTACCCTCATAAAATATTCACCAAATTAATGATGTTCAAGGTTTGGGGTCATCCAAGTGTGATGTTCACCTCAGACCTTGTCACCAAATTATAATGTTTAAGGTTTGAGGTCATCAACTAAGATGTTACCCTCATAAAATATTCACCAAATTAATGTTGTTTAAGGTCTGAGGTCATCCAAGTGTGATGTTCACCTCAGAACTTGTCACCAAATTATGATGTGTAAGGTCTGAGGTCATCAACTAAGATGTTACCCTCATAAAATATTCACCAAATTAATGATGTTCAAGGTCTGAGGTCATCCAAGTGTGATGTTCACCTCAAACCTTGTCACCAAATTATGATGTTTAAGGTCTGAGGTCATCAACTAAGATGTTACCCTCATAAAATATTCAGTAAATTAATGATGTTTAAGGTATGAGGCCATCAACTAAGATGTTACCCTCATAAAATATTCACCAAATTAATGATGTTCAAGGTCTGAGGTCATCCAAGTGTGATGTTCACCTCAGACCTTGTCACCAAATTATGATGTTTAAGGTGTGAGGTCATCAACTAAGATGTTACCCCCATGAAATATTCACCAAATTAATAATGTTTAAGGTCTGAGGTCGTCAACTAAGATGTTTCCCTCATAAAATATTCACCAAATTAATAATGTTCAAGGTCTGGGGTCATCCAAGTGTGATGTTCACCTCAGACCTTGTCACCAAATTATGATGTTTAAGGGTTGAGGTCATCAACTAAGATGTTACCCTCATAAAATATTCACCAAATTAATGATGTTCAAGGTCTGAGGTCATCCATGTGTCATGTTCACCTCAGACCTTGTCACCAAATTATGATGTTTAAGGTCTGAGGTCATCAACTAAGATGTTACCCTCATAAAATATTCACTAAATTAATGATGTTTAAGGTCTGAGGTCATCAACTAAGATGTTACCCTTATAAAATATTCACCAAATCAATGATGTTCAAGGTCTGAGGTCATCCAAGTGTGATGTTCACCAAATTATGATGTTTAAGGTCTGAGGTCATCAACTAAGATGTTATCCTCATAATATATTCACCAAATTAATGATGTTTAAGGTCTGAGGTCATCAACTAAGATGTTACCCTCATAAAATATTCACCAAATTAATGATGTTCAAGGTATGAGGTCATCCAAGTATGATGTTCACCTCAGGCCTTGTCACCAAATTATGATGTTTAAAGTCTGAGGTCATCAACTAAGATGTTACCCTCATAAAATATTCACCAAATTAATGATGTTCAAGGTCTGAGGTCATCCAAGTGTGATGTTCACCTCAGACCTTGTCACCAAATTATGATGTTTAAGGTCAGAGGTCATCAACTAAGATGTTACCCTCATAAAATATTCACTAAATTAATGATGTTTAAGGTATGAGATCATCAACTAAGACGTTACCCTCATAAAATATTCACTAAATTAATGATGTTCAAGGTCTGAGGTCATCCAAGTGTGATGTTCACCTCAGACCTTGTCACCAAATTATGATGTTTAAGGTGTGAGGTCGTCAACAAAGATGTTACCCTCATGAAATATTCACCAAATTAATGAACTAAGAGTTGACACGGGAACTGGTCTTCTCATCAATAATCTCCTCATAAGTTGACACATTTACATAGGACTCATTGCAACATCATATGTAATATTTTTTCAAATGATCAGCATTCCATGGATTGGAAAAAGGTTCCCCCTCAAGGTTTTCCAACCTGTAGGTCCCAGGTACAATTTCTTCGATCACCTTATAAGGGCCATGCCAATTTGGGTGAAGTTTGTTTGCTTTCAGCAATGTCTTCTTCAACACCAGGTCTCCCACGGTTATGGGTCTTGATTTCACCCTTTGATTGTAGAACTTCGTTGTTCTCTATTGGTAGGCTACCTGTCTGATCTCTACATCTTCCCTTCTCTCTTCAATCAAATCCAGGTTAAGTCTTATTTCCTCCCCATTCTTCTCAGGGTCATAGGTCTGAACCCTGTGAGTGGGGAGCCCTACCTCGGTTGGTATGACAGCTTCTGAGCCATGCATTAACATAAATGGAGTTTCTCCCGTTGGTGTCCTAGCCGTTGTTCTGTAAGCCCATAATACAGCACAAACCTCTTCAGTTCATCTCCCCTTAGCTTCTTCTAACCTCTTCTTGATCACGTCGAGGATTATTCCGTTTGTGACTTTGGTCTGACCATTTTCCTGAGGCCGGCCCGGAGAAGAGAAAAATTGCTTGATCCTAACTTTTTCGCAGTATTTTTCCAAGGAAGAATTCTTGAACTGGGTTCCGTTGTCCTAGATGAGGGTGTTTGGAAGGCCATGTCTACATATGATGTTCTTCCAAATGAATTGAAAGGTCTTCAGCTCCGTAATCATGATCATCGGCACGGCCTCTACCCATTTGAAGAAGTAGTCAATGGCAACTATCAAAAACCTGTAGTTGTTCGTATCTCTTAGTAAGGGACCCACCAAGTCGATTCCCTATACTGCGAATGGACAAGGAGAACTTATTGACGTCATAGATGGATGAGATTGATTAGGGATGGTGGAGAATCTTTGGCATTTGTCACACCTCTTCACATAATTTGTAGCATCCTTGGACAAGGTTGGCCACCAGTATCCCTGTGTAATAATTCTCTTGGCCAGAGGTCTTCCCCCTATATGACTGGAGCAAGAACCCTCGTGTACCTCCTATAAGACGCGAGGAACTCTTGTAGGATGGACACATCTGAGGAGAGGTAGTAGAAATCCTTTCTTATATAGGACGTCTCCTACTACTGAGAACTTGGCAGCTCTGTACCTTAGTTTCCTCCTCTCTAGCTTTGATTTCGAAAGTTCTCCCTCTGTGATATATATCATAAGGGTATCCATCCATGAGTCCCCTAGGTTCAAATTGAGGCAAGGGTTACTAACCTCTTCTTCTTCGTTGGTCGCTTTGGGCAGGATCTCGACTAGAACTGTCCTTCTGATGTCTGTCCTGGTTGCTGAAACCAATCTTCCTAGTGTATCTGCATGGCTGTTGTTTTGTTGAGGTATTCTCTTCATCTTTACCTCTTCGAAACCTTCTAATATCACTCTTACCCTCTTCAGGTATTTGGCCATCCTTTCATCCTTGGCCTCATAAACCCCCAACACTTGGTTAACAACCAACCTTGAGTCACTGTGAAGTATGAGTCGTCTTACCCTAAGGGTCTTTGCCAAGGAGAGGTCTGCTATCATGGCCTCATATTCTGACTCGTTGTTTGATGCCCTGAAGTTAAACCTGAGGGCATATTCAACGTTGGTACCATCCGGGGCTGAGAGTATCAGCCCTGCACCACTTCCACTTTCGCAAGAAGACCCGTCAACAAAGAGGTTCCAGATGTCTTTATCTGATGAGAAACTCCCTTCTAATATGATTCCTTGCTTGAAGAGGTACCGATCTTCCTCATTCTCGGCTATTCTGTTTCTGGCTCTGTTAGATACAACCTCTTTCGGGTTTTGGAAGACGTTGTTGTTTGATCCCTCTGTAGTCTCTAGGTTATTCCCAACCTCGGCCTCTTCCCATGTGAACTCAGCAACAAAATCTATAAGTGCCTTCCCTTTAATGGCCACCCTGGGTTGGTAAGTAAGGTCATACTCTCCCAACTCAACGGCCCACGTCATTAATCTACCCGACTTCTCGAGTTTGTGGAGGACCTGTATTAGTGGGGAGTTAGTGAGGATGACCATAGAATGAACTTGAAAGTAGGGCTTCATCTTCCTAGAAGAATGTATCAAGCGTAGGCCAACTTTTCCATCCGAGGATAATTCTGTTCAGACCCTTGAAGGGCCTTACTGTTGAAGTATACAGTCCTTTGGACCCCAACATCTTCCCGTACTATTGTTGCACTTATAGCTGACTCAGAGACTGTTAGATAAACATACAACTTCTCCCCCACTATGGGCCGAGACAGGAGCAAGGGAGATCCGAGGTATGACTTGAGTTGCTTAAAAGCCTCCTCACACTCTTTGTCCCATTCAAAGGCCTTTCTAAGCACCTTAAAGAACGGAAGACACTTGTCCGTCACTCTGGAAATAAATCTGTTGAGTGAAGCTACTCTCCCTTTGAGCCTCTACATGTCCTTAATATTTCTCGATGTCTTCATGTTGAGCAAAGCCTTGATTTTCTCAGGGTTCGCCTCTATTCCCCTCTGATTGATAATGAATCCAAGAAATTTCCCAGCTCCTACTCCGAAGACACACTTCACGGGATTGAGTTTCATTCTATACAAGTCCATGACATCGAAGGTCTTTTCTAGGTCTGTCACGTAAGTGCAGGCCTTTAAGCTCTTTGTCAACATATCGTCCACATACACCTCCATAGTCTTGCCTATTTGATCTTCAAACATCTTATTCACAAGACGTTGATACGTTGCCCCCGTATTTTTCAATCCGAAGGGAATAACCTTGTAGCAATATGTCCCCTTGTCAGTTATGAAGGCTGTTTTCTCTGAGTCTTCAGCGTCTATAAAGATCTTATTATAGCCTGAATACGCATCCATGAAGCTCATGAGATCATGCCCTGCAGTGGAATCTATCATCTGATCGATTCGAGGTAAGGGATAGCTGTCTTTTGGGTAATACTTGTTCAGGTCGGTAAAATCTACGCACATCATCCATTTTTTATTGGCTTTGGGCACAATGACTGCGTTTGATAGCCACTTCGGGTATATGACTTCCCTGATAAACTCTGCCTCTTCCAACTTTCTGACTTCTTCCCGAATGACGTCGTACTTTTCCCTAAAGTAAACTCTTCACCTTTGTTTGATTGGCTTAGCATCCTTAGTCACGTTGAGTTTATGGCACATAACCTCAGGGTCGATACCAGGCATATTCGCGTGGCTCCAAGCGAAGACACTCTGCCTCTTTCTCAAGAAACTTATCAGCTCTTTCTTGATCTTTGCTTTTAAGGCTTTGTCGACTTGGACATTTTTTCCGATTCGTCCTCATTGAGGAGGATGGATTCTACCTCTTCCGCTGCCTCTCCTTTCTTCAACTTCATTTCTTCTCTAGGGTCAAGTGTATCAATGTTATATGTGGTAGTTGATCTCTTATAGGACTCTCTCTCTTTGGCTGAGTTGAAGTAGCATTCTCGACTATGGTCTGGTCACCCTGCACTTCCCCTACCCCATAGGGGGTCGAGAATTTTAGCATCTGGTGGACCATCAACGGCACGGCCTCAAACTCCTTAAGGGACACTCTTCCTATGATGAGGTTATAGGCTGAGAAAATGTTTTCGTCCATAACAAAAAAATTGATCTTTCGAGTCAACCTCTTAGGCCACTCATCGCCCATTCGCACGTCCATCTCATACATGCCTAATGGATGGACCTTTTCTCCGCTGAAGCCCATTAACGGATAATGATAGGGTACCAGCCTAGCCTTGCTAAGGCTTAGGCTTTTGAAACAGGGCATAAACATCACATCTACCGAACTTCCCCCGTCTATAAGAATTCTTTGTACCTCGCATCCGTGCACCCTTATTGTGATTACCAATGGGTCGTCATGCAGAGCTAGGATACATTTGAAGTCGAGTCGGTAGAACCCAACTATAAGAGTGTCCATATCCACTTTTTTCTCTTCTACTTGGTTTCTGAAGACGCCAGATTTATCACTTCCACCTTGGCCACTGACTTGGCCTTTGCCACATGAGCTTTTCGATCAGCCACTTCAGAGCCACCCCCTGCTAGTCCTCCATATATGGTGTTAATGCTGAAGGAGATCATACCAACTCTCTTCACTAGAGCATTGTCATCTTTTGGTGGGAGGTCTGGATCGTCTTCATCATCACCGTCTGAGTCATCGTCTCTTCTTGCTGGAGTATCGTTGCGATATCTGTCATTTCTCTTCTTTTTAGGGTCATCTCTTCCCTTCTTAGGAGCCTTGCCATCAACGTACTTTCTCAACTTTCTGGATTTCAATATCTTTTCGATCTCATCCTTTAAGGCGAAGCACTAGTTTGTAACATGGTCGTGGTCTTGGTAGAACTCACACCACAAGTTCTGGTTCCTCTTATGTGGAGGAGCCTTCATCTTCTCTGTCCATGTCAGAGACCGGTCATTCTTGATCTCATTGAGGATGTGTTCGCAGCTTATAATTAGAGGGGTATAACGTGCAAACTTGTCATCAGCTGACCTATTATTTCCATCCTTCTTTCTTTTGAACTTCCCGCTGCCACTGCCGTTCTCATACTCATACTTTACGACCATGGCCTTTCAGCGTTCATGACCTTACCTACAATTGCCAATAACTCTGCCATGGACTTGGGAGGGTCTTCTGTGAGCTTTCACAATAACTTCCCTTTCTGGAGGCCTCCTATGAGAGCGGTCATAGCTATATTCTCTTCGTAATCTTCCACCTCCAGTTTTTCTTTGTTGAATCTAGAAATGTAGTCTCTTAGACTTTCGTTTTTGCCTTACTTGACATACAACAGATGGGTGGTCTTCTTTTGAGGTCTTACCCCAAAATAAAAATTGTGAATGAACCATTCAGCCAAGCCCTTAAAGTTCTTTATTGAGTTCTTTGGGAGAGAGGTAAACCAGATATGTGCAGCTCCCATCAAAGTCCCGGAGAAGGCCCGACACTTCATCTCATCTGGTATTGAGTAAATATCCACCGCAGACTGGTATATCTCAATATGATGTACAGGGTTGGTACTACCATCATACTTGGGAGACACCGTAAGTGGCTTGAACTTGGCAGGGGTCAGGAAGCTCACTATCTTAGCCACGAACGGAGAGCCCTCTGAGAACCCTCTTTGCAGTGGGTCTTGGCTTTTGATGAGGTCTCCTATCTTTTCCTCAAGGCATTGGATAAGTTCATTCCATAGCCTTGCAACGTCAGCCTGGCCGAGGTTGTCCCCAGCCACCTCTAAGGGGTGGACTGAGGGTTCCCCAGCCGCAGCACAACGTCGGTTATTTACCTCTTCCTGGTCTCTACCTCATCCTGGGTTAGGTTATCCATTATGAGGTCGACGTTCACCCTCTTCCCTTTGTGAGCCGACTGCACTTCTCGACCTGGAAAACCTCTGTCATAGGTCATTTACTGGGTCGAGCCTTTCAAAGGCCGACCCTCTGCTCAATCGGTCAAAAGATTATCCTCTTTATTGGGCCCCTTCACCTCTTCTGCCTCCACAACCTCGACTCTGCTGGATAGGACGCACTGTGTTATTCGAAACCTCATACGGCTCCCAATAATCTTCTAGATAGTCTTCTGCCTCCAGGTCATCATACATATCCTCAAGGCAAGGGTGTCCTTGCCTCCCCAGATGCAAACACCTAGGGTCAGCAATGTCCCTTCTCCACTGAGGTGTAGGTTGGTTTTTCCGCGGTGCCTGGGGTGGTCCCCTGGCGTCAGGATGGGGTTGAGCAGCCGCCGGAGTAATCATCTCTGGTGAGACCCCAGGTGGTCTCATCATATTTTGACTGAGTTGTGCAAATTTCTCCTTCATTGCTTGTTGTGTTGCAGCCAAAGACCTTAAGGTTGCTGCCACCTCCACCATTTCGGACTGAGGTGGTGCCTGACTGGAACTAGGTCCTCCAGCATCAGGCGGTGGGAGAGGTGATGGTAACTCGGGTGCCATATGTTAGCACAAAAGAAGCTTGTAAAGTAAATGAGCTTTGTTCCTTAATGGTCCTCTTTCAATGGTGAACAGCTCTACGCAAGGGGTGAGGCCTGGTTCACCACCAGAGTCTCCGGTAAGGTTAAGCAGAAAATGAGGAAGATATAGCTTCTCATTCCCACAAACGGCGCCAAAATGATGATGATGGAAATAGCACCACCCTTCAAGGTGTTTGTAAGCTCATATCAGTGATAACAATGGCAGCTCAAGTATATGCTAAATATAAGAGACTGAGATGAGGAGAAAAGGATAAACACCAATATATAAGTGGTTCAGCCAATTAGGCTTACGTCCACTGTGCAAATGAGTGAATAGGGTCACTAAAATAGGGCACTAATGGCCATGGATACAATCTCTCAAGCTTTTTCTCTCTCTACTGTATAATTTGACAGAGTTTCAGCTAGGGTTGTCCTTTTGGATCCCCCTCCATGTAGGAGAAGACAAGAATATATAGCATGTGGGGGGGAATAATGCACCCCCCATGTATGCCATGAGCATGTGTCTGATGATCTAGCCAATTTGATGAAGACATCTGTCACTGTCACATGTAGAGAATGATGATGAAATATTCCCCCACGTGAGGGGAACAATTCGGTTATAACTGATTTATCACACGTGTTCCCAGCTATGCATGTGCGTATGAATGTTCGGCTGTCCTCGATTGATACCAACCTCGGCCTGGAAGAGTACGAGGTTGGTGAAGTCTGGAAGCTGAGCAATTCGAGGTTACTCATGATGGTCTCGACCCATTAGGTATACCGAGATAAGACAAATAGAGTTATAACGTCGGCTTGGGCTGGGGTTATGTAGGAGTAATTGGATAGTCGACTGATTCCCATCTGAGGTTGATTATGATTGATTGTATAGTCTCTGCTTCCTCGACGTATACTCAGCCGAGGTTGCTGTAGGGGTTAATACTCAATGTCAGCCTTGGGCGCCTTGA
Organism: Sambucus nigra; assembly: GCA_949130495.1. Classification (NCBI taxonomy): domain Eukaryota; kingdom Viridiplantae; phylum Streptophyta; class Magnoliopsida; order Dipsacales; family Adoxaceae; genus Sambucus; species Sambucus nigra. The sequence goes on along the minus strand of OX422207.1, from coordinate 669,848,529 downwards.
TGAATAACTGCCCCCATGGATCATGAAGACCTCAGCTGTTGTCTGACTGTGAGGTAACTAGTAACGTCGGCCATAGCCGACCTTGCTTTGGATGAGATCGTTGGTTGCCAACCTGGGGCCTTCGTAACCTCGACCATTTCCTTGGCCGAGGTTGGTGTTTCTGAGCTGTGGGGTACATGTGGTGACAATTATTATGCAACACAAATAAATATTAAAGAGATAATAACCAAGAAAAGATAAATAAAATGCCAATCACACAACAACAGGTATACGTGGTTCAGCAAAGATATGCCTACGTCCACGATGGTGCAGTCAGTGTTATTTCTCTATATTCTGAAGAATAAGTACAGAGAATACAACTTGTCCTTTGCCCCGGACTTAGGATTTAATTTATACATGTATATGTTGGTTAGTGGGGGTGATGGGTTCCTCCTTATTAGCCATCTCCCCTGTAACTTTCTTACATGGGATCGCGCTCCCCCATAACTTCTCTTCATGGGATCATGGAGTAATAGGATCAATACAAAAGGTGATGGGCCTGGGCTTTGGGCCCCTAAGGCGAGGCTACTCGTCCAGGCCTATAATGCTAAATTCAGGGTACCCACAATTGCCCCTAAATTTGTTGGCCCATTTCTATGGGTCCAATGAATTTAAATGATCAGCTATTATGGTTGATTTCTTTGAAAACTGTGACGTTGCTTTGGCGGCACCCGCTTCGCTATCCGTGCTCTATGATTAGACTTGAAGGCTTGTTGGAATAAGGCACATTTCTCTTCGTCGCTTCAGCTTTTCCAGCAATCTTCTATCTTCTGAGAACTCTTACGCTTTGTACCTTCTGTTTTCGATCTCTACTTTCGTTGCTTCTTCGCCATTTGACCTGATCTTCTGTCTTGTAAGTCTCTCGTGCTTTTTTCATTTTCTCTTTGGTTTATAGTTTTTCTTGTATTTTTCCAATGGCGAAGATTGGAAATAGGTCAGTCACTGAGTTTAGAAAATTCTACAACATTCCTGAGTGGGTAGAGATTGAGTGTTGCGCCTCGCCTCCAAGGAACGTTAGGGATATAGAGGATGCGCATTGGATTCACGTTTTGTTGCTCTCCCAAGGGGGACTTACCTTTCCCCCTAATGATCTGTTCCTGCATTTTTTTAGCTATTTTAGTATTATGCCCGCACAATGTTCGCCCAACGTATGGAAAATAGTGAACGGCGTGCATAGGATAAATCAGTTGTACGGCACAAGGTTAGGGCTTGCCGAGGTCTGCTTTTGTTACTCCTTTTCTCGAATGAGTTCAGGTGTCCTGTACCTTAAGGCTAGGAGCCTTGATAGGGTATTGGTAGTAAATTTACCTGATTCCCATAAGGACTACTGGCAAGAAGGTTTTCTTGTTAGGAATTGGCAACTTTCCCCCCAATTTGAAGGGTCGAGGTCTGAGAGGTTCACTGTTCCCTTTTATGGGGAAGAATATATAGGTAGATGTCATATTATTGTTTCAACCTTCGCTGACTTGTGATTTTTCTAACCTCTCTTTGCTTTTTCTTTCACAGCGAGGACAAAGAATTTGGAGCCTGCTCTCAGCGAGGTTCGTATCTCGGAACTGGTGAAAGCTTGGAATATTAGGGAGCCTCTGGGTGATGGCGAACATCCTAGGTCTGATGCTTTTCTGCTTGAATACAAGAACACAGGCTCCAACTTCATAGCCCGACCTGTGGATAGTGTTCCAGACTTTGACTCTTCCGAAGAGATTTCGGCCGATCCCATCCAGTTGGACGAAAAAGAGAGCAGCTCAGAGAGTGAGCCTGCAGCCGTTGTGAGTAATTTGGGTGCAGGGAGTGCTGACAGTAGCAGTTCATCTGAAGGGGATTCCGAGGCTCAAGACTCGTCGAGCACTACCAGAAATTCTGGTGAAGAGATGCCTCCCAGGAAGAATTTGATCAGAGATGATGATGACGATGATGACGTGCTCCTTGCACAGAGGTCCAAGAAACCGAAGACTGCCTCTGGGGCCATAGCTACTGGTTATCGGCCTTCTTCTCAGGAGCAAGAGAAGAAGAAGAGAGAGGAGGAGCAGGCGAGAGAGAGAGAGAGAGAAAAAAAAGAAGGAGGAGAGGAAGAAAGTGGAGGAGAGAAAGAGGAGGGAGAGGGAAAAAGAGGAGGAAGGTGGAATCAAGGACCAAAACTGGTCAAGCCCTGGTCCCAGTGTCTGCCTTGCCCGAGGGGGCTTCGGTGGCCGCCTCTCCTCAGCTTGCCCCTGCGCTGCTCGAGAGAACAGTTCTTCCTGCAGATCGCGAGAGGGCGTTGGGGTCCGATCAGTTGGCTCTGCAGGCTAGCCAGAGGCTCGCCTTGGTAAAGTTTCTCTTCTAATTCTCAATTTCTTTTAACCAGTTTTGATGGTTTCTTCTTCCTGATCCTTTCCTTGTTCTTTGCAGTTTGTGACCGACTTCGCTGTGCTCTATCGCTCTCGCGACGAGCTGGTGAGAAGGAATGGTGAGCTAGAGAAGCAAAAATCTGCTCTGGTAGCCAGGGGTTCTCAGCTGGAGGCCGATCTGAAGGCTGCTGATGCAGCTCGAGCTTCATCCTCCTTGGCTCTTGTTAATTCTGCTCATGAGAGAGATGATGCTGTCAGGGAGCTTGGCGAGCTGAGGAAGGCGTATGACCTGGTATGCTCGAGCAAGCTAGACCTTGCAGAGAAAAATAGGGTTCTGGCCGAGCAACTGGAGGCGAAGAAAGCCCAGGCAGCCACTCTTAAGGAAGATTCGTACAACTCTGGCTGGGCTGCTGCGTATGAGAACGCTGAGGTTCAGATAGGCTATATCAGCCGTCTGAACTTCAAGAAAGGGTGGAATAAGGCTCTCGTGGCTGCTGGGGTGGACGTTGCATCCCCCCTCTTTGACGAGCACGATCCAGGGCCAAAGCCAGTCGTAGATGAGGACCCAGCCCCAACTGCTGAAGGCACCAATCCTGTCTCTCAGGCGACTTCTACTGATGCTCCTTTGGTCGAGAGGGCAGTGGACACCCCTGCAGAGGGTAATGCCCCTGCTGATGCTGATAAGGACAAGGGTACATCCACCTCTGGGCCACCCGAGGTTGCTAATTGATAGGGCTTCTTTGTAAATTTTTTTTCTTTTTTGATCTGATGTAACCTCGTTCATTATCAATGAAAAGGCTTCATTTTTGTTTATGCTGATCTCTTCCTTTTCTCTTTCTTTTATTTGTAGTTGGTTGATGTGGATGACTATATTCCTGTTACCTCCCAACTAGGTAGGACTCTTGGTCCTAATGCAAGCCCTGCAGTTCGCCAGGCCTTTGCTAGGCTTTGCAGGTTTGCTAAGTTAAGGAACCAGAAATATAAGGATCAGTCCGAGCTAGTGGCCAAGTTGAAGGACAGGCTGCAGGAAATGGAAGAGATCGGTGCTTCAGTGCAAGAAGAAGTTAGCGAGCTGAGAGCGAAGTTACTGGAGGCCACCGAGATCAACCAAGTTGGGGAGTTTCTGCAGCGGGAGAATGAAGACCTGAGGCGGGAGGTCTCGAAGCTTAAGGAGCATTCGTCGAGCATCGCTTCGGCAGTCCTACAAGGCTCTTATTCATCGCGGGCTACTCGGCCTCCCCTCCCGCGTGCTGGTAGGAGTGCCAGGGGTAGGAATAGGGAAGTCGAGGAACAGCGTGAGAGGGAAATGGAGGAGCTGTGCGGCGATGTTCGGCGAGCTTATGTGACTGCTGCTGGGCTCCAGAAGGACGTCACCCGTCTACGACATTTGTTCAAGAACGTTCCTCGACAAGTGTGGTCCGATGGCTACGATCAAGGCTGGATGGAAGCTCCGACGAGACTATCAGAGTTTGAAGAGTTATCCTTCATCAGGGGGTGGTTGAGTGCCCTCAAATAGCTGCAGGTCCTGAGGAACTCGACGCTGTGGTATCGACACGAGATGTCCTCCTCTACTCTGATGCCCAATCCATTCAGGCGGGATGATCGATGGATACCCATTGATGCTATTCCCCGGCGATTATTGGAATTGGACGCAAATGAGGTCGTGGAGGAGCTCGCCCCTGCTCCTGATGATGGAAGGAGAGCTAAAGTTGCTGATTATCTGGCTCGGAGGCTTCCACCTTCTTGATATTTTGTTTTTAATTATTGTAAATGCTTTGGGCGAGCTTTGCTGACTAAACATGTACTATCATTGTTTGTAAATATAAAAGATTAATGAGAAGTTCGAGTTTTGGGCAATTTTGCCGACTAAACGTGTTCATCCAATCCTTTTATATTTTTGCAGCTTCACAATCCTTTTTATTTTGTCATGTGAGTGTCCGCCCAGTCCAGTATAAGAATACCATTGTGCCCTCCCTTTACCTTTTAGGTCGTGTCGTCACACTCCCTTAGGCCTAAGTAGGGCAATTGGCGAGGACACACCTGGTATTGGATGTCTTCATCCGGTCAGGATTTTATTTAACCAAAGTAGGTTTGATGCCTAAGAATACTCTGTAGGGCTTCATATATTGCCATGGGCAATGCTAAGAGGTCTGTCGTGCTTCATGACGATGACCTGAGGAGGGGTGTTCCCCTACTATGTCGACCATTATGCTTGTAATTTGGAAGGGATGTGTAATAAGATATAACTGTTACTAATTAGAGAGTGATCAACTGAGAGATTTTCATTGGTGAATTGAGAAATGAACTGTCATTTCACATAATGAATACAATAAAAGATCTAACAATAAAACTCCTAAAAATAGAATTTCTTGAGATTAGCTGCGTTCCATGCTCGTGGTATCTCTCTGCCCTCCATCGTTTTCAAATGATAGGCACCTTGCAGGTCGTCTCTAATTATCTTATAAGGTCCTTCCCAGTTCGGGCCCAGTTTACCGTCTGATGGCTTCACTGTGTTGCCTAGGACCTTTCTTAGAACATAGTCCCCAACTTCGAATTTCCTCGGATTGACCCTTTTGCTGTAGTGCTTCGCGAGCTGTTGCTGATAGCTCGCTAATTTTACTAGGGCAAGTTCCCTACGCTCGTCGGCCAAGTCGAGTTCAGCGAGCAAAGCCTGATCGTTCTGATCCTGCTCGACAAGGTCGGATCTCATTGTAGGCAATCCTGCTTCTAGTGGGATGACCGCCTCCATACCATATGCTAGTGAGAATGGCGTTTCTCCTGTGGCTCGCCTAGGAGTCATTTTGTACTCCCATAGGATATGCGGTAGCTCCGTTGTCCACGCGCCTTTTGCTCGCTCTAACCGCTTCTTCAATCCAGCGATCACTGTCTTGTTGGAAGCCTCAGCTTGTTCGTTGCTTTGAGGGTAGGCCACCGAGCTGAAGTGGTGCCTGATCCCGTGTTTGTCGCAGAAGTCCTGAAAAAGGGCCACTCTCGAACTGTGTTCCATTGTTAGTGATGATGGTTCTGGGGATCCCGAATCGAGTGATTATATTTCTCCATATGAACCTCATCATGTCAGCATCTCGGATGTTCGCCAGTGGTTCTGCCTCGATCCACTTGGTAAAGTAATCAGTTGCAACCAACAGGTATTTGCGATTGCCGACGGCGGTGGGCAGTGGTCCCACGATGTCCATTCCCCACTGGGCGAAGGGCCAGGGACTGGTCAGGGATTTTAACTCGCTGGCGGGCTGGTGGACCATGGGAGCGTGAAGTTGGCATTTTAGGCATTTGCGGACATATACTGCCGAGTCCTTTTGAATATATGGCCACCAATAACCTTCCTTCATTACTCGGAAGGCTAGAGACCTTCCTCCGACGTGACTTCCGCAGATTCCTTCGTGAAGCACTGCCTTAACATCGCCTGGGTGGACACATCTAAGGTAGGGGCCGGAGAAAGATCTTTTATACAAGTCGCCTCTCGTGGATAAGTGAAAGCGAGCAGCTTTTACTCTTATCTGGTGGACAGTCCTCTTATCCTCTGGGAGCGTTCCGTTCTTTAAATAGTCTCTCAAGGGATCCATCCAGCTGGGGGCTGACTCTAATTGGAGTATTGGTTTTGCCTTTGTCAGCTCGCAGTTGGGGTAAATGCTTGGGAACCTGAGGAAATCGATAGGGATGATCCTTTTAAGGCTAGAATCAACTGCCGAGCTCAGGGCTGCTAAGGCGTCAGCGTGGCTGTTTTGCCCCCGGGAAACTGTTGGATGTTGATCTCTTCAAAGTTCGTCATTAAGTTTTTTACCAAGGAGAGGTAGGCTGCCATTCTCTCATCCTTCGCGTTATAGTCTCCACTTATCTGATTGTAAACTAGTTGCAAATCTCCGAATACCTGCAAATGCTTTGCTCCCATAGTTTGCGCCTTTTGGAGACCTGCTATTAAGGCTTCGTATTCTGCTTCATTGTTGGAGGCTGCAAATCCCAGCCTGATTCCTTGCTCAAGGATTGTATTTTCTGGAGTGATGAGAACAATTCCTACTCCTGCCCCTTTTGAGTTGGAGGCTCCATCAACGAATAGTTTCCAGCTTTCCCCTGTAGCCTGGTTGTTTTATTCTGTTGGCTTAGGCTGGTCGAAGGGTTCTTCGCCTGTGAATTCAGCTATGAAATCAGCAAGGATTTGACCCTTGATAGCTGTCCTTGGTTGAAATTGGATGTCAAATCAGCCGAGCTCGACTGACCATTTAGACAGTCTGCCTGACAAATCCGCCTTCCTTAGGACAACCTTGAGGGGGTGTGATGTAAGGACGATGATCGTATGAGCTTCGAAGTAATGCTTCAGTTTCCTCGAGGCCATTACTAGGGCGAATGCGAGCTTTTCCAATGGTAGGTAGCGCTGCTCGGCATCTAATAAGGTTTTGCTCGCGTAATAGACTGGATGTTGAATCCCTGTAACTTCACACATTAGCGCTGAGCTGACAGTATGGCTGGATACAGAGAGGTAGAGGTACAAAGAGTCCATTTGTTGTGGTATGACAAGCAGTGGTGGGGAGCTTAGGTAGGACTTGAGCTCGTCTAATGCTCGTGAGCAACCTGGGGTCCATTCTACTGTTTTGCTGCCTTTTAAGAGTTGGAAGAAGGGATTGCATCTCTCGGAGGATTTAGAAATGAAACGATTTAGAGCAGCGAGCATTCCAGTGAGCTTCTGTACATCGCGGATTGTGCGAGGAGGTTGCACTCTTTTGATTGCATCAATGTGGTTCGGATTAGCCTCTATGCCTCGCTTGCTGACCAAATACCCAAGAAACTTTCCTGACTGGACACCGAAGGAACACTTGCTCGCGTTGAGTTTCATTCGGTACTTCCTGAGGATTTCGAAGGTACTTGATAGGTCCGAGAGGTGATTTTCCTTCTCCTTGCTCTTGACGAGCATGTCGTCCATGTAGACCTCCATTGTGTCTCCCATTTGATTCTTGAACATTTTAGTAACTAGCCGCTGATAGGTTGCCTCTACATTTTTTAGCCCAAAAGGCATGACCTTGTAACAGTATAAACCAACCGTCGTGATAAACGTCGTTTTGTCCTAATCTGGGGCATACAGGGGAATCTGGTGATAGCCTGAGTATGCGTCCAGGAAACTCATTCGTTCGTGAGCTGCGGTGGCGTCTACTAGTTGGTCTATTTTCGGAAGAGGGAAGCTATCCTTGGGGCAGGCTTTGTTGAGGTCAGTGAAGTCTATGCAAACTCTCCACTTCCCGTTGCTTTTTGGAACTACCAATGGGTTGGATAACCATTTAGGGAATTGCACTTCCCGTATGGACCCTGCATCCAGTAGTTTTTCGACTTCTTTCTCTATTGATCTGGCCTTCTCGGGGGCAGTTCGTCGTGCTTTCTGCGCTATCGGCTTGAATGTGGGATCGATGTGCAACTGATGGCAGACCATATTGGGATCGATTCCTGGCAGCTCATAGGGTTCCCAAGCGAAAACGTCTATGTTGCTTCTGAGTAAGGTTGACAAATCCTTTTGCTCTTGGTCAGTGAGTGAGGTTCCGATCAGGAAGATTCTGCTATTGTCGCCTTCTTTAGTCGACACTTCTACTAGGTCCTCGACGACGCGCTCGGAGGGGAGGAGTCTGGTCTCTTCCACTCCAGGCCTTCCATATTTTAATTGCTATTTGGAAGGAATTGCACCTTCCTCCACCTTCTCGCTGGTTTGAACAGCTCTTTTCTCGGGCTTTGATCGGATGGCCGCTATGAAGCACTTTCTTGCCATCGCCTGGTCGCCATGTATCTCCATCACTCCCCGCTCGGTGACATATTTGAGTTTCTGGTGGTAGGTCGAGGAGACTGCCTTCATTGCATGAAGCCATCCCCTGCCGAGGATGGCTTGATACGGTGAATCAATGTCGACCACCAAGAATTCGATCATTTTGGAAACATTTCCAGCGCGCACTGGCAGTACTATTTTGCCCAGAGGCATGGTCATCTTCCCAGCGAAGCCGGCCAGAGGGATAGTGGTTCCCTTTAGGTCGGCGATGTTCAACTTCAATTTCCGGAACAGGTCAATGTACATTACTTCGGATGAGCTTCCTTGGTAGACAAGCAGCCTGTCGATGTCAAAGTTGGCTATCCTGAGTGTAATGACTAAGGCATCATGATGTGGGGTCCTTACTCCCACAAGATCTTCATCCGTGAAAATAATATGCTTGTTGTAGTTGATGTCCTCTGCTCGCCGACGTTTCCCTGACTGTGATTTTGCTGGATCAATCTGAAAAGCTTGCATTACCGCTGTCAGTTTCTTTACCTCCATTCGAGTTGAGTTACCTTGGATTTGCTTAACATCAGATACTCCGTGGATTACTGCAAATTCGTGTCCGGCGTCATCTTCCAATACGTTGTCAGGTTTTGCCTCTTTGTGGGTCGTCACTCTTTCTACCTTATTTTCCACAAAGTCATTCAAATGCCCGGATTGGGCCAACTCCTCGAGGTGGGACTTAAGAGCCTTGCAGTGCTCGGTCTTATGCCCTCCCTCTTTGTGGAAAGTGCATCTTAATGCATTGTTTCTTTTCGAGGGGTCTCCTCCCATTTTTCGGGGCCATTTGATGAAAGGCTCATCCTTGATCTTAGCGAGAATTTTGTAAATTGGTTCTTTGAAGACGGTGTTGACCTCCTGGAACGATTTTGTAACGTCAGGGTTCCCTCCGTTTTTGGAGCCATTCTTGCCCCCACTCTTTCCTCCTTTTTTCTGGTTCTCAACTTTCTCACTTCCCTTGGTAGTGAGCTTGGCTCGACCGTTTTCTCCTACGTTAAGGCGGGTGACATCTTCCACCTTTGCGTAGTTCTCAATCCGGGCCATCAGGTCATCAATGGTCGTAGCTTACTTCTTTGTCAAGGACTGGTAAAGGAGGGAAGAGCTAGGTAGCCCAATTTTGAATGAATCCACTGCCACTTCTTCCGCGCAGTCCTCGACCTCGTTGAATAACTCCCAGTACCTCTTCGCGTAGTCTCGGAGTGTCTCCTGAGGCGTTTTCTTCATTGTTAATAGAGCATCCATCCTTTTGGGATGGGAGCTGCTGGTGATGAACCGGGCCGTAAAGAGCTCGGCCAGGGATTTGAAATTCCTGATGGATCGGTGAGGGAGTTTCTCGAACCATTTCTGGGCCACGTCATGAAGGCTCGAGGGGAATATACGGCACATCAGTGCATCTCGGTGATTCCAGAGGGTCATAGCCTGCCGGTACTGCCTGACATGATCAATGGGATCAGTCTTCCCGTCGTAAATCTTGAACCTTGGAATGGCAAACTTTTTGGGAGCCTCTTCTTCTTCAATTTCCCTCGTGAAGGGTGATTTCATCTGGGTCTTGAGGGCTCTCCTGGCGAGTTCTCTGGTCGACCTGGTGCCGCGATGAGCTGGATGTTGGTCCATCTCTCTACGGACCAGGCTCCGTATGTTGTCTTCGCTGCGAGCAGGGCTCTGGTAGCGGCGAGCTTTTCTTAGTTGTTCGCGGAGGTCGTCGTCTAAGTCTCCACCTTCGTCCCCTCGATATTGCCGCCTAGGGCTCCTTCCTCGGCTGTGAGATTTGCTCGCCTGAGGGCTAGGAGTGCGATAGGGGCGTCTCCTGGTATCAGGACGTAGTTCCTTCTCCAGTTTTTCCAGTCTTCTTTTCAAGCGAGCATTCTCAGCCTCATATCTGCGAGAAGACTCCCTCTGCTCGTGGAGCCTTGCCTCGTATGCATCGATCAATCTGGATATCTGCGTGGACCTTGTTGGTCCTTGACTTTCTTCTGAGGCTGGCCTTTCTAAGCGAGCCCCTTGATCTAAACGTCGGACTTCAGATCTAATCCTGCGAGGAGCAGGTGGCTCCTGAATATCTCCTGCTTGAGGAGCGTTGCTGCTGTGACCAGACATCTTAGATTTTTTCTCGGCGTAGGCTCTTCTCAGGGAAAGATGAACGCTTCCCACAGACGGCGCCAATTGTGGTGACAATTATTATGCAACACAAATAAATATGAAAGAGGTAATAACCAAGAAAAGATAAATAAAATGCCAATCGCATAACAACAGGTATACGTGGTTCAGCAAAGATGTGCCTACGTCCACGATGGTGCAGTCAGTGTTATTTCTCTATATTCTGAAGAATAAGTACAGAGAATACAACTTGTACTTTGCCCCGGACTTAGGGTTTAATTTATACATGTATATGTTGGTTAGTGGGGGTGGTGGGTTCCTCCTTATTAGCCATCTCCCCTGTAACTTTCTTACATGGGATCGCGCTCCCTCACAAATTCTCTTCATGGGATCGTGGAGTAATCGGATCAATACAAAAGGTGATGGGCCTGGGCTTTTGGCCCCTAAGGCGAGGCTACTCGTCCAGGCCTATAATGCTAAATTCAGGGTACCCACAGTACATATGGGGCATATCAAAGGTTACAGTCGGAATCTGACGTTTCTTTCTCCCTTTTTCTAGATGACTCTACTCTCTTTCTTACCGACCCCTCACTCTTCCTGTCCTGAGCATTAAGTGCAATTCCCTTATCTTTTGGTTTAACAGACTTAGGAAACATGTCAATTTCAAAGGTTTGTAAGTCTCCAACCAATTCCTTTAATTTAAGCGTGTTTAAATTACCCATTGAATTTAGCACAGTGACTTTAGGGATAACACGCTTAGGTAAAGATCTTAGAATCTTTTTAACAACTCTAGCATTAGGAATGTGTTCACCAAGATTAAAGCTAGTGTTTACAATATCAGATAATCTAGCATATAATTCATCAAAACATTCAGACTCAAGCATGGTGATAGTTTCAAATTGAGTTGTTAAGCTTTGCAATTTTGATTCTTTCACGACGTTAGTTCCTTCATGGGTAAGCTGTAAAACATCCCATGCCTCTTTTGATGTGGTACAAGTCATTATCCGCCTGAACTCGTTAGGTGTGACGGATCCATAAATAACACTAAGACCTTTAGAGTTAAAAGATGACCATTTAAATTCTTCTTCAGTCCATATAGTTACAGATTTTAAATTTGTCACATTGTCAATAGTGATGGACGGAGGTGTCCACCCTCTTTCAACCAAAATCCAAACTCTTTCATCTATGACTTTTAGAGCAGATTTCATACGGGCTTTCTAGTAAGCATAATTTGTACCGTCAAAAACTGACATTTTATTATATAATTTCTCCATTTTGAACACTCCCTTTTTTAAAAATCAATTTTTTCCGATAAGTGATATCTTTAGAAAACTTTTGCGAAAAATTACACGGTATAATTGTGTAATTGGCTTTGATACCAATTTGAGAGTGCGCTTTTGATCAAATAAAAAAATTATTTAATTAAACTCAGTTTTTCAATTAAATCCTAAAACATGCATCTAGGTGTGATTGAGGATAATATAATCATACAAGAACATTCAATCACAAATAAACACACAAATGAGGAAAAATCCCCCAAAGGGGCAAAACCTTTTATTTTCACTATAATTTGTAAAGAACGATTTACACGGATTATACTGAAAACAAGAGTGACATACAAAATGCCCTCAGGTGTCGTTTCGAATTCACTTACACTAATCTTTAAGCCCGATAATCTTAGCCGTAATTCTCTCATTCATGACTAAGTCCCAATACCACCAAGGCCTACTGTAATTCATAATATCCCTTATTTATGTTTTAAAGAAGTACCAAAAGTGCACCCGGTAATTATTCACAATTTTAGGGCTTAAATAAGGAAAATTAGGCAATTATGGTTAACCAAATCGAGTCGTAAATTTTCTGGCAGATTAAACACCGTGTAGTCAAATTTTGATTTCTCACTCTACAGAACTCCAAATGACCTCATTCAAAGCTCATCGGAAAGATAAAGCATAGAACTTTATAGAAATCTATGGCTCGCGCTCTAATTTTAAGCACAATAAAAATGGCATGCGTTTAAAATAACATCAAAAAAATTCTAGCATATTACTATGCTGACAAATCGGACACCATATAGTAAAACGTCGATTACTCCCTCTACAGAACTCCAAATGATCTGATTCAAAGTTCATTGAAAATTTAAGACAGAGACCTTTCTAGACATCTATGAACCTCACTGGAATTCTAATCATAATTGAAATAGCATACATTTAAAGTCACATAAAAAATATTGACAGATTGACATCTTATGTTCATCGATTAAACCCTAAGCCATTGAAGATTCATGTTCTTCAACCAATAATACATCAATATTCCATCTTAATCATCAAATATATTCTAATTTCATTTTATCTTCACATAGGGATTCATTCTACATGCAATCCTACACCGAATCACGAATTCTATTCATCTAAATCTCAAGAACATAATTGAAATCATGAAATTGAAAACCCTACATTACATGAACATTATAACTTCTCCAAAAACATGCAAGAAAAATAATTTTCTTATGATTGCAGGTCTAAATTCATTGATAGGTTGATATGATTGATCTCGCCTCGCTTCGATTTCGATTTCCTCACATCTAGGGTGAGAATTGGTGTAGGAAGCTTTGATTTTCTTTTCCTCTTCCTCTTATATGGCCTTTCTTCTATTATGTTTATGTTAACCCTAGACTCTCACTCAAAGGTGAAGATATATTACTTAAAATTTTGGAGTTCCATTTATCACAAACTCCCGAATGACCAAAACGCCCTTAAACGATGTCGGTTTGGTCTAAAATCGCCTCGGGACCCAAACTAAACACCCGGGTATACCATTTCAACTATTTTGACCCATTCGAAATCAACCGAACCTCAAAATCATCATCGGAATAACTCTACAATAATATCTCATTTTGGCCTCAAATCGTCTCCATGCGACTATTGTTAAGATTCCACACAGTCCTGTCAGTATCACTCGCTACGACGTATAATAAATGCCGTCAAAATTATTTCCTCAACAATAATCATTATCAATATTTAATTTCTTCAAATCAAGGCACGTGTGAAATTTAAAATTCACCGAATTAATTTATTCATAATTACTCAAAAATACGGAGTGTTACACGTGTAAGGCTTGTAATTGATGTGATGCGCGGCGAAGAATTTTGCAGAACATCAGATGAGGAACATATTTAGGTGGATCTCATTCCAAAGATGGAGAGAGGGCAGGTGCTTTCACTTTAACTACTAGTGAGAAAAAAATCCTCCTAGACACGTTATTCAACTTGAAGACTGGTTATTCTAGTAATTTGTGTAGGGTTGTTAGCTACCAAACAAATGACCTGAAATAGTGCGAGTCTCACGATTGACATGTCATCATTCAATTAATCCTTTTATTGTTTAGGTATTTCTTTTTCGAAGACAAAAAATCTCTGTAGGGCAATTGTGCATATTCGTTTGTGTTTTACCTTGTTGCGTGCAAAGTGGTAAACAAGAATCACATTAAGGTTACGAAAAGCCACTTTAGCGGAGGTTACTTGTGTCTTGGATAAGTATTTTCCTCTATCATTACTTGACATCACCGTCCACCTCATTGTGCATTTATGTTGTAAGGTTTTGTTGTGTGGAACCGTCACGTATCGGTGGATGTATGCTTTCGAGCTCTTGATGAAAACCTTCAAAGATTTCGTTAAGAATATACAGTATATTGGAGGGTCAATTGCGGAAGAATGTTTATTTCATTAAGAATCCACAATGTGCATTTGATGTCAACAAAGATATTGTAATGTTATTATCATATTGCTGCAAGCATGAGTTGTATTGCAATATTTTTACAATTTGATGGCTTAATAACGTTAATTTGTGTTTTATTATTATTATTTGATTTATGGATGACGTAGTGACTTAATATTTATTTTTAGAAACGTATACATGTGTGAAAAAAGTATAAAGTTGTTTTGGGATGCGGAAATTTAAATTTTTTTTAGACGATCATTATTTTGGACCGTGACTATATATTAATTTTTTAATTTGGTCATGGTCCAAGACCGTGACCATTTTTTAAATAAAATAAAAAATAATATGCTACTTTTTATTTTAAAAAATAAGGGTCATGGGTTTAGTCACGGTTTTGGACCGTGGCCAATAATAAAATCCTTTTTGGGTCACAATTTTAGACCATGACCGCTAAAATACCACGATAATTGGGTCACAGACTAAGTCACGATTTTGAGCCGTGGCCACCTGGTCATGATTCTGAACCGGGACCACCCACTCAATGTTGATATCTCCCAATGAACCGTGACCCCCGAAATGGTTACCTTTAAAATGGCCATGGTTCAGATCCATGACCATGTCCCTGTGTCAGGGTCCAAAACCGTGATCATTTTCAGATTTTGGCGTAATGTTTGTTTATGATAATTCAATCATTAATCCTTCTTTTTTTTATTAACATATGTACATTTAAATCTATCTTGATAAATTGAAACCCAAAAAAAGGAGGCTTATACCACAATTTCCAATTTAGAGTGTTCACACTATTTTGTACATTTTCAACACATTTGACACATATGTTCATAAATCAACAGTAACATCCTAGATTCTGATTATGGGTTAGACCCAATCTTTTTCATCGTACGAACTACATGGACTTTGATGCCATTTTGGCTACTTAGGCATCTCGAAGTCATTTTGGAATTCAAGTCCTTTCTTACCATTTGAAATATTTTCAAATACTACGAGGCCTAGTTAGAGAAGGAACACTTTGAAGAATTTGCCTATGTTTCGTGGAGGGAACACAAATAAGATTTAAATATTTATTTGTGGAAATGTATACACATTGTGTTGCACCATTATTTGTGTTGAACAATTTGATGGCTTAATTGTTAGTGCATTTGTGTTGTATTATTATTTTTTAATTTATAGATCAGCTAATGGCTTAATAGTTAGGTAATTTGTGTTGAACAATTTAATGGCTTAATATTTATTTATGAAAATGTATACGGGTTTGAAAACATGTGCAAGTTTTATTGGGGAGGCAAAAAATTAAGAATTATTTTTTAAAATTAAATTTAACAATGGTCACGGCTCAGAGCCATGACTAATATGGTCACAACTGAGAATCACGTTTCGAGACCATCACCAACATCATACTTACACCACTAATTGTCACGGGTGGGGACTATGACCATCAAAATAGCACAATTTAGGATCACGGATGGAGTGACGATTCTGAGCCATGAACACAGTCACAGTCACAGTCCTTAGCCGTGACCAAGCCCCAATATTGATGTCACCCAAAAAAATGTGACTCCATATTATGGTCACGATTTTGTACCGTGACCCTAAATATGGTCACCCTTAAAATGGTCACGGGCCAAAATCGTGACCCTAAGCCTTTGTCACGGTAAAAAAATTATGACCACTCTTTGTATACGACGTAGTGCATGCTGTTCAAAAGTCTAGAAGTTCAGGACCATGTGCAGAAAATTAAGGAAACCTTTGTTATCCTTAGGAGGAACAAAATGAAGCTCAACTAAAAGAAATGTGCCTTTAGGGTTGTTGGAGGCAAGTTTCTGGGTTTCATGGTATTTAGGCAGGGAATAGAGGACAATTTACAAAAGATTCAAGCTCTCCTAGATTTGTAGTCTCTTAGGATAGTTAACGAAGTACAAAGTCTAGCTGGGAAAGTCGTTGCCCTCAAGCAGTTTCTTTCCAAGGACACAGATATGTGCTTACCATTCTTCAAGATACTTAAAAAAAAAACTTTTAATTGACTCCTAAGGTTGAAGAATCCTTTCAGATCCTAAAAAAAATACTTAGGGTCCCCACCTCTATTGTCCCGAACCATCACTGAGGAAGACTTATACTTGTACCTTGCTACTTCTCCAACCATTTTGAGCTCAGCCTTGACCCCGAGAAGATTTTGGGTGTCCAATACCCTATGTATTATGTCAATAGAGACTAATAAGGGTTTGGAAGAAAATATTTGAAGATGGAAAAGCTCGCCTTTTATCTCATCACTTCAGCCAGACGTTTGAGGTCCTACTTTAGTCTCACACCATTATGGTCATGATCAATTAACATCTTCAACAGATCCTCCACAAGCCTGATACCTTAGGAAGGCTTGTAAAGAGTTATGTGGAACTGGGTGAATTTGATATAAAATATCCACCATGAAGTGCCATCAAGGGTCAAACCTTAACTGACTTCATTGCAGAGTTCATTAACTTAGAAGGGGTGGAGGAAGAGGCTGAGATCTACGAAATAAAAGCAACCAAGACAAAAGAACCCAAGCATCCATTTTTCAATTGCATAGACCCCAGCTCTCCAACATGGGTTTTACGCATAAATGGTTCTTCCAACAACTCAGACAGTGGAGTTGGACTTCATTTGGTAATCCCAAAAGGAGGTATTATCTCTTTTTCTACCCGTTTCCAATTCAAAGCCTCTGATAATAAGGGGGAGTATGAATCCCTAGTGGTAGGCCTAGGCCTGAACATTAATTTAAAGTAGAGCAGGTAGAAACCATTAGTGACTATCAACTAGTGGTCAATCAGGCCACTCAAGTCTATAAGGCCAAAAGTGACATGATGGTTGGGTACTTAGAAATTATGAAGCATATTATCTATGGAATCCCTAAGATTTTGTATTCGAAGGGTCCCCCGAGCAAAAAAATCAGAGGCTGGCCATCTTACACGAGTAACCTCATTAGACGAGGTAGACCTAGAAGTCATGATTATCACTTTAAACCACCCAAGCATCACCTAACTCCATATCAACATTATAGAGGTCGATCAGAGCTGAGACTGGGCCTCTCCCATTAAAGCTTACCTCAGAGATGGAGTCATGTATAAGGACAAACTCCAGACTAGGCGATTGAAGTACTTAGCTTCCATATACTACATAGAGAGTGGGGTATTATTAAAAAATGGGTACTACTCAGCACCTCAACGATGTCTTAGCCCATTATAAGCTAGTTATGTCCTTAGAGACCCCTATGAAGGTGTATATGGTGCCCATACAAACACAAAGACATTAGTCTATAAGGTCTTGAGGCAAGGGTACTTCTCGCCAACATTAGAAAAATAATCCAAGGATCTGGTCCAACATTATGATAAGTATTAAAGGTTCGCCTTCATCCCGGAGCAACCAGTAAATGAGATGGCTCTAATGCTAAGTCCATGGCCCTTAGCTCAATAAGGAGTGGATTTGGTAGAGTCCCTGCCCCCAAGCAAAGGCCAAAATAAGTTTTGCATCGTGGCTATTAATTATTTCATTGAGTGGGCTGAGGCCGAGCCCTTAACTACCATCACAGAGAAGAAGACCACCAATTTCGTTCGGAAGAACATCATTTGCAAGTCTAGATTGCCTAGAGCTATTATCTTTGACCCTAACAAATAGTTTGATAACCCAGCTTTTAGAGGATTATGCTCAGACTATGGCATAAGTAACCACTACTTTTCCCTAAGACACCTTCAAACTAATGGTCAAGTCAAAGTGAATAACATAACCATCCTCCACAGCTTGAAAAAGAGTTTAGAAAAATCCAAGGGTTGTGGGGTGAAGAGCTACCAAGAATTTTGTGGGCCTTTAGAACCACAATCAGAGGTCCAACAGGAGAAACTCCATTCTCCCTGACCTCTGGCAATGAGGTAGTGATCCTAACAGAGGTCGAGGTGCCTACACAAAGGGTAACACATTTTGAACTAGGGAATAATGAAGAAGGTCTCTGGATCAATTAAAAAAAGAAGAGAGGGCGCATTAATCAGAATGGTCACTTACAAGTAGAGAACAACCTCCTACTTTAACAAAAAGGTACTCCACAGAGAGTTCAAGGCGGGGGGCATGGTTTTGAGAGAAGTCACCTTTGCAACCAGAAATATGAATGAAAGAAAGTTTGTCCCTAAAGCCCCAATGTGATTGTTAGAATAACAAGGTCTATTATTACCTAAAAAATATGGATGGAAATGAACTTCTGCACCTTTGGAATGTTAAACATTATGACACCCCACCCAATTAAATACCGGGTGATCAGTCCATTATTAAACTAAATAGGATTTCCATTTGGTTCATTCTTAGCATCGCTGTCGAAAACCATTAATTACTAATCACCTATTAGTTAATTGAGCCGGTGTCAAAATTTTATCTTTTCATCTATCAATTAATACTATAAGGAAAAACTAAATTAAACTATTCACACATTGATAGAGTTCAAACCATCATAAGATATGAATAAATAAATAAATAAATAAATAAATAAATAAATAAATGTCTTGTCGAATAAACCATCGACTAAAACTCCAAATCTAATTAATAAATCCAACAGATAAAAAAAATCCCAACACAAGTCTGAACTGAATCCACTGAATAAAGTACTGTAGGGGGAACTTT
The DNA here is from genome assembly GCA_949130495.1 of Sambucus nigra. NCBI lineage: Eukaryota > Viridiplantae > Streptophyta > Magnoliopsida > Dipsacales > Adoxaceae > Sambucus > Sambucus nigra. Next base: position 669,829,888 of record OX422207.1, on the reverse strand, counting down.
CCCAAAGATGAAATGCTGAAGTACGAAAATCCTAAACTAGAATGAACAACTGAGGGGTCTAGTCCAAATCCTGCATGCATCCATATATGCAGCAGATGCGCATCCCTGGAATAGATAATCAAGTCTGGTGTCCCTGTGGCTAGACACCTAAATGATTTTGAAAATATTTTTGGCAAGGGTTAGAACCCAAAACATTTGAAAAATATTTGCAAGTGATTAAGTTTGTAGTAATTAAAATGCATGAATACTTTTCATATTTAAGCTAGTGTCGCACTCCCTTGAGATAATCCTCACCCCTCAACTAATGTTCACACCTACCGCTGTCTTCATAACCCACCTAGTTATACTACCTCATCTAACTAGCCTTATTATGAATCATTCCTTATCCACTACTCTAGCCCGAGTAATATTACTATGGATTCTTAAATTATTTCACCTAATGATTCTTTTATTCCATTCAAATAAAATCATATAGTGTTTCACTAGTTATGTAAGTAATACAATTTCACTTCATGTATTTTACCCGTATATAAATATTCACTCTAATTATATATGTATATATACTATAACATTCACACACATGCCATATATAATATCCATCCACCCGAGTAATAACTCACCGGATGTTTTCTTTAAAATGTTATCACCCCGGGTATACTCAATCCAACCCGGATACCACGAGACGATTAGCGCATACCGAATCAGGCATTTAAAAAATTATAATAAGTGTAGTGGAGGTGGCCATAGTTTCTCGGGTGTGAGACCGAGTCATACCCAAGACGTCTCACCCCGAAAAGAATCACAACATAATATACCGGACGCTATCACCTGGGGATTATACTTTCCCTGCTTTCACGAGCCAGGGAATTCACCCACACTGCACAACCTCCTATGATAGCACAAAATGGGTATTTATTTATAAATATTTAACACAAATATTTAACGAGCACACAGTCATATATATATATATATATATATATATATATATATATATATACTCTCACTCTATCCATATACATATATAATTTATTTAAACCCGGCCAACCCATGCCCAAATCCCGTAGCACTAGCCAAAATAATACCCGAGTCTAGTCTCCGACTCTTAATTTAATTAATTTCACCTCAATTAATTTATTAAAGTAATGTCACTTGATCGAGTGGAAAACCGAGCGTCCGTGTAATACGCTAATCGTTGTTATCGACTTCCGACCATAATATAAAAAAACTTAAACTTTAACTACACTCTTATGGAGTATAGAGGCGAGTCTGGGTATCGAACCCACATGGAATGTTTGATAGATTTTAATTGATTTATTACTTCAAAAATAAAGTGTAAAAGATGATGATGGGGTGAGAAAGGAAAAAGGGGAAAATAAAGAAGTTAACTAAAACTAATTGGAAAATTAAGGTAGGGACACAATCCCCCAACTCCTAGTGTGTTGCCCGGTACAAAACTAGTCATAAATTAATTAATTGATCAAGACCGGTCTTTAGTATTCCCAAGCATTACATATATGAGGTTCAAGCGCGCATCATACATAATCAAGAGATGAGTAAAGCAGTGTCGTATTATCTACACGGGCATTACACTCTTAAGCATCTCGATTACTTAGGGCAAACGAGATCAAAAGTCCTACAACGGTTTTGATTACCATACTACACGATCTAATCAATCATTAAATTTTGAGAACTAATTTTATACCCATGCAAATCACATCGGGTTGGGTTCATGCATCCCAACCCTTAAAAATCTAGCCTAACATGGTGAAATTAGTGAAAACTACATTATCTACATTGCATGAACTCATAATTGCGTGGAAAAAGAGATTAAACATGAAAAGTAATAATACTAAGATTGAAGAACAAGACCATGCAAGAAAAAATCAAAGATTGAAGAAAAACTCGAAAAACTCTTGAATTAAAGGTGCAAATTATGTAAATTGTTCTCCTAGATGTTCCTCCTTGATTAGGAGATTTTACATGAATGAAATCTTAATAAAAGAGTCATAATGACTAAATATATAGGTTAGAGGTCGTTTAGAAGAGTCCCCAAAATATAAAACTCTTTTGGCTAAAAGATAAGGACAAAATAAAAATCCTGTATCTGGAAATTTGTCACACTTAGAAAGTGTGACTAATTTTGTAACGGACTCTGAGCGTGACTAAATGAGGTCCGGGTCCTTTTAAAATAAAAGGTCCGGATCGCCCTTAAAATTTATGCAGAGATTTTCTTCTTAACTTTTCTCATCTTCAAAACTTCTTCACTGTAGCTCAAGTTGAGGTGTCGTTTTTTCTTGTGTTCTTGTAATTTAAAGCTCTTAAATTTCCAGTTGGCCCCACCTCCGAAATAAGGCTAAAAAATTATGAAAATGGCCTTGAACTCCCCACTTCTTGCTTTCTTTCACTGTTTTACGTTCTCTTTCGCACTAATTTGCATGAAATACCTGTAAAACACGTAAGAGATACACAAAATACGAAACACTTGCCAAAAAGGGTTAGTAGCATAAATATGCGATAAATCCAAGCTATTTACGATGCGCAGGATCATAAAAATACTAGAATTAAGGGATAAATATACAATATTTAAGCCTATTCAAACCCCCCTAACTTAGAACTTTGCGCGTCCCGAGCAATGTAAAAGAATGAGAGTATGAGTTAAGGACCATTCAAAAACTTTATTTGGATAGAATACCTTTTTCATGGGCAAGCGATTGCATTTAGCATATTCAATAAGCCTTTGAACCCCTAAGTTAACCTAGTAGAACGAGTGGTGTCTCGTGAGGGTTTGCAATGAATATACCCACAAAATTCGTTATTGACTCAAAGAAAAATCAAAATACTTAAAAATTGTACAATTTAAGCTCCCTAAAAATGATCACCGCAAGTTCATATTCAAGAGTCTCAAATCATAGTGTGTGTGCGAAGCCAAAAATTGAACCGCTAACTTCCACCGATTGATCACTACGTTACTTTTCGAAAATTCGCTTTGATTTCAAAACCTCGCGGGATGCTCTCACAAACGAATCATTCGAAAATGTGGCTTATTCTCTCGGTATGTGTGATAAAAAGAGTAAATATGATGGACACAAATTCATGCACACCATTTTGAAAGACAAAAATTTATGGGTGAAAGGATCTCTTCATCGGAATACGGTAGTAGGGAAATGGAAAACATCATCTCTTTTTTTCACGCCATGTAATCTCTTTTAGTATCTTTTTTGCCTTAACTTGCCATGCGGTAGACAATTTCGCAATTTGAACTCGATTAGGACTTTTTTGGGTTATAAGGTATAAGGGATAAAAGAAATGGGAATAGTTGCGAAATTCGAAATTGAAAAATATTCTTATGATGTCCGTTAGTGCTTTTTCGGGCTTTTGCTCAATTTTTCTTCTTTTTTTTTAATTTTTTTTTCGATTTTTCACATTTTCTTTTCTTGCTATTTTTGTCGAGCATTCTTCTAATTTTTATTTCTTACCCCTTTTTATGCACTTTTCGGACTTTATTTGATGAATATTCGATTTTCATAATTCCGGGCATTATGGATTTTTTGAGTTATCAAACGAACGGATAAATTTTATTTGTCTCAACTGGTTTGCAAAGGGGATTTTTTCACAACTTTTTTATGGCTAATATTTTTAGGTAACAAACGAGGGCCTACTTCATTGTCCGAATTACTAATTGCGTTACCATGTGCGTCTCGAGATTAATTAAATTTAGAGATATATTTAGCGCATTTTTCAAGACAACATTCCATTTCTCATAACCGATCAAAGTGAAAGAATTGAGATCCTCGACGACTTATTAAAACGCTGAAAAAAAATTGAGTTAATAATTAACTCGGATTGATTTATAAACTCACAAAAATGATAGGCTCAAAATCTCATCGGGTTTGTTAATCTCCACACTTATTCGTTAAGTCGTCAATTTTTACTCAATTTTCATCTTTGGTCAATTTCGGCTTTGTGCATTCTGAATTTTATAATTTGAGACAGAAAAAATGTGACATTTTTTAAGCTTTTAAATTCCAATTTTTATTTATTTTAAAGAAAAATATTTTTGGCTTTTTCAAACTTTTTCAATTTTTTTTGAAATTTTCTTAAAAAAACACACTTGGAAAGAACATGTGATCGAATCAATGAAACTAAACAATAAATGGGAAGAATATCCCACACCCCCTAACTTAAATGTTGTATTGTCCTCAATGCAAATCAAGAACACAACATAAAGAGAGGAAAAGAAAGATATTACCCAAATGGAGCGATCCCCAATGAGTACGAATCCATTGAATCTACAAAACACGTTAGAACCAAGCATAACAAAAAAATAACAAAAACTTCAACTAATCACACTAGACTATAAAAAAAAGGAATAAATAAAAACTACTTTTTACTACCTACAATTTGAACATCTAATAAATCATATACTAGAAGTCGAAAAATTTGAGGGTCCACCTAAAATACAATTTGACTTTGAGGGATAATTGATGTACCCTCGGTTTCATGCATGCCTTCCGAAAAATAAGAATTCATTTTGAACAACGGAAGGCATGTGTGAGGTAGAAAAAATGAACCATCACCAATTAAATTTTTTAAAGTGATGATGGAGGATTGGGGTGCTAAGGGGGACAAGTATAATTGGGATCCAAGAAAAATAGAATCACCTTCCAAAGATTGTTCAAGTAAGATGGGAAGCGGGGCACACAAAAAGGGAAGATCCATAATGTAAAATAATTCAAGTAAAGAGTCCTCATCGGTACTCATAGGAATTTAGCGGTACTTCTAATAGTTCAATAACGGTGAAGGAGATTGGTGATGAAATAAACTTAATCTCAAGTAATTCATCATCACTTGGAGATTGAACTTCAAGGGGAAAAGACTCACTTTCAATTAGATGCTCTTCAAAAAATTTAGGTGACACACAAGTCTCAACCTCCTCTTTGTTTTCCAAATTAGAACGCATCTCATCACAAAGTGAGATCATTTTCGTAACAAGACCAATATCGATATTCATCGTGCTTTAGGTGGAAAGAAAATTGAGTACGCTTTGATTAGAAAAGGCATTTTTTCTTCCAAAGTAGGATTCCTTGGCTCTAGAACCTCAAATTCCTCATTTGTTTGAAACGTTCTTTAGTTTCAAAAATATTGAAAGAAAAGTCGTCATTGGATTCGAATAATGCATCCAACTCTTTCTCCCCAAAATGATTTTTTCCCGATATTTATTTTCAAGCCTTTCATAATCAAGACTTAAAATGCCATCACCAATGGTAATAGGTCGCGACGTAGATTCTCGAAAATAAAAATCTCGAATGCGATTTTCTTCTCGATATTTATTCTCAAGCCTTTCATTCTCAAGAATTCGAAGGCCCTCACCAATGGTAATAGGTCGAGGCGCGGATTATTGAAAATAAAAAAATTGAGAACTATTCTCATATGAACCATTATAATTATCGAACTCACTATAAAAAGACATGATTACCGAAAAGTTTGTTAACGGACAATCCACATAAAGAGGTCTGCGGTTAATGATTCAACGTTTCTTGGCGCTCAACTGTGCAAGCCTGCAAAAAGAAATTAAAACAAAAAAATACAAAAGAAAAAACATCTTACGAAATAGAAAATTAATTATAATATATAACAAAACACTCCCCGACAACGACGCCATTTTGATCGAGTGGAAAACCAAGCGTCCGTGTAATGCGCTAATCGTTGTTATCGGCTTTCGACCATAATACAAAAGAAACTAAACTTTAACTACACTCTTATGGAGTATAGAGGCGAGTCTGGGTATCGAATCCACATGGAATGTTTGATAGATTTTAATTGATTTATTATTTCAAAAATAAAGTGTAAAAGATGATGATGGGGTGAGAAAGGAAAAAAGGGAAAATAAAGAAGTTGACTAAAACTAATTGGAAAATTAAGGTAGGGACACAATCCCCCCAGCTCCTAGTGTGTTGCCCAGTACAAAACTAGCCGTAAATTAATTAATTGATCAAACCCGGTCTTTAGTACTCCTAAGCATTACATATATGAGGTTCAAGCCTGCATCATACATAATCAAAAGATGAGTAAAGTAGTCTCGCATTAGCTACACGCGCGTTGCACTCTTAAGCATCCCGATTACCTAGGCCAAACGAGATCAAAAATTCTACAACGGTTGTGATCACCATACTACACGATCTAATCAATTATTAAATTTAGAGAACTAATTTTATACCCATGCAAACCACATCGGGTTGGGTTTAAGCATCCCAACCCTTAAAAATCTAGCCTAACATGGTGAAACTAGTGAAAACTACGTTATCTACGTTGCATGAGCTCATAATTGCGTGGAAAGAGAGATTAAACATTAGAAATAATAATAAAAGTACTAGAAATAAAGGTTACCAAGATTGAAGAACAAGACCATGCAAGAAGAAATCAAAGTTGAAGAAAAACTCGAAAAACTCTTGAATTAAAGGTGCAAAATATGTAAATTCTTCTCCTAGATGTTCCTCCTTGATTATGAGCTTTTACATGAATGAAATATTAATAAAAGAGTCATAATGACTAAATATATAGGCTAGAGGTTGTTTAGAAGAGTCCACAAAACATAAAACTCTTTTGGCTAAAAGATAAGGACAAAATAAAAATCTCGTATCTGGCAATTTGTCACACTTATAAAGCGTGACTACTTTTGTAACGGAATCTGGGCGTGATTAAATGAGGTACGGATCCTTTTAAAATAAAAGGTTCGGATCGCCCTTAAAATTTATGCAGAGATTTTCTTCTTGACTTTTCTCATCTTCAAAACTTCATAACTTCTTCACATTAGCTCGAGTTAAGGTGTCATTTTTTCCTGTGTTCTTGTAATTGAAAGCTCTTAAATTTCCAGTTGGCCCCACCTCCGGAATAAGGCTGAAAATTTATGAAAATGCCCTTGAACTCCCCATTTCTTGATTTCTTTCACTGTTTTGCATTCTCTTTCACACTAATTTGCATGAAATACCTGTAAAACACGTAAGAGATACACAAAATACGAAATACTTGCCAAAAAGGGTTAGTAGCATAAATATGAGATAAATCCAAGCTATTTACGATGCACGAGCTCATAAAAATACCGAAATTAAGGGGATAAATATACAATATTTAAGCCTAATCATCACTCAACTACAATCCCCGAACTCACTCACTCGGTCCGTATTTTTACCCTTTAGAATTTATTATACCAAATTCCATTATTAAGTCTAACACTATTTTTGAACTTAACATTACTTAATATCCATCTCCCAAGGTCCTGAGTATCATCCTCCATTTATTTTCTACACTAATTAAATCCTAAAAAAATCCTAAAAGAAAATGAGGCAGAAGACGACAGTGACCTTCGTTCGAATGAGGCCCTCGGTCGTTCGAACGATCGTCATTCGAACGAGGTCCTTGGTCATTCGAACGACCTTTGAGTTTCAGCCTCCTCCTTCTTCCCCACGATTCCCTTCTTCCTACGATTTTCCTTTTCCGAAATAGTTACAGTCTCAAGCTTCAAAGCTTCAATTAATTCCTCAACTAAAGAGTACCCAAGTATTAATATGGTTTCTTAACCTCTTCCAATCACAATCAATATCATTTATAACCAAAAATTTCATTTTAATCCAATAATCTACGAATTTGATTTTTACGGGTTTTCATTATGCCGTGTTCTTAATTTCAATTCTGTAATCCAAATTACTCAATATTTTTTGTTGGGTTTTTACTACGATTCAAATTACAGCATCACAGAATCATATAATTTCCTCTATTGCACTTTTAATCTACACAAAGTGATAAATTCCTAAAAACCCATGTTTATGTGATAACCAACCCAAAAAATAAATTTTCAATCACACCCACCATGATATGAATCGAAATACTGCAATTTAGATTGAAAGCAAGTTAATTACTTGCCTGATTATATTCGTAGAGTCTGATTCCTTTGAGGTAGGTGACGAATTGATGAAGAACAAACCCAATTTTTTTTATTTGGCTCTCAAAAGCTCCCCTACTTTCTCCCTATTTTCTTCTCTACAGATCTAGGTTTTTTTTAGTTATGTCTGCCACTAACTCCCTAGTTTAGTTTTAAATTGTAAAACTCGAAATTAATGTTACAGTCCAAGCCCAAATGCCCCAAACACCCCCGTGTGGGCCCAATTATGCCTAAAAATATTTCGAGACCCAATTACTACCCCCGGGTACTCTTAACTGGCTATCTCAACCCATTCGGAATCAATTGTGCACTCAGAATCGTCACGCGAGTCACTTTAAAAAAGTCTCCATCTCGCCCCCAATATAGTTTATACCTGACTCCTGATTGAGATAAAATAAAATCTCGTCGTTTTAACTCACTACGATGTGTAATAATAGTCACGTATTATTTACTACACACTTAGTAAAATTTTATTCTATTTATAAATTTCATTATCTCTCCTGATTAATATTTAAATCCACACATAATTATTAATTCAATTAAATTACGAAACGCTTGTAATTTGATTTGCCCGAGTAATTAAATATTTAAATGCTCAGAAATATGGGGTGTTACAAACATCACAAGAAATATTTCCAACAGTATACTATGCATTTCATACTAAATGAAAATAACTTTTTTTGACTACCTATCGTGTCTCAATACAGTGTTCGATACGAGTTACAAGGCCTTATTCCTTGCCTTTAAGTTAAATCTAAGGTCTAAGAGCCCAACATGAGTTACAAGGCTTTAATCCTTGTCTCTAGGTTTAAACTAAGGTCGAAGGACCCACCACGAGTTGCAAGGATTCAATCATTGACTCTATTCAAATGACTGAGGTCTAAGAGACCTCAGTCAATGACTTATGGGGTTCTAGGCTTCAATCCTTGATTCCTAAAGTCTTCAAGGCCTTAAATGACCCAACAAGAGTTGCAAGGCTTTTATGCTTGGCTTGAATTAACATTCAAAGGTCTAAAGACCCAAGAAACCCAAAGGAATTACCGAGGCTTTCATCTTTTATTCCGTTTGAATTGACTAAGGTCTTAGGATGCATGAAATTCAACTTTAAGGATTTCCTTCGCACCCAAAATTGTTTTTAAAAGCACATAATTAGACAAAAATGCAAAAAAAATCAGCAGCTATCTTTTTAGACCCCATTAAAAAAAGACCAATTGTAAAATAATAAAGGTTTCTTTTAAAGCCACGATAAAGTTAAGAGACTTTGAAAAAAATTCATTTAAAAAAGAATTGGGGGACTAAACGTTTACATGCAAGCAATTATTCAAAATTCCAGTTTGACAAGTATGCAAGGTCCCAACCTAGTGAATAAAGGTTTAAAGGTCTTAGGACTTTTAGTGTATCCTCACACTTATGCCACATGTTATTTATCCTAGTAGGCTAAGGTCCAGAGGTCTTAGGACCCATCATAAACCTAAAAATCTACAAACTTCTAAGTCCAGAGGTCTTATGACCCATTGGGGGACTCCAGGTTGCAAAGATTCTTAAGTTTTAAGGTCCTTAGACATATTTCTTTTTTGGCCTTAATACTTAAAATTATTAGGGGCCTATGTGATTGTATACAAAAAATATGGGATTTCAATCCTTAAAAAGTACAAATTCAAAATCTTTTATGGCTCTCAGGTCTTATGACCCATTTCAAAGTGTTAGCCTTGAGTTCAGAAGCTTTGCAGTTATGTGGCATATGTATCAAGACCCTTTGGTCTACTTTAAAAAAATTGCTACCTAAGTTACCTTGCTTTACTAAGAAATCTCGGGGGGCTAATGGGGGATACTACTTGTTAGCAAACTTCAGACATGTAAATGTTATGCAAAGGTTCCTTGTCAAAACAAAAATAAAGCAAGTGTAAAGTAAAGGAAAACAATATAGAAGTCAAAATTCCAGAAATCAAGTTATTGCCATCAACAATACAGAACTGAAGATTACAATAAAAGGCTCACGGCCCAAAAGAGTTCAAAAATAAAAAAAATATTATATAAAAAGCCTTCCCAAGGCATGTGACCGATTGATGGGGATCCCAAGGGCTTCACATTTTCAGTTTGGATGGCTGGCTCAGGTTGGGTAATGGGGGATCCTTTTTGAACTTTTTCTTCTTGGACAATGAAGGTAAAGGCTTTACCGACATCATCACTACAACTACTCGCATTGTCCGAGCTCTCATCGGTAGACTGGGGGGATTCAGTAAATAAACTAGAAACATCTACCTCGGGAAAGATCTCCTATAACTTAGCTTTGTAAGCCTCAAATATCGAGGCAAACTTCCGAAAGAAATTTCTTATAAGCCTCAGACTCAAGATAGGCGTCCAAATTACTCATAACTGTGGCATTCATCCGCCCATGGATCTTAATATTCCTCACTAAGACCTTAGATTACTCCTTCTATAACTCTTGTCCCTTAGAGATCAACATGTCCTTAACGGCATTAAGATCTACCACCTCCATCTTTATATTCTCTATGTCCTTCTTATCCTGAAAAAGCTTATCTTGGTCACTTTGAAGCTTGAGAGTCTGACCTGGAGTGCCTCCACCATTATTTTGTACTCTATCTGATTTAATTCATGGGATTCCTCAACCTTAGCTAATAAATATAGAGTTGTAGCAAGTAAAAACGTAGTGTCCCCGAGGGTCTTCTCGTTGAGAAGTCGATTATGCTATAATGAAGTGATTTGTGACCTCAGGCCAACTCTCTCCTTCTCCAAATCAAACACCTCCAATCGCTAGTTGTTGATTATTTGGCTTAGTTCCAGCTAGACCAGGTTCCACTTATCGTCCATCTCCAGAACCTTGTTCCATCTTATGTGACCATCAATGGCGTCAACCATGAGGGCCTCCGTCAAATGATAAGCCTACAAAAGGGAGAAAAGTATGAGAACAAGACACATGAATAAATAACTTACTAAGGGAAAATCTAAAAAAGATGTACAAGTTCCTTAACCAGAAGATGGATCAGTTCCTAAGCGTTGGCAGAGTTCCCCGACCCCTCGATGTGGCCATCATATCAAATCATCTTACTTTAACTATGTAGTGCAATGCTTCAACAACAGAGGCATGGGAACTCCACTCCTTTACGGGAGGAGGTCTTGAGTATCCCTTAAGTCCAGAGGTCAATAAGTCCTACCTCATAGTAGAAGTTAACACTTTAGGGTGGCCCGAGGCCTCAGTGACACCCTTCAGGACCCCTACTTCTATGGGGGACACTACCACCTCCTTCCCTTTAGTAAGGGGATCACATAAAGCTTACTTAATCTTTTATACTAGGGTCTACAAGTCCCCTAGAATAGAAGAACTACTATGGGTTGCCCAAGAGGTTCCACCTGACCCTGACTATGCTTACAACAAGGGCATGATTTTAGCAATAGACCCTAGCAATGGGCCTTCACCTGACATCAACTTTGCCTCCTCTATAAACTTAACACTAGGGGTTGGAATACTTACTGACGTGCTTAACTCCAGACACTTGGTAAATTTGGATCTCTTCCCATTATTGATGCAAGGCTGACTTGGAAAATAACCTGGTATTCCTCCGCTCCTCTCGTTCATCTACTATATCATCAATAAGATCAAAGTTAGATATCAAGAACTAAGAATGGGAATAAAAATATAAAAAGAGAAATGGAAAGCTACATACTAGGAGAACAATTAGAGTCTATCAAGATAACATCACTAACTGTGGGGAGGACCTCTCCAATCTTGGAGGAAGCTCAAGTTTTCCCCTGGGCTTATCATCATCGCCCTCAGGAGACTTCAAAACTTCATAAGAGACATCAGCAATAACTTTTCTCTTTCTGGGCACCAAAGCAAAGGGCTCATTCCCCAACGACGATTTTGGGGGCCTCGGGAGCACATCTTAAGGTAAAAACCTTAGGCTTAGGACCCTGTAATTCTCCGCCTAATTAAATATCGGGTGATCAGTCATTTATTAAATTAAAATCAAGGTGGATGGTTGGTTCATTCTCAGCATCATTGTCTAAAAATAATTATTTCCAATTTAAACACCCTAAATAATTAAGCTGAGTGTTAAAATAATTTAAAGTATATATTTTTTTACTTTATAAAATTTCAATATGAAAACCTTTTTAATACCCAACAGTTTAAGAATCACATACATACTAAGGATGGCAATTAACACACAAGAATTAAACCATCAAGATAAACCAAACCAAGTTTTAGAACTATAAATGAAATCATTCTGACAAGAGTTAACTCCCGAAGAGTACTGAATGCTGGAAATATTAATAAACATAAACCTCTGACAAATCCAACCAGAATAGGAAATTGGGCGACACATGCCCTAACTATAAAGATCTAAAATAGGAACTGAATCAATGACGAGGGCGTTTGAAGCAAGGGCCTGCAACTCCCACATAAGCTACAACATGTCCAATCCAAAGAACCTATGCATGACGCCCCTGTGGCTAGGCACCTATAATATATACATATATATACAAGAGAGAGAGAAATGACAAAAAACGGGTCAGAGCCCGAGTGTAAAACGTTTTTAAAAATAGTTTAGCAAGTATTTAAAATGCTTACCGGCTAATATAACCACCATGTTAGTGCGCGACACTCTCTTGAGAATTCTCACCTCTCATCTAGTGTGCAAGCCTACCGTACTACTGATCGCATAAGTCTATCTAACTTATTTTTCCAAAAAGTTCTATCCCGATAAGTACCAAGGCCATATTATTTAGTTTTAGAAAATCATTCTCTTCCATATTCTTACGTTACTTAGAACCACTTAGTACCGTTACAAAATTCACGAACACTTGTTATAAAGCTGAAGCATTTATTTATTACTTAACTAGTTATACACACAGTAGAAAGTTTCCATATATATATATATATATATATACTATCGGCACCCCACGTGATTCTATGGTGCTGGCATACTCTGCTATCAAGTCCCCGTATCGCTCAAACTAAGGGAAATACTAGTTCGGAATCACTCTCGACCTGCGGGGACTTGATAGCAGAGTATGCCAGCACCATAGAATCACGTGGGGTGCCGATAGTATATATATATATATATATACTGTCGGCACCCCACATAATTTTATGGTGCTGGCATACTCTGCTATCAAGTCTCCGTATCGCTCAAACTAAGGGAAATACTAGTTCGGAATCACTCTCGAACTGTATTAATACAATACACATACAAATGGAGGTGAAGCATAGTTCAAAATCCTAAGAGGTCAGCACATACCCTCACGTCTCTTAGAACATCTGACTATCATTTTTTAGCCTGTATCTAGGATACTATCTCCTAGGGTACGAGTCAATATCCCCCATAAAGGTCCAATCGAGATAAGACTGTCCCAGCGCGGAAACCTCCGTGATAACAAGTAGCCCGGGTATGATTTTACACAGATACATAATACTTAATATATGTACAGTCACACAGTCACATATATAGATATTCACATTTTTCAAATTAGGTTCACCCACGACCCATAATTATTATCATCCGTTCTTAGCACAAATTTTACTCAATTATCTCTCATAACGGATTCGTCTCTTTCATTCTCATTTATAATATATTTCATACTTACTTCTCATCTCTCGAAGTAGCCTCTCTCACTAAGTATGATTTCAATAGGTATACCCTCGCTTACCTTCTGATCTAAATCTTTCACGAGTCTCAATTCTTTAATGAACGTACGCATAATTTCAAATGTATGAATAACTCCCCGTTAACCCAAAATTTCATCCCATATTAAATTTCACTCAACGGAGTCTACTTAGACCCTATTGGTCCTTTTCATGTCCCATTATACTATTTAAAAGATACTTCAGGGTTCCCACATATTTTATCCGGATTAAACAAAAAGGGGAAAAACATGCGGTTTTTCAGGAGGGATCGATCGATCGTGGAATGGGGTCGATCGATCGATGCTCTTGGTCGATCGATCGATCAAGCAGTTCTTGCCCAGTTTTGTACAATTTTCAACCTACGGGTTCAATCATTCTAACTCCTCCAAACCTCTATAATTTCATCCCAAACTCCCATCAAAGTAATCCAAATGTATAAGCAATATATATAAACAAGTTCTAACGTAACAACATCAATGAATCCTCAACGAATCAATCAAAAAGGGATTTAATCCCAGATTTCTTTATAAAACTAAATTTTGCAAGAATAATCACAAACCTCTATTTTAATCCATATTTTCTTCCCAAATATCATAATAAATTTGTGGGTAATCCTCTACATATGATCAAGATTTCAGACTACATGGATTCTCCCTACACATATAAATTCTCTTCCAAAACATATAATTCTTCCATTAAAACATATGATTTTCATTCCTAGACTAACATGGAAGGAATATCAACTAGAAATCAGCAAGATAGATACTTGCCTGGGATTCAAGGGTCTGATTTGTTAATGAAAAAGATATGGTTGCATTCCTCGTCATGCGATCTACGTTTTGGTGGTGGTGGCAGTGCAATCGAGTGAGTTCTAGGCCTTGGGTTGCTTGAAAAACTCTTCACATTCTTCTCTAATAGTTGTTCTCATGTTTTGTGTTTGATAACCCTAGAAGACAACTCCTAATGTCTGATATATCCTAAGAAAATTCGTGGGTTTGATTACCCAAAAATACTAAATGTCTATAATACCCTCCCGAGATGTCAATTAGGCCTAAAAACACCCCGAGACCCAAACTAAACTCCCGGGTACACATTTCTGACTATCTCGACCCTTTCTGACACTTTGGCGCACTCAAAACGACCATATGGGTGACTTATAATTTATTCACTTTTATAATAATAATTTAGTTCCTGACACGACACATGCGTGTCCCGACTTAAATTTTCATAATTGCCATATTATTCACTCGTGACAATATTAATAAAATCAATCTCATATATTAATTTACTCATCTAGTAATATTCAACAAATTTCCAATAATTACTAACTCTCATCACGCTATTAAATAATTAAAATAAAATTTCGGATTAATATTAAAATTAATATCTCAATTAAATTAAATAAATCCCCAATTTTAAAAACCATAAAAATACGGGGTATTACAGACCCCTCCCACTCTTAAATAGGCACTTTGCGAGGATAAAGACCTCAAATGGGATGAAGGCCAACTTTCGGGCCTCAACTATCTTGTCATCCTCCTCATTAGAAGGCTTAATAACCACTTCAAAAGAAGAAATATCATTAAAACCCAAGTCTGAAGGTTAGTAAACAAGATCAAATACAAAAGCAATATAAGAGGTTCACTTACCCATAGACGGTGGAAAGCACCAGAAGGTAGGATAACAGATAGGCTCCACAGGGTTTGGGGTAGGCCAACCTCTCCTAACAAAGAAGAATTTATCCTTCCAGTTCTTAGGGGCATTATGTGTGTCCTTGGCAAAAACCATTGTTGCCCTAGATTATAAGTACTTCAACCCCTTGTCTTTGGGCTTGATATGTTCTTGGACCCTATATAGCTTAAATAATTACGCTGGAGTGTCGTTATGCTTGCCTGATTAGGCACATATTCTTCACATTTATCCCCTTAATTTTGGTATTTTTATGATCCCGTGTAGTGTAAATAGCTTGGATTTGTCTCATATTTATGATACTAACCCCTTTTGGCAATTATTTCATGTTTTGTGTATTTCTCATGTGTTTTACAGGTATTTCATGCAAATTGGTGCGAAAGAGAACTCAAAACAGTGAAAGAAACCAAGAAATAGAGAGTTGAAGGGCATTTTCGTAATTTTTCAGCCTTAGTCCGGAGGTGGGGCCAACTAGAAAGTTTAAGAGCTCTAAATTACAAGAACACTGGAAAACACGGCACCTCAATCCGAGCTACGGTGAAGAAGTTATGATGTTTTGAAGTTGCACGATAATGGACTGGTCCGGTCATGCGAAATCCAGGCAATTAATTATGCATTTAATGCAGTGCAACTCTTGGAAAACTTGTGCCACAAGCGAAATTTGATGCCAAATTCGTGCAACTTGGTGCTATAAAAGACCAAGACCTACCTCATTTTCAAGAGGAGTTGAATTCTAGAGAGAGGGAGACAAATTCTAGAGAGTAGAATAGAATTTTAGAGAGAGAAAGTGAGATTTTAGAGAGTTTTCTTAGTTTTTCTTTACATAGAAATTTTCATAAACTCTAGTTTGTAAGGTTGAAGAAGAAGAATTTTTCTGGATTCAAGTTCATCTCTTTTCCCTATTGCTGAATACAAGTATCAATTTTTCATTCTCTTATTTATTCTTTACTTTATTTCCAATTTAATTCTCAATTCTTTTGCAATTTGTTAACAGTGTTTGTTAGATCCATAATTCCATATATTGTTATGAATTTACTTTCTCATAAAACCATGTTTAGTTAAGTTTTTTAGGGTTGGGATGCATGAACCCATCCCAATGTAAATTGCTTATGTAGAAAATAGAATTTAAATTAAAAATTTGAAAGAGTCGTGCGAGATAATTTTACAACCATTGTAGATCTTTTAATCTCTCTTACCCTAGGTACTTGGGATGTTTAAGAATATGATGTGCGTAAAATTATTTATCACCGCTTTATATTTACCTTTGATTTCATATGATGCGGGCTAGTTCCCGCATATATGTAATGCTTAGGATCTATAAAGGCTGGATTCATTCAAATTTATAATTTACAATTCTAGGTTTCTATACGGTAAATTACTAGGGTTAGGGGGATTGTATTCCAACCTATTTTCTCATTCATCTTAATTAATTTAATTTCTTTATTTACCTATTTTTTTCCCTTTTCAACCATCATCATCTTTTTCACTTTTAATTTAGAAGTAATAAATCAGTTATATTCTATCAAACATTCCCTGTGGATTCGATACCCAGACTCGCCACTATACTCCTTAAGAGTGTAGTTACAAGTTTAGTTTTTTTTTTTGTATTGAGGTTGGAAGCCGATAACAACGACTAGCGTATTTCACGGACGCTCGGTTTTCCACTCGATCACTTGACTCCCTAAACGGCAAGACTATAGCCAATATAGCTCTCTAAAAGTTAGCCACTAGCTGGGAAGGGGCTATTCCAATGGCCTTTAAAATCCTCACCACTAAAAGAGGTAAAGGGAACCTAACTCCATAGTGTAGAGAGCACTTATTGAAGCACACGTCTTGGGAGACTATGGAACAAGACCTCTGGAATGACGGACTCTAAAATCTGGTATGTCTTTCTAATTTCCACCATGTCTTGCTCTGTGATTCGTCAAGTAGAATGAGCCCCACCTGTAAAATTAAGGTCGTTTACCCCTAGATAGTTGATCACTAGTGAGCTAGAAGGGATAATACAGATGGGAATATGTTTAGAGGCCCAATCTTTTTCTCCACAATCAGCGGAAGAGAAATGTGAGGCCCAACAGTTGAGAGTGGTGTGGGGTCCAAGACTTTGGAGGGATAAATGTTTTCAGCATATATTCTCACTTACAAAAGAGGGATAAAAATTGCTTTCTCAAAGATTTTTAGAGGGAAGAGATAGCTAGAGCGAGAAGTGAAGCATTCAAACCATCCCAAAAGGCTCTTTTATAGTCCCCAAAGCTTGGCACTTTAGTCCTTTCATCCCCAAGACACGTCACATCAGTACTCTCAGCCACTTGCACACTTAATGCAAGCTTTTTCCCAATGCAATCTAATTATGACAAGAATCTCAGTGGTTAGTTATTATGCTTCTACCCCCAACTTGCGTAATGGATAAGTATTGCCCATTGCAATCCTGGCAAAGAGCAATAATGGGCTAGTGATAATACCATTTATGGCCCTTTATATTCCAAGAGTTCTTAGACCCCCCTAACTTTCCTCATACTATGATTTATGTCCTAAGATCAACCCTGACCTCAGTAAGACCATTAATTAGTCCCCAAGCCATCCGTTGATTTCAAAAAAGGACCAAAGAGGTACCACATGTCTAAATTGCCTATTCTATCTCCTAAAATAATGAATCGTTCCAACATATCTCTCTAACCAAGCTCAGAGACCTCAACACCAGCATCATGTTATGACAGATGTATAAAGCATACCTCAGTTTGAAGAACAATAACCTCTAGAGCTCATCTAACCCTTAGCCCATAAGTATATCATTATAACATACTTCCAAGACATCCTATGGCCAACCATTAAGGGTTCCAGACCTCCCAAGCATTTAGAAGAACCACTACAGTTCGTTTGTCGGGCATGTAAAAAATACAATACCGTTCCACCTATCACCATTACCCATATCCACTTGCATTGATGACTCTCATCTGTATTAAATGCACCTAACAACTACCTTACACTGCCCGCAAAACCTTTGACCCACAATCCACCTCCTTCCTGATACATATGTTTACTCATTGTTCGATTGTCGTCAGACCTTAGAGACACCATAGCCATGCTATAATAATCCACTCATTCTCTCTTTATATATATATATATATATATATATATATATAGGAGGCTGGAAAACGATTAAAGATACGTTCAAATCATCATAATTCCATAAAACCAAGAGTTTTAGCTTATACAAGCATTTACTCATAATTTTATACACTTTCAACCCGCTTTTAGATCATTTTCAACCATCTTACTTATTATATTCCTTGTTTAACCATAAATTAACACTCAAAAATCCTTAAAGAAGTCCATCACTTACTTCCTAAGGTCTTTTGGGTTTGTGACAAGGCCTCAAGGACCTCAAAACTCTTTTGGACAAAACCCAAGAGGTCTTTTAGATTATAATAACTCTTTTGCGATATAATAAACATTATAAAACCCTTTGACAGTGGACGTAGGATCATCAACTGAGGTCCAAATCACTTTAAATACTTGCCTTACACTTCGACACTTCTCCCCTTTTACTCGTGTGAGATCCAGAGGGGAACACCTGCTGGGAGTGAGGTCACTTACGATTTCAATACCCACCATTTGTAATGTAAATCAATATAAGTTACATATGTAAAACTACTTGCATAAGTTGCATATTACCATTTGTTGTAGTTATTGCAAGAGATTCACTACATAGGATTTTCATAATGACATAGAGGGATGAATTTAGCATGAGGTGAGCGTGGGAGACCGCCTATAGTCATGTTTTGTGAAAAACACCTAGGTATATATATTTTTAAAAATATTAGGGGTTTATATGTTAAGTTTAAAAATTAAAGGGTAAGTTGGGTGATAAAATAAATGGCTTTTTTTACTCAACCCTATTTTATAATGTCGTATTTTACTTAACCCACGATTTCATAATCTTTTAGACATAACCCTTAAAATTTTAACACCGTTAGAAATCTATTAAAAAATTCATGTATCATAATTAGACTCAACTCCCAACTCAATATATCTTCTTCCCCACATCCAAACCCTAACTTTTTATCTGACCCTAAACCCACAACCTCATCCTCTTCCTTCTTCTCCTCCTCCTCCTCCATTGATTCAACCCCAATGAACTCCTCATGATTTTAGATTTATCACACATACAATCAACACAGACTTAACTAGGAGGTCCTTTAACCAAGAAGATTTATTGCCTCTGATATTCATAGCTCCGATATTCATAGCTCCCAGACATTTTGCCAGAACATCTCACAGTATCACCAACTTACTGTCGACGTGAATGGATATAAACCAGTAATTTGTTTGCTTTGGTTACGGAGCCAAATGAGGTCCCACCAGGTGAGAGTTTTTTCATATCATGGTTATTTTGTTTGCGGAGGTGGATGAACGATTAAGATGGTGATGGAGGGTGAGTGAGAGGGTAGTGGTGTAGCTTTCGAAGGTGGGTTGTGGGAAGAATATTCGTCCGAAAATTAATGAAACTCAAATTCTATAGTCCAACCAAGTTTCAACATTTATTACAACCCAAAACTTTTAACCTAATTGCGTGTTTTTCAGAATTACTGGCGATGATTGTTGAATTAGTTGAGGATGAATCAATATAGGACAAGGATGAGGAGGCGACGGTGGTGGTGGGTATAGGGTTGGATGAGAAGTCATGGTTTGAATTTGGGAAAGATGAAACGAAGGTATTTTGGAGAAAATTTTGAGTTGGGGGTTAAGTCTAATTATAATATATGGATTTTTTTTAAAAAATTTGAGGGTTATGTTTAACCAAATATGAAACTAGGGGTTATGTAAAATAAAGCTGAAACTCTACCTAAAAGTAAAACACGCCCCTCGATTAAAGTTCCCCCCACCCAAAGGGTTTATATGTTAAGTTTTAAAGTTAAATGGTAAATTAGGTGATAAATAAAACTAAAACTCTACCTAAAAGTAAAACACGATTTCCTCTCGGTTGAAGGTCTCCCCTAGGGATGGCAATTTAACCCGACCCCTAAGGTTCCCGACTCGACCTGACCTTCATGGGGTGGGTTTTAAACCCATTTTGAAAATCAGGTACGAGTACGTTTTATTTTTAAAAAGTCCGTTAATTAAATAAGGCGGGTTTGAGTTATCTATATAATAACTCTAAAATGAACCCTGCAATAATTTTCCTTACCAAGTTGAACTCCACGCGGCACCTCTATTAGTTCTCTAAACCATAGCTTTCCCTAGTTGTAAAGGTACCCACCTTCTTTTCATCTTCCTCCTAAAATGAGTTCCCCGTGAAATGAATTCCCACCTTCTTTTCCTCTTCCATCTTTTCCCATCCCTTTTTCTTTTTATTCTATAGATATTATAGTGTATTATGTGAATAGAGTGAGTATGTCTTTTAGGTTTTTCCCACGCCCACCCAGTAGATTTTTTTTATGATAGTGGAGTGTATAATCTATTTGCGTAAATGTTGTTCATATGTATTAATTTTTTAGCAGATCTTTTAGAGGTAGTAATTATAGTAACACCACAGGTACTTCTAGTAACAACATGAATGATGGTTGGGACAATAATTTATTATATATTTGCTTGGAGAATGATTTTTTTTTTGCTTTCTATACTTTCCAGGTTTGCCTTTATGATAAGATTCGTTATGCACACATGCTTATGAAAATGTTGCACGTCAGAGAGCCTTAAGCATGGTGATTTAAAAGGCCAATTATTTTTCTCCACATTTATAAAATTGGAAGCTTACTACTCATATCTCATTCTGTTGACATAGATATTGTTAAGAATAATTGTTTTTAGTGAACTTTTGTACATTTCTTACTTGACAATATGCTAAAGAGGGATATTTACTATATTTCAAGAAAAAATGATTGATTTGTAGGGTTTAAAATTATGTATATTGTGCGCTTGACATAAGCTCAAAGTGAAAAATAACTTTGGGTTGTTCAATATCTCTCATATTGTTTGGCTAGATTTCAGTGTTTATATTACTCTATTTGCAATTATTCCTTCAATTGGTTTTATCAATTGTTGGTGGTGTTCGATCTGGGGTCTTTTGGTGGGTTTTGTCGATTGCTAATTTTTTCCTAATTCCCGAGTCTTTGAATTACAACTAATAATGGAACTCGTTAATTTATATTTATATAATAACTTTAAAACGGAAAGCTGCAATTAAATTTCCTACCCAACTAGAACTCCACGTGAATAAATTTTATAATGCGCTCGCATATCATGCGGGTTACATGCTAATGTATAAATAAGCCTAACTCGCCCCACCCAATTTATTTAATACATTTACTTAAAAATCTTGATTAATTATATTATTTATATTTTCCAACCATCTATATATATCTTTATCATATTATGCTTCTAAAACAATAGAAAGAGAGTTTAATGAGGATCATTTATTGTCAATTTAAAATTCATTTCAATAAATTTCTTAGAAATCTCTCCATTCTCCCAATCTTTTCGATTTCTCAAAAAACAATAGAAAGAGAGTTTAATGAGGATCATTTATTGTCACTTTAAAATTCATTTCAATCAATTTCTTAGAAACATATTCTTTCTCTCAATCTTTTCGATTTCTCAAAAAACATTAGAAAGAGAGTTTAACGAGGATCATTTATTGTCCCTTTAAAATTCATTTTAATCAATTTCTTAGAAACCTCCCCCTTCTCCCAATCTTTTCGATTTCTAAAAAAAAAGTGTCTCTCGAGATTGCGTCTTTACGTTTCTTCTCTCATAATAATTTCTCTTATGTTTGGGCAATACATGAATTTAGTTGGTTCATGCATTATGAAATTCATTTATAGTAGTTTAAATGGAGGTTCATCTATTTAGTCAATACATGCATTTAGCTGATTCATGTATTAGGATGTTCATGTATAGACGTCTAAATGGGGTATGTTTTAGCTAAAAAATTAAATGATATATGAGATAATATAATATGTAAGTTTTATATATGCAAGTTATTATGAATATATTTTTGCCAGTCAAAATTTATTGTTTGACTTAAATAATGGGCTTTGCTTCGTTCATGTATTGTATAAGATATTAATTTGAAATTATTTGTATAATTTGATATTAAATATAATAGGAACACGAAAACACAACATAAAATCAATTATGATTTAAACATGAATATTATTGATCGAACTGAACTAAATGAAAATAACATGATTTATCATATTATGTTCGGGTCAAGCTTATATCGATTTAGTCATATTCGTGTGAGTTTTAAAATTACCACTCCGATATAACTACGTTCTTGACCACATATATATATCGAAATATGATAGGGGAAAAAACTATATGCGTCTGCGCATTGCGCGGGTTACAATGCTAGTTATATCTCTAATACGATAATACTAAAGGAGTTAATAAGACTTTAACACTTACTGTATTCTTCTCTCTCATCTTGAATATTGTGTTCTTTAAAACCAAGAGATGGATAAATCAAAAATTTCTTTGAAGCAAAAAAAATGAATAAATCAAATGTCTCTTGAAAATTAAAAAGATGATACATTCTAGACTCCATTAATTAATCTCTCCATATTACACGATCTAGATTCAATTAATCTCTTTTCATCATTCTTCACTTAAACTATATCACACAATGCTACTAGTATGACTACATTTATATAATATTTTTATTTGTCGAAAAAAGTTTTCAAAATTTCGAAATTATTTTTCATTTAAATAAATAACATTTTTGGTTATAAGAACATTTTTAATGTTGTATTTATAAAAGAAATTTGAGTTTTTATCTATAAATGACATAAAGTTTTTAAAAGCAAAAACAAATAAAAATATGCATAATTTTTTTATATAAAATATGTACAATCTTTTTGAAGTTTTTATTTCTGAAAAATAGTTATTAAGTTAAAAAAAGTTATCAAAATTTCAAAATTGTTTTTAATATAAATAAAAAAGTTTTTGGTTATAAAAATATTTTTAACGTTTTATTTATTGAAAAAACTTTAAATTTGTATCTATAAATGACATACAATTTTTTAAACTAAAAATAAATGAAAATATGTATAATTTTTTTATATGAAATACATACAGTTTTTTTGAAGTTTTTCTTTATAAAAAATATTTTTTATATAATAAAAACATTTAAAAATAATAAACAAAGTTTATTTGTAAAAATTATTAAATTTATAATATATACTAATCTATGAATATGTATAAAATTATACCCTAAACTCCTCACAACACATGTCAAGTTTTTACGCTGCCACGTGTCAAGAGAATTAATGATTTAAGTGACTTCAAAACATGTTTCCTAATACTCATCACTCTCTCATTTCAGATGCATCTGGAACTCTTGATGAGATAGTACATTTTCCACCCCTCTCTTTATCCTTCTTTCAATTGTCTTTTCCTCCTCACATGTGCATTTAATTTCCAATAGTGAGCGCACACGTGCGTTCCATGTGTGACTAGTGTATGCATATAATTGCTCAGGGGTGTGGTAGAGCGGAAGGGACTCTTCCTCTCTTAACCAAGTGTCGGGGGTTCGATTCCCACCTTGGGCATGGAGCAACTTTAAATCTCTGGGCCAGCTGTTCCACCCATCGAGGTGCCTACAAATCAGCGAAGGGATTAGTCACTAAGTCGCTAGTGGATACCCTGGTATAAACCAAAAAATATAATTGCCTAAATTTATTATTTTATGCATTTCACCATTTAAGGAAAAAACACGGTGCTGATTTTATATATTTATGGTGGGGAAGTTGATATTGAAATTTTTGTTTGCCGGTGATATGTTTGGTATAATTTTTATAATTATCGATGATAAAGGAATAAAAAAGAACTTATATATTCATATTCTTGAGGTAGTAATATGGCAACGGTAACATAATAAAAGGTAACCATCCCTCGTTAAAGATTGGTACGATAAAAGAAAAATGATTCATAAATTCCCATCTCCTGATTCATATATGGACTTCATACATAAACAGTTTCCCATTGTTGGAAAGCATTTCAAAATTCCCTCCGAATGTAACTTTTGACTCAAGTACACAAAGGGAATAACAAACATATATAAACCCAAATACAAAATGAGGAGCCGCATCCAACAACTTATGATATATATTGAAATAAAATTGAAAAATTAACAACAAAAAGATGATACTCAAATATTACTCAGCTACATATACATCGTAGTGAAAAAATATGCGGGAGTTGGAAAACTGATACTCAGGTTTTGAATATTTGTCGTTCAGCCCACCCCTATTTTTTAAAATTTAAGGGGAAGAAAATACAAATACCTAAAATTTTAAAACAAAAACAAACGCTACCATTTCAATACAGAAACTGTCCGCCTCTTTATTTCCTTCTAAACCTAAAAATCCCATTCATCTCTCATCTCTCCTCAACCGTCGTCCGTCCGCCGCTGTCTACAGCCGCTCATCACCTCAAATCGGCCGCCTCCTCAAACCGGCCGGCCGACTTTGTCTTTTGATTGTCACTATTCAAACAAGGTAAGTATCCTCTTCTTCTAATTCTAATCTGTTGATGTTGATATGATTTTCGTAGTTTAAGGGATTTCTTTTCAAAATTGATAGATGGGGATGTGTTCGCAGTTATTTTCGTAGTTTAAGGGATTTCTTTTAATTTAGCCGTCTATTTACTTTCATGATGTAGAAATTTTAGGTGTCTACTATAGCTATCTGTATCTGTATGCAACTATCTTTAGTTATTTTACATAGAAGAATTGATTTAAGACATTTACTACTAGCTTATGAACCATGCTATAAATTTTATTTGCCATACTAGTTAATTATCTTTTGGTTTCATTTTGTTAATTATCGAAAAAAATGATTCACATGCGTCTATATTTGTTAATTAAATTAAGGGGGTTTTGGGGAAAGGTCCTCAGAATTCTCAAAGTGTATAAAAAATAATTTTATAAATTTAGTCCCTGTACTAAAAAAACACCATGAAAAATGGTGCCGCTGACGCGGACCAAAAAAATGAACTCCTAATTCTAAAGGGACTACACAAATAAATGCTATTGTACCATAGAGACTAGATTTATAAACTTGAAAAGCATTGTCCTAAAAATCCAAATATAAAAAGGAACAATGCCTTTACCATAATTCTCTATTAAAATAATATTGAATTATTATTAAGTAATTATTTGGTTAATACTAAAAAATAACCGCAAAAAAATTCGGCTCCCGCCCCCGAACCCCAGAAAATTATCGTTAAGGTAGCCCACCCAGCCGTGAAATCCTGCCCTTGGTGGGAACTAAGGGGGTGAGTGGGGAGAGAGGGAAGGGCAGAAGGTGAAAGGCTCAGAAAGTGAATAATGAATACGTTAATGATGGGTGAGGATCGATTTAGTGGCTGTTGCTAAGAATGTGATTAGTCACTTTTTTAAGTAGTTGAGATCTTTTCAAAATCTCTACATATCAGTGTCTAATTAATTACGTTTTTTAATGCAAATCCATCAAAAACCAATTTCACGTGCTGCACTTGATTGGTAGCCATCTAACTTTCTTTCAAATTTTTGGTTAATTGGTTGATTTGGAAGGATTATACCCTTCTTATTACATGAGCTCGAGTTCTCCCCTCTTTATTGAAGTCAGGCTTCCATTCACTTACCTTTTTTGAATTCTAAATTTATATACATGATGAACATGTGTGTGTATAAAGAGAGATCTTTACAAACCCATTCTATTTTTGTGTTCTTATAGCTTTTCCATTTGACTTATTTGCTTTGAATTTTGACTTTATACTGGTGGTGTTTAATATTACATCTACATGACATAATCATGTGTGTATAAAATTAGGGAATGAGTTTGAGATTTATATATGCAGTATATACCTAAATGAGACTAATTAAAGAAATTTATATATGCAGTATATACCTAAATGAGACTGATTAAAGAAACTATGATTTTATGGTTGCTTTGTTTGGATAGATCTCAGTTTCTCTTCTCCGTTTTGGTACAATTATGATCTTCTGGTTTGTGTGGTGAGGAGTATCTTGAGAGCATGTTTCATATCTTTCTATGTCTGAACTCTGAACATAATTAAAATTATGTGGTTTTGGAAGATATGAAGTTTTCTAGATTTTATTGTGGTCTATGTGTGGTTTTGGAATCACTTTCATTTATATACTAACATGTAAAAAAAAAGATGAAAAATGTTAAGAAATGCCCTTTAAAAAAAATTCATATAGCACCCATTCATTTCTCCATTATTAAGTATAATGTTTGCTGTATATATTCATATTTTACTTAATATGTTAATTGTGTTTTAGAAGACCATTTGTGAACTGTAGTATTCTTTTTTTTTTTTTTCAATTCTGATAAATAAAGATGTTAGTATGGGTCTCTTTCGGAACTCATGTTATTGTTCACAAGTTTGATTCTTACTCATGTAATAATATATGCGTGTTAATGACCGGGGACGGCAAGAGATAGGGGCTTGAGCCCCCACCTTTTTAAAAAAAAAAAAAAAAATTAGGGGTAAAAACTGAATTTACATAGGGCAAAAAACATAAATACTAATAGTTTACACTTATACCTAAAACTGAACCCTATTTTCCAAGAGAGCCGCTTATTTCATCCGTCATTCTCTTCTTCTCTCGAGTCAAATACCAAGTTCCTTCCAAATTCATTCTTTCCATTTCCATTATCCATACCAAATTTCTTCTTCTCATCTCAAATACAATAAATAGCAAAGTTTCATTATTTCATACCTACAAGCAACGCTTGATGGGACGTTACACTTACAACTACAAGCAACATTCATTAACTCAATACAAGCAGCATTAGGTATTTAATTTTATATATATAAATATTATTTCAATTTTTATGCTATGACTCATTAACTCTATTAATTGCTGAAATTTTATGGTAAAATTGCTGAAATTTTAGGGCTGAAATTATATGGTTGAATTTTAGGGGTAAAATTGTTGAAATTTATTGGTTGAATTGAATTTTAGGACTGAAATTTTATGGTTGAATTTTGTATGTTAACAGTTAACTTGTTGTGTAGGTTTTATTAGAACAAACAAATTACATTTTGTAAATAATAAAAAATAACCTCAAAAAAATTTGGCTCGGGGGCCTCCCCCCCCGAACCCCCAAAAATCGTCGTTAAATTAGCCCCCGCTATCGAAAGTTCCTAGCTCCCCCTGTTAATGACGAGTGATGGGCATGGAAGATTGTGGGAGTATTTGATAGTGTTTTTGTTCATGCTTACACTGTTTATTATTTTTATATCGTTGAATGAATCTTTCAAATTCTTCTAAAAAATTTCAGATAAATAACTCAAGTAGCATAATCATATTTAATTAATAATAAATTTACAAAGTTAAAGATTGTAATGGGAATATGATAAATGTGCAGTATGAAGTGTACACATTTTTTGGTTTTGTGTGTCTAATATATATTTTAGAGCATATTACTTTTATTGTTATTTAATGATTGAGAATTTTCGCACACTATTGTGTAAAATATTATTGATTTTATATTTCACAAAATGTCTTTCTTAACATTTTTCATCTTTTTTATTTTTATTTTATCAAATGCCCGTCCATCGCACAGATTGCATACTAATTTTTCTAATTACTAGCATGTAGGTCACGCGACGCGTGACCGAAGTTATCTAAACTGTATTGTTTTGTTATTATAGTCTGTTTCACCCATTATATTCTATGAATGAAAGAAGAATGAATTTTAAATTAACATAAAAAATCATATGAATGACGTTCAATAAGTGCAAACGATATTTTTAACTTTGATAATACATTGTAACTCAATTTACATTCAGTTTTATGATCAGTAAATAAAGAAAAAAATTATTTTCAATCATTGAAGAAGTTTAATATAATAATTAAAACAATAAATCATTTATAGAACTAAAACTATGAGATAAAAATTGTTAAATAGATATTTTTAAATACATGAAGAATACCAATTTTTGGAATTTAAATTTTAAAATCCAAATGGATAGGTCAAACCATATCTAAAAGAATGCAAGTTTAAATCAAAATTAACCCCTAACTTATGAAAAGTTGGAAATACATCATTAAAATAAACTTAAGATAGAAAGTGTAAGTGATTTAAATGGTAGGAATATTTTTTTAAATAAAATATTTTTATATACCAACAAATCTAACAGGGTATGTATTGTTCACACGGTGTGTCATATAGTTTTTTCCAATTTTGGAATATTAATTTTTTTTTTCCAAATATCAATAAGGACATAAATAGTGTTTTAGACATCTTGAAATTTGATATTTTAGTGCATAAAGTGAAACAATAGCAAATGAATTAGAAAAACAATCCAAAGCACGGTTATAAAGTGATTATAAATTATGTAGAACATATAATATTAGGATGTTAAGATATTCTGGTGAGTGAGAAAAGAAATTCAACGCTTTTAACAACACCTTTTAAAAAATCACAACATATTAAAGTTAAATTAGATCGAATGTTGTACAATTGAAATTATCCCTATTTAAAAATAGTGAGTATATTCTGAACATGTACACAACCTCTCTGAAATGGTAGAAATTTTATAATCTGAGATAAGATTAAAACTTATAACCAAATTCTTAATCAACTAAAGAACACCTCAAAACTTTATCTTGGTGTCATTTGTAATATTAATAATATAATAAACATATCCCATAAACAACACTACCCATCGTGATAAAAAAGGAAAAGAAATCGGACGAATAATAAATTAGTTTGTAATCGGCATAAATATAAAAAACATAGCTAATAAACAATAGTACCCATTGTGATAACACAAGGAAAAGAAATCTGAACAATAATAAAGTAGGTTTGTAATATGAATAAGAACCATTGGGATCAGCAGAATATAAAATGGAGAAAATCATCCAAATGAATGTATAAAAAAAGAATGATTACCAGGCCCAGGGCCTCCAAAGAGAACCAAGTGAATGATCAAGTTTGCAGGATGAGGGAATCAAAACCTTTATATTGTAAAATCAAGAAAGGTCGGATATAAGAAGAGAGAAAATGAGAGGAGAAAAGATTAGGGAAGAGAGAGTACGAAACATTTTAAAAGATGGATGAATCTAATTTCTTATAAGAAAAAATATATACGAATACATAAAGATAGACACACACCTTAGACACTAAAAGCAAAAAAAAAAACTAATGCTCTTTCACGCACAAAAAGGGATAGAATAAAAGAAAACACTTCCTATTTAATTCATTGATTGAATATGAAAAATGTATAACTGTAATTTTTTTATTAACCGTAAAAATAATTTTTGTTAGCTGTTTTTTATTAGCCGTGAAAATTATTTTTTAACATTATAGAGTTAGTTACTGTTATTAACCATTCATGATTTTTTTTGTATCTTGTTTGTTCCTTGTGTTAATGATTTACTTTGCAAGTCCTGATTTTTTAATGGAGAAATTTTATTTATCAATTATATAACATTGGGGAAAAAATTTGATGTCTTAGATTCGCGATTGGTTTGTTCGATGGCGCGGATCCACATTCATTAAATGATGTGGGTCCACACTAGCGGTACTAATCAATTGCGAATCTAAGACATCAAATTAAACAGTTCTTTTATTTAAATTAAAAAAAAATATTAATAAAACTATGTTTACTATTAAAAAAAGCTTTTTTAGTTAAAAAAACTGTTTTATAGCCTTTTTAAAAAAAAAAAATTATCTAAAAACTTTTTATTTATAAAAGATGTTTTTTTTACAGAAAATTGTTTTTATATAAAAAAAATTATTTTTATTATAAACAACTCTACATTATTAGACTATTTTCCTATTATAAAATACTGTGCTACTTAAAAAACTGTAATTTATTTATTATTTTAACAGACATTTTTTCATTTCTTATAGAAAAAAGCTATTTTTTTAAGAAATAAAGAAACAGTTTTCTTGAAAAGAATAGATTTGAACAAATTTATTTATTTTCTTTGTTCAGAAACAACAGTATCATTTTTGTATTATGATATTAAGGTTATTTTTATAATTTGGGAGAATGTGTCTAACCCGTGTGTTTACAATTGTGTGTTCGTGTAGAAAAGCTCCTTTTATAATAATATAAAAAAGGTGGAGAGAAAAAAACATAGAATATTAAAAAAAAGGAAGAACAAAGGATATTTAGACATTTATGATATGCCATGTGGCAAATTAAGGTGATTGGCTTCAGTTTTATATATATACATATATTATTATATTTATTTATTATATGTCATGCAATGAAACTAACAAAGCCGTAAGTATAGTACATTTATACGCAAAAAGAAAGGTCTCTCTCTCTCTCTCTCTTAAAAACCCATCTTCACTAACGGTCAGCCATCCCTACTTTCTCCCTTAACTGCAGCCAGGCAGCATCCATCCGCCGCCGACCTCCAGCCGCCGCCGCTGCTTTGTATGTTTGTTCATTTATTATACTCCAAATATTGTATTCTCCTATTGTTGTCTCAGTATCAAATCGATTGGTTTAAGAAAGAAAAAGAAGGGTCTGTCGAGGCTTGGCTACCAAATATTCTTTAGAAAGAAACATGGTCTTTAGACCACTAAATCAAAAAGGCATACTGTTCCTTGTTTGACCAGCAATTGCTTTGTTCATATACAACTACAAAATGAAACACCACTCCATATATTTCCATCCCAAACTCATCAGAAATTAAATTTAAAATTAGATATTGGGGTAACAGCTGCGAAACATACTGTGGTTTTTGCCTTTTTATGATGCAACAACTGAGAAAAAAACTTAGATGCTATTTCCTTCTCCTGTATACTTGGTTGTAAATTGAAAATCCGGGAAACAATTTTCTACATCTTGTATATGGAACATTGTCTCCCATTTACAGTTTTGTCCAAGTTGACGAAAATATGCTATTCATTTGAATAGCACTGCATGTAAAAGCTCTAATGTGAAAGTTAACGATTCTGACATTTTTTTTTTTTGGTCTCTGTTTTCCTGTTTTCTCCGGTGATCTAATAAAAATAGTTATAACGTTTATATTTGTCTTGAGAAAATGAGCGAATCAATTCAAGGTGACAAGACAACACCATTTCTGTTATTTTAAAAATATGTTGGACATTTTAATTTGAGGTATTTTACTTATTTTGTAATAATTGATAATTGGAGGAGTGAATTTGAAACATTTTACTTATTTTGTTGTATGCAATAATTTCTTTGCTTGACGAGTACTTGTTATATCTTTATTTTTTGTTTGTATTAAAATGTTCAAGGTAAAAGGTGGTTGCATTATTTGTTTGACAAATTGTTATATAAACTCTTTATTGTTATGTGCTATATAACAATAATAATTTTCAGAAAAAGTAAAAAATGCAGGTTTTAACCCGCCCGGAGCGGGTTTTGACCCGTTTAATATAAACGGGGCGGGGCGGGTTAAACGAGTTTATATAAACGGGTTCGGGGCTTAAAAAAATTCGTCGCGGGTTAATTATTTTCCTTGTGGGGCGGGTTAGGATTTAAACGCCCCCCCCCCCCAAAAAAAAAAAAAATCTCACGCAACCGCCTTTCTTCTGCCTCTCTTTGACGACGTCATTGGGGCTGGATTTGTGTCGCCACTGCTTGCCTCTCGATTTCAGGTATATATTCCACTAATTCTTCCACCCATTTTGATTTGTAAAATTGTGATGCCGCTCTTGCTTTGCAATGCAAGCTGTGTTGTTTTGTTTATACTATATACTTGATGTGCGTTCCGATGATAAGCCACAAATTGTTTAAATATTTGAGGCCAAATACTTAGGGTACATATTTATTGGGTACTGCCAAGAAAGGGGCTGAGCTTGGGTTAAAAGTTGTGGGTTAAATTTGAATTGGGTATTGCATATAGGTATTCAAATTGACTGAGTATTTATATTGAATAATTCTTTGAGAAAATGAAACAACCCCCATATAATCGTCTTTGGGGCTCCCATCCCCAAACCTCGGCATTAGCCCCACTGACAAAAAATCCTGTGTAGACCACTGTGTGTGTTTTTTATTTCAAAGAAAAATATTCTTGATTACAACACAATTTTATGGCGTAGTTTCCTTTAGTATCATGATCACCCTTTTAATATGATAGGTAATTAATGATTTCACTTTTATTTGTTCTTTAACAAGTTTCTGTCCAGTAATCTAAAACTCCTGCCTAGCCCTGCCTAAGTGCTAGGCGATGCTCTCCCGACCTGCCTAGGCGCTAGTCATCTGCCGTCTCTCTCTCTCTCTCTCTCTCTCTCTCTCTCTACATACACACACACACACACACACACCCATATATATATTTGGGTGTTATTAGTACATTTATCTGACTGCTTAGTTTTTGTGTTGAATTGTTAAGTTTGTACTAGTAGTTGATTCAATATTGAACATAAAAAGGCCTACACACCTCCGGTGAGACCTGGCATGCTTACTGTTGAGTCCATTCGTACCAAGAGAGTTTAATAACTTCTTCCTATTAGACATCTCCCAATTGATTCTGATGTCTCTCACCGTCTGTTGGTAAAAAGATTTTTGATTACACATCTGAGCTTTGCAAAAGTTCAAGACACACACACACACACACACACATATAATAATGCTTTTGTGCGGACTGTCTCGCATTTTAACAGCACAGACTGTATATGTGTCACTTGGCGGTTAGACTAGAAATTATCGGCTAAATTATAGGCACACTCTCTCTCTTTCTGGGCTCACTGCCAGGTGACACATGTTCAGTCCGCACTGTTAAAATGCGGGATCGTGCGCTATATATATATGACACTCCACATTTTCTCTAGCACAAATATAGTGTCTCCAACTCCAAATTTGCGAAGAAGTTACTATTCTTGAACCCTGTAGTTACCTCTAGTTTCTTTTTAAGCCAAAAAATTGATCCCAGATCCATCTTTATAGAGAACTCTTTGAACTTTGTTCTCTCTTTGGAAAAAGCCCTCGATCCTCCAGATTTCCCATTTAAATGCAATTTCCATCACCTTATCGATCTTGAGGTCACGTTCTTGGTGTCGATATGCTCTCTGGTGAGAGACATCAGGTAGTCGATCAGTTCCCTAATCGTGCACTGTCTCTTCTCTCTTAGGTGCTCTCGGTGCACAATAGTCAGCGTATGCCTTTGCAGTTCCCTCCTTCAGTTTAGTAACACTTCTTGACTGAGGGCCATCTCTACGATCTTATGAAAATCAACATACGGAGATAACTTTGTTGTGTGAATTGCGAATTTTTAGTGACTTATTTGTTTTGGATACCATTAATGGTCAGGATAAAGTTAAAAGTTTTTCACTATTTATTTTCACAAATGCTTTCTTTTGATGCTGCAACTAACCTCATTGAATGAAGCAGCACCTGAGCGTGGATATTAAGCACTTAAAAACCTCTTAATACATTACTTGCTCTTTAATTTCTTTTTCTTGTGAAAACTTGTTAGGATGTGGTCTCTTTAGGCGATTTAGTATATGGTATTGATTATTTAGGGATATTGGTACTTGAATCTCATGATAGTGACGAAAATGTTTATGATAATTGTCATTTCATGTTGGTAGAAGTTTTCTAATGCAAACGGTGGAACGTGATACATGTGGATTGGTCCGGGAAGAGAATTCATTTTGTTATTTTATTTAAATATTGTAGAAGAATTTTTTTTCTTTAGGACTATTCCCACAATTAGTGAGAAGTAGTGTAGTACTTAAACTATAAAGGTAACTTGGGAACCAAGTTTCTTGGGCAGTTGGCCCTCTAAAAATCTTATATTCTCCTCTTCGTCGTTCTCAATGATGAGATGAATGAGATAGGATATCGATTGGTGAAAACCTTCTTTAAATTTTGTTTATTAATGGCCCATCATATTTACTTTTTTAAACAAGATGTTTTTAAGTGTTATTTATGTTTTGGTACCCAAAAATTATGTCCCCCCAAAAACTTGGATTGGTTTGGTCCGACAGTTCGAATGTCTGTTTTTCTAAAGTTACAAATATACTTTTAATGTTTCATGTAAGCTACAAAAATGCCCTTAAAAATTAAAAACAAGGTACAAAAATAAAACCGAACACTCTCTCTCTCTCTCTCTCTCTCTCCGTGAGCCTTTCGATCTCATCCCACCGCCTTTCTCTCTCTCTCTCTCTCTCACACACACACACACACACACACACACACACACACACACACATTCTCTCTGCAATAACTCGATGTTTTAAACCCCAAGAGTACATGTCAATGAACTATACTGCAATAGGTTGATCTTACAGAGAGACTGTTAATTACAAGATAACTACGCTATGTTTGGAGTTGATAGTTTTTGATGTTCAGCATTTCATAAACTATGTTGTTAATCATCACCTGTCTCACTCTCTGAGGTTGTATATGAGTTTTGTGATTTATATATATATATATATATATATATATATGTTTGTGTATATATTGAGTGGACTTAATAGAAAACGAAAAAAATATTAGCTCCGGAGTGAGGAAAATCTGATAAACAAAATAAAGAGTGAGACACTTGAGTTTGGGAAACCATAGGTTTCGTTCCCTGTTTGAAGATTTCAAATCCCTCTCATCTATTTGATCATATCCCTCAAATTTTGGTAATGAAGAAAGTTTCTGAAAGCCTTAAAAAAAATGCATCACTATTTCAGGTTCAGGTTCACTCTTCCTCTTCTCATTCACACTAGCCATTCCATTCGATGGCTCGATTTCATCGAATACGTCTTCCCCTAATTTTCCTTCACAGCCAATTGTGAATTTGGGTTTTGTGAAAAATTCTAAAAGTGAGAGGGACGGCCGAAAGAGAGAGGTAAGGGAAAAAGGAGTGGGGAGAAGGAGGTGGAGAGAGAGAGAGGAGTGAAAAAAGAATTGATGCATTTTTTTGAGATTTTTTGTTTCTTAAGGCTATTTTTGTAACTTACCATGAATTGATGGTCAAAATTCGGTCAATTAATAAATCCGTCTCTTATCGGAGTTGGTCAGCAATTAGATTTTTGGGGATCAATAACCAAACGGGCATAGATTTTGGGTACAAAAACCCAAATAACCCTTTTTTAATTGTTAAGAAACATGTAGTTTTTTTAGGGTGCTTTACATACAAGCCCCTATTAAAAGGTTCTCATCCCATGCCTTTTTTTCCACCTAGTCTTCTAAATTCTCTTTTTTCTCATTACTAAAAACCCCCACCTATTTATTCTCACTCCTTTGTACGACCTCTCTTTGTCTCTCCCTTTCTGGAGCCATCCTCATCGTCCACCACCTTTATCATCTGGGGTGGGCCATTTTGGGTATCGGATGCAAGGAGCTGATTTCTTGGGCGCCGTGGCTAGGGTTGCTAGTTTAGGTGGGGGGGTCTCTCCTTTGATGTAGCTTTGAGGGTGGGCAATATCGGGTTTTGGCATTTACCTGGGCCTCCTTTAGGGTTCATAAGCAAGCAATTAAGGTCACCCTTCAGTGGGTCACATTCAGCAACTGGCCCGGATTACAGTGACTGCAAAAAACAAGTCTCTTCAGTTAGGTTTATTTAAGCAGACCAGGGGACTTAAAAGGGAGAAGGCAACTCTGTGTTTTGGGCCCAATAAATATTTTGCAGAGCAGATTGGGCTGTCGCTACATTTTCATCTGGGATAAAATTTAATTATGGGGCCCAACGAAATTAAATTGGTCATGTGGTTCACTCGCCAATCTCATCTTCAAAGCTCGAGGACAAGTTTTCTGTTAACGGGGGGTGGGTGTGGGGGTTATTTACATTTTTACAGCTATTTGTCCTTCCGTGACATCTCCCTCCTAAACATTTAATAATAGTTATTACTTATCAAGTTTAATGAGGGTGTTCTAAATAAGAATATTCTAAACCATGTGATATCATGGAAGGGACCTTTATTTAATGATGTCACCCACGGCATCACATGAATGCTGGAATATTCCCATAATGGTAGGGATTTGTCCTCCGGAACATTCCCTTGTGTGCCAATTTGGGAATAAGTCAATCAATATGATATAGTTTCTTAGGATGGTTCTTGTTCGAGCATTTTCTTTGAGTGCCCACTGTTTGTGCAAGATAAAGACTGTAAAGAGTCTTGTTTTTAAAAATGGTATATATAACATGACATTCCAAATTTACTTTTTATTTAAATTACTTAGAACATCATATCAGTTGTATCTTGTGAAGCCTTCGTCCCAAATATCGTGAGTCCTTTTCCTTCAATTTAATTTTAATATTTTTTTTCTTAATGTGACCCTATCTTGACAGTCAATTAGATCCAATCATTCTTTAATGCCAGAGCCTATTTTGACAAGCTTGCTTCTCAATCAAGAGCCTGGCACGCCAAACAATTGGTTAACGTTTAGCAAAGCCAATTTAGTCAGTCACATAGAGATCAAGATTTGGGATGTAAATTTGGTGTACCCTTAAATAATTGGTATTTACAATTTTTAGGAGGGTAAAAATGCGGAAAGTCAAAGTTCATCAAAAAACTAATTTTCGATCAGAGATTCTCAATTTGGGACGGACTGATTATTAATTAACAAAAAAGTACAAGATAGAGGACACAAAACCCTTAGTAACTAGGTGGCTATTTAGTGTTTACACTAAAAGAAGAAATCGCAGATTACAAAACTTGAGGACTTCTCTGAGTAGACCATGTGCTCCTAGAGATCTATGCAGGATTAGGGAAGAATACTCAACTACCCAAGATAGCCACATCTATTATGCTAGCAGCAACATTTCGATTAATGCCAAAGTTCAGCAATAACTCCCTTTCCAATTGAGAATAATGCCTGAAAATTGGTATCCCACTAAATGGTTTCATCAACGAGGCCCACTTTTTGAACTGTATGTTACAAGTATATGATGGTAAGTCTGTACGTTTTCTACTCTGTTTATCTAAACGGTTGCAAGTATAATATATAGATTATGATGTGAATCAGGGACATGGTCGTCATTTTATCATTTTTAGTATTTCTTTTATTTTTAGTATTTCATTGTATTTTCCTTTTTGTTAGTATTTAGAAGAAGGGAGGTTAATTGGCACTTAAGGGCATAATTGTAATTATATTGTTAGCTTAGAGGCCAAGCAACCTCCTTCCTATAAATACCTCGTTTGTAGACTCATTTGAGTCATTCTTCCATATTTTGAGATTTGATTAGAGAGAGTTTAGAGAGAGAAATATCTTTTCTCATTGACGTCATTTACGTCAATTGGTATCAGAGCCTAGTCGCTCCACCCAGTTGTTGTTGTTGTTGTGTAGACAAAAACTCGTAAATAACGTCACGTGGGTTTAAGAAAGATGAGTACCTCCGCATCAAACCCTTTTGAGCAAATCATGGCAGCCCTCCATCAAATGAAAGTTCAAATGGATGATATGAACGCTCGGATTCCACCACCAACAACCACCACGGACCGCCCTCACACCGCATCAGTGACGTCTTAAAACCCTAACCCTAGTTCTCCACGATCAACCCATTCTACACCTCTACCTAAACAAAACCCTAATTCATCAAACCCTAACCCTTTAATCCTTCCAACAGCAGTCACCACCCAAACAACCGCTGCACCACCACCTCCACCTGTCGGAAAAACAAAAAAACTCAAAAAAAATACCCAGGCAGACCCGAAAACACTTCCCTTACCCTCGATCAATCCCACCGCTACTCCAGATTCGACACTGCCCCAACCTGCTCCTAAACCCATCGCCAATGTTTAAAAAGGCGGAAGAGGCGTACGCCTCGAGGCGAGGCGCTGAAAAAACGCCTCGAGGCTTAAGCCTCAGGGCTGAATTTGAGGCTTACGCCTCAATGCGCCTCGAGGCTTACGCCTCGATGCGCCTCACGCCTTTTTCCTGAGGCGCGGGAAAAAAAAAAAAAAAAAATCTTTCATCACAAAGTCTGTTTTTTTATAGGTTAAAATTCTTCATTTTTCTAAAATTGCACCTAACTTAAAAAAATGTTGTTTTAATCTACTAACTCTTATTCTTTTTTTATTTTAGTTTAGTTTTAAAGTTGCACTTAATTTTGTTTTTCTTTACTAATTTGTTTGAAATAAGTGTATAAATTTGTTTGAGACTATATTTTGTTACAAATATATAGTTTGTTTGAAATAAATGTACAAAATTAACTTCAATATGACTTATTTTTAAAAGGTTTCTATTTTTTGGTTTTCAACTTATATTAATATGTTTTAACTTAGGTTAATATGTTTTATTATTTTTTTAATAAAGTTGCTATTTTTTTAATCTTAGCTTGAAAATCAATATTTTTTTTAATAAATTTGATTGTTAAGTTGCATTGATTAATTTATTGTCATATTATAAAAGAACCAATATGTGAATGAAGCTAAAAAAATGATTTTGCCAATACGATTTTGCATTGATTAATTTATTGTCATATTTAAAATAACCAATATGTTCAAATTGATTTTCTTTTTCTAAAAAGTTATATTGGGGGGAACAAAAAAATGTCAAACTATGTGAGAAAGCCCTCAAGGATGTTTTTTTTGTAGTTTTATTTTATATTTCTTTGTTATTTTATTTTTATGGTTTTATTAGTATTTTTTTAATATTATTTTGCTCTTTTTTTTTTCTTTTCGGTGAGGCTTAGGCCTCAAGCGCCTCGAGGCTTACACCTCGCCTCGCCGCGACTAAAACGCCTCGCCTCGCCTTTCGCCTTTTTAAACATTGCCCATCGCCTCTGCTTCCAGAACCCAACCCCACCCTCGATCAACCCAAAATGTCCCTAAACCAACCCTAAATCCAACAACAGTGCTGAAATTGCTTAACTACCCACCGGAACAACAATCCGACCCCATCCGGCCAAGAATCCAACCCAACCCGATTCAAAATTATCCTCCATTGACCGGAGATCATGTGCCAACACACGGGTACTCCATATCCAGCAACCGATGGCTCCTACAACCTGTTCCGCCCAAATCAGCCCTTATCTGGGGTCCAACGCCCCTGCTGGGAGCCATCCGATGTCCATAGCCATATCGACACTTTTTCGGTAAATCCTACCCCTTTATGCGTTCAAACGGTACCACCCATGATTGGCACCTATTCTCCCACCATCGCCGAGATGATCCGTGATATCCGGCACACAAAAAAATCAAATCCACCTCTTCTACATCCAAATGTAACAAACCCCATGCATTTTAACCCAAATCTTGAATCTCAACCCCTCGAATTCCTACCCTTTCATGTTCACCATGAATTCCCTCACCAAAATTCACCCCCCCATACCTCCACCTCCACCACCAAGTATATCAACACACCACCAATTGCCCTCTCCCCACCTTCCCCCACCCTGAATTCTAGTCCCCTCCCACTCCCCACCACCACATCCACCCAATTTTCCCACTCCACCCCCATACGACTACCTTTTGCCCCTTATCTCCATTTACCCTCGCCACCACCCGCAAAAACACCTTGAACATCCCCAAATACCCCCCCATACCCCCTGCCCCACCCACTACCACACTCTCTCACCCACCCCATTCCACTTTTTTCACGCTTCCGCCCCATCTATTTTACACACCTTTCCCCCACCCGGACACCCTCTCCATGCCCCTCATCATCCACTCCCATGGGATACCCGTTCCTTTCACTCCGTGCCCGTTGATTCCCATGAACAAGTACGGGATTGGATTACCCTTCCCCCCATGCTGATCCTCCTTCACCCCGTCCCCACTCCGCTCCCGAGTTTGAGCCACCCCCTCCTACCGAGTGGCGCACAAATGTTTCCATGTTTGATTCACTCAACCCCAAGGTGACCCTTATGTCCCCATTTTTGACCGCCATTGCTTTGTTTGTCACCAGAAAGGGTACCAAATGAATCAGCGCCCCTACTGCCAGCCCTTGGTTCCCCCACCATCTCCTTTCCCACCTCGCGAGACTCTGCCACCTCACACTACCCCTCCTGCACTCCTAGTTTCTTTACCAACTCCTGACCCTCCTCATCCACCGCCTCGGAGGCGTCCACAACGAGCCTTACTTCCCGAGCCTTCGCCAGGCGATGATGATATAGATGAGGACACCCTAGCTCTTCAGGGTGGTGGTGTCATCACACAGTTGGCCCTATAGTTATTTTCACGGAGTATGCAGGGTGATATCAGAGTGGATGTTCCCATGTTTGATGGCCACCTATAGCCTGATGCCGTTGTTGATTGGCTTGCCGCCATGGAGCGGATTTTTGAGTATAAACGGCTGAAAGGTCGTAGATGTGTTCTTCTCGCAGCAACTAAGTTTTAGGGCTACGCCAGTGTGTGGTGGAATGACTTGGAGCAGCGCCGTGCCATTGAGGGTCTTTCCCCCATCCAGTCTTGGACCGAGCTCCGTGCACAGTTGATATTCGCTTTTGTTCCAGCCACTTATGAGCGTGACTTATTTTTACGAGTTCAGTCTCTTCGCCAGGATACTACAGTTTTGGACTACACTGAGCGATTTCAGCTTTTATGTACTCGCGCCCGCCTAGGCGAGAGTGAGGAGCAGCGCATTAGCCGTTATATTCACGGCCCTCAGGGCTACATCCAGCGTGATCTTGCTTTGCGTGAGGTCACATCCTTTGTCAAGGCAGTGGAGTATGCCCCTAAGGTTGAGTCCTTCCACCAGACTTCCTCTCCACCGCAATTTGATGTAAATCTTCAAATGCAGAAGCGTTATTGTTACACTACACAACTATTAACTACACAACAACTACACTACACAACAACAACAACTAAAAGAAATGAAGAGGGTTTCCTTCTTTCTCTATTCTCAATTCTCAATATTAAAGGTTGATTACAAACGAGGGTCGAGGGGCCTATTTATAGGAGAGATTAGCTTGCTAATCAAGCCATGGTTTTAAAAGGAGAAATGAGGCTCGCCTCGAGGCTCCGCCTCAAGGCGAGGCACTAGGTGGGCGGGTTGAGGCTTACGCCTCGACTGTATTATAAAAGGCTTGCGCCTTTTGTTACCGAGGCTTACGCCTCGAGGCTGTTGCGGCTTACGCCTCTTTTTTCTCTCCTCGTTAAGGGTAAAAGTGGTCAAAAGTTAAAAAAATAAAATAAGTACCTTTCGTCTCCAACACAAAACAAGTTGCTTGCTGCCCAAAGATAATTCTAAACCCAAAACCCTAGCCGATCGTCTCTTTTTTTTGTTTGCTGCACTAATTCTGTGCCGATGTGCCTTTTTTTTGTTTTTGTTTTTTCTATATATATATATATATATATATATATATAGTCCTGCTCTTGTGCGGACTAGTCCGCATTTTAGGAATGCGGACCAGACGTGTGTCACCTGGCGGTGAGCCCAAAAAAGAGAGTGCCTATAATTTAGGCGATAATTTCTAGGCGCACCGTTAGGTGACACATGTCCGGGATTAGTCCGCACAGTCCGCACAAGTGCATATATATATATATATATATATATATAAACTGACTTTATTTTTTTTGCTATATTATTGTAGTGAGTTGTCACTATTATGGATTTCTTTTGTCTTGGCGATATAATATGTATTATGATGATGACATGATGGTGTTAGTATTTGTATTGTGTTGTGGAATCGAGTTTATATCATTTTTTTTTAATGATAGATGTGATACATATTTTTTTCCTCGTTTAATTATTATTTTCACATCATTTTTAGTGATTTTCGTGGAAAAAAGGTGAGGCTTACGCCTCGCTTCACAGAGGCAAAACGCCTCAACTACGCCTCGCGCCTTTTAAAACCTTGAATCAAGCTAATGTCCAAAATGACTAAAAAAGGCAACTAATAACGAAAAATGACATATTAGTCCCAAACATACTTGGAAACTAATTAGACACTAAAAATAAAGGAAAATTACAATTAAACCCTAAACTAAAAATGTAAAATAAAAGATAGTCTTCTCCCGTAGGCACAACCACACGCCACGTGTCGCTAGAGATCCCATACACATCAGATTATGTTGGAGATGTTTCTCATTCTGTA
Organism: Sambucus nigra; assembly: GCA_949130495.1. Classification (NCBI taxonomy): domain Eukaryota; kingdom Viridiplantae; phylum Streptophyta; class Magnoliopsida; order Dipsacales; family Adoxaceae; genus Sambucus; species Sambucus nigra. The sequence goes on along the minus strand of OX422207.1, from coordinate 669,787,693 downwards.
TGTTGGGGACCATTGTTGGTCTTGCTATTTCCCATCAATTATAGAAGTCCTTTTATTTTATGAACTTTATTCACACCTGACAAATTTTATGTAGTCCTATATTTATCATTTTTATTGCATTTGCAGAGGAAATGATCTGATACAAAGAACAGCTTTCAACCATGTTTTTTGGAAACGTTATAATTAATAAAACTCACTATGACATCCTGGGCGTGAAAGAAGACGCAAGCTCTGAAGAAATCCGTACAAGCTACCGGTCTGCTATCCTCAACTCCCATCCCGATAAATTGCAACAGGAAGCCCAAATATCAAGTCCCAAACACGAGCGAGGACTAGGAGATAGATTTTTGGAGATCCAGAGGGCCTGGGAAATTCTCGGCAATTCAAAGTCTCGTGCCATTTATGATACGGAGTTGCGAGCTTTGAGACAGGATGTATTTATCGCAGAGGATGTGGGCTTGGAGGATCTGACAGTGGAAGATGGGGGAGAAGTGGTGGAGTTTTTGTATAGGTGCCGATGTGGCGATTACTTCTTGATTGATTCTGTGGAGCTGGAGGAGATGGGGTGTCCATTGTTGAGGGGTGGGAGTAAAATCTCTTTACGGACGTCAAATGCATTGCCAGTATCGGTTGTACTTCCTTGTGGTTCTTGTTCTCTCAAGGTCCGTCTTTTGATCAATGCAGATGATCACTTGGAGTAAATGAGGCAATTTTGTTTTATTGTTAATTTTTTATACATTATTATTTGACTACAATTTTGAGCTATTGAGTTCGGGGGTGGGACTTTATTGAGTGTTTTTTTGAGTAATTGTCTGCTAACTGAGAACACTAAGATTAGTTGATGTAATTTGCTCACTGTTTCACTCTTTCTTTGGTAGAAATAAGAGAGTAATCTTTTGAGAGTTAAAAAATTGCAGGATCTGGATATAATTCCTCCTTTATGAATTTGTGAGGAGATGAGAGACGTTGACCTCAAAGGGAGAGACATTGTGATGAGAAGTGTACGAGAATTAAATGTGGACACATTTTCCCCTCATGTCATTTTTCATCTACTCATATATAAATTTTTTAATTAAATTGTCTCAAAATATAAGTTCTTTTGGCACAAATTTATCTATTTGGAATTTTCAATGGACATATATAGATGTGTATTTTGAGGTCTCTAAAATTTGACAATGAAATGTATGAAATTTTACTTGGCCATCACGTTTTTGTATATTAGCTTTTAGCATCAAATATCTCTCAAATTATGACTCCGTCTGGCATAGCATGTTTATGTGGAAAGTTCTCAATGAGATCTATTGAAATAAATTTATAATGGATAGGTAAAAACTGAAAGCATTGAAATTTTATGCTTATAATTTGGCTAAAAAAAGGTGTGGATTTCACATTTCGAAATAACATTTTTTCACACGCAATATTTGTCAGTATACATGTCCATTTGTATTGAAAACTTGTATGTGGTTTATTTGTAGTTGTCACTGTGAAATTCAAATCTACTATCAAATGGGGTCATGTTTCATTGTTAAATTCAAGAAAAATATACAACTGGGCTGATAGTTGAAAACGTTGTAGTTTGTGGATCCCCGGATTTTAAATTATAGGTCAATTAAAATCACAAACTAGTAATTTCCTTTTTATGTAAACTCAATAGAGATGCGGAAGCGTATAATAAGGGATGGTTCAATCAAAACAACAAGGCCGGGTTTTAATATCTTCAAAAACAAATTAAAACATAATTCATAATTCAAGTCCTAGAAATTTGCCTAAGTCATGATTAACAATTATATCCAAAGTTAGGCGAAACCAAATTAATGCAAGTGACTTGAATAAACCAATTTTAATCCAATATTAAATTAGAGTCCCAAATTAAATGAGTGTGATAATTAAACCAAATTTTATCTTGAAATTATCCTAAGCATGCGTTCTAAATTATTGTGCAAGATAAAATCAACAAGGTCACACTACACCGCGATATACGAGGAAAAACCCACTAACGGGAAAAAAACCTCGGGACGGCCCTAGCCTCAAATTCACTAAAAACGGTATTACAAAATACAAGACAAAAGACTTACTTCCTAAACTCGAACCCTCTCAAGCCGTGATGCTCCTTCTTGTATCAACCTCCAATTAGCGGATAACCAACGGAGCTCCACCGTGGTCTCGGAATACACCGATAGGACTTTAAACGGTCACCGTCACCCGAACATGGAGCCTTTCTCCAAACGGGTAGAATATCACCAAAAGTCTTCTTTGTGATGGGGTGTAGAAGCAAACCCGAAACGTCTCTTGAATTCGGTAGAGAAAACCGGTGCCAAAAACTCCAAGTAAAGATATGTATATATGGAACTTGGATAAACAACTATTGGGTGTAAACTAGAGTGTGTATGAATTTTTCTTTAGAAATTGACACTCAAAACATGAACATTTTCCCTAAAAAGATTAGCTCTCAAACTCTCTCTAAGAGATGGATATGAAATGGAAAAGTTATCTTGGAAAATGTGTTTCCCGCACATAATAATGTATGAAAAAGTTGGTTAAAAAACAAGTGGGGAAAGTGGGAGAAAACTGCCAAAAAACTGCTCAAAACTGTTCCCGCCCTGACGTTCTCGTTCGAACGACTTTGACTGTCGTTCGAACGAGGCTTCTAACGAGCGACCAGCCCGGGCTCGTTAGAACCTCGTTAGATATCTCGTTAGAACGAGAAAGTCGTTCGAACGACTTATCTAACGACTGACCAGTTTGGTTAGAAAGGCAGTCTCGTTCGAACGAAGTTTGGTTCGAACGAAAAATCTCGTTCGAACGAAACTTCGAACGAGTTTCAGAAATTTTGTTAAATTCTATTTTGGCCCAGAAACATTTATATATATATATTAATATAAAGTCCTTTTGAAATAATTTCTGAAATAAACAAGGTTGTATTAAACCTAATCACCCAAATAAACAAAGTTCCAAGTTCCTATATAAATATAATTACATTCATACCTTGGGAGCATGGAACCTTAGTTGATAACGTAGAAACAAGGCACATAAACCGGCATTTTGATGAAGCTTTAAATTCTTTGCCGCTACGTCTTCAACATATACTTCATAGGTAGGTCTTGAATATTACAATTAAATAATATCCTATGAAAAAATGTTTTTGTCCGGAATTGAGCAAAAAACTATATATGGACTCAATTGGAAATTTGTGTCCTTACAAATCTCCCCCTTTGGCTATTCCGGGACAAAAACTAAACAAAAATCCTAAAGGGCCGTCAAGCTCAACTAGACTCAAAACATAACCCGCCCAATCTTGACTCAACCCAAGGATCAAACTCTTTGCCATAGAAAGATGCCGCTTTAGAATAAGTCCTGCACACTTAAGCAAACTCATCAAATGCATAGGGAATATCAAAATATCATATTAAATGCAATTAATCAAATACTCCCCCTAAATTAATTCTCCCTTTTAAACACATGAACTACTTAGAAAGACGTCTCCCCCTAAAATAAATCTCCCCAAACTAAGATACGAAAATAATAGGATTAGATGCCATTTCTCCCCCTATCATCATTCTCCCCCTTTTTGTTCAGGAATAGGCAAAGGATTAAAGAACTAATAACTAGCATCTTGAAGCTTAAAGTGTTAAGACATGAAAGCATATGGACAATGAAAGCAAGGCAAAGACAAACAAATATCATATATATATATACTATAAATATATCAATAAGAATGAGCATATATAGATAGATATAAACACACACATGACACAAAATACAATAAGTTTGCACACTCGTATGGCAAAAATGTGTCATATGGAAACGGAAGTGTAGGGGTGTGAACTAGCAACAATTAAATTTAGACCCAAATACTTAAGAAACGTTCACGGAGTTCTCATTTGATTGCAAACTTCATCACAGTTAAATATAACCTCTTGTGACAATATAAAGATTGAACTCAATGAACAAACATACACAATGCATACAAGCCTAGCATGATGATGATTCTACAAACCAAATAGAGTCATGACATTAAAGACATCTAGGATAAACGGACATTGTGCAAACCGTTGATATACCATCCAATTCTCCCTCAATGAGCATATATTTTCTTTTACATTTGAATGAATATATCAAACAAACATAGGCCTTGGCAATTGTTTTCTTTTTAATGCCAAATATTCTGTTTTTAGGCCTTTGGATCACGTATTTCTTTTAGATCCAATCAACGGTGGCTTACTATTCGCAAAGGATTTAATTCATCCTTTCGGAGCCCTTCCCCGTGCATATATGAATTTATCATGTTTTCATTTTTCACACAAATCTCACATGCAACGGAATTTGACATGCACTAGTCCTCCTAGGTCATAGATATGTAGATGACTAGATTGATAGGAGAACACCTCAAAAAGCTCAAATATAACATGTGACATTAAGATTTCAAAAGAGCTCGTGCATGTGTGAAAAGAGGCATATAGAAATAGAATCCATTTGAACAATACAAAATCCAACTACTCCAAAAAAATGGTAAAGAACATTTTAAGGATTGAAAATCTAAACCAAAAGTTCTAGCCACGTGGGAGCGTTAAAGGAGGGATTCAAACACAAGTATATGCCACATAAAGTGTGTCAAACAAAAATACACACCAAACAAAATCTTTTTGAGTTTTTAACATTGTTAATCAAAAATAAAGATATATACTCAAAAGACTTAAACAAAAATCATTTGTATTTTTCATTAAGCTTAAATGAAATAAATAAAACACAAATGATAAACAAAAATCTTTTTATATTTTGCAGTTAAATCAAACACAAAAATAATATAAAAAGATAAACAAGTCATAATTTCTAGCAAGTGATATGAAATAAGGCAATGACTAGAAAATGACTAAACAAGCATACATTTAGCATGTGAATATAGCATGAAGTACAAACGCTAAAGTATGCAAACACTAACACATTCAACCTTAAAATTTAGCAAGGGAGGAAGGATGTGAAAGTAAATGAGAATCAAAATCCCTATTTTGTAAGGTAACCAAGTCGGATTTCCTAACCCAAATTAATGAAGAATTACTATCTTGGGGTGTAGGAACATTAGCTATCGTGGTTACTTTACTATGGGATTTTCTAGGAATTCGTTTAAGGTCTAAACAAAATTGCCTAAGATGACCTTTTCGACCACAATGTGTACAAGTAAGAACATGTCGAAAAGATTTATCTAAGGAGTGATCATTAAATTCATTCCTAGAAGATTCTCCTAAAACATTGGTTTTGACTTTAGGGTTAAATTCATTAAAAGTATTGAAGCCTAAACCAAAAGTGTCATTTTTAATTTGGACCGTTCCTAACATTTTATCAAGTTTTTCTGAACGACATTCCAAATCAAATTTGACATTACTAGAATCTTTTAATTTATTTTCCAAATCTAAAATTTTAGATTCTAGTAAAACATTTCGCTCTTCAAAAGCAAGAAGCTCCTTTTTCAAGGATTCCATTAAACCCCTAAGGCTATCTCTCTCGCCTTCTACATAGTTAAGCTTCTCTTGAAGAGTCCTCTCATGAGTCTTAAGGTCTTCTATTAAGGCACTTTCATCAATGACCTTGACACTCTCTCTTAAACTCGCTTCTAACTTCAAATTAGCTCTTTTCAATTTAATAGATTCTTTATATAATTCATGAAAAGCATTTTGAAGTTCACCCATATCAACCTCTTCTTCATTTTCACTCTCTTCTTCATTTTCACTCTCTTCTTCTTTTTCACTCTCACTATCATCAAAACTAAGAGAATCATGTACAATGACCTTGGAAGTGGCATGTGCTATAATTTCATCATCCGATGAGTTCTCATTATCACTCACATGTGCCATAAAAGCCACAAAATTTTTCTTAGTGGGGGATTCGGGCTTCTCTTCCTTATCACTATCACTAAGGGTCGCATTATATGAAATGGGTCGTTTACCCTCTTTCCTTAGTTTAGTGGGGCACTCAAAAGCCCTATGGCCATAACCTTCACAACCAAAACATTTATTGGACTCGTCCCTATCGATATTTTCATTACTAGGTTTAGGGATCTTATCGGCTTTAGAAATCTTCTCGTTTTTATCATGTTTAGAAGATTCAAATTTCTTAAAATCATTTTTAACTTTATCTTTGTTAAATTTAAGAAATTTTCTAAATTTACGAGCAAATAAAGCCATATCATCCGAGTCACTATCACTATCGCTCTCTACTACTTGTTTGACCTCTTTTCGGGCTTTTAAAGCAACGCCCTTTTCGATTTTCATATCATTTTTAGAGGGAAACATATCTAGTTCATAGGTTTGTAAATCACCTACAAGCTCTTCTAATTTTGTAGAGGCTAAAGTGGGTAAAGAATTTAAAACGGTCACTTTAGGAATAAATCTATCGGGTAGGGACCTTAAAATTTTCTTTACAACACGGTCGTCAGGTATTTTCTCTCCCAAGTTAAAGGATGAATTAACAATATCTGAAAGTCTAGCATAAAATTTATCAAAAGTTTCTTTTTCATCCATTTTGATAGTTTCAAATTGAGTGGTGAGGTTTTGAAGTTTAGAAGCTTTAACGACACTAGTTCCTTCATGAGTTATTTGTAAAATATCCCAAGCTTCTTTAGCGGTTTCACACGTCATAATACGTCGGAATTCATCCGGTGCGACAGCGCTAAATAAGGCATTTAAACCACGGGAATTAAAGTTGGCAAGTTTAAACTCATTTTCAGTCCATCTATCGGCGGGTTTTAAAACACGTTCATTTTCAACTAAGTAAGTTGGTGGGGAATACCCGTTAACAACAGACATCCAAACTCTCTCGTCGATAGATTTTAGTGCCGATCTCATTCGCGCTTTCCAATACGCGTAGTTTGAACCATCAAAAATAGGAAATTTTGAAAATGGGGAAAAATCCATTTTAGCCAAAAATTAAAGGATCTTAACGAAATAATTTATCGTTTTTGGCTCTGATACCAATTTGAAAACGTTGTAGTTTGTGGATCCCCGGATTTTAAATTATAGGTCAATTAAAATCACAAACTAGTAATTTCCTTTTTATGTAAACTCAATAGAGATGCGGAAGCGTATAATAAGGGATGGTTCAATCAAAACAACAAGGCCGGGTTTTAATATCTTCAAAAACAAATTAAAACATAATTCATAATTCAAGTCCTAGAAATTTGCCTAAGTCATGATTAACAATTATATCCAAAGTTAGGCGAAACCAAATTAATGCAAGTGACTTGAATAAACCAATTTTAATCCAATATTAAATTAGAGTCCCAAATTAAATGAGTGTGATAATTAAACCAAATTTTATCTTGAAATTATCCTAAGCATGCGTTCTAAATTATTGTGCAAGATAAAATCAACAAGGTCACACTACACCGCGATATACGAGGAAAAACCCACTAACGGGAAAAAAACCTCGGGACGGCCCTAGCCTCAAATTCACTAAAAACGGTATTACAAAATACAAGACAAAAGACTTACTTCCTAAACTCGAACCCTCTCAAGCCGTGATGCTCCTTCTTGTATCAACCTCCAATTAGCGGATAACCAACGGAGCTCCACCGTGGTCTCGGAATACACCGATAGGACTTTAAACGGTCACCGTCACCCGAACATGGAGCCTTTCTCCAAACGGGTAGAATATCACCAAAAGTCTTCTTTGTGATGGGGTGTAGAAGCAAACCCGAAACGTCTCTTGAATTCGGTAGAGAAAACCGGTGCCAAAAACTCCAAGTAAAGATATGTATATATGGAACTTGGATAAACAACTATTGGGTGTAAACTAGAGTGTGTATGAATTTTTCTTTAGAAATTGACACTCAAAACATGAACATTTTCCCTAAAAAGATTAGCTCTCAAACTCTCTCTAAGAGATGGATATGAAATGGAAAAGTTATCTTGGAAAATGTGTTTCCCGCACATAATAATGTATGAAAAAGTTGGTTAAAAAACAAGTGGGGAAAGTGGGAGAAAACTGCCAAAAAACTGCTCAAAACTGTTCCCGCCCTGACGTTCTCGTTCGAACGACTTTGACTGTCGTTCGAACGAGGCTTCTAACGAGCGACCAGCCCGGGCTCGTTAGAACCTCGTTAGATATCTCGTTAGAACGAGAAAGTCGTTCGAACGACTTATCTAACGACTGACCAGTTTGGTTAGAAAGGCAGTCTCGTTCGAACGAAGTTTGGTTCGAACGAAAAATCTCGTTCGAACGAAACTTCGAACGAGTTTCAGAAATTTTGTTAAATTCTATTTTGGCCCAGAAACATTTATATATATATATTAATATAAAGTCCTTTTGAAATAATTTCTGAAATAAACAAGGTTGTATTAAACCTAATCACCCAAATAAACAAAGTTCCAAGTTCCTATATAAATATAATTACATTCATACCTTGGGAGCATGGAACCTTAGTTGATAACGTAGAAACAAGGCACATAAACCGGCATTTTGATGAAGCTTTAAATTCTTTGCCGCTACGTCTTCAACATATACTTCATAGGTAGGTCTTGAATATTACAATTAAATAATATCCTATGAAAAAATGTTTTTGTCCGGAATTGAGCAAAAAACTATATATGGACTCAATTGGAAATTTGTGTCCTTACAAATCTCCCCCTTTGGCTATTCCGGGACAAAAACTAAACAAAAATCCTAAAGGGCCGTCAAGCTCAACTAGACTCAAAACATAACCCGCCCAATCTTGACTCAACCCAAGGATCAAACTCTTTGCCATAGAAAGATGCCGCTTTAGAATAAGTCCTGCACACTTAAGCAAACTCATCAAATGCATAGGGAATATCAAAATATCATATTAAATGCAATTAATCAAATACTCCCCCTAAATTAATTCTCCCTTTTAAACACATGAACTACTTAGAAAGACGTCTCCCCCTAAAATAAATCTCCCCAAACTAAGATACGAAAATAATAGGATTAGATGCCATTTCTCCCCCTATCATCATTCTCCCCCTTTTTGTTCAGGAATAGGCAAAGGATTAAAGAACTAATAACTAGCATCTTGAAGCTTAAAGTGTTAAGACATGAAAGCATATGGACAATGAAAGCAAGGCAAAGACAAACAAATATCATATATATATATACTATAAATATATCAATAAGAATGAGCATATATAGATAGATATAAACACACACATGACACAAAATACAATAAGTTTGCACACTCGTATGGCAAAAATGTGTCATATGGAAACGGAAGTGTAGGGGTGTGAACTAGCAACAATTAAATTTAGACCCAAATACTTAAGAAACGTTCACGGAGTTCTCATTTGATTGCAAACTTCATCACAGTTAAATATAACCTCTTGTGACAATATAAAGATTGAACTCAATGAACAAACATACACAATGCATACAAGCCTAGCATGATGATGATTCTACAAACCAAATAGATTCATGACATTAAAGACATCTAGGATAAACGGACATTGTGCAAACCGTTGATATACCATCCAATTCTCCCTCAATGAGCATATATTTTCTTTTACATTTGAATGAATATATCAAACAAACATAGGCCTTGGCAATTGTTTTCTTTTTAATGCCAAATATTCTGTTTTTAGGCCTTTGGATCACGTATTTCTTTTAGATCCAATCAACGGTGGCTTACTATTCGCAAAGGATTTAATTCATCCTTTCGGAGCCCTTCCCCGTGCATATATGAATTTATCATGTTTTCATTTTTCACACAAATCTCACATGCAACGGAATTTGACATGCACTAGTCCTCCTAGGTCATAGATATGTAGATGACTAGATTGATAGGAGAACACCTCAAAAAGCTCAAATATAACATGTGACATTAAGATTTCAAAAGAGCTCGTGCATGTGTGAAAAGAGGCATATAGAAATAGAATCCATTTGAACAATACAAAATCCAACTACTCCAAAAAAATGGTAAAGAACATTTTAAGGATTGAAAATCTAAACCAAAAGTTCTAGCCACGTGGGAGCGTTAAAGGAGGGATTCAAACACAAGTATATGCCACATAAAGTGTGTCAAACAAAAATACACACCAAACAAAATCTTTTTGAGTTTTTAACATTGTTAATCAAAAATAAAGATATATACTCAAAAGACTTAAACAAAAATCATTTGTATTTTTCATTAAGCTTAAATGAAATAAATAAAACACAAATGATAAACAAAAATCTTTTTATATTTTGCAGTTAAATCAAACACAAAAATAATATAAAAAGATAAACAAGTCATAATTTCTAGCAAGTGATATGAAATAAGGCAATGACTAGAAAATGACTAAACAAGCATACATTTAGCATGTGAATATAGCATGAAGTACAAACGCTAAAGTATGCAAACACTAACACATTCAACCTTAAAATTTAGCAAGGGAGGAAGGATGTGAAAGTAAATGAGAATCAAAATCCCTATTTTGTAAGGTAACCAAGTCGGATTTCCTAACCCAAATTAATGAAGAATTACTATCTTGGGGTGTAGGAACATTAGCTATCGTGGTTACTTTACTATGGGATTTTCTAGGAATTCGTTTAAGGTCTAAACAAAATTGCCTAAGATGACCTTTTCGACCACAATGTGTACAAGTAAGAACATGTCGAAAAGATTTATCTAAGGAGTGATCATTAAATTCATTCCTAGAAGATTCTCCTAAAACATTGGTTTTGACTTTAGGGTTAAATTCATTAAAAGTATTGAAGCCTAAACCAAAAGTGTCATTTTTAATTTGGACCGTTCCTAACATTTTATCAAGTTTTTCTGAACGACATTCCAAATCAAATTTGACATTACTAGAATCTTTTAATTTATTTTCCAAATCTAAAATTTTAGATTCTAGTAAAACATTTCGCTCTTCAAAAGCAAGAAGCTCCTTTTTCAAGGATTCCATTAAACCCCTAAGGCTATCTCTCTCGCCTTCTACATAGTTAAGCTTCTCTTGAAGAGTCCTCTCATGAGTCTTAAGGTCTTCTATTAAGGCACTTTCATCAATGACCTTGACACTCTCTCTTAAACTCGCTTCTAACTTCAAATTAGCTCTTTTCAATTTAATAGATTCTTTATATAATTCATGAAAAGCATTTTGAAGTTCACCCATATCAACCTCTTCTTCATTTTCACTCTCTTCTTCATTTTCACTCTCTTCTTCTTTTTCACTCTCACTATCATCAAAACTAAGAGAATCATGTACAATGACCTTGGAAGTGGCATGTGCTATAATTTCATCATCCGATGAGTTCTCATTATCACTCACATGTGCCATAAAAGCCACAAAATTTTTCTTAGTGGGGGATTCGGGCTTCTCTTCCTTATCACTATCACTAAGGGTCGCATTATATGAAATGGGTCGTTTACCCTCTTTCCTTAGTTTAGTGGGGCACTCAAAAGCCCTATGGCCATAACCTTCACAACCAAAACATTTATTGGACTCGTCCCTATCGATATTTTCATTACTAGGTTTAGGGATCTTATCGGCTTTAGAAATCTTCTCGTTTTTATCATGTTTAGAAGATTCAAATTTCTTAAAATCATTTTTAACTTTATCTTTGTTAAATTTAAGAAATTTTCTAAATTTACGAGCAAATAAAGCCATATCATCCGAGTCACTATCACTATCGCTCTCTACTACTTGTTTGACCTCTTTTCGGGCTTTTAAAGCAACGCCCTTTTCGATTTTCATATCATTTTTAGAGGGAAACATATCTAGTTCATAGGTTTGTAAATCACCTACAAGCTCTTCTAATTTTGTAGAGGCTAAAGTGGGTAAAGAATTTAAAACGGTCACTTTAGGAATAAATCTATCGGGTAGGGACCTTAAAATTTTCTTTACAACACGGTCGTCAGGTATTTTCTCTCCCAAGTTAAAGGATGAATTAACAATATCTGAAAGTCTAGCATAAAATTTATCAAAAGTTTCTTTTTCATCCATTTTGATAGTTTCAAATTGAGTGGTGAGGTTTTGAAGTTTAGAAGCTTTAACGACACTAGTTCCTTCATGAGTTATTTGTAAAATATCCCAAGCTTCTTTAGCGGTTTCACACGTCATAATACGTCGGAATTCATCCGGTGCGACAGCGCTAAATAAGGCATTTAAACCACGGGAATTAAAGTTGGCAAGTTTAAACTCATTTTCAGTCCATCTATCGGCGGGTTTTAAAACACGTTCATTTTCAACTAAGTAAGTTGGTGGGGAATACCCGTTAACAACAGACATCCAAACTCTCTCGTCGATAGATTTTAGTGCCGATCTCATTCGCGCTTTCCAATACGCGTAGTTTGAACCATCAAAAATAGGAAATTTTGAAAATGGGGAAAAATCCATTTTAGCCAAAAATTAAAGGATCTTAACGAAATAATTTATCGTTTTTGGCTCTGATACCAATTTGAAAACGTTGTAGTTTGTGGATCCCCGGATTTTAAATTATAGGTCAATTAAAATCACAAACTAGTAATTTCCTTTTTATGTAAACTCAATAGAGATGCGGAAGCGTATAATAAGGGATGGTTCAATCAAAACAACAAGGCCGGGTTTTAATATCTTCAAAAACAAATTAAAACATAATTCATAATTCAAGTCCTAGAAATTTGCCTAAGTCATGATTAACAATTATATCCAAAGTTAGGCGAAACCAAATTAATGCAAGTGACTTGAATAAACCAATTTTAATCCAATATTAAATTAGAGTCCCAAATTAAATGAGTGTGATAATTAAACCAAATTTTATCTTGAAATTATCCTAAGCATGCGTTCTAAATTATTGTGCAAGATAAAATCAACAAGGTCACACTACACCGCGATATACGAGGAAAAACCCACTAACGGGAAAAAAACCTCGGGACGGCCCTAGCCTCAAATTCACTAAAAACGGTATTACAAAATACAAGACAAAAGACTTACTTCCTAAACTCGAACCCTCTCAAGCCGTGATGCTCCTTCTTGTATCAACCTACAATTAGCGGATAACCAACGGAGCTCCACCGTGGTCTCGGAATACACCGATAGGACTTTAAACGGTCACCGTCACCCGAACATGGAGCCTTTCTCCAAACGGGTAGAATATCACCAAAAGTCTTCTTTGTGATGGGGTGTAGAAGCAAACCCGAAACGTCTCTTGAATTCGGTAGAGAAAACCGGTGCCAAAAACTCCAAGTAAAGATATGTATATATGGAACTTGGATAAACAACTATTGGGTGTAAACTAGAGTGTGTATGAATTTTTCTTTAGAAATTGACACTCAAAACATGAACATTTTCCCTAAAAAGATTAGCTCTCAAACTCTCTCTAAGAGATGGATATGAAATGGAAAAGTTATCTTGGAAAATGTGTTTCCCGCACATAATAATGTATGAAAAAGTTGGTTAAAAAACAAGTGGGGAAAGTGGGAGAAAACTGCCAAAAAACTGCTCAAAACTGTTCCCGCCCTGACGTTCTCGTTCGAACGACTTTGACTGTCGTTCGAACGAGGCTTCTAACGAGCGACCAGCCTGGGCTCGTTAGAACCTCGTTAGATATCTCGTTAGAACGAGAAAGTCGTTCGAACGACTTATCTAACGACTGACCAGTTTGGTTAGAAAGGCAGTCTCGTTCGAACGAAGTTTGGTTCGAACGAAAAATCTCGTTCGAACGAAACTTCGAACGAGTTTCAGAAATTTTGTTAAATTCTATTTTGGCCCAAAAACATTTATATATATATTAATATAAAGTCCTTTTGAAATAATTTCTGAAATAAACAAGGTTGTATTAAACCTAATCACCCAAATAAACAAAGTTCCAAGTTCCTATATAAATATAATTACATTCATACCTTGGGAGCATGGAACCTTAGTTGATAACGTAGAAACAAGGCACATAAACCGGCATTTTGATGAAGCTTTAAATTCTTTGCCGCTACGTCTTCAACATATACTTCATAGGTAGGTCTTGAATATTACAATTAAATAATATCCTATGAAAAAATATTTTTGTCCGGAATTGAGCAAAAAACTATATATGGACTCAATTGGAAATTTGTGTCCTTACAATAGTTCACGGTGTGAAAATATTATATTGTTACAAATCTAAAACAAAGTAATTTAGTGTATAAAATTTCATTTTTATCTTCCAATTTAAGTATACGAATTTGCAAAAGTTTTCAATTTATTACAAGCCGAGCCAATAGCGATCAGGATTCAGGACGCCTCGAGTGGGCTCACAGAAATGATTACAAGTATTGCTCTGAGATGCATTGTTTTCGAGTAGCAGCCCATTTCAATTGCCACTTTGGATGATTCTAACTTGTTTATTAAATCGGTAGCAAGGAAGGTTTATCTCGGTTCAATGGCAACGAGAAACAAATTGGAAAAGTGCCTCATAGATTTTGAGTTTATGCTTCCGTTTCCTTGTCTCTGGACCCGATGATCTAGCATTGTTGCACATGTTAATTAGGTTGGAGTGTGAGAGAGTATATATAGAGTACCTTTGATTCAGGCCCCCTAATATTTTTTCTACAAAAAAATTGATCAAGAGAGTTGCTGCTCATAAAAATATACAGAGATTAAGTTACCAGGTTCATTTTTTTCCTTGCATATTTACTACACGAGCACATTATGACACAGGAACATCAAGATTGAGACGACTCGAAGTTCGAACACATTGTCCTTGAAAAGGTAATGTGTATATAGTCGAAACTTCTTAATTTTTGTACATTTTTAGAATTAATTCCCTTTTAACTTTTTTTGTTTTTTCTGCACAATTCTTTTTCTGAAATATGAGGCCTGTCAAGCAAGCTCTCTGAGCAGGACTTAGGTACTCAGACTCCATCCGAATCTTTTCATGTCCCTTAGCTTTACTTGGAATAAATGGTGGAGCTATGTGGCTCAAACTCAACATACTTGTATCACGGGTTTTGGGACCGAGTTCTGGCAAGGGGTGGTAAACGGACGGATACGGATCGGATACCATGTTTTTCAAATCCGTATCCGCTATCTGAATGTACTATCCATATCCGTATCCGTATCCGCCCGGATAGTTAAAACAACTATCCATATCCGTATCCGTTCGGATACCTCGGATTCGGATAATATCCGTATCCATTTACATTATTTAGCCATCGCAAAAAATAACTATTAAAATATTCAATCCAATGAAGGGTTTCATAATAATAGTATCATTCCATAATGATAATATGGCTTAAAGCTATCCATACTTTACAGCCATATAAGCTTAAAGCCATTTAAAAAAAAATAACAGTCGCATTCCATGACATTAGAAATAAATATGCACCTTTTAGATTAAATTAAATGTATTGAGAATGATAACCTCATGGACCTTTTGTTTTCAAAACATACTGATATTTTTATTTTAATAAGTATATATTTTTAATTTGTATATAATATACCCGTTGTTAACTTCAGCTCTCATCACAATCAAAACTATATCTTTACTTTTCTGTTTCTCTCTTACATTCTATTATGTTTCTCTCTTACATTTATTTATAATTAAAGAAACTAACGAACAACCACATGAGAGTTTCTTTTCTCTTGTTTTGTACGAAAGAGAAATGAAATGAAGTTAGTTTTTTTGTTTGTTTTGAGTGGAGTATATGTTCTTTAGTGGTTGTATGGTGTGTGTGATAGGGTGTATTGTAACTTTTGTGTAACTCCATGGTAATATACTCAATAAAATAATAATACATGACATTTTATAACATACCCAATAAAATAATGACTTTAGGGTGTTTTTATTTTGAGTGGAGTATATGTTTATTTTGTTTTAGGGAATAAACGATTAAGATTTTTTTTAATATTATCTTATTAGTGATACTAATACTAATACTAATATTATTAGTAATATTTGAAACATATGTTTGACGGATACGGATATCCGGTAAAACGGATATCCGATAAAATGCATACTCCGCATCGGATACGGATTATCCGTGTCGGATACTAGTACTATCCGTATCCGTTTTCTCGGATATTTTTATAGAGTATCCATATTCGTATCCATTTCCATATTTTCGAATAAATATTCGTAAATTCGGATTCGGATATCGAACGGAGGCGGATTTTCGAATATCCGTTTACAGCCCTAGGCATACCCAACATGAACGACTAAAATTTCAAAAGCTAATATGTTCAACAATGGACTCCACCCTTCTAGCAATATTATTTAGAGATACAAGGAAATAGAGATTTTTTTAAAAAATTAAATGATTCTAATAAATATCAGAAAAACAAATACCGTTTATTTTAAACAACTTTAAATCCATAGTCCCTCCCATCAAATTCAAATACAGAAAATTCATCAGAACAAGTCTTTGTAAGTAAATTATTTTTTCATAGTCTATTGTTGTCCGAAAAATACCTAAGAATGGTGTGAATAGGGTTTTTAAGATTATTTTGATCACTTACAAACTTGTGTGAAAAATGATTGATTAACAATCTGTTGAAATATTTTAGCTTAATAAATTCTTTCTTGATTAATCCTTATTATACCTTTAATGTGATATTATTGGAGGAGTTAATGAGGGCTTTAATGAGGGTTTAATATTTATTATCATTTTCTCTATCATCTTAAATATTCTGTTCCATTTATATTCACCCCACCCCTTCCCTCTTTTCCTATTTCTCTTCCCCTTCCATCGTTCCCTCACTCTCTCCTCCCTTTCTCCTTCTTGAGTCTGTTTCTCTATCTTCCTCTCTCCCTTTGGGCTTAAAATCAGTTTTTGACCCCTCCACGATCTGCACGACTACCAGGATCTCCCACCAGTGTCATCTTCGAATAGCGACTATATCTATTGATCAGATGTTTACTAATTCTCTTTTCTTCCAAAAGTTTTTTTTTTAGAATTTTTGAAGTTTGATTGTTGTGGGTTTATGTTTGTTATAGCGTCTGGGTGGAGACTGGCAGCTAATAGCTTAAATGGTTTTGAGTTGGTCGTTCGTTGTAATGGAGGATGTCTCTCTCTATGTAATTTTTCTTTGCACACGAGTGTTTAAAAGGGTCCAAGAGTTTATAATAACTTTTTAACGCCTGAACTCTTATTTTGAAATATCTACGGTTGCTTAAACTACGAGATAATGAGACTGCATGGGTTAAAAAGGAAGCGATATAATTCGCAAATGATCATTTGTTCAATGTATTTACCCCTCCTTCCGCTCTCTTTTCCCTTGTTTGCTGTACCTGCCATTTCTCTCTCTAAATATGGGGCAGTCTGACGTTTCAAATATTTCTGGGTTAACATCCACTTCACTGAACATTTATATGGAGTACATGCGTAGGCTTCTGGTAATCAATATTGTCATTATAGTACTGTCATGTTCTCTATGTTGTTGTTTGGGCAATAGTCACATAGGTCCTTGATAACAATTTTTAAATATTTAAGAACAATTTATTATTAGGTTCACTTGTTATGTCACTAGCGTGAACTTCTACAAAAAGAGAATTAGTGGACCTAAGTATTTAAAATTCGTCAAAATTCCTTTAAGGTGTGCTTGATTAACATGAAAAAAATTTCATGGAAAATAGTTGTTTCAACTCATATTTTTCCTTTGTAGTACCTTGATTGTAAATAATTTATGTATGAAGAACACTTATCCACATAACAAGTACTCCTTCTCAAACCTCATTTTTAGTGAAAACTATTTCTTATCCCCCTACTAAAGAATTGATTTCCATGGAAAATAGAAAAAATAAGACAAAAAATTCATATTTTTTCACGCATTTTCCAACTTCTCATCCAAATAAACTAATTTTCGCGCATTTTTCATATTTGCAATCAAACACACCTTTAGTGTTTAAAAGTTGTTTGTGAGAAACCTAAGAGTATTTTCTCCTTGTTGTTTTTAATATTGTCATTATAGTACTGTCATGTTCTTTTTATTTTTCAAGGTTGTTGGTATATTATAACTGATAAAGTAAATACAAGTTGTACATGTATTCTTATCCACAATAAAAATGGGAATGAAGGAGTAAGATTAATCTGAATTTAACTTGCCACAAACCAAAAAAGGTGGTCTATCACGGCCTTTTCTTTTATTGGAAAGATAAGATAAAGGGGATGCGTTTTATCCTTTACTAGGTTTTAGACTCGAGCAATGCGCGACCGATTTGCAATTCTATTATATACAATATTGTGCACGTACTCACAAAATATAGTACAAAACACATTTGATATTCAAGTGCTGCATGAATT
Organism: Sambucus nigra; assembly: GCA_949130495.1. NCBI lineage: Eukaryota > Viridiplantae > Streptophyta > Magnoliopsida > Dipsacales > Adoxaceae > Sambucus > Sambucus nigra. Next base: position 669,769,521 of record OX422207.1, on the reverse strand, counting down.
TATTTAACAATTCAAACAAAAAAAATCTCCAAATAGAGTCTCATTAGCTCAAATTGAATCAAACATTAGTTCGTCGCTGCAAAGTTAGCACCATTCATTTTAATAGGAACAAAATACAACTATTAAGTATTGACAGAAATCACTGTCATAGTAAACACACCCCCTCACCATCAATCTGACAAATTAAACTCAAATTTAAAGCTATTCATTAATACAATATATCATTCATTCCCTCGAAAGAAAGTTTAATGTGGATATAAAATACAAAATAACGATTATAAGTTTATGCATAAAATGTCAACCTACAATATCCTAAATAACATGTTGAAAAAATCACAAACTAGCAAGTCTTGGCATTAGACCCGAAACTATCCATCCAAAATCAAAGCAAACATGCATATAAGAATTACAAATGGTTTAAGTCAATTTTAAGTACAAATCAAGACGAAACTCTATCAGTTACCAAGTTATTGAATTAGATAAAAGACAAATTAAATCAGTAATTATTTTCAACTTCACAACCAAAATAAAGTGAATCTCAAAATCACCAGATTGATAATAACAGTGGCTCGCTTCTTTTCTGATCTTGGGATCGTCATCATGATCCCGCAATCTTTGGAATTTTGACAGGCCCTTGTTATTCCACTACTTACCTGATGTTGATTTTTTTCTATGACTTATTACTCCCATTAATTGTTAAATTATAAATTTTATATTATATATTTTTTAATTTGCAAGGGGACTTCTTGGAAACTATCACGTGAATGTATATTTTCAAGTTAAATAGTTAAAGTAGTGAGAGAAACTGATTTTATGTATTATAAATCATATAAAAATTTGTTAGTATGAAGTTAGCTTCAGACGAATTTATATTTTTCTAATGAGTTTTTATAATAATATATTTGTTAGTTTAGATCTTAAGTTTTGTATACAATTTGATAAATAGATTAACAAGCATAAGCATTAAGAGACTACATTTGAAAAAATTAATAAACCTTTTAAACACATTAGTAATAAGTTTTGCACCTTAATAACATGACAATCCAATTATCAGAGCAAGGTATCAAATATTTAAATTATGAGAAAATCTAATATATAAAACTTGCAAATGGCTCATATGAGTGTTATCTTGCACATGAAGGTTAATGGATTGGATTTTATCCAAATTCGAATCCGAATTTGATCCATTTAAACAGATATGAGTAATGCATAAAATCCGATTACCCGCTTATTAAATGGAGCGGATTTGGATTTATATACTCCGATCCGTTAATAATCCGATTAATATTTTTAATATATATATATATATATATATATATATATATATATATATATATATAATATTTTTAATTAATCTATATTGTATTTAATAATATTTGAAATATATATTATAATAGTTCTTTATTTCATTATCTGTTTTTTTGGAACATTTGCAAAATAAATTTATGAAATAGGAGTTGAAAATAAAAATGTTGCAAATCAAGTTTAACATAAACGGATATGGATTTGAATTTGCCTGATCCGATCCGATTAATAAATGGATCGGATCTGAATTCGTTTAACACAAACATATATGGATATGAATTTCGATTTGCCTGATTCGGTCCGAATCCGATCCGTTCACAGCCCTACATGAATGCATCTGATGTTGAAAGAACACTCATTTGACATAAAACATTAAAGTAACGATCTTTTACGGGAAAAAATTTTGAAGGAAAAAACAAGGAACTACAAATCGATATGGTTTTCCATAAGACATTTCATCAAATATGAGTTGTGTATCAAGCCTCAAATGAAAAGAGCAACTACTACTTAATAAAAATAATTACGATTAACTAAAATCAAACATTTTCTCTATAACATTCATACCTGTAATTGAATCATATTGAGAAAAATAATCATCACATTTAGTCATAATAAGAGTAAAGATGTTTTCCAAGTGATAGGCATTTATCTTTTCTCTCTAGCCAAATTAGATATAAAAATTACCGTTGAACTTTAGAAGAGCCGTATAATAAATGTTAGGTTTGAAAAATAAAGAAGAAATAAAAAATCTGAAATTTCTATAGTGAACTTAAAAACCCAAATCTGACAAAATTGAAAAAATAAAAGAATATATATATATATATATATATACAGTATTGCTCTTGTACGGACTGTCCCGCATTTTAACGATGCGGACTGAACATGTGTCACCTGACGATGAGCCGAGAAAAGAGAGAGAGTGCACTTATATATATATATATATAATGCTCTTGTGCGGACTGTCCCGTATTTTAACCGTGCGGACTGGACATGTGTCACTTGACGGTGTGCCCAGAAAAGAGAGAGAGTGCCTATAATTTAACCGATAATTTCTGCGCTAACCGTCAGGTGACACATGTCCATTCCGCACTGTTAAAATGTATGAAAGTTCGGACAAGAGCAGTACTATATATATATATATATATATATATATATATATATATATATATATATATATATATATATATAGAGAGAGAGAGAGAGAGAGAGAGGTCCCTCAGTTTGAGGATCCTGAATGAGGGCCATTTTTTAAAAATAGTAAAAAAAATATTTTGGAGTTGATTTTTTTTCTATGGTTTTTAAACATTTCAGTAGGACCATAAAAAATAATCAACTCAAAATGAAATTTGTTACTATTTTAAAAATATCGATCAAACTTTGTCAGTTTTTAACAACTTAAAACTGACACAGTTTGACTGATTTTTTTAAAATAGCAAAAAAAATCATTTTGAGCTGATTATTTTTTTTAGTCCTATTAAAATGTTTAAAAACCATATAAAAAAATCAGTCGAAAAATATTTTTTTTACTATTTTAAAAAAATGGACCTCATTCAAGATCCTCAAATTGGGACCTCACTTGATCCAATATATATATATATATATATATATATATTTGTTTGTGTGTGTGTGGAGAGAGAGAGAGAGAGAGAGAGACCCACATAATATATTGGTGAGATAAGTAGGGGGTTTGTATTTGATTGAAACGGTAATAGTGATGAAGAAATGTATGTGGTTGGGTAAAGAAAGAGAGGGAAATGAGCAGGAGATATGGCCGAATATAGATAACCCATGGTGTCCTTTCAGTTGTTTGAGAGAAAGTTGTAACTCGTTTTGGAGAGTCCTTTTAGACTATTAATGTGATGTGATTACGGTGATGCCACGTTATCGAGGTACTCTTGTCATTATGTTTGAAACTTGAAGTAAGCGGCAATCTATCTGGATGTATTGATTTTTGGGATGCTAGCAATGGGATATGTCCACCGAAAGAAAGTGTTATTTGCATGAAAAAACATCACCAACATCTGGCTTTCTTCTGCATCTGTGAGAAATTTTGTGGAATTAAATGAATATAATAAGGGGCAGTGTTCTAGATTGTGTCATATTTTGCTTTTGAAACACAGTAATCTGAAAAGACCTACGGGAAGAAACCCTGTGAAATGACTTTAAAATGATCAAGTTGGAAAAAAGTAAGATTGATTTTCCCACAAAGATTGTGTTGAACATCCTTTGTCTAATAACAAATTTAAGAGTTCTCAACCAATGTCAATGAAAAAATCACATACGAAAATTACTTCAAAATAATCATTTTTATACCTCAAAACGCTTTAAAATTGAAACTAGAATATCCAGAAGAGTTGTAGTTGGAAGGATTTAGAGGGGAACTATTGACAACATGTTGTCAAGAAGAATTTTTGGTTCATCAACGGGTGATGGATATCTTAATCCCATAGTTATTGCTCATACATTATCAATTGGAGTCGGGAAAGGTTTATTGTCCAAATGATAGTGAAGGAGATAGGGGTGTATGTGGAGGGGGAGAGAGTCGGAAGTTTGATATTTACCTTAACAGGTGGAGAGTTAAAGAGAATCCATATAAAGGTTTCTTCACTGTTGGATTTATCATTAATTGAGCTTTGACGTTTCAGTTATCAAGCCAAAAGCCACCTGTGTATTTGCAAGAGGTAAGTTGTATCCGAGGCTTTTTAGACTTTTGAACTTCTGGATTAAATGAACACGCGTGGCCGAATCACACTTACAGACATCATTTTTATATCGTTATATTAGATTTAGAGGTTATTTGAAACATGGAACAAAGTATGAAAGATGTTGAACGTTGAACATTTATAATTCTCATATATATATCTATTCGTATAAATATGACACACATAATTTCCATGAAGTGTTATTGATAAAAGACTTTAGAGTTTTTATATGCACAAAATGGAGCTTAAACTATGATTAAAACATTTCACTATTTTTCCACAAACAAATCTCGATATAATTCAATGTTGATGTAAAAAATTAGATTGCTCCAATTATTCAATCACAGATAAATAAAATGAGACAAAGATTTTTAATGTGGTTCAGCCTTATATGAATGGCCTACGTCCACTGTTATGTTATTGCTGAGTGTTTGGGAATTCTCGATTACAAGTTCTATCAAGAAATTCCGGTACCCTTGAATGAGGGTTGTACAATGTATTTATAGCCTTGAGGCTATAATCTGAAAGGGTGATACATTAAATGATATACATATGAAAGGGTAATACATTTAATGCCCTTTAAGTGTGTGTGTCAAGATGATGAGCATTCAATGAATAGTTGAACTGTTGATTATCTGGCAATCAATGCTGTGGCCGAGATGCAGCTCGGACCACCTTAGTTGCTCGTTACTCATGAGTTCCTCGGAGCGTTGGAGTTCCTTGGAGTGCTGGAGTTCCTCGGTGTAATCCTTGTTGCTCGGAGCGAACATGAGTTGGTCGGGGAAATGAACTTCCTCGTTGCTATTGTGCCACGTAGATTGACACGTGTCTTCGCATTATTCGTCCATATCAGCAGACTAATTTTGGTATCAACAGAAGCCCCCAATGTTTCATATTTCGAACTTTGAGGAGTATGGAACATTCTTTCTCGGTATATGGCAATATTAAATGACCTTCCTGGTTTTTAGGAGCTTTTTCTTCGTATTTAAATTTCCTTCCAAATTCGCAGAATCCGCCTTTTTGCATTTTTAAAAGCGCTTCGATCTTCGTGCCCTTTTTGTCCTTTTAGCCGTCGGTAGCGTAATAGTTTCTTTTTTGTAATCATTTCTTTCGCCGATTCCCAAGGCAAAGTATTTAAACTTCTTAGGTAATCATACCGTCTTATACCTTTTCCAATTTTCTGCTTTCGAGTTTTCCATAGCCTTTCTTTCTCTTGTGCATTCATCCTTGTCTTTGTCAACAGATCTCCTTTTTTCCCTGTAAGCTTTTCTTCCTTCTTCTTTTATTCATCATGGTTTACGCTATTGAATCTCTTGAGAAATTTCGTTCTGATTTCTTTATTCCATCTTGGGTAACTTTGGAGGATCTTTCTAAGCCTTCAAATTACTTTCGTTTGGCTGAGGGACATTGGTTCCCCAGCCTCTTTATTGCTGAATGTGGATTTTCTTTTCCACCAAACCCTTTATGTTTAGAGTTCTGTCATCACTTCGATGTTGTTCCTGCAAAAATAGCCCCCAATACATGGAGAATAGTTAATGGGGTGCATAGGTTAAATCAAACTCATGGAACTCGTATAGGAATTCCTGAGATTATGTACAGTTATAGATGGGCTATTCTAGATAATGTTTATTATTTAAAAACTAGATTTTTGAATAGGGCTTTAGTAGTCAACCTCCCTGATTCTAATAGGGACTATTTTGAACATGGGGTAGTTATAAAAAATTGGCAACATGCCCCTTTGGTTGGAGATGAAGTGTATGAAGGTCCCAAATGCCCTCCGTATGATAATGAGATAGGTTATTTTTACATTACTTTATTTCTGAAACTATGCTTTCATTATATTTGAATAAATGCATGATTGACATTTCAATATGTTTTTGTTTGCAGTTGACAACAAGAGAAAAACTCCTAAGGAATCAGAAGTTAATATAAAGCATTTAAAACATATCTGGAGTTTGCATCAGAAGGTTGCAGATGAGCACGTCAGGTCTGCTTCATACTTGTTGCAGTATAGGAGCTATACATCCTCCTTTAGTGCTCGTCCTGTGTTGAGCATTAGTGAACCATTGCCAGCTTCTCAGGATTCTTCACCAGACTCTCACATTCCTCTGAGTCAAAAGATGGGCAAAAGAAGAGTTCACGCTATCTTCGAGGAGACCCCCTCTCCTGGAGATGGAAAGAGAAGCAAGGCTGATGTCCCAAAGGGGACAAAGAAAGTGGATGCTGCCCCTTCTGTTGCTCCTCAGAAGGCTGCCGAGAAGCCCCCAGTGGCTCCTGTGCAGAAGGATGCGCCTGTGAAAGTAATCACCATCTCTCCAACCAAAAGTTCTTCTTTGGTTGAGGTTGTTGAAAAGACACCGAGGAGACTGAGGAAATCCTCCTCGGTCAGTTTTTCTGAAGCCATTCCCTAGCTCCAAGCTAGTGGAGCTGGTGTTCCAACCATTATTCCCCCGAGTTCTGCAATGAGCTCGGTAAAGACTTGGACTATTCCTGAAGTCCAAGGAATTGAAGAAAACATGTCTAGGGATATGCTGACATCCCTAGCTACTCGTCATATCGCTTCAGTAAGTTTCTATTATCTTGAATTTTTCTTTCTTTCAGTTAATATATGTATCTCGGCACTGACTTATCATTACCTTCTTTTTCAGCTGGTGAGTTGCTTTAACACCATAGTGAAGAAAGATGAAGCACTCAAGGCTTCTAGCTCCTCGCCTGAAGTGGAGGATGCCTTTCTGGGTTTGGCCCAATCTCTGAAGAAATCCCGTCAAAGATACGACGAGGATAAGGGTGAATGGGAGAAGAAGTTGACTGCGTCTGAAGCAGAGAAAATGCAGTTGGGAAAGAAGGTGAAGGACTTGGAGAGAGAGAATAAAAACTATACCGAGAAGCTCACAAGTTTTGGGGAGCTTGAGAATAAGTTGAAATCGGCCGAGGAAGAGCTGTCCCTTATGCGAGAAGTAAATCGCCAGAAGGAGGAGGTGGAGGCCAAATTGAAAGCCACCGAGGATCTTCTATCCGAGAAGCTCTCCTCGGAGAAAATGAAGAGAAAAATGGCTGTGAAAAAAATCCTTTCGAACCGGTTGGGACAAAGGATGGGATAGGGGGTAGCAACAATGATGACTCAAGTGCAGTATGGGAGTTTAAAATACTTTCGAGATGGTTGGGTTGCTGCCTTGCAAGAGTTGAAGGTGAGAGAGGACTCTGAACTATTTCAACAACATCTTCCTGGTCCTCCTCCAGCTATTGAAGATGGAGAAGAGGATGAAGCTGCATCCGAGGAGTCTTCACTGATAGTGGGTGATCAAGTCCTTGCTACACAACCCAACCAGACATCTGCTGAGGAGATTTATTCTTTGCCTGCTCCTCCTGAACAAATCCCAACTCCAGCCGACCAGATTATTGTTCCCACCGAGCAACCAAGCTCCTCGTCCCAGCCTCCCGAGAAAGTCTTGGGAGACAAGGAAAAGGTGTGAAGTTGTTCGGTATTCTCTTTTATTTTTCATTTACTTGTACTTTGTATTCGGAATGTTGTACTCTCTTTGATGATGTAATAAAAATCACCTTTTTTGTTTCTCTACATTGTTGATGCTTTGTCTGCTTCTTTTATTAACTCTTGCCTTCTCTTTTTTATTAGTTTATGGCTAGAATGGAATTACTATCTGCCAATGATACAAAGTTGATGCAGCAATGCCATGAATATTATAAGGCTGGTCACACAGACCTATGTGCATCTGAAGTTGCTGATATCCTTGGTCATGATGCTTCTGAGCAGGCGGTTGAGGCTTATCAATACCTGAAGGGTTTACTTGACCGAGCTGTGGCCAATAATGTGGCCTATTACGAAATGATCGAGGATCTTCAATGTACCTTAGAAGACATTCAAAATCAGTAAAGGAATCGACTGCCTTGTTGCATGAGGGGTATGGAAAGAAGTATCAACAGCTTTCTGCCGAGAAGGGCTACGACAAACTCCTTACTGGGTATGATGTCAGGGAGATGACCCTAAAGGGAGAAGTTGAAGCTTGTAGACAAATTGCTGAGCTGCTGGAGCAAGAGAATAATAATTTGCAGAAAGAGCTAGCACAATATAAGTCTGCAGCCTCTTCTCCAACAGCGGTAATCCCAGTGACTGATGAGGGATTTTCCTTCTTAGAGGTTGAGAATGCCAAATTAAGGCAAGAGTTGGATATCCTGAGAAGGTCTGGTACTTCTACTTCTACTAGGGGACGAGGAAGAGGTTCTCGTGGGTGAGGAAGAGTTGCCCAGGATGTTGTCGAGGAACGAAGTACTCCACCTGCTCGGGGTCGATCAAGAACTCCTCGTCGTAGTATTGAAGAAGCTCGTACTCTGTCAACATTGGAAACTTAAGCGTACCAATTGAATGCAAAAGATCGGGCTTTGTCTGAACTGTCCAAGAAAGTTAGAGACTTGGAACTAGAAATCTCTACAAAAGAATCAGAGTTGGAGACTAATAAACTTTTCATCCAGAATCTTCATGAGAAACTTGAGAGGTTAACATTCCAATTCCATAAACAGCCCAGGGAGTTTTGGATGGCTGGATATAACGAGGCGCTATTCCATTTAGATGCTCGTATCCAGAATGCCAATAATGAGGGCTACAAACAAGGCTGGCTGAATGCCTTATGTGTGTTGAAACTCGAGCAGGGACACTATTTATGGGACTACTATGAGCCTGGATTGCTTGATTTGCCTGTGCCACCGTTCAATTTGAAAATGGAATGGATCCCAGCTCGTGCCATTCCTCGGAGCTTACTTGCTAAATACCTTGGTGGCTACAATTTGCATTCTCAGTTTGAGGTATCTCGTCCTGAGCATCTTCTAGATCGACCTTCTGTGATGAACGTCAGGATGCTGAAGGACTTGAACTTCATTAATTCTCCTCAGACTTTAAATGATCCGCCTGCTGGCGAGGAACCTGTATCGAAGGCTGAGGGGAAAAAACCAATAGAATAGGAATTTTCGATATAACAGTTAGTACACATATGTAACTTGTAATTTATTTTGAGTTTTAATGAAAGACTTTCATTTTCTGTTTTGCAAATCTGTATTGATATTGTCTTGTGCTTGTCAACACGTTATATTCTTGCATATGTATCTGTTAAAAAGATAACAATATTGTGCTGTTCATCGACCAACTTAGTAATAAAAAGTTACAAGTATCAGTAATGTTGCTCGATCACTTAATAATAAAGTAATGAGTATAAAATGTTTAAAAAAAATTTCAACCAACCAAGGTTGTTAAGTTGTGTTTGTCGACCAACTATGGTTAATGAGAGTTTATCCCCGACTAAACATACTTGGTAAATTTTTGTCTTTTTCATAAAATATGTCCGACCAACTAAGGTCAATAAATTTTCCTCGTCCGCCAACTACAATTAGTGGGTTTTTATCCCCGACCAACCATACTTGGTTTAGTTTGGAATATTTTTTTCTTCGAGGAACTTTTGTATTTTCTGTGATAATCTTACCTCCTGACCAACATAAGTTGGCATTTGAGAGCATATCTTATTTCCATTAACTCTTTTACCAACCGGAGTTGGTCTGAGCTAATGTACGCCTCCTAACCAAAGGAGTATGGGGTGTTCTCGCCCTTTTACCAACCGGAGTTGGTCGTGGGTTTGAACTATCGTGTCCACTAGTTCTTTTACCAACCTGAGTTGTTCACGCTAGTGTACGCCTCCTAACCAAAGGAGTATAGTTTGTTCTCGCCCTTTCACCAACCGGAGTTGGTCGTGGGTTTGAACTATCGTGTCCACTAGTTCTTTTACCAACCTGAGTTGGTCACGCTAGTGTACGCCTCCTAACCAAAGGAGTATAGTTTGTTCTCGCCCTTTTACCAACCGGAGTTGGTCGTGGGTTTGAGCTATCGGTGTTACTTCTATTGCTGAACAGCGTAGTGTTATACACTAGTATTCCCCGAAAAACTTTCGATAAAAAGAAAGAAGATGGAGAAACATCATCATTTTATTCATATTGATGGAACTGCTTTACATTTTACATCACTGATAATACTTGCGTAGGTGTTCAGCATTCCATGCATTCTTAAATTCCTCTCCTTCTAGAGTTGCTATGCGGCAAGTTCCTTTTGTAACTCTGTAAGGTCCATGCCAGTTTGCTTCCAATTTATTGTGCTTATGAATGACCTTCTTTAGCACGTAATCTCCTTCTTTTAAGTCGCATTTCTTTACCCTCTTGTTGTAGAACAGAGCTGTTCGTTGTTGGTAAGCAGCATTCCTGATGGCTGCCTCTTCTCTAACCTCCTCGAGCATATCCAAATCCAATCTTCTCATTAAGTCGCTGATTGGGGAATTGAAATTCAACACTCTATGTGTTGGAAGACTCAACTCGACAGGTATTACAGCTTCACTTCCAAATGCCAGCATATATGGTGATTCTCCAGTTGCTGCTCGGGGAGTTGTTCGGTAAGCCCACAATACTGACTGTAGCTCATTAATCCAATTAGCTTTAGCCTCACTTAGCCTCTTCTTCAAACCATTTAGTAATGTTCTGTTCGTCACTTCGGTCTGTCCATTGCTTTGAGGATGGCCTGGTGCTGAATGAGTCTTCAAAATGTTTGATTGTCGACAATAGGCAGCAAACTCCTCAGTATCGAATTGTGTTCCATGGTCTGTGATGAAGGCATGAGGGAGACCATATCGGCAGATTATATTCTTCCAAACGAAATGGTATCCCTTCTCGTACGTCATATCAATAAGTGGCTCAGCTTCTACCCACTTAGTAAAATAATCCACTGCCACGACGAGGTACTTGAATCTTCCTCGGGTCGTTGGCAGTGGTCCAACCAGATCAATTCCCCACATGGAAAATGACCAAGGGGAAGTTATGGGTGTCAACAATGCTTGTGGAGTACGTCGTATGGAAGAAAAACGTTGGCATTTATCACATCGTTTGGCATAGGCTATACAATTAGCCCTCATCGTTGGCCAGTAGTACCCCTGCATCATCACTCTTTGTAAAAGTGTCCGACCTGCTACATGTGCTCCACAAGACCCTTCATGGATCTCTTCAATCAATTCTTTCACCTCGGAGGGATGTACACATCTCTGCAAACCTACCATAATTCCTCGTCTATATAAAACTCCATTAGTTAGTACATACTGAGCAGCTTTAAACTTTAATTTCTTTACAGAGAGCTTATCCTACGACAATTCTCCCTTCTCAATATATGCCCTGATGGGATCCATCCAAGATGGTCCTAAATCAAGGGTAATGACATTCATCGTCAAGTCTTCATCTATGCTTCGACTTTCTAATACTTCAATTGGTATCGTTCTTCGCAGCTCGTTACGAGTAGCTGATGCTAGTCGGGCCAGTGCGTCTGCTTGTGCATTTTCCATTCTTGGTATTCTGATAAACTGAATAGCATCAAATTCTGCCAACAACTCCATCACCTTTGCATGATACTTGACCATTAATTCTCCTTTAACTGCATATGTTCCAATCATCTGATTCACAATTAATTGAGAATCACTGAATACCATCACTTGTTGTGCTTCCATAATCTTTGCTAAATTAAGACCTGCTATCATAGCTTCATACTCAGCCTCATTATTGGAGGCTTTGAATTGGAATCGCAGGGCATATTCCATGTCAATCTCGTCTGGGGTTTTCAAAACAATCCCTGCTCCACAGCCTTTTGTGCAAGATGATCCATCTACATATAATCTCCATGTAGGTAACTCGTCTTCAAATTTCTTATCTGACAGAATTCCTCGGTGAAATATATGCTATTTTCCTTCATCCTCCCCTGTTAATTTTCGCTCCTCGTCTACCATCTCTTCTCGCCCTTTTACCAACCGGAGTTGGTCTGGGTTTGAATTTGATGATCTTTCTACATCCACAAGCCCTTTTACCAATCGGAGTTGGTCTGGACTTATGTCTGTTGATCCTGTAACATCCACAGGTTGGTCAGCGAGCAATTTTTGTTCCTCGGGGGTATCAGGATATGTAAATTCTGCTATAAAGTCTGCTACAGCCTGCCCTTTTAGTGATGATCTGGGTTCATACACAATATCATATTCATCGAGTTCTATTGCCCAGTACATCAGTCTCCCTGATTTTTTTGGCTTATGAAGGGCTTGTCTCAATGGCATGTCGGTATACACGACGATGGTATGGGCCTGGAAATATGGCCTCATTCTTCTACTTGCTTCAATTAATGCCAATGCTAATTTTTCCAGCTTTGGGTACCTGATCTCTGCACCTCGGAAAGCCTTACTTGTGTAATAAATTGGTTTCTGTACTCCATTCTCCAATCTGATCAATGCCGAGCTGACTGCATTCTCTGATACTTCCAGGTATAAGTACAACTTTTCTCCCATTACTGGCGTGGACAACAGTGAAGGTGCTCCCAAATATTTCTTCAAGTCTTGAAAGGCTTTTTCACATTCATCATTCCACTCGAAAGTTTTTCGAAGTGTTTTGAAGAATGGGAGGCATCTATCAGTTGCTCGGGATACAAATCTGTTGAGCGCTGCAACTCGTCCTGTAAGACTCTGCACCTCTTTCTTCGTCGTTGGAGATCGCAACCCTAAAAGAGCTTTGATCTTTTCTGGATTCGCCTCAATGCCTCGCTGGTTGACGATGTACCCAAGGAACATTCCTTCTCGTACTCCAAATGTGCACTTCGTCGGGTTGAGTTTCATTTGATATTTATCTAGTTGATCAAAGGTCTGTCCTAAGTCAACTAGATGATCTGCAGCTTTCCTGCTCTTTGTTAGCATATCATCGATATAAACTTTCATATTGCAACTGATTTATTCGGCAAAAACCTTGTTCATCAGCCGCTGGTATGTCGCTCCTGCATTTTTCAAACCAAAAGGCATAAGATTATAACAATAAGTTCCCTTAGGGGTAATGAAAGAAGTACTTTCCCTGTCTTCAGGTTTCATTTTGATCTGGTTGTAACCAGAGTAAGCATCCATGAAGCTGAGCAGCTCGTGCCCCGAGGTAGCATCCACTAGCTGGTCAATCCTGGGCAATGGGAAGTGATCTTTTGGGCATGCCTTGTTGAGATCAGTGAAATCAACACACATTCTCCATTTATTATTTTTCTTCTTTACCATCACCACGTTGGCTAACCAGTCTGGATATTTCACATATTCAATGAATTGAGCTTTCTGGAGCTTCTCGACCTCCTCTTGTATAGCTTGATTCTTCTCGGGACTAAATACTCTTCTACTCTGCTTTACAGGCTTGATCTCCTTATTCACATTGAGCTCATGACATAAAAAGTTTGGATCTATTCCTGGCATGTCTTCATGACTCCATGCAAAAGTTTTCTTCCTGTTTCTCAAGAAAGTTATCAACTCTTGTTTTACTGAAGCATCCAACGTTGAACCTATCTGGGTTACTCGTTCAGGGTGCTCGTCGTCCAGAATAACATTTTCTGTAGATTCCACCACCTGTCCTTTTACAAGTTGGGATTCATCTTGTAATACCCCGTAATTTTAAATGATTTTTAAAATGGGTTATATTTTAAATTAATGGATTAATTAGATTTTATTATTAATTAATTCATTCGGGTTTATCCGGACGATGGATATTAAAATGGAAAATTCTGAATATTACTTAAAGATATTTAGGTAATATATGAATGTGATGTCATTGATATGACTGCATGATATAAATTCGGTAATTTATATTTTTAGTCAGACGCGGTATGGGACGTGTCGGGACTAGTTTATTAAATTAAAAAGGAAATTTATTTTCTATCGATCTAATAGTCATTTTGACTGCGTCGTTGCGTCCGGAAGGTTTGAAATAGTCAGAAAAATCTATTTGGATGTTAATTTTGAGTCTCGGGTCATTTGGGAATGAATAGACAACCCGGAAGGGCATTTTGGTCATTTTTCTAGGGGGGATGAATAGTGATTTCGGATTTGGAACTAGTATATGTATAGGTAGATTAAGTGAATGGGAGTTATTCATCTCCTCTTCACAAATAAGAGCAGCCATCTTCTTAGAGTGAGAGTAAGAGTGCTTGGGAAGGGAAAAGTCACTTGGGAAGGAGAAGAACTAGAACCAAGGTTCACCACCACCAACCACCACCGGAGTTTGAACGGATAAGGGACAACCAACTGAGATAAACTACACCAAAGGATCAGACCTACACTAAAGGCAAGTGTTTGATAATGGCAAATTAAGTTTGTATATTGTCCATGTTAGAATAATATGAAAAGAGAAGATTATTATTGTTTGGAAGAAATAATGGAGTAATAAATGGATTTCTTGAAAACTGTAATGATATAGGAATTTAACTCATGTGTTAGGATGATAATAATCCACGAATTAGTCATGAATCTGTTGAAGAAATGATGGAAACCATTGTTATGTTCTTGAAGAGGTTATGTTAATAAATTTCTGGGAATAAGGAGATAAATATGCTTTTTAATCCAATCCTTTGATGATTCTAGGATGTTTAGAGTATTGGAAATCGTTCATATATGTTTATATATCATGAAGTAAAGTTTATAAGTCATTTGGGATGTTTAGATGAAGGTTTAAATGATCAAAAGTTGTTAAACCCGTAGTTGCAGAAAATGGAGAAAATCAGGCCTGGACCTGAGGGATCGATCGATCGACCCCTGCCTTCGATCGATCGACCTCCCCAATTTATGTAAAGTTGTTTCTTTTCAAATGTTGATTCTTATCCCAATCCTTTTGTGGATCTTTGGTGATTATTATTTGGAGATTATGGGACCTAGAAAATATCAGTAAACCCTTGTTAATATTTGAATTAATTTGATTTGGATTCGAGTGATTTAAATGATGAAAATTATATTGAATGGAATTTCGGTTGCTAGATTCATTTGTTAAAATTCCAAATGGGGATGGATGAGGTTTTAAGATAGGACCATTAGGGGTGATTTTATATAACACCTGGGTATTCTTAAGTTTACAAGAGGGTTTAATCCTAAGTGAAAGAATATGTGTTTATAAGAGATTTGAAACTATCGGTTTTAACCTTAATTAAAAGGAGAACTAAACTCGTAGTAGTTCGGGAGAAATAATGTTATGGACCAGTAGGATATTAGTAACTTTTTACTGAATATAAGTTGAGAAAAATCCTATTTGAATCTTGTGAGATGAGAGCTTAGAACACATTTTGATTGAAAGAGGTTATGAGGTTATCCTGATTGCATAGTTTAAGTTTTTGGACCTCCTCGATCGACAAAGTTAATTAGTAGTGTATTGGAGGGGTTCCTTGTTTGGATTTCGCTTTGCGAGATGCTCCGCGCATGAACCTTAACGACGTCGGTAGTGGAGAGATGTTATAGGATGCGAGGATAATTAAATTATAAAGTAAAGAGTATAATGCTACGAATGGGAAATATCTTAGGGTAGTGATAAGTACCTTATTGATATTATATTATAGGTATGATAATACCTATTTGATTGATTGATGATTATGTGTATGACATACCTAGCTTACTTGCTATCGGTGGGAGGTTTACGCGTGAGGGCAGTCATATCCTGATGAAGCCATGGGATCTTTGATTTGTCGCTCGAGAACATAGGTCTATGAAAGACTTATCGGGGAGTTGATAAGTCCGCTGACTGTGGGTACGTAGGTATGTGCGTGACCCATGGATACGAGAACTATGTCCGCCTCCAATTTGTTTGTTGTTGTTTGTGGTTCGTGGAATCTTACCGAACCTGTAGTCACCTATTCAGCGACATGCGATGATGGGACATGATAGCAGAGAAATGCATTGCACCACAGCTGTGACTCGGGGTGCTGTATTATATATGAATATATATAATGGATTAAATGGTTACATAATTATTTAATATGGTTAAATCTATCTACGGTGATAATTGTAGATAACGGTGAATAGAGAAAGATAATGGAATTAAGTTAATAAATGTTTATTCTTAAAGAATTGAAAAGCTTAACTCATATTAATGAGTAATGATTCATGTTAATGAGAAACTAATCATATAAAGGAGATATGTAATTGAATAATAATGTGACGTATGGTATGGGACATACGGGGATTATGATATGGGAATGGAATTGTAATATGGAGACTAGAAAAGAGGAACCATTAACTAGGAGGTTAATAGGAAACGTTAAGTGCGCACTCTAGTGGAGAGGTGAGAATTGCAAGTGAGAGTTGGTTCTAACATGTACATAATAAATGCTTTATTGCACTTATTAAATACTTGTTGTTTTAAAAATAATCTACACATTCGGGCTCTGACCCGTTTCCTTGCATATTTTCTCTTCTATTGTATCTCTATATCAGGTGTCCAGCAACAGGGACGCCAACCATAGTTGATTTCGTCGAGCTATGGAGCTATGGAGGTTTTGCTTAGACGCTTGTCATCTTTTTGATTCACAGTACTCTTACATAGGGCATGTCACCCAAAGGATTTCAGTTATCATTTTCTGTCAGAGTTAAACTATTGTATTTGTGTCTTTTTAATACATTTAACATTGTTGGGATTGTTGTAAAGGATTTATATTATTTGGGAATGTTTATTCCAGTTTCATTTAAATTCTTTTGAGATATTTATTTAGTGATCTGTGTTGTAGAATAAAATGTGTTGTGTTATTCTTAAATTGGAAATGGATTTTGTTAATTTAAAATTTGGAAAGTTTTTAACACCAGCTTAATTGAGTTTTGGGTGAGTTGTAAATGTTTTCGACAGTGATGCTAAGAATGAGCCAACTGTATATTCTGTTTTAATTTGGTATGGGACTGGCCACCCGGTATTTAATTAGGCGGGGTGTTACACATCTCTGGGATCAAGTGTTTCAATTTCCGTACCTTCATCCACCTGGTAGGTAGTAGTCTTTTTCCTTGAATCTTCAAGCTCCTCTTGTTCGGCAGATGAATAATAGCATTCCCGAGCTACTTTTTGATCACCTTTCACTACTCCTACTCCGAAATTTATTGAGAATTTTAAGCATTGATGTACTGTAGATGGAACTGCTTCGAACTTCTTCAAACCAACTCTTCCCATGATGATGTTGTAGGCTGACTGCACATTCTTATCCATCACAAAAAAGCGTATTCTTTCTGTTCGACAAGCAGGCCAAGTTCCAATGAATATATCCAACTTGATCGTTCCAAGTGGAAAAACTTTCTCTCCAGCAAAACCCAGAAGAGGTCTGTGATAAGGTTCCAATTGAGATAATTTCAAATTTAAACTGTCAAAGCATGAGTAGTACATGATGTTTGCCGAACTACCATTATCAACCAAAACCCTTGAAATCACTACTTCTTTCATCCTCATTTTGAACCAAAGGGTCGTCTTGAGGGTAAAAAACACCTGCTAGGTCGTTTTTTGAAAAGCCAATGACCAGCTTCTCTTTGTTTACCTTCCTCGGGCGATCCTCCTCAGCCAAATTTATTCGATGAATGTACGAGCAAGCTTGAGCCTCTCCGAGGTAAGCCTTTCTTTCTGCAGTAAGGTCTCCTCCTCCTCCTGCATCTCCTCCTGTAATAACATTACAATCAAATGACCCAAAACGTATGGAAAATACCTCTCATTCTGGCTGCCTTGGCTTCTTGGGAAGATAGGGGTCATCATCTGGATCATCTTCATGGTCTCTCTTATTTTTCTCCTCTGCTCGACGAGGAGATCTAGACCTCTCCCTAGTTCGGTCATTATTTCTTCTTTCACCTCCCCGATCAACATACTTTGCTAGCTTTCCTCTTCGGATGAGTGTTTCAATTTCGTTCTGAAGAGCTATGCAATTTTTGGCCATATGGCCATGATCTTTATGGAACTCACAATATTTCTCCCTGTTCCTCATGTCAGGGTCTGACCTCAGTTTCTTCGGCCACTTTACCTCCTCGTTATTCTTGATTTCTTCCAAGATATGATTAATACCCATTTTCAAAGGAGTATAATTATCGAATTTTTTCAGGACTTCTCATGACGACCTATTATTCTTGGAATGCTTGTCACCACCATTGCCCTTATGCTCTTTCTTCTTAGATTTGTTGACTTCCACCTTGGTTTCTTTATCCATATTCTTCTTCGCAGCCATAGCCTCCTCGACATTCATGATTTTGGCCGCTTTTGCCATCAACTCTGACATAGTTGTAGGTTGATCTTTGGCCAAAGTGTAATACAACTTATTAGGCAACAACCCACTCATCAAGGCAGTGATTGCTGTCTTTTCTTCATAATCTATGACTTCCAGCTTCTCGTTATTGAAACGAGTTATGTAATCTCTAGTACTCTCACCAGGTTTTTGTCTAACACTTAACAAGTGTGCTACTCGTTTTACTAGCTTTGCTCCAAAACAGAAATTGCCAATAAACAACTCGGCCAACTGAAAGAAAGTTGAAATCTTACCCCGAGGAAGATTGTTGTACCATATCTGGGCAGATCCAGTAAGAGTTCTTGAGAATGCTCTGCATCTCATCTCGTCGGGGA
This sequence comes from Sambucus nigra, assembly GCA_949130495.1. NCBI lineage: Eukaryota > Viridiplantae > Streptophyta > Magnoliopsida > Dipsacales > Adoxaceae > Sambucus > Sambucus nigra. The sequence continues at coordinate 669,751,075 of OX422207.1, read as the reverse complement.
CAACATAGATGTCAGCAGCAGCTTGATATTGCTCTATGTGAAGAACAGGATCTGTCTTTCCATCATACTTGGGAGTCACCACGGGTGCTTTAAATTTCGATGGTGTAGGAAAATCCACAATGGCCTGTACAAAAGGTGTCCCTCGAACAAAAGTTCATTGTAGGGGGTTATTTGCTTTAGCCATTTCTCCCAATCTATCCTCCAACCGCTGAATGAACCCTTTCCATGCATCATTTCCTTCCTCGGGCCTATTAGTTCGAGCAATAGATTGTTCTGAATTAGCTTCCTGAGATCTATCTTAACGAGCAACTGGTCGTGATTGTGCTGATCCTTCTCTTAGATTTGATGGTTGTCGAAAACTCCTCGACACGGCTTTAGGTGGACTCCTATTCCTCCTAGGGCCTAATCGACTGAAAGGAGATGCCCTGCTCAGTCTTTCCATGGCACTGGTCCTCTCTGGAGAGAGAGTAACACGTTGCTCAGTATTTGTGGTCCGTATTGATGAAGTTTGCCCAGGTTGATAAGAGAAATCATCAGACTCCTCATTACGATACGCATCTGAACCCCTGGATCGTGAAGAAAGTACATAGTTTTGCTTCTGACCACTTCGTTGTCCCGAATGTGCAGGTGCACCTCCATGAAGGGTTTGTATGAGTTGTCGCATTGTTTCCTGCATGGCATTTTGTACTTGAGCTAGATTCGTCATAATTCCAGCCAGATCTGGAGGTGCAGAGGGATTTGGAGGATTTCCAGCATTTCCAGCGTTTCGATTGCCGGATTCCGGATTATCTGCCATTGATGATGAATGATTTTTGGTGAAAAAATGATAACAATAGTCATTTCCCACAGACGGCGCCAATCTGTTGATGTAAAAAATTAGATTGCTCTAATTATTCAATCACAGATAAATAAAATGAGACAAAGATTTTTAAAGTGGTTCAGCCTTATATGAATGGCCTACGTCCACTGTTATGTTATTACTGAGTGTTTGGGAATTCTCGATTACAAGTTCTATCAAGAAATTTCGGTACCCTTGAATGAGGGTTGTACAATGTATTTATAGCCTTGACGCTATAATCTGAAAGGGTGATACATTAAATGATATACATATGAAAGGGTAATACATTTAATGCCCTTTAAGCGTGTGTGTCAAGATGATGAGCATTCAATGAATAGTTGAACTGTTGATTATCTGGCAATCAATGCTGTGGCCGAGATGCAGCTCGGACCGCCTTAGTTGCTCGTTACTCAAGAGTTCCTCGGAGCGTTGGAGTTCCTCGGAGTGCTGGAGTTCCTCGGTGTAATCCTTGTTGCTCGGAGCGAACATGAGTTGTTCGGGGAAATGAACTTCCTCGTTGCTATTGTGCCATGTAGATTGACACGTGTCTTCGCATTATTCGTCCATATCAGCAGACTAATTTTGGTATCAACAGATATGTATGCTTTTTTTTTCCCTGAAGTTAGTTTTCTTTATGTTCTTAGCAATCCAATTTGCATACGAATATATACACCACACAAGCTTTTTTTTTTGCACAAGTGTAGTTTAATTTCATAAACTATCCTTTACAAATATTTATCACTTTTAAGTTAAGTAGGTTTTTAAGAGTATTTTTAAAATATTTATGAAGCGATCGCACATAGCGCGGGTATAGTGCTATTATTACACCTCTAATCAATATTTATTATCATTTTCCCGCTCATCTTGAATATTGTGTTCTTTGAAACAAAAAAAATTGATAAATCAAAAATCTCTTTAAAACCCAAAAAATAAATAAATCAAAAGTCCCTTGAAACTAGAAAGATGATCCATTCTAGACTCCATTAATTAATCTCTCGATCCAACACAATCTAGATTCAATTAATTTTTTTCATCATTTTTCACCCAATTCACATTACACAAAGTTACTAATATTACTATGAATATACGTGCTAATACTAGGACATTCCCCTTAAGCGATGCGTTGCGCCTGCCACCGGGTGTCTCGAAAAATAGGAAAGGGGCGTGGCGCCTGCCACCGGGAGTCTCGAAAAATAGGCAAGGGGCGTCGCATCAGCGCCCGGATGCGACGATAAATACGCAATGGTTCATACAACAAGCTAGACGTGTGCGGGTAAAGAAGCTAGTCCAGGATACTAGACTTAGGTTAGCGACTTGGAACATAGGGACTATGACAGGAAAATGGATGGAGTTGGTAGATACCATGATAAGAAGAAAAGTTAACATAGCTTGTTTACAAGAAACTAAATGGATCGGTGAGAAAGCTAGAGAAATAGAAAATACAGGATTTAAATTTTATTATACAGGAAAGCAAAGAAATAAGAACGGAGTTGGAATAATAGTAGATAAGAACTTTAAGGATGATGTCGTAACCGTTATTAGAAAAGGTGATAGACTTATACTTGTAAAATTGGTATTTGGTGAAAATATAATTAATATTGTTAGTGCTTATGCACCTCAAGTAGGATTAGATGAGCACACTAAAGTACAATTTTGGGAACAAATGGATGAACTAATTCAAGAAATACCCATAGGTGAGAAAATCTATATAGAGAGAGATTTTAATGGCCATGTAGGAGAAGATCGTGTAGGATATGAGATAGTGCATGCATGGAGGATATGATTTTGGAGGTAGGAACGACGGGGGAGAGTCTATCTTAGATTTTGCGACGGCTTATGATTTTGTACTAGTAAATACATGTTTTAAAAAGAGGCTTGAACACTTAATAACTTATAAAAGTGGAATTTTTTCATTACTAGAAAAGGAGACCGATTAACGTGTAAAGATTGCAAGGTTATCCCGGGAGAGAGCTTAACCTCACAACATAGGATAATGGTGTTGGATATAAATATTAAAAATCAATCACGAGTGCGAAAAGTGAAGATTAACCCACGAACTAGGTGGTGGAACTTAAAAGAGAGAAATTAGAACTATTTAAAGATAAATTATTAAATGAAGCAACATGGAATACTGAAGAAGAGATTAACATAATGTGGAATAAGATGGCCACATGCATTAGGAGAATATCAAAAAAAATTCTTGAAGAATCAAAAGGCAAGGGGCCACAGTCTAAAGAAGCTTGGTGGTTGAATGAAGAAGTACAAAATATAGTAAAAATTAAAAGGGAGTGCTTTAAAACATGGCAAACAAATAAAAATGAAGAAAATTTTGAGAAATATAAATGGGCTAAAAAGGAAGTTAAGAAAGTGGTAAGAGATGATAAGTTAAAAGCGTATGATGATCTTTATACAAAATTGGGTACACAAGAAGGGGAAAAAAGTATTTATAAGCTTGCTGAAGTTAGGGACAAGAAAACAAAAGATTTTAATAACGTTAAGTGTATCAAAAGTGATGATTCGAGAGTCCTAGTCAAAGATGATGAAATCATGGAAAGATGAAAAAACTACTTTGAGAGGTTGTTAAATGGAGATAATAGGAGTAGATTAAATATAAAGGAACTTAGGGAGACTCAAGAAAATATATTTTTCTCCAGAATTAGGACAATAGAGGTCAGGATTGCTGTAAAAAAGATAAAAACAAGGAAGACTTTAGGACCAGATGGTATCCCTATTGAGGTTTGGAAGTGCTTAGGGGAGGATGGAGTATCATGGCTTACAAAATTATTCAATAGAATTTTAATGACTAATAGGATGCCCGATGAATGGAGAAAAAGTGTTTTAGTACCTATTTATAAAAATATAGGGGATATACAAAGTTGTTCAAATTATCGTGGTATTAAGTTAATGAGTCATACAATGAAACTTTGGGAGAGAGTGATTGAATATAGATTGAGATTAAAGACAATAGTATCTGAGAATCAATTTGGATTTATCCCTGGGAGTTCAACAATGGAAGCAATCTATTTATTGAGGAGATTAATGGAGAGGTATAGGGAGAAAAAGAAGGATCTTTATATGATTTTTATAAATTTGGAGAAGGCGTATGATAGGATACCCAGAGATATAATATGGTGGGTTCTACATAAAAGAGGAGTGACTCGAAGATATATTGATGTGTTCAAGGATATGTATGATGGTGCGATGACTACAGTAAGAACATCAGCCGGAGAAAGTAGTGAATTTTCAATTACGGTAGGTCTACACCAAGGCTCAGTATTAAGTCCTTATCTCTTTGCGCTTTTTATGGTTGAGTTGACTGGACAAATACAAGATGAGGTGCCATGGTGTATGCTATTTCCAGATGATATTGTTTTAGTGGATGAGACTAAGATAGGGATTAATGCTAGGTTGGAATTGTGGAGAGAAACTTTAGAAACAAGAGGATTTAAAATAAGCAGAACTAAAACAAAATATGTGTAGTGCAATTTTAGTAGTAATAGGAGGACAAATGGGAATGTGGTGAAATTGGAGTGTCAAGAGATACCTAGAAACGATCATATTCGTTATTTAGGATCGATTATCCAAAAAGATGGAGATATTAGTGATGATGTTACTCATAGGATTAGAGCAGGCTGGATTAAGTGGAGAAGTGTTACCGGCGTTTTGTGTGATAGACGAATACCTTTGAAGTTAAAAGGTAAATATTATAGGACGACCATTAGACCCGCCATGTTATATGGGACAGAGTGTTGGGCAACCAAGAAATAAAATTTGCAGAAAATGAGTGTGGCGGAGATGCGAATGCTAAGATGGATTTGTGGTAAAACTCGAAAGGATAAAATTAAAAATGAACAAATTCGTGAAACGGTAAAAGTAGCTCCAATAGAAGATAAATTGAGAGAAAATCGACTTAGATGGTTTGGACACGCCAATCATAGACCAATGGATACTCCTGTAAGGAGGAGTGATTTAGTTAGTATTGATGGTAACACAAGGGGTAGAGGTAGGCCTAAATTGACTTGGTGGGATATTATAAAAAAGGATGATGTCATGTGGTTTAACCGAAGATATTGCACTGCACATAATGAAATGGAAAAATAGGATTCATGTAGCGGATCCCAAATAATTGGAAAAATGCTTTGTTGAGTTGAGTTGAGAGTATTTATAGAAAAAAACTTTAAGGTTTTATTTATAAATGACAAAAAAAGTTTTTTAAGCTAAAAACTAATAAAAATATTTATAATTGCTTTATATAAAATACGTACAATTTTTTTTGAAGTTTTTATTTATAAAAAATAGTTTTAAAGTTAAAAAAAGTTTTCAACATTTCAAAATTATTTTTAATATAAACAAAAAACGTTTTTGGTTATAAAAATATTTTTAACGTTTTATATGTATAAAAAACTTTAAGTTTACTATAAATGACTTACAACTTTTTAACCTAAAAATAAATAAAAATATTTATATATTTTTTAATATAAAATACGTATAGTTGTTTTGAAGTTTTTATTTATAAAAAATAGTTTTTATATAATAGAATTATTTAAAATTAATAGAAAAAAGTTATTTATGAAAAAATTAACCTTTTGTAATGGATTTAAGATAAGATATTGAATTTATGACATATACTAATTTTTATAATTATCATTATATTAGTTTATTGTAGATCGTCCGAACATCGCATGCGTAGTATGCTAGTGTTAAGATAAATTAGTATATAATCCATGCGATGCACGGGCGATGTACAATAAATGAATATAATAATAATTATAAAAATTAATATATATTATAAATTCAATATATTTTTTAAAGCCATTATAAAAGGTTATTTTTTCAGAAAAAAAATAGTTCTATTATTTTTAAATGTTTTTATTTTATAAAAACTATTTTTTACAAATAGAAACTTCAAAACAACTGTACGTATTTTATATTAAAAAATTATACATATTTTTATTTATTATTAATTTGAAAAACTATATGTCATTTATAAATACAAACTTAAAGTAAAGATATTTTTATTTGTATAGTTTAAAAAACTTTATGTCATTTATTCATAAAAGCTTAAAGTTTTTTCTATAAATACAACGTTAAAAATATTTTTATAAAAAAAACTTTTATTTATTTATATATTAAACAATTTTGAAAATTTGAAAACTTGTTTTAAACATTTTTTCTAAAAATAAAAACTTTATATAAATGTAATAATATTAATAGTATTGTGTAATGTGATTTGAATGGAAAATGATGAAACAAGATTTGAATCTAAATTGTGTTGGATCGAGAGATTAATTAATGGAGTCTAAAATGGATGATCCTTTTAGTTTTCAAAAGACTTTTTTTTTTAGTTTCAATGAGATTTTTGATTTATTCATTTTTATAGTTTCAAAGAACACAATGTTCAACATGACATAGAAAAGAATATCAAGCATCACAACCCTTTAAAAGAAGATTCTAAAGTCAATTATTAATAATTTTATAGATGATTATTCATAAGTGAGAATTTTAGATGAATGAAACCATTATTTTTAAATAAAATAAATTAAGAAATTACAATTTAAAGTTGAGATGATCAAATAATGAGTTTCATAAGTACATGCCTACAAAAGTTGAAAGCTTTTTAGAACAAATGGTGACTTGGATTTTTATACAAATAATATGGTTTTGAAATGGAATTTTAAGATTCAATTACATAATACATTTTTTATGATTAAAAGTACACCAAAGTAAATTTATATAATTAATGAAAATAAAAAAAATTAAATTTAAACATTAAAAATAATATCTACAACAAAATCACAATTAAAAAGATCAATATATGCTCTTAGCCATGCCCCCATCCCTATTAATTGAAAGTTAGAATTCCAATTGATATCTAAACAAGAAAAAGCGATAGTATGGTAGAAAATCCAAGATGTAAACCAACGACAAGAGTACACCAACATTGGGATGCAAACTGATTATTTCGAGTCTGATATGGACAAAAAACCAGATCGAAAAAAATTCCTAGATGTAAACAAACAACTGTTCTTATACGAGATCTCTTACATGTGTATAAGTGAACAAACAGTAATAATAAGGAAGCCAAATAGAAAAACAAACGTCCCCAAGAGCTGGTATAGACGAACCAATTTGAAGACGATAGAGAGCGAAAAAAAGAAGTACTTGTCTAGATAACATCGACAACGTTAAGACCAAGTATTACAGCAAAATCAGATCTGAATGTTTAAATTGAAAAAAATGGATCAAAATCAGATCTGAACCAATAGAATAGCTGAACTGTATGGAAACCAACGGTATTGCAGTTCCTGTTCTGAAAAAAATTTGCCGTGATAACTGTACCAACTGTTATAGACGAACCAGTAGTAGTGGAAAAATGTGGTCCAAATAATAAAACAGCTCATATTAGCCCTGTCATCTAAATATGGGGCCCATATTTAAAAGCTATGAGTTAAATATGGAACCCATATTTCAAAGCTATGAGTTAAATATGGGGTCCATATTTCAAAGCTATGAGTTAAATATATGGCCCATATTTGAAAGCTAGGAATCAAATATAGAGCCTAGGGGTGCACATGGTTCGGTTTGGTTCGGTTCCACTACAGAACCAGAACCAGAATCGAAATTGATCGGTTCCGTGATTTTGGAACCAAAACCAGAACCGAAATTGGCCGGTTCGGTTCGAAACCGAACCATCGATTTGGTTCGGGTTGGTTCTGGTTTGCGGTTTGGGTTGTGGTTCTAGTTTGCGGTTCTAGTTCGTGGTTCTGGTTCGCGGTTTTGATTAATGGTTCTGGTTCGCGGGTTGGTTCTCGGGTTGGTTAATGGTTCTGGTTAACGGTTATGGTTAATGGTTCTGGTTGATGGTTCAGGTTCATGGGTCGGTTCTCGGGTCGATTCTTTGGTTCGGTTCTTCGGTTCGTTTTTTTGGTTCGGTTCCATGGGTTCGGTTCTCGGTTCGGTTCAGTTTGGTTCAGGTATAAAACCGAGAACCGAACTGAACACTTAGGTTCTCTTTTTTTTGGAACCAGAACCAACCCGTGGAGAAAAAAAACCGAACCAACCCAACCCACGAACGTCGATTTGGTTCGGTTCTTCGGGTTGACGGTTTTTTTACACACCCCTAATAGAGCCTGTTGGATAAATTCCAATATTTATTGATATTTTATTTTTTAGTTGTTAATATTTTATTATATTATTAGTGTTTTATTTTAAACATAGTTTGGGTTTTATTTTAGAAGGTAGAAACATGAGCAAATGGGTGTGAAAGATATGGGAGTGCTCAAAATCCCATATTGTCCCACATTGGAAGAATTCTACAAAAAGTAGTGGTATATCAACTAAAGGACAACTAAAATTCTTAGTTGACAAGTCAAATAAGAGGCTATGGTCCTACGCATCGCGGTGGTGCTTAAGCACCACTAATCGCAACACGCGGCGCACGAAAGGGCGATTGGGCGACTTAGGGTGCATTGCGCGCTTTGACAAGAGCTGTGACTTTTGAAAATCAGTCACAAAAATGGCTATAAAAAGAGTTCCAGCCTCTGTTTTGGACATCGAAAATTACTAGTTTCTCCTCTCTCAGTCCTCTATATTTTGGCATTATCAAGTTACAAATTCAGAGTGTTCTCGGTTTGATCAAACAGTACATAGTTTGAATCAAACAACTGTTCATACACTGCATTGTATCTTGAAGGCAGATTCTATAAAACTCATAGTGTACTCGCGGTTCTGTCTCAACCGGATTGGGATAAATTTTGCTTAAAAGAAAACGTTCCAAGAACGTGCCTTGCGGAAATTAATTAATATATTTCGTTATTTCTATAACAAAACTCCAACAATTTCAGGCAAAATTATTATTCTTATTACTCCACTCAAATGGAAGGAACTGTGGCACGATCTATCCAAGTCATGACTCAAGATTTAATCCGACTCGACCGTTTTGATGGCGGAAATTTCACCCATTGGCTAGAGAAAGTTATGTTCTTCCTCACATCACTAAAACTTGCATACATTCTAGATGATAACCTTGAACAAATTCCCGAGCCCACACCCGAAGACACCGAAGAAATAAAGCAAAAACGTGTGAAGAGGAAAGAAGACGAATTTATGTGTCGAGGACACATCCTCAATGCTTTGTCTCAAACTGTTTATAGCGCTCATCGAATGATTCCGACGGCAAAGGAATTATGGAAGGCTTTGGAGACAAAGTATCAAAACGAGGAAGCGAGCAACCGTAAGTTTCTAATTTCAAACAGTATGAATTTTAGAATGAGTCATGATAAATCTGTCGTTGCACAAGCCCATGAACTCCAATAAATTATTGGTGACCTTAAAGCCGCTGGTATTAATCTTCAAGATGAATTTCAAGTAGGGGTGATTGTTTCAAAACTTCCATCCTCTTGGAATGGCTTTAAGAAGAAAATTAATCATGATGAAAGACTTATACTGTGGAATCCCTTCTTTGTCACCTTCGTATTGAAGATGATACTCGTATTCAAGAAAAGAAGGATGAACAAGGTGAGGGTCATTCAAAAGCTAATATGGTTGAGGATAAAAAATCCAAGATTACCAAAGACTCAAAATTTAAAGCAAAGAATGATTCAAAATTCAAGAACCAAGGTGCAAATAAGAAAAAGAAGGGAAAATATTTCTTTTGTGACAAACCGGGCCATTATTCTCGAGAATGTCGTCTTAAAAAGAAGGCATTTAAGGAAAAACAAGGGTCGAAGGAATCCAACAATGTTAAAGATCTTATTGCTATTGTATGCGAAGCAAATTCAATTGATAATGAAAGTGGATGGTGGCTGGATACCGGCGCAACGGTCCACATATGCAAAGACCGATCTTCATTCAAAACATATCAAGAAATTGATGAAAAAGAAGTGAAGATGGAAAATAATCTTCGCACCAATGTAGTTGGAAAAGGCACAGTGGAATTGAAGCTAACTTCTAGAAAGACACTTACTCTAATTGATGTACTTCATATACCTGATATGTGTAAAAGTCTTGTGTCTGGGGACCTTCTCAATAAGAGAGGTTTCAAACTAGTGTATGAGTCTAATAAGTTTGTTTTGTATAAGAATGGCCAATTTATTGGCAAATGGTACTCTTGTAACGGCATTATCAAAATTAATGTAATCAATGATATTAGTTTTGCTTATATGGTTGAGTCTATTTCTTTATGGCATAGTATATTAGGTCATGTGAATTATAGAAGTATAAAAAATATGACTAATCTCGGCTTAATCTCGGATTGTAAATTTGATAACCTTTCTAAATGTGAAATTTATGCTTAATCGAAGATAGCTAGAAAGTCGTTTAAATCTGTTGAGAGAAAATCTGAAATGCTTGATCTTATTCATAGTGATGTATGTGATATGAAGAGTAATATGACTCGTGGTGGAAATAAATATTTCTTAACTTTCATTGATGATTACTCTAAGTATGCATATACATATTTACTTAAAAGTAAAGATGAAGTTTTTGATAAGTTCCTAATTTTTAAAGCAGAAGTTGAAACTCAACAAAATCAGAAAATTAAAGTCCTACGATCCGATAGGGGTGGTGAATATTACCCGAGTGAGTTTATACAATTTTGTAATACTCATGGGATAATCCATCAAGTTACGGCGCCATATATGCCACAACAAAATGGAACGACGGAAAGAAAAAATATGACTTTAGTTGAAATGATAAATTCAATGTTAATCAGTTCTGGTTTACCTTTGTCGATGTGGGGAGAAGCGGTTTTATCCGCATGTTATATTTTAAATAGAGTTCCATTGAAAAGCAAGGATATTACACCATATGAATTATGGTTTAATCGTAAGCCTAATCTTAGACGTCTTAAAGTTTGGGGATGTCTTGCTTATGTAAAAAAACCCGAACCTAAAAGACCTAAACTAGGAAATAAGACTTACAAATACGTTTTTATTGGATACTCTAGTAACAGTACGACTTATAGATTTTTAAACCTTGAAACTCAAGAAATCATTGAGTCGGTAGATGTGCAATTCTTTGAACATCTAACAAAGTTTAGTACTTTGAATGAAGGTTTAGAAAATAATAATCCGACTGTTGACTGCTCAAATTTAGAAGAAAATTCACAACCTATATCTTCTTCGAAAATAATGAATTACGTTGAAACACTTAGGAGTAAAAGACAAAGAACTGAAAAAACATTTGGGCCTGACTTTGTTATTTATTTAGTTGAAGGGGATTTAAATGAGACTAAGAACAAAACTAAATTTGTTCTTAATATAGAAGATGAACCGACCACATTTCATAAAACGGTAACATCTAGGGATGCTGTCTTTTGGAAAGAAGCAATAAATGATGAAATGAACTCAATTTTGTCAAATCAAACTTGGGTTATTTTCGATCTTCCCCCCGGGGCTAAACCTATTGGGTGCAAATGGATATTTAAAAGAAAATTAAATTCGGATGGTTCTATAAATAAATTTAAGGCAAGACTTGTTGCTAAAGGCTATAAGCAAAAACATGAAATTGATTACCTTGATACATATGCTCCTGTTGCTCGAATCATTTCCATTAGGATATTGATATCTCTTGCTTCTATTCACAATTTAGTTATTCATCAAATGGATGTTAAAACTGCATTTTTAAATGGTGATTTAAAAGAAGAGATTTACATGGAAAAACCCGAAGGGTTTGTTTTGCCTGGCCAAGAAAAGAAAGTGTGTAAATTGGTTAAATCTCTTTATGGCCTTAAACAAGCTCCTATGCAATGGCATGAGAAGTTTAATAATATTGTTATATCCCTTGGATATAAAGTTAATGATGCCGACAAATGTATATATAGTAAATTTGAAAATGGTGTTGGTGTTATTATTTTCTTATATGTGGATGACGTGTTAATATTTGGGTCTAATCTCAAATATGTTGAAGAAACCACAAGGTTTCTTTCATCAAAATTTGATATGAAAGATCTTGGAGAAGATGATGTGATTTTAGGAATCAAAATTGTGAGAAAGGATAATTCTTTAGCGTTATCTCAATCTCATTATATAGAAAAAGTTCTTAAAAGATATAATCATTTTGAACTTAAGCCAGCTGCTACACCAGTGGATCCTAGCATCAAATTAATGAAAAATACTGGGCATGTTATGGACCAACTTAAATATGCTAGTATTATTGGGAGTCTAATGTATGCCATGCATTGCACTAGACCAGATATTGCTTATACAGTGAGTGTATTGTGTAGATTTATAAGTAATCCAGGACAAGAGCACTAGAATGCAATTTCTAGGGTGCTTAGTTACCTGAAGAGGACTTTGGATTAAGGCTTACATTATGTAGGATATCCATTTGTTTTAGAAGGATATAGTGATTCAAGTTGGAATAATCTTGAATCAAAATCCAAGTCAACTACTGGTTGGATTTTTACGCTAGGAGGAGCAACTATCTCTTGGAGATCCAAGAAACAAACATGTGTATCAGATTCAACAATGCAATTTGAATTTATAGCCCTAGCAAATGCATGTAAAGAAGCAGAATGGCTTAGAAATATGTTGTATAATATTCCTTTATGGAAAAAGCCATCACCTTCTATTATGATAAGTTGTGATAACCAAGCCACAATTTATAAAGTTTCGAACAAAACTTACAACGTAAAATCTAGACACATTAGTCTAAGGCATCAAATTATAAGAAAATTACTCAAGGAAGGAGTAATTACAGTCGACTATATTAAAACAAACAAGAATTTAGCAGATCCTCTGACTAAAGGTCTTGTTAGGGAGATGATATATATCACCTCAAAAGGAATGGGACTAAGGTCTATTAAATAACACAAATATATTTAATTGGAACCCAACTCATATCTTGAAAATATAGATAGAGTTCAATGTGGTACAAACAAGTTAAATTATAGTTATGGAACACTAGGAATTTTATACAAAAAGATCCATTCCTATGTGCCTAGTGTTGGTTTTCTGCATGTTAGAGGATGAAGGTTACTTCTTAATATACCATATAAGTGTGACTCGCAAAATCACTAAAGTTGATTTACCTATACGAGTGTCGAAAGTGTGGCCGCTTTCTATGGAATCAAGAACGATCCTAAAGCGCTCGTGAAATCCGGATTAGCACAAGGCCATAGAAGTGCATGCTAGAAGAACACTTATAAACTCAGAAATCGGTATGTGTGATAGTTCCGGCTAGTCTCAAAAGGTCCTTGGTTCAAGATACGTTCACTACAGCACATTGATGAAGCTTTGAATTATTTTCACTATATGGAAGTTCAAGTCCGAAAGACACTTCTCATTTATGTACTAGATTTTAGCGATAATGCCAAAAGTTATTTATTGTCTTTTTGCTTTGCTCTCTTGTGTATATTGAAATTGGTGGGGGAATGTTGGATAAATTCCAATATTTATTGATATTTTGTTTTTTAGTTGTTAATATTTTATTATATTATTGGTGTTTTATTTTAAACATTGTTTGGGTTTTATTTTAGAAGGTAGAAACATGAGCAAATGGGTGTGAAAGATATGGGAGTGCTCAAAATCCCATATTTTCCCACATTGGAAGAATACTACAAAAAGTAGTGGTATATCAACTAAAGGACAACTAAGATTCTTAGTTGACAAGTCAAATAAGAGGCTGTGATCCTACGCATCGCGGTGGTGCTTAAGCACCACCAATCGCGACACGCGGCGCGCGAAAGGGAGATTGGGCGACTTAGGGCGCATTGCACGCTTTGAAGCGCACTTGGCACTTCGTACTTGCGCATCGTCGCTTGGAGCGTGGGAGCCTACAGTTTTGACGAGATAAAACATATCAACGGTTGTGATTAAACGATCTGATCAAAGGGTTTAAAATCCAAAATGACTTGATCTAAACCGTTAGATGAACTCGTAACGTTTCGTGTACGAAATGTCCATTCGCTTACCATGGGACACCTAATCTGAACCGTTAGATCGCAGCTGTTCCAAACAGGCACGATCCAACGGTTGCTGAGTCACTCTATGAAGAGCTATGACTATTGAAGAACAGTCACAGAAATGACTATAAAAAGAGTTTCAGGCCTCTGTTTTGGACATCAAAAATTGCTAGTTTCTCCTCTCTCCGTCCTCTATATTTTGGCATTATCAAATTACAAATTCAGAGTGTTCTCGGTTTGATCAAACAGTACATAGTTTGAATCAAACAACTATTCATATACTGCATTGTATCCTGAAGGCAGATTCTATAAAACTCATAGTGTACTTGCGGTTCTGTCCCAACCGGATTGGGAGAAATTTTGCCTAAAAGAAAGCGTTCCAAGAACGTGCCTTGCAGAAATTAATTAATATATTTCATTCTTTCCATAACAAAACTCCAACAGAGCCCAATTTTAAAAGATTTAAATCAAATATAATACTCATTTTTAAAAGTTGCAACTAAAGTATGAGTTTTTATTACATATTCCTCGAATTGTAGTACTTGTTTTAATAGAAAAATAATGGGTTGGCCCAACCCATTTTTGATCCGTCCATATTTGGCCCGACCCACATTTAACCCAACCCATATTTGGCCCCACCCACATTTATCCCAACCCATATTTGTCCCGCCCAAAATAGGCCCGACCCATAATTTTGCCAGTGCTACGAACCAGATCAGAAAAAAACTTAAGAGCTGGTATAGACAAATCAATTTTGAAGAAAAAAGAGAAAAAAATCGTGAACAAATTTGGTTGTTTAAATTTCTATACTCACTTAAATCTGGGTGTGTACAAATCAGATCAATTCAATCATAGTAAGTAAAAAAAATAACGCAATGTTTGACATCAACACGGGCCAGATTTGAGTATAAAACTAACACAAATCAACAACATGGATTCATACAAGGCAATGGTTGAAATCGATCCAAGATCGAATATCAAATCTATTTTTCTCATAACAACATTTCAAACAAAATATCAAAATTCAGCACTAAAGAATTCAAATAAAAAAAATAATGTACTAACAGAAAAGGCAAATTAAAGTGTAAAAATCTATGAAAATATGAATCATTCCACATTCCCAAATAAAAAACTACTTGCCCATTCCCAGTACCTTAACCATTGTAAACCAATCCAGATAAAAAAAGGCACAAAACTACAAAATGAAGGCCCTCTTGCAACTTTGGAGTCTTGAATGTGTGGATATCTATAAAGTTCCGTGGACGTTCTATATAATGCTTCTTTACAAACCTTTACGTTCTTAATTGTACTCCCAAGGTTAGTCTCAGTTAAAGAAACTAACATTAATGTGTTTGGCTCCTAAAGAGAAATGGACGAACATAGGTTAATTGAAGGGGAAATGGTGCGTAGGATAATTTACTTGAATGTAACCTTTTTTTAGAGAGGGAGTACGTGCTTTGAAATGTATGAATTATAAGATTTTAGCATTAACACCTCTAATATTATCATATTACATGCATAATATAGATATAGATATAGATATAAATTAGTTCCCAATATATGTAAACATTTAATGCAATAACTCATAATAAATAAAAGGCGTGAATGTAAGAGAAGGGAAATTGACCCAAGAAATCTTCTTGTGGTTTGATGAAAAACCCTTCACCTATAATCACACCTCAAGACACCACTCGAGGAATTTCACTATCTCAATCATTTGATTCAAAGACCGCTCTATATTTACATGCTCACCCACGATCTCCAAGATATATATGCAATAAAAGGCTTGGTCTTCCTTGGTGGGAAAATAGTCCCCCCTTACAATGTTTGGATAATGGGCACTTCTTTTAACTCGATGATTATTTACATTTTCTTTCAATATAATGGATATAGAAAGTTGAAGAAGACATCAAAGATATTTGATGAAGCTTGCAATGTTTCTTCCACGCTGGATGGTATTCAAGATATATAGGACATGGCTAAATTTGTCCTCATTGTCTTTCATGAATAACACATTAAATATTGATGAAGACTTTAAAAAAGAGAACAATTTGGCTAAAGTCGTCATTTTGAAGAACTTGCATATTGTCTCATATGAATGGATCACTAATAATTTCCTCAAAAGAGTCTCACTTATAAATAAAACCTCAAAATCTTTTTAAATGGATGTTTATATTTAAGCCCTACTTTTCCTTCTCTAGCCCCACTTTTATTGAACCCACATTATTAGGCTGAAATATATATAACAATCCCAACAAATAGAGAGTGGAAAAATTAAGAGGAACCTTTTTAAGTGATCCAACTCGTCAAAATGCATGATTATTGTTTTATGATCCCACATGGATTGGTGATTAACGAAGTGCTTTTAATTTTGACACCGTTTATTTCATATTTGTAATACCCCATATTTTTATGGCTTTTAAAATTGAGAATTTATTAAATTTAATTGAGTTATTAATTTAATATTAATCCGAAAATATTTTTTTTATATATTTACTAAAATTATGTGAGTTAGTAATTACTGGATATTTATTGAATATTACTGGATGAGTAAATTAATATATGAAATTTATTTTATTAAAATTGTCGCGAGTGAATAAAATGACAATTATGGAAATCTAAGTCAGGACGCGCCTGTGTCGTGTCAGGACTAAATCATTATTATTAAAAATGAATAAATTATAAGTCGCCCATATGATCGTTTCGAGTGCGCCAATGTGTCCGGAAGGGTCGAGATAGTCAAAATAATGTACCCGAGGGTTTATTTTGGGTCTCAGAGCATTTTTAGGCCTAATTGGCATCCCGGGAGGGTATTTTAGACATTTTACATTTTTGGGTGATTAATCCCACGAATTTTCTAGGATAAATCAGCCTTTAGGATTTTCCTGCTTGGGTTAACAAGAACAAAAACAAAGAACGGCCAATAGAGAAGGGGTGGAGAGCTTCCCAAGCAACTTAAGGCCAAGAACTCGATCGTTTACACCGCCACCACCGCCAAAGCGTAGATCGCGCGACAAGGAACGCAACCATACCACTTTCGTCCACAATTCAGAAACCCAAATTTCCAGACAAGTATCTATCTTGCTTTATTTTTATTTGATGTCTCAATCATGTTAGTCTAGGATTGTTTAAAACTTATTTCATGGAAGAACGTATAGTTTTGAGACTTAAAATCACATGTTGTAGAAGAAGTAATCATATTATGGACATCTAAATCGCATGTCGAGGATAAACCACAAATTTGTATGGATTTAGAAGTAGGAAATCTGGAAAAGAATTGGTAGAATTGAAAAAAGAAGACAAATTAGGGTTCTTGAAGTTCAGGAAAATTTTACCCATTAAATTGTTGTAATTGATGAATTGGGGCATATTTTACGTAGAAAATTATATGTTCTGGTATATAGTACTTGTAGTAACGTTTGTTGGGAGTTTGGGAATGATATATGGAGATTTGGTTGAGGTTGGAGAGGCAAACCCGTAACTGGGTTAATGCAGTTTTTGTCATAACTGCTTGATGGATCGACCCAAGAACATAGATCGATCGATCGACCCCTCCTGGAAAACTGCATATTCTCCTTATGATGGTTTAATCCGATAAAAAATGTGTATTAACCCTTGATTATTATTGTTGGAGCATAATGGGATATAAATAGGACCACTAGGGTCTAGGTAAACTCCGTTAAGTGAGAATTTAATGTAAGATGAAATTAAGGGTTAACGGGGAGTTATTCACACATATTAAATCATGGGTACGTTTAATAAAAGGGTCGAGACTTATAAGGAGTTTAGACTAGAAGGTGAGTGAGTGTGTGCCTACTGAAATTATTCTTAGAATACTTCGAGGGAGGAGAAGTGAGTATGACGTGAATTATAAATGAAAATGAAAATAAAAATAACGAGCCCGTTATGCGAAATAATCGAGGAAAATGTGTTAATAACGAATAATTATAATTATGGGTCGTGGGCGCACCTAATTTAGAAATGTGAATACTTATATATATGACTGTGTGATTATGCATATTATATATCTGTGTAAAAATCATACCCGGGCTACTTGCTATCACGGGGGTTTCCGCGCCGGGACGATCTTATCTCGATTGGACCTTTATGGGGGATATTGACTCGTACCCAAGAAGATAGTATTCTCGATACAGGTTATCCAAAAATAATAGTCAGATGTTCTAAGAGACGTGAGGGTATGTGCTGACCTCTTAGGACCTGGAACTATACTTCGCCTCCATTTGTTTGTGTATTGTGTTAATAATGTTCGAGAGAGATTCCGAACTAGTATTTTCCTTAGTTTGTGTGATACGGGGACTTGATAGCAGAGTATGCCAGTACCATAGGCTTTATGTGGGGTGCCGATAGTATATATATTATATGTGTGACTAATATATATACGTATATCTATATGGGAACTTCCTACTGTGCGTATAAGTAGATAAGTCATGAATAAATGCTTCAATTTTATTATAAGTGTTCGGGAACTTTATAAGGGAAATGAGTTGTTATAAATAACTTAGAAATCTTGAAGCGAATGATTTCCTAAAGTAAATATCATAATCTCGCTTTTAACCTGATAAAACCTTATGGAGAATAAGTTAGAGAAACTTGTGAGTTTTATTAGTACGGTAGGCGTGCACACTAGAATGAGAGGTGAGAATTCTCAAGAAAGTGTCGCATACTAACATGGTTGTTACATTAGCCGGTAAGCATTTTAAATACTTGCTAAACTAATTTTAAACTATTTTACACTCGGGCTCTGACCCGTTTTCTATTATTTCTTCTCTCTTGTATACATATGTATATAATACAGGTGCCCAGTCATAGGGGCGTCGTGCTTAGGTTATTTGGACCGGACGTGCTGCAGCTTATGTGGGAGTTGTAGGCCATTGCTTAGACAACCTCGTTGTTGATTCTAATCCTACTTTTAGTTCTTATTAGTTAGGGCATGTATCGCCCGTTTCTTTATTCAGTTTGGATATTTGTCAGAAATTTACGTTCCTTTATATTTCCATTTGTTGGTACTCTTTGTGATTTAATTACTGTCAGGATGGTTTTATTAATAGTTTAAACTGGTTTGGTTTATCTAGATGAATCTAATTCTTATGTGTTATTATCTATCTTTAGTATATCGGAGTTCTTAAATTGTTGGTTATTTAAAAAGGTTTTCATATTCGGATGTAATAAAATGGAAATAAGTTTTCAAAATTATTTTGACACTTAGCTTAATTATTTAGGGTGTTTAAATTGGAAATTTTATTTTGCGACAGTGATGCAAAGAATGAACCAACCGTTCACATTGATATTAATTTAATAAAGGACTGATCACCCGGTATTTAATTCGGCGAGGTGTCACAATATCATAATCATCCGCCATCATATTATTCTCTATGCAAACTTGGCTGAATAATAATTATCGAATCTTTTTTTCCCTCTTTTTAAATTACATCATAGTGACAACTATAAAAAAAATGTTGACAAACTCATAAACTAGAGAGTAAGCCATCAGGAGTTGGAAGAGTAAAAAACATTTGAATTGGAACTTATAATAAAACTGCATGTTTTGATCGACTCGTATATTAATAAGCACCGAATATTCAAGTTCTTAGACACCTTAAGGGGAAAGGAATTTTATTGGATATTATCCTTAAAATAGTTCCAATTAATCCTTGAGTCGGTGGAATAATAACCGATTAACTATTTATCGAGTTGATTTACTAAAATCATGCATTGATTGTTGATGGAGTTTTCCTGTTATACCCTGAATATAGGGTGATTCGTGGACCATCCAGAAGGTGACACCTGGCATTAGAGACACATTAGCTGGATCTTAGCCTGTTACAAGGAGACAAGGACACATAATGTAGTCGACTCATATTGTGTTTGGCTCTGTGATCAGTTGATTGCCAGCTTTTGACGAGCATATCGTCGATGTACACCTCTATGGTAAAGTTTATCTGCTTTATGAACTTCTTGGTTACAAGGCACTGACAGGTCGCTAGTATTTTTTAAATCGAAAGGCATTCCATTGTAGAAGTAAAGTCCTAAGGTTGTGATGAATGAGGTATTTTTCTGATCTTGGCCAAAAAAGGGGTATTTGGTGGTAGTAAGAGTATGCATCAATGAAGCTCATGTATTGATGTCCGATCATGGAATCCATGAGTTGATATATCCATGGTAATGGAAAGCTATCTTTTGGATAATGCGTATTGATGTTGGTGAAGTTCACACATACTCTCTACTTGAATCCCTTATTTTTGGTAACAAAAGTGTTAGAATTCCAGTCCTAGAATTGGACTTCTCTAATGGAGCCGTCCGAAAGTAGGCTATCAACTTTTGTCTCTATAACTTTTACCTTTTTTAGGGTTGACTTCCTCGTCTTCTGCTTAATCATCTTAACAGTTGGATCCACATGTAGTCGATCATAAGTGATCTCCGAGTCAATCCCCCACAAGGTCATATAGTTTGCATGCAAAGACATCTGCATTAGTTTTAAGGAAACGAACAAGCTACTCCGCTTTATCATTGGGTAACTTTGATCCGACGAGGAATGTATTTTTCAATTGTGATTAATCCAAAGGAATAAAATTGAGTTCCACTATCACACGTTTGACATGAGACAATTGAGTTTCTTGTACCTTGGGTTGAACACCCTTTGGTTGCTACTTAGGGTGATCATCCCCAAAATCATCATCATTTTGAATTTTCAGGGAGTGATTCTGTCTTGCTTGATGGCTAACACGAATCAACTGTGAGTTAGTGCTTGATTTCCCCTAATATACACCACCTCTTGGTCACTCTAGAACTTGAGTCTTTGGTGAACAGAAAAGGGGAAAACTTTCATCTCATAAAGTTATCCTCAACCCATTATAGTGTCGTTGGGTGACTCCGATTAGATGATATGGAACTCGACCTCCTTATTGGCTGGACCGACCTTGACTGGTAGCTAGATCTTCCCCAGGAGGTCTCTATGTCTCCATTAAAACCAATCAGTGTCCTTACGCTAGTACCAAAGTCATTGACGATGAAGACGATCTGTAGAGCACTGTCAAATACACGATCTTCGACGAGCTTCCTTGATCCACCAATATTCTTCTCACATCAATGTTCAAAATTCACAGCGTGAGGACTAAGGCATCCTTATATGGTAGGTTCACGCCAACTAAATCATCGTTGATGAACATAATAGCTCGATCAACGTTAAAGTCTCTTCTCTCCCTTTTGGAAATGACTGGTTTTGACAAGTCTACCTGAAAGGGTAGTTGAACATTGGCAGCATTCCTCACATTTTCCCTGATATTCTTGTCAGGGTACTAAGCTGGATCGGTATATCCATGAATGTTTGCGAACTGTCCTGCTGGGGGAAGATCGTCGTCTGCTTTCTTAATTGCATTGGTCTATGTAAAAAAAATTTATCTTCGTTGTGTTAATGTATTCCTTAATATTCCCGGATTGAACAAGCTCTCTTCCAATTGTTTCTTGAATATCTTGCAATTTTCCTTAAGATGTCCATGATCCCGGTGATAAGTTCAGGTGAGGTTGGCATCCTTATCATTAGGATCTCTAGCTATTTTAGGAAGTCTCTTAAAGTAGGCCTTGTTTTTTTATCTGTGGGATAATTTTATAGATGGGATCTTTAAATATCGTCTCCAATACATTTTAGCCATTTTCATTAGATTGGGACCTGGGTCGACCTTTGGGGGCTTCATTCCTGAATCCTCTTTTGGCCAAAGAGGGTTAATTTCCCACTTTGTGGGCCTTATTAAATTCACTCTTCTTTTGGTCGGCTGGGGCCTTTGTATTGATGAGATCATCCTCCACCTTGGCATACTTCTCAATACGCGACATAAGAGCGTCCATCGTAGAGGCCGGTATCTTTGTCAGGGACTGGTGGAGATCATCTGATTGCTCCAGGCCAAACTTAAATGAAGAGATTGCTAGCTTACCATTGAAATTATCAATCTTAATGTATATATGATAGTACCTATGTGCGTATTTCCTAAGGGACTCTTAGTTATTTTTCTTAAGGGAGATCAGCAAAGAAATCTCTTTGATTGCTTTGCTGGTAGTGATAAATTAGGCCGCGAACTGCTTTGCAGGTCTCTAAAAGAAGATATCGATCTGGGGGTAATTTATCAAACCACTTTAGACTGATATCCCCCAGAGTGGACGAAAACACTCGGCACATTAAAGCGTCGTGATGATTCCATAGAGACATAATCTGTCTATAATGTCTGATGTGATGGGCGGGATCCATCTTCCCTTCATATGTTATAACCTTTGGCATGAAAAACTTCTTGGGTGGTTTAAAGAACTCTATCTTCACAATAAAGGGATAACGAACCATAACCTAATGCCTTTCTATTCAGGTCCTTGGGAGTTTGAGAAAAATTTAGAATCAATCTTCCTTATAATTCTTTTTGGATGAGACCACTAAGCTCGTCACTCCTCACTCTTTTCGTCGATGCCTCTTGACGGGCAAGCTTTCTACTTTGCATTAATTAAGTGGGTTGAAACTGATGGTGATTACAATTAATGGAAATTCTCTCAAGAGAACGGTTGTCAATCCATTGGTCATGGTGTATAGTGCGAGGGACCCTAGAACGAGAGGACCTTTTGCTTTTATAGGAGCCATTATTCCTTAGAGAGTGTTATCTTCTACTGCGATGCTCTTGGGTCCGAGAATCAGGCATGTAATTTTACTATTGTTGGATTAATTGTCTCCTTTAGAGGGAGATTTTGTGGTCACTATCGTCCAATCTTTCTTCATAAATACTGGCCAGATGGGAAGTAATTCTTCCTTCTGGTCGCTCAACCGGCGGTATGCGGTATAAACGGTTTGGCCCTGATCTCCCGAAAGAATTCCCCTTGGACCTGGAATGTCGTGGAAGTGAAGGGAGCCTAACATGAGTGTGGTTCTTCTTGACGATATATCTCAGACTAGACGCAGCTCCTCAAGTGCATCTAGTGATACTGATTTGTACTCATAATGATTGTTGGGCTAAATGACTTTGATAATCGTGAGAACTCGAGTTTCCCACAAATGATGCCAAAATTATGGGGAATATTGACCCACAATAAAAGCAGTAATTAGAGATTGCCCCTTAAATAATAATAAATACAGATTAAAACAAAGAACACTAGATGTACGCAGTTTAATAGATAGGTCTACCTATGTCCACGAGGAAGGGATGGATATTTATATATTACTCAGGAAGAACAATGGCGATTGGAGTGCTAGGATTGCTATCCGAGAGTCCAAGTCACCATGTACTTGTTACAATTAATGCCCCTAAATTGGATGAGGTCTCCCTTATTTATAAGCTTAAGGTTCTACTCATCTAGTACTCTTCATGTTAATCTTAATTATAAGTTATAGATTCCTATAAGGACTGGTCTTTAAACTGGCCAATGTGATCTCTCAAGATTTGCACTTATCTCCCTACATATTTGTGATCTTCCAAGATAAGTTATGTGACATCCACATTACATGAATTCAACTAATATCCTTTCAATCTCTGACCTCAAATCTCTCAAAATACACTCCTCACCTCCAATCGAGATCACGAGTTGAAGTAATGGACCTCAACCATCTTACTTAAGGTTCCAACAACACATCATGCCCCACAACCTAGTCAATGAAATCCCTCGAGGCTCCCATAAGATCATATTGAAGTCATAATGATCATACCAAACCTCATCTCTTAGTGTCAAGGTCTACTTTTCGCAACAAAAACCTCATTTTCTCCTTACAACACTTATACAAGCTCTATAAAGGTCGGGGAGGAGTTAGTAGCTATCATGAGAAGTATAATCCACTAAAAAAAATATGTTACAAGTATTAGATAAATACCTAGCTTAAATTTTTAATAAGCTCTCACTATGATCCAATCCACAAAACTCCACCAAATCTAGCAATTCTCAACAAAGTTTTTTTAAAGAGAGACAAATCCACTCCAACTATCTTCCACACATCCAATTTGAAGAACCCCAACTGAATTATTAAGATCTTCATCCTTATTGGACTTTCAACTTATGATAATTAATGAAAATTTGTAAAGGATAGGTTTTCAAAGGTTGATTAAATGAAACACTAAAAAATCGTTCAAAAAAAATATATCAATCTAATGATACCACATTTAGTTTCTTAAGTATTCCTAGGATTTTTAATCTTTTACTCCCCTTATGAATAGGGTGAGGTCCCAAGGCTTACCAGAAACCTATTCCAAGTGGTTTCCAGTCCTTGGTGACCAAGGTTGACCTAGCAAAGGGTCGACAAATGAGTTGAAGACTATACGAGTGCTTTCAGGGATACTGAGTATTCACTTTTGCATCCAGAACTTGAAGACCAAGTTTAGAGACCTTGGGATGAGTATCATCATGCCTTAAACGTGACCAACAGATCTTCATCTAACGAAAGCTATCCTCTACTTGTTTCCAAACTTCTTCTTTTAGGACGAAAATTTCCTTTTAGATAAGCTCAGACCATTCGAATATGACCGTAGTCACCTTAGGACACCTTGGACATCCGACAAAGCTTTTGCAGCTTCTCTGGTGGGTAAGTAGAAGGTACATAAATTATTCTACCTACCTCCATCACTTTCTTACACTATCATTGAATGATTTAATCCTCATTTAATGCTGATATCAACTACCTTACACAAGTTGTAAGTCTTTTACTAATACTCCACTATGTTACTGTACCCGTCAGACCTCAGGGAAGCTCCGCCCATGCTGCTGTAGTCCAATTGCTCCCTTTCCAAGGTAGTGCCTATATGCAGAAGGATTGTGAAGAGTTAAAGGGAATCCAAAAATAATAGATCAACCACCAGAATAACTAGATAGCCCTTGTCTCCTAATTTTTTACACTTAGCATTAGTTACCCTGCTATTGACTAGATATACGAGAAGGAATGGACCACTTCCAAGCTTTTATACTTTTATTCTCTATAGAGTCCTAAAATAAGTTAAGAACCCCCCAGAAGAGTCCATTAGTTACTACCTAGTGGCTCTTTGACTAGTGGAAAAGACCTAAAAAACCTCACACCAGCTTGGACAAAGCTCTAAAGATCTTTAGATTGCAACATTCTCATTTACAACCTAATATATAAAGAAACATTGTTCGTAGTGGATATATGTAACCATTTTATATCAATGTCTCTCATTTTAACACACTTGCTCACTAACTGGTCTAAGGTCTTGTGAGGAGCATCTATTGGATATGAGGTATCCAAGAAAATTTCAAGCACCCATTACAATCAAAGTGAGAAAAAAATAGATCTCATTTAGAAAGAGAAAGAGAAGATATAATTTGTGAAAAAAATTTAAGTGAAAATGATAGATACAATTCAAAAAAGGGGTCAAGGTGGGTTTTTATAATAAAGAATCATTTTACAAACTCTTAGTATATATGATAAAGGTCATATACTCCACACCATAGGCTTGACTTCTTTTCCCCACATTTTTGTAAAGGTATATATGATTTTTTGTAAAATGATAAAGGTATATATGATTTTCATAATTAGGAGATTATCTACAAAAAATTGCATTCAAAAAATAAATTTTGGAAGTGGGGGATTAGAAAATTGGATGAATAAATGCATTTTTAACCATTAAAACATTTGATCATCATATCCAATTTTTTGTAGATGATCTCTTCATTCTATACAATGATCTCTTCATTATGGAGATAATATATACCAAATTTGGTTGAAAAATATATTATTTTACTATTTTTTAAACTGAATATGTTCATATGTACGTTGGAGAGCATCATTGTATAGATACACACACTGGAGGTATGTCTGTGCCGATGACACGTGTATATTCATGCTTTGCTTACACCACTTTTCGTGCATGTGGCACAATCCTACTTTTTACCTAATGTACTTGGCGTATTGTGACCCAGGTAATTTTTTTAATTAAAGGTATTTTTATTTAAAAATCTACTTAAATCATTTATAAATGTGTAATTTCGTTATTTATATATATTGGAATTTGTTATATTTTCAATTTAAAAAAAAAGAATAATATGAACTTAATTTTTAATTTGAAATTTAGAAGACCCTCTTTAAGATGTAATAAATTTTAAAAATTCTAAATCAAATATTGGAACAACTTAAATTCACACCAATGAACATAAATTCCCAACTTTTCTTTTATGAATGTCTCATCTTTGGCCTCATAAGCCTTGAGAAAAAAAACATATTTCCCATGAAGATGATGAATCTCATCCAAACGGTGACTGTAGAAAAAACTTGTCGTATAACAATAATGAAATAAAAACAATATAGGATTTTTTACTCTAAGGATTCATTAGTTCTCACTATTTTCTCATTGTGGTACACTGCACTCTTTTATATTTACTCATTGTGATTCATTTTCACTTTTAGCGATGATTTATAATATTTTTAGTAATAAAATTTATTCAAAAAATTGTCGTTAAAAGTGAAAATAGACCTCAATAAGTAAATACAAAAAATTCCCTACTGAAAAAATAGTAAGAATTATTGAACCGCAAAAATTAGAAGACCCAATAATATATTGGGCCTCCTTTCTTTAAAAGTTCTCCGTACCATAGAGAAACAGATGAAAAAATAGGAAGGATTTCAGTTTGGGTGAAGCTCTCTACTCCTTACAATTTATAGATCTGGAAACCATGGCTTTTACTCGAAAAAGGTTTCCAGTGCTTTGTCATTTTGTGTGTTCAAGTTGAAGGAATACTTATCAATTGTTTGTTTAGTCTTTTTATAAACACAAAATGTATTAGATAAAAACCCTAAGAGTTTCGCTACGGAGACCCGCCAATTCTACACAATTCATGGACACACCTACGTGGAACTGTCCACGTAGGAAAGAGAAAAAGAAATCTGTTCTCTCACCAAACCCACCAAAATCCGAACACACCAAAATCTCTCCCCTCACCAAAACTCAACAAGTTGTTTTGTGTTAGTTTTTAACTTTGTGTTGGAATTACTTAAAAATAATAATAATAACAATTACAAAATTATTCATTTGGAATGCATTCTAATATAAAAAAAAAAAACAATTAACAAAAACTGTTTTTTTATATTAGAATGCATTTTTTTCATAACTTTTCTTTTTTTGGCAACAAAAACCCATCAACAAAAGAGATGAACGTTTTACTCGTAAATTTTTTTAGGGGTTTGTAAATTTAGGACATATTGTAATGTGTATTATGGAAATAGGATAATAAATATTTTGTTTTAATTTTTAATCCCTATTTTTTAATAAAGCCGCTGGCGCGGAACCATATCAATCACAACATGCCACGTCAACCGATAATTTAAAAACATAGATTAAAAATGAAAACAAAATGTTTGTTGTCCTATATCCATAACCAATATTATTTTAAGTCCTAAAAGTGCATAATCTAATTTTTGTAAATAACTATTTTTATATAACACGGTAACAAAAACAAGGAAAAACTTTTTTACATATATGAAAAAAATTGTTTTTAAATAAAACTGCTTTTTATATACGAAACTGTGATAAAACAGTTTTTATTGTTAATAAATAAAAACTGGTATATAAATTAATAAAGTTACTCTATTTAGTATGATCATAAAAATGGGATTCGGTCCAGTTTTTGCATCAACAATAACTATATAAATATAAAATCTTTTTCGCTTCTATTGTGTTCAAATTTGAAACGTTTTATTATCTCATAATGTTTCTTCTTCTACAAAATTAGTCTATATAAAAACGTTTTGAACTAGCATTGTAGAAGAATGCCAAAAGCTAAAATTTATAAATATCACGAGGCTTAATGTTTTTTTTTTAATTAGAAACAAGTAAATGAGAATTTTATTGAATAAAAATAAAATTACAAAGAGGAGTTGACCTGAAGTATACAATTCAAAAATCGATTACGCATTTTTATTTCATTCTTATTGTATATGTCATTGGTAACACTTTTTGGATCGCGTTAGTAACATAAGTGTAGTTTTCTTTAACCTTACGCAAAATAAAATAGAACTTAACACATAAATTAAACATTACACGTGTCGTGCCATTAACGTACGGGACATTGGTGTTTACAATAATTTGTGTTATAAATTTTTTTTGACTTAAATTATACACGACTTAATTATTTGGAATATTACATTCGTGCCTTCAGGCACGGGCATTTCGTTTACAATTTTGTTGGGGTTTTAACATAATTGAGTATTATTACTATGGATTTTGGTTGTTATTAATTATAGTGTTAATAATGATTTTTTTTGTTGGTTTATATAATGTCCATGAAGGACTATTTGTATAGTTGAGGAATTTTGGTTTCTTAAACAGGTGGATAGTCCTATAAATAGAGAAAATTTTGTCCATATTTTCTAAATCGTGTACACATTTTTGTGTTTTATAAAAAATTCTATGAATAAAGTCTTAGTTGACACAGTTTTTTGGATTTGTAGTAGGTAAAAAACTATTTTGGCATGTGGTGTGATTATACCATACATATTGCACGAAGGTGTTATTGTTTTGCGAAATTTAAACCGTGCCTTCAAGCACGGGGAACACCATACATGAATGTTGATGAGTTGGGAAATTAATTTATTGACAACTTCATCGTACCAATGTCAATCATTATTTAGTTTTCCCTATATACATAATAATAATTGTAATAAAATAATGTATATGTCATGCGACGTAATCATGTAAAAGTTAATAATATATGTTAACAGTTATATTAAGTACCACACAATTTGATGTTTTTTAGGGAACGATATTTTTATTTTTTTGCGATTACGTACTTTGAAAATTTTCGCCGTGCGTTCAGGTACGGGTATCCGCTAGTATATATATATATATATATATATATCACAAATTGCTAACCGTTGAAAATGTAGTACAATATTATAGATTTTGCACTTTTAGACCTTAAAATCTTATTGATTATGGATTTAGGACAACAAACATTTCTTTCCATCTTTAGTTCCTGTTTTTAAATTATCGATTGACGTGGCATGCTGTAATTTGAAAATTACCTATAGTTATATAATTTTGTTTGATAGATCGCCTCGAGGAGAGTCCATATATATAAAATGCGTTTTCAACGGAATTAATTTTATATTTTGACTCCTCCTAATGCCTATAATACCTATAGCTAAAGTTGTGTTAAACGAACATATATTTTGTGAGATGTGTAATTTTAACGTGGAAAAATAAAGCGGTGTAAAAAATAAAATTGTTAAAAAATTGAAATTACCGATGGTTGTTTGGTCTCGTTTGACAAATCGCATTTAGAGGACTTAAAATATACAAATTTTGTGCTGAATATATTTTTATTTTGTGAGAAACGTGATTTTTAACATTGAAAAATAAATCATTAAGTGTAAAAACAAAATTTTAAATTACCTATAGTTTTTGGTGTCGTTTGATAGATGGCCTCGTGGAAAGTCCGTATATATAAAATGCGTTTTCAACAGAATTAATTTTATGAGTTATTTAATTTTTAACGTCGAAAAATAAAATATTTGGAGTAAAAATAACATTTAAAAAAAATTGAAACTATATATAGTTGTTGGTCTCATTCGATTGATTGTGTTGAAAGGAGTGCAAATATATAAATTTTATTTTAACTAAAATTATATTTTATGAGTTATTTATAATTTATTTAAAAAAAAAGTAAAAAGCAAAATGTGGTATAAAAAGAAAGATAAGAATTTATTAGAAAGTGCAGTGCACTTAAAATATGTGGTATAAAAAGTGCAGTTTTTATGTGATGTGGTATAAATGTGGTATAAAAAGTGCAGTGCACTTGAAAGTGCGTGTGTTTTATGTGATGTGGCTTTGGCCACATCAGTGGGTCGGTATAATGTGTAAAATATGTGGGTCTCTCTAATCTTTCTCAAACCCTAATAACTAAACACAAAAGTTTATGATAAAGTACGGAAAAAACAGATGATATAGACTATATTGCACAGATGCATATACAGATGTACCATGAAATTTAAAAACAAAACAAAACATATTCAACGCAAAAACCCTTAAGTGGCTGAAAATCTACAGATGTACATTAAAAAAGTTGAAAATCTAATTGAAAACGAAATAAACTAATTTATCCAAAAGATATGCAAAAAAATAGATTTGTCTTTCTTTATATATAATTTTAATACACAGAACGTTAACACTATTGTTCCACCCACAAATCTACCGTTGATTTTTTGTACAATGTCATCCGAGTTATCAAAAACTACACAATCACCATGACTTAAAATGGTAGCTTTTTTGGCATTATGTATACTTGAACAAAGACGTGAAGAAATCAATACTAAATTTTACAGAAAAAATATTCTTATTATATAGTATTATCATCCGGGAAAGAAAGAAAAAAAAAGCAGCTCACAATGTACTGGACAATCCCGAAAATAAGACGGAGCCCAAATAGTTTAAACCTATTTTTTTGTTTTGCAAGTTGGATGATCTTGAGAGAGACGAATATTCACTAACCATGTAATGAACTAATTTAACTTTTCAATAACTAAAACAACACATACAGAAACGAGATGAGAAGAATGGAGAATGTTTTTTTCTGTCGTCCGAAGTGGGCAGGGACCCCATTTGTCTTTAGCTCATATCTCTGTTGACTTTGTTATCAGCTAGAGTTATATAAATAGAAGAAATGAAGCAAAAATCACAATCACACAACAATAACTCATTAACCACTTAACCTTATAACAATCATTTACCTAAATCAAGCCACACAAATAATTTGTATATGATAAAAAAATGTACAAGCAACAAATAGATGCCAACTCAATAAGGTTTGGTTCTAAAATGTACATTAGCACTGTCTAACTACTATTCATAAAATGTAAATAATATAACGCATCGTATCAACCTTTACTCCAACACCGGCATTGGTTGTTTGGGTAATGAAGAATCATCTCTTTAATGGTTCACAAAAGCACCACAACTTTATAGACTTATCCTATAAATTGGGAACCAAAGAGAACATAGGATTAGAATAGTAAAGAGATGACTGCCAAAATATATTTAAAATTGATAATAAAATTCTATCAATTAGGAGGATCTAAATATTGTGAGGGATGAATATTCAAGTTTAAAAGAAGCAACAAAATGAAAAAATGTCATAATAATGATATCACAGCGAATTATAGAGGGGTGCTTTAAATATCTACTGTAAACCCCCAAAAAAGAAAAAAATATTTATTATTTACTACCGTCCAAGGGTTTGTCTACATGGCTGACATAGAGACAACACCAAAAGTACAAACTAACACATGTTTTCAATTTTTTTAAAAGGTAATAAATATTATACATAAGTTGCCACGTTTATAAAATAAAAAGATCTTGAACGAGCAAGTTAAAAACACCTTCCACCATAGATTAAGAAAAACAATTGACTAAGGTTGCGTTTGTTTTTTTATTTGAATATGAAGTCTGAATCTGAAATTTGAAATCTAAATCTAAAATTTGAAATCTGAATCTGAAAAATAAGTTTGTTTTTATGTCTGAATGGACATCTGAATGAATGTATTTAGACATATTCAAATTTCAAATGTTCATTTATCGCTTAATCATTTAGAGGCAAAAGTAATCGTTAACCTTTTAATAATTTAAAAAACAAATACTATTTGATACCTCTTACGCCTGAAAAGTTCATATTCAGTATTAAGAGGTAAAAACAAACAACACCCAAGAAAAGAAAAGAAAAGTATTTATTGGTTAAAGAAGTAGGGAGAAGACATAAAGAGATTGAGATAGAGATGATATGAATAGCTTAGTTTTTGATACCTCACTGCCTTCAACTTTTTATTATTTAGAACAACCTTTAGGAGACAATCATGGACATGTCCAAATAAAAACAACTTACCCATGTCATGGACAAAAGAACTCTTATGGTACACATAAAATCTAAGCAAAAAAGTCATCGATGATGTGAATAATCAGGTTGACAATTTTATCAAATACCTATCATGCAACTACAAAAATATAAAAGTAAAAAATTATTTAACTTATTAAATTTTAATACAGGTATTCATACGATTCTTCAGTGAAAGACCTCCATTACTCCAATCTGTGTTAGCCCAACTCCACACCTATTATCGGGAACAAAGTGAAAGATTGGAGATATTAATCGATATATTTTACCATACATCTAATAGAAAACCTCAGAGATCTATTTTGCCACTAAGTTAAAAAATACACCCCCCCCCCCCCCCAAAGATTAGGGTTTAAAAACTTAAATTTGAACCCCAAAGCCCTCATAAAATTTTAATCGGAGAAAGAAATAATGTATACCTGATTAAGTTCCTATCTGCCTAAAAACATAAACAAATAACTAGATATGCAAAACAAAACCTTTGAACCAAAAAAGCCTCACAAAATTTCAATAAGAGAAAGAGGGAATGTATACCTGATTAGGTTTCGATCTAAAAAAGACATAAACAACAAAACACAAAGCACAAACAAATAACTGGATGTGCAAAAACAAAACCTAAACGAAAAATCTTAACCACAATTTAGTTCATGGAGAAGAAAAGACGGGGGGGGGGGGGGGGGGGGGGGGGGGAGGAGCAAGAACTGGACAAAGAGGTAGTAATTGTTATACTGGCTCAAAATTTAAATTAAAGTGGAAATCGTTTAGGTGTAAAATGATACAACGTGTTATTGTGTGAGCTTAGATCTCACCTCTTAATTTTGTGCTTTGATGTCACACTTACAATCGTTACATATCTTAGAATTTAAATGAATAGTAAAACACCATTATGTTATATTATATATACTAGGGGTTTCCCGTGCCTAAAGGCACGCTTGATAATTGTGGGAACGCATTTAACATAGTCTATAAGAGTAGCCGATCAACCTGGATTCATCAGAATGCTGCCCAACTCAAATCATAATTTAATTCACACATAAATATTTCAAATACACTAGAACACTTACTAATATAGTCAAATTAGTTCCCAATAATCTCGAAAGAGATATTCAGGGGCTCCTTGATATGTTCAACGTGTTAATTGAGTTCCTTGTACCACTCAACCTATACTTTGATACACCTATAAATTGTACACCTTGACCCGGGGCAAAGGGATGTAACTTGAGATCTTGAGAGACATTATAATATAAGCAGTAAGCTCTCCGTGAATGTAGGTAAGTTGTCAAATCACATATATCGCTATTGTGTGTGATCTTTACTTTTTGTTATTTTTTTATTGTTTTCGTGGATCTCTTTATTGTGATATTTCTTGTACTCACAATTGGCGCCATCTATGGGAAGCAATTTTTATTCCTACGCAAATATTTACAAACAGAAAGCCCGTGATGTCTCACCATAGCAGCAACATTTCTCAAATTGACGATGTCTAGAAAGACTTAGTTCCTCCTAGGGTCAGGTCTGAGATCCGCCAGCATACAAACCCCATGTTTTTCCAGGATAGGCAACCTTCCGAAGAAAACTAAGGACCACCAAAATCTACGTGGATCTCTAGGTTAGTCAACGCTTAAGAAGCCATGATTCGTGAACAAGAGGAGGCTACACACCTACAGGTAGAAGAGAATGCTCGCCTACAAAGGAGACTTGAAAGAATGGAGAGAGATCTCCAAAAGGGCACCCAAAAGCGACGGGATAGGACTTCCAGTCTTCAGGTGAGTAACACTCGCAGCCAAGGGAGAAGCTCTAGGCGTGAGTAGGAAAGAACTGAACGTGACAGATTAGAGCATGGTCGATCAGAGCGTGGTCAACTAGAGAGACGCCACAGGAGCTACAATCGACAAAACGAAGACATTAGGATTCTGGTCGAGATGAACCAACATCCAACCCACTGTGGAGCCAGGTCCACCAGATATCTAGCCAGGAGGGCTTTCAATACTCATATGAAATCCCTTTTTTCAAGGGAAATTGAATAATAGGAGCCTCCAAAGAAGTTTTTTGTTCCTAGGTTCAAGATCTACGATGCGAAAATAAACCCAATAGACCATGTTCAACAATATAGACAAGCGATGACCTTATAGAGCCTCAATGATGCACTAATGTGCTCGATTTTCCCTTCTAGTCTACATGATGTAACATAAAAGTGGTTTGAGAGGCTTCCTCATCGGTCGATCAGAAACTTTACAGCTCTAGTAGAGGCCTTTACTGCTCTCTTCATAACTGGCAGCTCCTAACCCAAGCGGATAGATGCATTACTTACAATGAAAAAGAATTCATAGGATAACCTCCAGGATTATCCTAAAAGATATTAGGAAGTTTTTAACGAGATTGAGGACTGCTCGGAGCAAGTTGCCGTAGCATCCTTCAAAATTAATCTGTCGACCACCTCTTTACTGCACTAGTCCCTAACTAAGAAAGAAGCCAACACCATTGACGACCTCATGGCTCGTATTAGAAATAAGCCAAGGTGGAAGACGTGGTTCATTCTAATGCAGGGGACAATGGCCGAGCAAAGGCGAACAAGGGAACATAGAACAATGATACTTAAAAGAAGGGAATAAGAACGGGGGCAAGAGCGAATCTAAGAATGGGAACAAGTCTGATCCCTCTAAGGAGTTCCAGGCTGTTAACACAGTCTTCAAGGAACCCATCCACAAGATCCTGAGCAAGTTCAAAGATGAACCATTCATCAAGTGGCCTAAAATAATGGCTGGAGACCCGACAAAGAGAAACAATGCGCTGAGATGCGCATTCCACAAGAAGGGTTGCCACAGGATAAAAAATTATAAGGCTCTGAAGTTACGATTGGAAGATTTGGCCCAAGTTGGGTACCTCAATAAGTATATCAAAAAGAAGAAAAATAAGGTCGCAGCCAATGGAGACCAGAAGCCAAAAAATATACTTGACGAGAAACAGAGCATGAGTTCGCAGTGATCCACGGGGCATTGAATCTCAAGAAAATCTAGGGAAATGCTGTTCGAATAAAACTGAAGAAGGTTACCTCCTTTATGGAGGCATTTCAAATTGACCTTGCCAAAACCCAGGCTAGTAAGCATCGGCGAGCAGAGGATGCGGGCTACACCAAGCATATTATTTTCACCGAGCAAGATTTGATTGGGGTGAGAACCCCACATCATGACATATTGATAATCACACTCAGATTAGCCAATTAGGATATTGATAAGATGCTCATGGACCAGGGGAGTTCATGATAAGTGATTTACTTAGAATTATTCCATAAGTTGAAGCTGAACATCGCCGACCTCAAAGAAGCCCCAGTTCCGTGGGTCGGCTTTGTAGGAAGGATCACGATGTCGCTAGGGAAGATAGTCCTGCCCGTGAGGGAAGGCAACATTTCAAAGCTAATCGAGTTCTTAGTAGTGGACATTTAGTCTCTATATCATGCAATATGAAGCAGAGGATGGCTTCATTCCATGAGGGCCGTACCATCCACCTACCACCAAAAGTTGAAGTGTGTTACTTAACGGGGCATGGTCGAAATTCTTGGAGACCAAGCCACAAACAAGAAGTGCTTTATCGCAGCCATTCACCCCAAGAAAGAAAAGAAGAAAGATATAAAGGATGCTCGGGAGGAAGCCTATGAGGGGGATTAAAATAGCAACTACGGTACGATCGACCAGGGGTGGAGGAGACCAGGTTCCACCCCGCTAATAAGGTCATTAAAAACCTGGAAGAGGTTAGGGATGATGACAGCTTTCCAGAGAGGAAATTTCTAATCGGTGCCACCATTTCCGATCAGGAGAAGAAATAATTAGTTGCCTTTATCAGAAGAAACCTAGATATTTTTACTTGGGTGCCATATGGCCTTCCTAGGATTGATCCCAATATAGCCTACTATCGCCTGCACATTGATCCATCCTTCAAGACAATCACTCAAAAGGCTTGTCAAATAGCCCCGAGAAGGATAAAGCGGTGGAGAACAAAATAGGGAAGCAACTAGATATAGGATCCATCAGAGAGGTACAGTTACCCGAATAGTTATCTAACCCAATGGTGGTATGCAAGAGCAATGGCAGTTGGAGAGTCTGTATTGACTTCACGGACCTTAACAGAGCATGTCCCAAATATAAATTCCCTCTTCCTAAAATTTATCAATTGGTTGATGCAATGGCGACCCACGAAAGGATGAGTTTCCTCGACGCTTACTTTGGTTACCATCAGATTCTTTTATTCGGATCCGATCAAGATAAGACTTCTATTATAACCCCTATTGGGTTGTACGGCTGCAGGGTTATGTTGTTCGATCTAAAGAATGTAGGGGTAACTTATTAGAGACTGGTTACCGAGATTTTAAGAGACAGATGGGAGATATGTTGGAGGTCTGCATCGACGATATTCTAGTCAAGAGCAAGAGAAAGGGCGACCACCTCACGAACTTAGCCATAACTTTTGAGATCCTCAGGAATGATCAAATGAAGCTTAATGTGAGTAAGTGTTCGTTCGGTATCCAGTTAGGAAAGTTCTTGGGCTACCTAGTCAGTAAGAGAGGAAGTGGGGCCAATCCAGATCAGATCGACACTATCATTAGAGTCCAGCCTTCTCACACATTATGAGATGTCCAAAATTTCACTGGTATGCTCGCAGCACTCAATCGCTTCATCTCCAAATCTTTGGAATGCTATCGACCATTATTTCAGCTTCTAAAGAATGACAAAGGCCTCATGTGGAATGATGATTGTTCGCGAGATTTGGAAGAAATTAAATCTTACCTTACCATCCACCCCTACTGGTGATTCCAAGTGATGGAGACCCACTATACCTTTACTTGGAAATATCAAACCATGCTATAAGCTCCGCCCTGGTATGTGAGAAAGAAGGAGGTCAACACCTAGTTTATTATGGTAGCAAGACACTTCAGGACGTAGAACAACGGTTCCTACCTCTGGAGAAACTCGCCTACGCGCTGGTATTCGCCTCAAAGAAGCCGAAGCACTACTTTGAAGCCCATTTAATAATTGTAATCACTTACTACCCCTTCAAAGCCATTCTGCAAAAATCCAACCTCTCCGATCGAATTTCAAAATGGTCGGTCGAGCTTGAAAGATTCGATATCCACTTCTAACCAAGAATGACAATTAAGGGACAGGTTTTAGTAGATTTCATTACTGAATTTATACCAGCCCAGCCAATCGACCAAATGGAAGCGGAGCTGTCGATGAATGAGGAAGCACAGTATAAGGACTGGACCCTATACATTGATGGAGACTCTAATTCTAAAGGGAAGGAGTAGGGATCATTCTCATCATCCCAGAAGGTATTGTGATTGAGCAAGGAATTAGGTTGGGATTTGAGGCCTCTAACAACGAAAGTGAGTACGAAGAACTGATCGCTCACTTGCATAAGGCCCAATTGCTAGGAACAAAGCACCTTCACGTATTCGACGACTCTAAACTAGTATCTAAGTAAGTTAGCGGGGAATTCAACGCTAAAGATTATAGGATGGAAGCCTACCTCGCTGTGGTAAGAGGACTTATGGAAGGATTTGAGTAAGTGGACATTCAACAGTTCCCCTGGGGGCAGAACAGTCACGCCGATGCCTTAACAACCTTGGGCTCAACAATTGACTCTGACATAAGGAGAACTAATAAGAGAGTTCCTCGTGCAGCTAAGTATTAACCAGACAGTCGCAGCCAAGAAGTTCCTCCTCATAGAAATGTCCCCCAGTTGGATGGATCCCATAATAAATTATCTACAGAGCGACGTACTGCCCGATGATAAGAGGTGGTCCCATAAAGTAAGGGTCAAGACTGCTCGCTTTTATCTCTCCCTAGAAGGAAACATCTACAAAAAGTCATTTACAGGTCCTTATCTCCAGTGAATCCACCCAAATAACACTAAGTTAGCACTCAGTGAACTTTATCAGGGCATTTGTGGGAGTCATGCAAGAGGAAGATTTCTGGCCTTTTGAGTAATTAAATAGGGTTACTAGTGGCCTCATATGAAAAAGGATGTAGGTACTTATATTCGTAAGTGTGAAAAGTGTCAAAAGCATTCTCCTATGATCCACGAGTCCACTAGCGACCTGAAATCACTAACAAGCCCATGATCGTTCGTACAATGGGGACTAGACATATCGGGATCACTACTTAACGTATTTAGAAACCAAATGTATCTGCTGGTAGGCATAGATTACTTATCCAAATGGGTAGAGGCAAAACCACTTACAAATATTCGCGACTCGGATATGACCAGGTTCATCTGGAGAGACATCATAACACGCCTTGGGGCACTAAGGACTATCATCACTAACAATGACACATAATTTGAGGGTGGTTTCTTTCAAGCTTTTAGTGATTAACATGGCATCAATAACCATTTAAGTTATATGGTATACCCCGAAAGCAATGGACAGGTATAGGATTACAACAAAACCATGCTCGATGGATTGAAAAAGTGGCTAAAGAGAGCCAAGGGTGACTTAGTGGATGATATCCCTTATGTTCTATGGGCTTATCGTACCATCCCTAGGTGACAAATTAGGGAAACACCATTTGCGCTCACTTACAGGATGGAAGCTATCATCCTACTAAAATCAGGTCTCCCCAACATAAGAACCGCCTTGGTCGACCAATGCCTTACGCACTGAACTTGACTTAACAGACAAGAGCAGAGAGCAAACCATGATCAAGTTGACTTCTTACCAACAACACTGGCCAGGCAATACAGTGAAAAATTTAACCCGAGGAAGTTTCTAATAGGAGATTATGTCCTAAGGAAAGTCCTCGACAGTGCCGTAAAACCATCAGATGGCAAACTGGGAAGGACCCTTCAGAGTAATTAAGGACGACCTTCAAGGAGCATATCACTTGGAAACGCTGGAGGGCAGGGAGATACCAAGATCTTGGAATGCAACCAATCTCAATAAGTTCTACTTTTAGTCTTCTTTATCTTTTTTAGCACATTTAGTTTAAGCAAATTTTCATTTTCAGACTTATATTGCTCTGTAGATAATATTTAATGAATAAAGGCTAATTGGACCCTATACTTTATATTTTATCCATTGGCTACTTAATTTTTCTTGGTTGCATCTCATTAATGTGCACATTTCCCAAATGATAACTCCTTTGTGCATGGCTAAACTCCTAGGATTATAATAAGTTATTCGACTTGTTTTCAATTAGGTAACCTCGCGTGCCGAACAAGGTTAGCAGTAGTTATAACAAATAGATAGTAGTGTTTTAATAACTACAACCCTCACGTCCTTTTTACGAACATAAGAGACCTCATGAGTTTCCCTGGCAATAACAAAATCCCTACAGGGGATCTTTAGGTAATAAATTCAACTTAGGTTGGTCGCCAACTTTGTTGGTCATAAAATCATGCTCAATCGAATGACCCAGTTACCAGGTGCATTCTTGCCATCATCCTACTTAGGCCTAAGGGAGTGTGACGACACGACCTAAAAGGTAAAGTAGATGGAATGATACTGCTAAGGCATATTAGATTGGGGGAATGTTTGAACACATAATTACGTGTGACTAACGTTAGTTCGTAATACCACCTGGTCAGTCGGAAGGCTCAAAGTGGTAAAACCTAAGTTCTAGACCAGGTGAACAACAAAGGACCCAATGTGGTCAATTGATATTATTTGGTCAAT
Source organism: Sambucus nigra (assembly GCA_949130495.1). Lineage (NCBI taxonomy): Eukaryota > Viridiplantae > Streptophyta > Magnoliopsida > Dipsacales > Adoxaceae > Sambucus > Sambucus nigra. The sequence continues at coordinate 669,711,796 of OX422207.1, read as the reverse complement.
AAGTATGTTGATTAGCAAATCAACAATGCATGTTTATTCAACATGGGCTCAAAACATCAAAAGGGCGTAAACAACACTTTTTTATGAATTAGAATGGGAAGTTACATTTACATCAAAACCAAAGTACACAAAATATTTATGACGGCACAAGACGGCGAGCAAGGTAGTTCGCACTCTCCGACCATCGTCTGGGTGTGGGATACACTCTTCTTTATCACTTTTAAGTGATTCTCCAGAAACTAGATGAGAATAGCATCTACTGGGATCCATCGGCCATCTCTCGAAAAGCGATTGTGACAGTAGGCTGGGCAGTCGATTTGATACTTATACCACGGGTTAGGCTTCTTAGGCATTTTTAATTTCCTGAGGGCACTAATCTACTCCGGGGAAAAAGCAAGGCCCTCTTCTTCCTTGAATCTTTTTGGGGCATCAGTCCAACCTTGGTCATAACCATTTGCCCAGGCCTATCGAGGTCCCATTCAGAATAAGTGCCCAGCCTTATCACATATCTCTGAAGTTCGAAAACAATCACATAAGATCGTTGAATATCTTCCTTGAGCTCGAAAACCTCCCTCTGCAAAGCCTAGTTTTCAGTTCGAGTTGTCCCAATGGATGATGAAGAAGACCCTTGAAGTACTATAGAGGACCCTGATGGAATGTTCTCTCTTAGCCAGGTAACCTCCCTTTTCATTTCATCATTCTCCCTTTGCCCACTTGATTGACTTCAGTGGCATCCGGGATCTTAGACTTCAAGGCATCCATTTTCTCATGAACAGAAGCTCCGATATCCTCTATCTCCTCAAATTCGTCTTTTAATTTGGCAACCAACTCAGCCTGATCCTTATATTGCTGGGTCCTTATCGTCAAATATTTACCGATCTTTATGAAAGGTCTTCTATCCTGGACACTAATGTTTGATCCTAAGATTAGCCTTAATCGGGAATCAGGAGGAATATATTCATCTAAGTTAATAGGCTACAATCCACAAAATAAGTAATGGATTTGGCAAGCATCAGTAATAGATATCATTAGATAAAAGACTAAGCTAGTAAGAAAGGAAAATCCTATTTTCATTAAATATAAGTCAGGCATACATCGGTACAAGTATGGTAAAGTTATAATATAACACAAATAATTGAAAAGAAAAAAGACAAGAATTATACGAACACTAGGATCTACACCTACTCAAAGAAAGTTGGCCCTTTTCCCTTTTCAGCATCCCTGGCTGCGTAGTCACCACCAACCATGATCGCACCAAGTTCCCCCGTAGCCTAATTAACAGGGAGATCTCCTATAACTGGATTAATGGGATCCACCTCAGCTCGAACAGTAGGTTGGCCGATCGGAGTCTCCTCAACATCCATAGGATTAGGGCCTGACACGTGCTTGGTGAACAGGTATAAATCCACAGGAACTCCAGCAGTGACCAACCTTTATTGAAACCAACCTACCGTGCATAGTTTATCTGGATTTTGAAATCATCGTACACTGCCTCCCAGCCATCATTATACCCACTATCTCGAACGGTCAAAGTTTCCCCCTCCAGCTTCTCGACCTTGGCCACCAGCTCCTTATTCTCCTCAGAAACTTTTAGCTTGTCAGCAACCACCAGACTGTAAGCAACCTAGAGGTCGACCAACTCTTTCACCAACTTATCCTTTAGGTAGGACAAGGCCCTCTCCTTATCCTTCTCAAAAGTGGCCTTAGCATAGGCCATGGCCTTCTCGGAGTTTTCAAGTCCGTCTCTAAGTTAGTATTCCTCTTTGACTGGACAACCTGATCATGCAGCAGAGTTGTAAAATCAGAAACAAACTATAAAAGGAAAGAGAAACACGGATTAGTTTGCATAAATTGGAAACAGAATTTAGAGAAGAGTGGAGAAAGAGTATGGGACGCACCAAAGCAAGCCCTTAAGTGGACTTGAGGGCCAACTGGTCGGACCCCATCCTCACCGATAGTTAGCACAACCCTCTCCAATAACTGATGGGCAGGCAGGGTAGTGTCATCCACACTCGACTCCTCAACAACCTGAAGGAGAGAAGGTCCAGAGGGGACTTTTAGGTCCTATGCACTCTTCATCTCCCTTATTTCTTTCTCTCCTCCTTCTCTCTCTCTCTCTCTCTCTCTCTCTCTCTCTCTCTCTCTCTCTCTCCTTCCTTTTCTCTTCCTCTTCCTTCTTATTTATCTCTACCTTACTCTCCTTCCCCTTAGTTCTAGGTCTGGAACTACCAACCATAGGGGAGTCTCCTTCTTCTTTCTTCAGGGACTTGATTCGATCAGACAACAGATCATTATCATCATCCTGTATGATCAGACACCTTCTCTTGGGTGGGGCCATCTCCTCTTATTCTTTTTCACTGGTTTCCTCCTCGCTATCATCTTCTAATCTATCCTCTTTACCTTCTTCTTGATCTCATTCCTCTTCCTCGCTTTTTTTTCCCGTTCTTTTTCTATCTTGATAGGTTCAGAAGGACCACCAACCTCCTCATTTGGAAGCTCCAAATGGTGGATTGTATCTACTGGCTGGGCAGTAAAGCTGGTAATGGTATTCTTACATTTATGCATATACACTGTCGCGCGAGGATGCTCGTCGTCAGACAACCTCTCCCTAACTCTCCAAGCCTTCAATAGGTTAGTAGCCTTTAGCTCGTGAGGGACAAGTTCTCTATTCTTTTCCTTAGCTACAAAATAGGAAGAAAAAGAAATGATCTCAGAAAAAGCAAACAAGAGGAATGAGCAAGCAAAGAACTAAGAAAGATATAGTATCATCAACCTATGTATTACCCACCAAAGGTAGGGATCCGAGGTCCCCTGGACCTTATGCCCTCAGACTGGGGAGGATATTGCCAATTCCTAGTAATGAAGACCTGGTTCCAGTAGTCCTTGTGGGAATCAGGAAAATTCACCACCAAGACTTTGTTAGCACTCCTCGCCTTCAAATATAAGATCCATTCTCTTCTGCACGAGAAGACATAACAATAACAGATTTCTGCAAGCCCTAAGTCAGTCCTATATAACTCATTTATCATACTCCATTCATAATTTTCCAGACATTTGGAGTACACTGAGAAGGAACGGTGTCAAAATAATTGAAGAATGTAAAAAACGAAAGATTAGGGGGAAATGTCAAGCCCCCCTGAGAAATTAACAGAGTATGAATCCAGTGACCATCATCTATTGTACATACATTTTAAGGAATTGGCACACACTCAATATCTACCCAGTCAGGAATATTATAGCATGTTTTGAACTCAAAAATTGACTTGTTATCAGGTCTTGTTATTTGTGTGACAGAGAAAGGGAAACCCTAGCTACAGTTATGAACTAATTTGAAGAAGAATAAGAAGAAGAACTAATAAAGTGAAGAGTAGAACTTACCAGTATTGGCGAAGCTTTGAGAGAGCACAAAAGTAGAAGAACTCTGCTTTTGAAGCAGAGAACAAGAGGGGAAGCTTAAATGCAAAGTATGCGCAAGGATGACAAGAATCAGTGAACTAACGGTTAAGTTGCACATGAACGAGTTTTAAATATCCCAAATGATGAGTCGCGCTTCCCAAGAAAGATCTCAAAGCTTTATTTTATTCTAAGGACAAGCGCCCATCATCCCTCGTGAATTAAAAGCATGCCATGTCGGTTTTGGTACTGTTTCAAGCCTTGGGCATTAGACTTGTTTCAAATCTATTGGCCCAAATTGTCAGTCCCAAGATTGTAGGGGCAATTATGGGACCCATTTAACATTGCCTATGAGAGTAGTCGACCAGCCTAGATCCATCTGAATGCTGTCCGGCCCAAATCATAATTTAATTCGCACACAAGTATTTCAAATGCACTAGAACACTTACGAATATAGTCAAATCAGTACCAATAATCTCGGAAGAGATATTCATGGGCTCCTTGATATGTTCAACAAGTGAATTGAGTTCCTTGTACCACTTAACCTCTACTTTGATACACCAATAAATTATACACCCTAACTCGGGGAAAAGGGATGTAACTTGAGATCTTGAGAGACACTATAATATAAGCAGTAACCTCTCCATGGACGTAGGCAAATTTTCGAACCACATATATCATTGTTGTGTGTGATCTTTACTTTCTGTTATTTTTTATTCTTTCGTGGATCTCTTTATTGTGATATTTCTTGTTCTCACAATAATTATTAAAAAAATATAATTGGGGGCATACTTAGCATGTTTTCTTGTCAAACAGTTACGACATAATTCTAACAGGGGCAATTACTATAAAAAAAATTATAGACGAAATCTCTATGAAAGTAAAAGAAATGAGACTTGTAATTTTTTCTTAAAATTTAATATTCAGTTAATGTATACCATAAGTAGGTTTCTTTCATCAACTGCCAAGATTTAAATCATTAGCAACACCCATCAAAGATGTCAATCGAATGTTTCGAAGTGTTATCACCCATAGGAATGTGAAATGTTATTGGTCACACTATTTGTAACTCTCTCTTCCTCTGTATCATCTTATACTATTCGTCACCTATTTTCATAACCTGTCAAAAGTATATTAAATGATATATCTAAGTTGATCCTTTCTTTTAAATTTCAATTCATAAACGTCAAGGTTCAACATTATTGCCACACAAACAAATAAAGGGTTAAAACAACTAAATGACGAAATGGTAGTAACATCCACATTCCTTTTATTTAAAAGTAGAAAAAGAAAACATCAGAATGAAAGCAAAAAAATAGTGATATACCAAACTAATTAGCAACACAAAACTATTCCAATAATAAATGTACAAAAAGAATACATAAAATTAAAAAATAAGTAATATACCAAAGTAATTATCCACATCAAACTATCACCAAATAAAAATACTTCAATGTGAAAGATATTTACATTTTTTGACTTCTACTATGCGGCTATTACTATTTTTCAAAAATCAAATTAAATCTCACACTAATGAACATTTGGATATTTACATTCACATAATGATGCTAGTCAAAATGTGAATATAAGAGTGAAACTCAAACAAAAATTTAGGGCTATCTCATAATGGATATTTCTTTAAGGAATATAAATGAATTAATATAAAACTTTCTAATTCTACCATAAGTGCAAGCAGAGAGCAACTGAAGGTTTGAAAAGAATATGTTCTTATCTATCATATCCATAATACATATTTTTATGCACAATATTTTGATGGTAATTAATTAGAATATCCAACAAATCAAATCTAGAAGTCACTAAGATAATTAAAGAGCATTTTGAAGCATTTTGTCGACCACGTATCATACAACCTGTATAAAATCGGTATAGATACTCTAAAAGAATTTTTTACTTCCAAAAAATGATAGGATGAAAACAACAAATTCAAAAACATATAGATATGTCCAAATTAACACACAATCGCAACCAACCCATTGAACGATATACCCTCACAACAAACTAACCTATGTATAAATTTTCAACCTTAGGTATGCAACAACAAACACATAATCATAGAACTATGATGAATGTTACAGCTTTAAAGAAGTTGTTAAATAGTATTAAGAGATTTGAATGTGTCTTATGTAAGTCAAGAATGGGAGGACTTTCATCAAACCACGGGAAATGTGGAAAACTTAAAATGATCTACCTTGGTGTAAATACTAAAACATGTTCATATAGCTTGAGTTTGAGTGATTATCACTACTTACATTACTACATAAGCTAGCTAGGGTATCTATGTTATGTAGCGTGAGTATATGGGATGAAATTAAATTATAATGTGTTAGTTAAAATTGTTCAACCGAACTAAAACATGAAAGATGGAGAATTTATATTAAGAGAAAAATATCTTTAAAAAAATAAATTAGTATAAAAGTTCTTACATTGGTTATAAGTTGTAGAAAATATATTAAAAAAGGTTAACAACAAGAGAGACATAGAAATGCTAAACCATTGTCGATGGGCATTTTCTCAAACATCTGGTAAGCATATACGTGATAAATAATAAGAAAATAAGTGAGAAAATAAAACAAAATAGTTGTTTGGACCTTTTATCAAATAGCTGGGACATATACATTTTCAATAGGTTCATGCGCAATCAACTTTCATGTATCAAACCTCATCCATCAAAATAGGTATTTTGTGAATAGGTTCATGGGCTATAATAAATATATAATTTACTCATCCAAAAAACATTAGATCTGAAACTATAAAACGAAAAGAAAAGATAGATTAGTAAACAAAGACGTGCTTAATTTATTTGTTATAAACTCCATTAATTGATGATATGCAGAATTACATAGGGAGAGTTTGATAACTATTCTCTCATATACCTAACATTCGTACTATAAAATAACAATGATGACTTCATAAAAAAATAGAAAAACTCATAACACTATATATGCCTACACCAAACCCACTTATATCACTATGCACATAAAATTATATTTGAGTTAGACATAGAATAGTTATGAACCCACAATAATATAAGTTGGGATTTCCTTTTTTGGCTAAAATTGAGATTGTTACTTTTATATGGTGTCTGTAATGTGTTACTCATCGTCAATTAACAAAAAAATTTAAATCAAATTGAAAATTTAACTCGATAAATATATTAAATATAATAATTAAAATTAAACAATCATAGTATAAGCTTAAGGCACGTGCTATAACATTTTTGCTTTGTCATAAAATGAGGGTTATATCTCATGCCTAGAACCAATATTAATCAAGGAGACAAATTAAAATCCCATCAGGTCAAGAAGTAAATGAAAGCATTAAAATTAGAAATTCTAAACCTCTTATCAAAAAATAAAAAGAAGCGTGCATCTAAATCTCTTCACTTGGAGAAAGCAAATCAAGTTAAGGTATTCCATTACTCAGAACAAAAGTCAAAATGATTAGCATATTTGAAAAATAACAAGAAAGTAACAAAAACTAAATGTAAAAGAAATTATTGGATTCGAACCAAAGACTTTAGAATTTGAAACCCAATAAACACACGTTGACCCTCAAATTGCAAATCGAATGACATAACAAAAGCCTTGAAATTTGATATTTAAAAGAAAATATGAAGATAGCGACTTATCTAAAAATTAGGTCTAAAAAATCTATTTTGAAATCCAAAAGTCCTTATTTTGAAATCCACATTTAACAATACTTAAAGTAAAAGTAAATAACAAATAACCAATTACGAATGAGTTCAATTTACAAAATAGAGAGTATCAAACGAATGTAAATGAGTTCAACTTAATTAACCCAATAAAGAAAAATCCATAATAAGTTAATAAATGTCAAAAGGGTTAGGTTTAACCAACCTAAAGAAATATATTTCAAAATGTATGTAAAATGAGGTCTATTTGTTAAATTGATGTCTCGTGTGATTAAATCCATTCAATGAAATATACTATCATTTTTAAAATATATGTTTTTAGAAAAAAATATATAAAGTAAGGCAAATTAATATTATAATCACTATAGCCTCATCAAATCACATAAATTAATTTTAAGAACATTACAACAGCAAAACAGTCATCGGATATACAATTTAAAAATATGATTCATATATAATATTGCATAGATATTGAAATTATAACTAATAATCTATCCAAGCAAACAAATTTTTTCTTCCCTTACTATATTTATGTCAATTTCTCTTCTTCTTTATCTTTAATATAGTATCAACATTATCAACTATTATAACTAACTAAATAAATAATGAATTAATATATTGGAATTTATATGAAGGGGTTATGTAAGTGTGACTTAAAACTTCAATAAAAAAATCCAATTTAAGAGTTGAGGGATTGATGTGAACCAAATATTTGATGAGCTAATGTCTAAAACATGATAACACAACTTTCAAATGATTTTTATTTTATCTAATAGTTATTGTTATAGGTTTGGTCATATGATAATCACAATTATATAAGAATACAAAATTTAAAGAAGTCACTTAATGGTTAACTGAAATAGCAAAAGTGCATTTTTTATTCTCTATTCTGCTTTTATACTTTCAATTTGGTTATATATTGCTAAATTACGGAGCTATATAACTTCCTAAGTTCTTTTTTAACTGGGTGAATGTCAAAAACATCATTTTATAACATGTTTTTTCTTAAACATATGCAGCTTCAAAAATATTTCCCAATTTGATGCACAAATTGGATAGGTGTTAAAAATCTTACATGTTATCCTTTAAGTGCCTTTAGAGAGGGCCGCTTGTAGAATTGTAAGTTTTTCCAGACTAATCGTATTTTCTGGATTGATTTTGAATTTCTTTTATATAATATATCGATTTGAAAATTATTTTAAAGATGTTTTTTTTTTCAAAATATGTGACGGAATATGATCATTTTTACATTCTTATTTTGCCTTTTCTTTAATTATGTACGCACCAATTGTTAGGTTTTCATGGCATCATATTTGGCAAAATGACATATAACACCAACATAAATCCTCATTCACCATATGGAGCACACATACTTTTATTTTATACATGTATCTAACACACCACTTGATCTTACTGCTTTACTTTTTTGCATAACAATTCGAGTAGTTTATGATAAGATACAGTATAATAAACCCAATTTGAACGAACTATATAGGTTTTACATATTATCCCCGATTTAGAAAACAAACAAAGTGTCCCCATAACAATTTCAGTAATTTAACATATGATAATAAATCCCGCTTGAACTATAAACTTTATAAAAATCAACCCTAATTTAAAAATCGAACAAAGTTTCACATAAACTATTGAACTGTGACAACTAATATATTTTCTTTAATTTTTTCTTATAAGAACATGATGTTGTACAAAAAAAATGGAAACGTTAATTTTTTTTATAAGAACCTAATGTTACACATAAAATTTGATAAAACTCCTAATGAAAATGTATTAAATAACACTGTTCTTGGATACTTTGTCAACTTTTCTATATGGTGGTTTTTTCTTTAATTTTCCCATCATCATTAGGAATCAATTTAAATAGTGACCCTTCATTACAAATAAATTATATTGTGACACACTTAAAAAGTGGCTGTTAATTTTTTTTAAAAGAAAGTAATGATTAATTACATAAGGATGCCAAAATAATAAAAGATTTTCAAATCTAGGACTCTTCTCCTCTTGGATATACGAAAACATATGTTTATGATCACCAAAATTTTTATAAACCCAAAATTAAATCCTAGAACTGGTATTAGGCATCTTTTTTTACTATTCATAAACTAAAAAGAATGAAAATGAGATTAGTTTATTACAAAAGGCACAATAGTAAATTTTCAAGCTAAAGTTAGTTCTAGTTAGAATATCTCGAAAATCTCTAATAAGTAACACCATAAAAAAACTTATAAAACAAAACAACATTTATACTCATCACCAATGAAGCAAAGGGCATGAAAAGCCAAATCAATTATAGATCATGTATATTATCAAGAATGTTTCACTGAATAATTTTCAAATTTCAGCATGATATCACATATAGTTCTGTGAAACCAAATGACACTGTATTTTTGAGGTATTCTTTGCACCCATTTTTTGTATCATTTGTTTCTTTTCCACCATTTAAGTGAAACTTTCTATGGACGTTCTTATAGATTGTGTGAGAAAATTTTGAAATACCAACATCTTCCTTCTGGGATATAAAGGGAGATAAGATAGGGCAGTAATCGATAAGAGTAAATTGATGGAAGTAAGTTATTACGGGGAGAGAGTAGGAGGGTTGAAAAAGAAGAAGAGTAAATGAAATTGAGTTGGAGGTTATAATCCAAAGATCATATTATAGGAGGCTAATTTAGTCATATGACCATTCAAAAAGGTTTAGCCTCTTTTTAGGTTGTAGAGATAGACTAGGGTGCATATGACACGATATAAAATGAAGTGAAATTAAATCACACACAGATACACACACACACACACGCATATATATATATATATATATATATATATATATAAGGACTCCTTATGGTGCAGATTGTACATACTATTTTTTTTAAAATAGTAAAAAAATGAATTTTTGATGAAACTTCATGGATATGATCTCCATGGTAAGAAGATCATCTCCAATTTTTTTCATCAATAAATTCAACGAAAAAAACGTTGCGATGAGGTGATATGTAAAAAAATGGTATAAATATGCATTTTCGATCATCGAAATTTTGGCGATCATCTCATCCACTTTTTGATAAATTTTTTGGATGAAACTTCATTGATATGATCTCGACAGTGAGAAGATCATATCCATGAAGTTTTATAAAAAAAATTCAATTAATCAAGTGGCTGGCGCAGGCCAAAAAATTCAACGGTTGAAAATGCATATTTATATCATTTTTTACATATCACCTCATCTCAACGATTTTTTTAATGAATTTTTAGATGAAAAAAATTGGAGATGATCTTCTCATTGTGAAGATCATTTCCATGAAGTTTCATCAAAAAATTCATTTTTTTACTATTTAAAAAAATTGTACCTAGGTCTGGACCATAAGGAGTCTTTACAGGAGACTTTCTGTGTGTGTGCGTGTGTGTGTGTGTGTGTGTGTGTGTGTATATATATATATATGTGATAGGCTCTCGTGCGGACCTAGTTGCAGACTAGCTACCGTCCAAAAAAAAATCTAGGGACCAATATGTCTTTTATATTCTTTTGTCTTTTATAAAATTTTCGAAATAGAATTTTCTGCCGCAATAATTTCTAGAGTCTTTTAAGATTATTTTAAAATCTAATTAATCTGGAAGCCTATGTGTAGAAATTTCTGGGCTATTTCTCAGGAATTCTCCATAACTATCATACTATATTTCTAAATGGTGAGGATTATTTATATAACTATTTTCCTTAGGGCGTGTCTAAAAATTTCAAGAGTTTTTGAAGGAAAATAATATAGTCTTAAACACTTTATGCAGTATTGAGGTTTTATTAGTCTAGTCTCTTTTTATTTTGATTAACAATATGAATTATATCATTTTCTATAAATTCGTCTAAATCACTATCACTGTAGGATGACAAAAACCTTCAATATATTCTTGGGGCAGCTGTCTTTACGAATTTAAGAAGATGACGAACTCCTCCTAATCTAATTAAGGTAGTTCTAATTTTAGCTAACCTTTTGTGTCTAATATATTTTAATACATCTATAGTATCTCTAAGTATCTTAGTATATTCTTAATATTTTTCTGGTCTTGAATGTTCTTCTGCAAAATCTTCTATTCTTAATTCTTGTTTAAAGAGATCGCAAATCTCTGTTCTAATTATTTCTATTTTAGGTATTTCTCGTGTTAACCACTCAATAATCTAGTCTATATATTTGTAAGTACCTCCTGCATATAATAAAGCAATTTCTATAATTAGTCTTTCTTTAGGGTCTGAGAGAGACCACTCGTGGATTTCTCTTGTTAAGTTTGGGTTTGTTTGATTAACAAATGCTAAAAGGTCTTTAGTTATTTGAAGTCTCATACAAGTGCTTTTGAAATTTAACAATAATATTTGAAATAGCTAGGGGTTTGGTTTGATTTTATACCTTCCTTCTAGTCTACAATTACTTTATCTTCTTCTCTTCTTCTCTTTAGTTTGTTACTATTCTTCTCCCGTATGTATACCTCCTGTAACTCTCTTTTTATGTGTGGCCCCTAAATTCTCTATTAGTGTTGGACTCGTCTCCTGCCTGTATGCCACCACTCCTGATGCCCACCTGGATAACGGCTCATGGTAAATCTACACTTGCCGACGGTTCAATAGTATAACACCTATGTGCTACACCAGAGGTTCCACACAATAATCCTCTATGAATAGAAAGTTGAAGATGTTTGGAGAACAATAATAACTTAACATAAGAGATTTATGAAAAGAAAATACTTTTATTGCATAATATAAGTAGATACAACTCTCACATCTCCCCTAACTACGAGAGGTTTAGTCACTAATATACATATTACTCTCTACCTCTCTTACTTTCTACTAAGCCTTCTCACTCTTTTTTTCGATGTCCTCTATAGACTCTCCCTTTTATAGCTTCAGGAATATTAAAATTGACTGGCAACCAGCTGTTGAAAGCAAAATCAGTGAAAGAAAAACAATTATTAAAGTCTATAATTATTTACTTTACACAAAGCAAAGCTGTCGTCTTTCAATAATTTCTTTTAGTGGTCGATACAGGTCAGGTCTATTTCTTCCCAAAAATCAAACGTGTTACCTTGTGATAATTTGGACGAATCTTCTTCTTTTCAAAAAGTGGTTTAATAGTTCTGAGTCATAGGTTCTCCGTCTTTAATAATTCTTCGGATAAAGAGGGGCCCTTTTCTGTTCCGTCTGTGTCTTCCTTTATCTTTTTTGCTTTGTTTATTTTTGGTGGAGCATTATTTTTACTGTAGTATTCATCAATAAGTCCCACCACCCTGATGCTAATTGGCAAAGCTACCTCCACCACTTCTTTAGATTCTCTTCTGAGCCTACCGTTGAATAGCTCATCAACTTGAATGATTAGGTCTACATTATGGTATACAGTATAACATCTTTCTTGGCTTATTAAAAGTTTCATAATCCTGATTGTTTCCATGGCTTGGACAATCTGAAATTTGAACGTGTCTATATATAAGTCTTTTGTATCGTCTTCAGAAAGGATCTCAAAGTCTTCAAATGGAAAGGATGAAAATCTAACGACTCTAAATACGTCAACCCTTTTTACCCTACAAGAATCTAGAGCAATCTGATAAATTCTAACAAAGAAGAGAAAAAATTCTTCTATTTCTTGGCATAATCATGAAAAGTTTTTCCAAAAGTATTAGCGTCTTTTACAGTCTATATATGAATGAGTCCAATGAACCCATAGTCTACAAGAGTTATATGTGCCATTTCTGTTTCTTTAAAAAGATAGATCTTTGGAACTTCTTTGAAGAAGCCATTAATTATTAAGGAATCTCCATTAATCTCAGATAATAACATATTGAAATGATCAATAATGCTATCACCCTCTTTCTGGCAGTCTTTTGAAATTGGAAGATGATTATTACCAAATGATATAACAATTTTAGTCTTAAAAGCTTTTGCTGATAATATAAATTAGCAATAAGTCTAGCTTTAGAGGTTTTTCCAAGAGTCTGAGCATATGTCTAAGTTTGAGGTGTTGGAATAGCAGTACCACTGAGTTGGATAACTGCAAGTCTTTGGGTTATCATGAATCTAGTAGTAACCACTAAATTCTTCTTAAATTCTAACCATAACTTATTCTTCACATTCCACCATATGGCAGCTATAAGAGTATTTTCACCATCTGAAAATTCTCATTTATATTTAAGTCTGTATATCTTTAATCTGGTTTATATTGGGGAAAATATATTTTCCCAATAAGTCTATTTTAGGCAACAATTTCATTTCTTAATTTTCTCTGAGGAACAAGAATGTCATCGAAGTTTTCCAGAATTGGTCTTTCTTGTTTGTCTTGGATATGAGTCTGTTTTTTCGTTTTACCAGCATTTGGTTTTACGCATGTAAGGTAGTCTACAACGTCTTCTTTGTTCAGTATAGAGAAACTCATGGTGTCTATATCTTCTGTTTACATCATAAAATAAGAATTAATATTAATATTAACAAACATGGGTTCTCAAAGTATGATGTCTGGAATGGTGTTTTTACTTCCCTTAATATGTCTTACAGAGAAGTTATATCCATTAAGCAATCACTTCCATCTAATTAGTCTATTAATTCTTGATTTTGATAAGTCTAAGTCTCTAAATTTTACTGCATAAGAAGAATTAGTATAAATAGTAAAATACTTAAGCCTACGAAAAATCATATATTTTTTAATAGCCCGAACTATAGCTAAAACTTCTTTTTCATTCTTGTTTCTGGATTAGAAAAAGTTCCATAACTATATCTACAAAGTTTTCTCTTTTAGTCTGATGGTCAATGGAAAAATATACTGCTCACCATTATTTATCAGAGGCAACTGTTTCTACTATAAGCTGGTCTTCAGCATTATGCAATTCGAGTAAAGGAATATTCTTGACTACTTCTTTAATCTGTCTTATAACTTCAAAATCATCTTTAGTCCATTTAAAAGGATTAGTTTTATCTGTTCCTTTTAGTTTGGATGTTAAGCTTTGTCTTTTTGAAGCAAGGTTCTTAATAAAGTCTGCAGTATAATTAAGCAATCCTAAAAATTATTGTAATTATTTTCTATATCTAAGTTGATCGAGGAATTCAAGAATCTTCTTGGTTATGTGTTCTACTAAGGATAAGTTTTCTTTATTAATATGCATTTTCAGAAAGTGTATTTCAGTCTGAAATAATTAAATTTTCTTCTCAGAAATAATTAATTCCATGTTTATCTAATTGGAAGATGATCTTTTTAAGATGTTTTACCTGTTCTACTTCAATTTTTCTTGCTACGGGAATATCATCTATGTAAACAAGATACAATTCTGAATAGGGTCTAAAAATATCGTTCACTCTTCTTTGAAATACTCGAGGGGCATTCAAGTATCCAAATAGCATTATTAACCATTCATATTTTTCTTGAGGCACACTAAAGGCTGTCCAAGTTATACTGTCTGGACTACACCAAAAATAATAATCTGGCACGCTTTTAAACTATACCAGAATCAGGTATTCCAAAATGGCCAGTTTTTTCTGGCACGGTTTAAAAGTGTGCCAGTTTTGACCAAACAAGAACACTTCTGGCACACTTTATAACCGTGCCAGAATTTAATATTTTTGGCACACTTTTGGCACTCTTTATAACTGTGCCAGATTGAGTACATTTTGGTACACTTTTGGCATAGTTTAAAACTGTGCCAAAATTTGATACACTTTTGGCACGATTTTGAACTGTGCCAAATTTTTGGATCAAAGAAAAAAAATAATTATAAATAATATTACACAAAAAAAATCAGCAACATTTTCACTATTTTTTGTACCTGTTTTAAAATAACAAAATATCAATAATAATTTAAACCATCATGAGAAAAATAGTACAACAACAATACAAATAGTCCGCAACAATACTAATACACATACAATAAGCCCACTAAAAATTAATGGCTCAATTTTTATTAATATAAAATTAATGTCAATACATATGAAATTCATTTCAATACATGCACAACCATAGAACTTTCAATGCGTTCCAACCAACCAACCAAACAAACAAACAAAAAAGAGTAATTAATTCTTATCATTTGACAAGATTGAACGCCATCAACCTATACGATCATTTCGAAGAGATTCTTGCTTGCCAACATCTTGTTCGAGGAAACTCCATTGCTTTCGTTGATGAATTGATCATAGTCGGTCAAAGAAACATAGTAAACATCAAGGTCAACATCTTCAAACATTTCTAACCACTTGAAATAATCTCCAAGGCTACTTGAGTGAACTCTAATGAGTTGGTACCTGCAGATGCAAAGAAAGAACTGGTATTAGCACTAAAATTATGTGTATAGTCACAATGACTTGAGCCTGAAAAAGACTAAAATATGCGTAAAATGTTGGTGAAATAAAGAAAGTAGCAGGTAAGCATTTTACAGAACTAATTCCAAAGTTTCATGTTAAGATAGATGTGAATTGCATACTATTTGTAAGCAATTTACAAAATTTGGGCAGAGTTTCCTTTGTTTATAGGACTATCCACCCTGTTTAACAACTAAAAACTACTCAAACCACAATAATAGTAATATTATTTACTGAATCTCATATAAATAATTAGCGTGTAGATATGCAATAATTGTGCCCATTAGTCAGAGGCATACATTACACCGAGTAGGTGATTTATCAGTAGACATACATTAGTGTCCATTAGTCACACGCCTCGATGATTTCTCAGATAACTTTTGAAGAAAGTACAAAAAAATTTGATATTAGTAAAGTCGGATAAAATTTTGATATGCGCCTATGAATATAAAGGCTACATCATATGGATCTCATAAACATCTTTCAATACCTAGTAGCCCATTCCATATCATAACTCTCTCAAAGACTGGCAATAGGGTGATCTGAAAAAATAAAAACAAACATCAGTTAATGATAAAAAAATGCACAACATCCACCAAGTGGTCTGGCGTAACAAGATCCCAAATGCGACGTGGCCTAAAGTATGATATATATAGCAGTAGTTTTGCTATATATATATACTAGATATTTACCAGGGACAAAGAGAATAGGGAGTCCTAGAAATCATTAATAAACCAACTAAGAATCTCTTATCTCCCATTCAATTTGGCCAATCTCCTGAAAAACAATTATGAGAAACCAAAATCAAATAGCATAAAAGAAGTTATGGGTTCAATTGAAACCCAAGGATAAAAAAAATACAATACTATTAAACATTACAAAGGAAAAATCACAAACTAAATCCGTTAAAGGTACTATATATCCCCTGAATAAGAGTTACAAAATACCATTGGAGTACCATCTATTTGTTGATTTCTTTCTTTATTAGAAACATCCAAGCCTCTAAATGTCTTGTCCTTTTATGGGATAGTGTCACTATTCTGCTAAAATTATATTAACATTGACAACTCAAAGTATAGTGTGGTGGGCAACAACAAAACAACACTGACAACTATACTTATCCATTGATAATTCTCATATTTCAAATAAGATTCCCTATTTAAAAGTTGAACAAAAAAAAATTCAAATAACACCTAATTAAAAGCAATAATTGATTTTAAAGAACCGTTACATCTGTACTCATTCAAACATTAAGAATTTGAGTAAAACTTTTAGCATAATACTTACATGAAACTATGCTACAAAACTCAAATGAAAAGTAACAAGGATTCAAAGAAAACAACCCTAAATATATTATACAACTTTGAACATTATGTGTGATTTATGATTGCTATTGACAAAAATACTCTAGATATAGAACTTACTCATTAATAGACCATTTCAATCTTCGTGTCACTAAGCTAGTTACGAATAAAGACTCTTCCCAAGGTAATATATTCCTTACACACTAACCATATAAGTCTTCTAAGTCTTTGTATAAAGAAAAAACAAAATATTTTCTTATTAGTCTCAGGCAAAAACAGTACAGTGAGTTAGTTATCCAATATTGGATGCCTATTAAAAGTTATATTATAGGCTTTAGCTCACCAGTGATGTATAATAGAGTAGCAGCGCAAAAATTCTAAATTCAAAAACACCCTACAACTAATTCTTATTAAAAGAAGCATTACATATATATTTTTAATCTTATATATTTCCTTTTAATCTGTCTACGAGTTCTTTGTTACAACACTACAAAAAATCTGTAAACAAATATGAAGAAGAAACTAGTGTAACCATATCAACCAAAAACCACAACAACATAACAAAATAACTGAATAGGAAAATAAAAAACAGAGTAAAATGGTGGGAAATATTACCTGTGCATGTGAGAGAGAGAGAAGCAGTTGAGGAGGGAAATAACAGAGCTGGGCAATAACGGATGAGGGCTGCAGATGGAGGTGGGCAGCAACATGTAGTTGAGGGAGGGTTAAAATTTAGGGATGGGTTGTCTTGTAGGCTAGACCAAGTGTTGAAAGCATACGGACAATGTTTTTCAACAAGTACCTTGTTCAAAATAAAATTCTAATCAAAATCACTTGTTATGAAAATGGCTCATATGAATAGTCGGGAAATGTTTCGAATCGAATCTGGAAATGTTTGGAAGTGGTCGGGAAATGTTTGGAATCGGATCAAAACCAGATCTCTCTTGAAAAATTAAAAAATCGTCCAAATTATTTTTAGGGGTCCTAGCATCCCACTTTTGAAGAATTGGTTGCTTTCCTTGTCGATTATTTCATTGGTCGTTGCAGGTTCTAGTTATACTCGTCCTTCCATGAATCCTACCAATGCATTTGGTGTGAACTCCTCTTGTATTGTGCATCGTGATACTAAAGGTTCAACACGTCTTAATAAAGTTTCAAAACTTTCTAGGTGGCATAGATTTAGATGGGAAAAGAAGTTGGAAAAGGGGAAAACAAAATATATTCCTTCTCTAGAAGCCATCAGGTTATCTTCAGGAGCTAAGAAAATGGAATCCTCCCAAAAGACATTGAACGAACTTCACAATGAAAAACATTATTTGAACGAACTTCACAATTTGAACACCAGTACATAGGAGCTTTTAAATGGGATGATGCAACTGAGGTAGCGTTTCTACAACTTAAGGAAGCTCTAATCACAACTCTAGTCCTTGCACTGTCTAATTTTAAAGAAGCATTCATTATTGAGATTGATGCTAGTAGTAAAGGAGTGGGAGAAGCTTGATGCAAAGAGGACAACCTATTGCTTTAATAAGAAAACACTTAGGTCCAAAGGCCTTTGGGGTTTCAGTATATGAGAAAGAAATGATGGCCATTATGCTGGTTGTTGACAAGTAGAAGAACTACTTATTGGGGAATCACTTTGTTATATGCACTGATCACTAAAGTCTGAAATTCTTCATGGAACAAAGAGTGACTTCACCTATACAACAAAAATGGGTCACAAAAATTCTAGGGCTAGATTATGAAATTAAATACAAAAAGGGAGTGGAAAATAGGGTTGCAGATGCTTTATCAAGAAAAGAAGAGGAACATTCCCAACTTCATGACATTACCGAGGTTCAACATGGATCTAAGAAGTTATTGAAAGTTTTGATGATAATGTCCATCTATCTGAAACTTTGAAATAGTTATTAATTAACCCTCGTGAAGAGTGCGACTGTGTGATATCGATTTAAATTAAATTCGCAAGTTTCCAAGTAACCCTTATTTAATTAGAGTTCCTAAACATGCATCTAAGGTGAGTGTGTCAACCCATAAATAAATAAAGCATGTGACACAAAAATATGCTGAGGCACAGATTTAAAAAAAAAAACCTTTCGGGTAAAACCTTTATTTCACTATGAATATACAAGTCGCAACTTACAATTACATAGAGAAATTTGCAATGGATCAACGCGCAGCCAACCCAAAAAGACACGCAGTCTTGAACTCAGCAAGAGAATACACGCAGCACCCTCCAAGGACTCGCAGCCCAAACAACAAAGGAAGAAACGCAGCTCTCCTCAATGACACGCAGCCATAAAACTTTGTAGAGACTCCCTCAACAATGACACACATCCCTCGGTTTCAAATATCTCCCCACAAAGGTTGAACAACAGCAAAACTTGTGTTCTAGGGTTTCAAAAGATTCACAAAAGTAATTGGGATTTTTGTGTGTGAATCAAAAAGATGTTTGGCACATCAAAAATTGAAGTCTTGTTGTGTTTGTACTCTTAGAAACGTTTTCTCAAAGACTTAAAAAAAATACACCATCAGAATAGTTATATATATAGGAAATATAAGATGGTGGTTAAAAAACTCACGGAACTGTTTGAACTTATCCCAAGCGGACCGGTCCGGCTTGGAGGCAGATCGGTCCGACCTCGGATCGGTTCTTTTAAAATATGGTTTTATCGGTTCGCTAACAGTCCTGGGTATACTGGACAAAGCTAGGCGGATCGGTCCGGGTAGAGGGCGGACCGGTCCGAAGGCGGATCGATCCGGTAGGGAGGCGGACCGGTCCGACTTCCCAGAAAAATAAAAAACTTTTTAAAAGCCTCATTTTGCTTGAAAAAACTTACTTCTTATTTTTATAAAAAAATCATTTTATAAAAATTTCCCAATACTAAGTATGAACTTTAAGGAACTTAAAAACGAAACTTTACTAAGTTCATTCTCGCAGAGGCTATGATGTTGAAGACGCTTTGATATTTGGATCCGTTGATGTAGATGCGATCTTGAATTTCTTATTTTTATAAAAAAATCATTTTATAAAAATTTCCCAATACTAAGTATGAACTTTAAGGAACTTAAAAACGAAACTTTACCAAGTTCATTCTCGCAGAGGCTATGATGTTGAAGACGCTTTGATATTTGGATCCGTTGATGTAGATGCGATCTTGAATTTCTTATTTTTATAAAAAAATCATTTTATAAAAATTTCCCAATACTAAGTATGAACTTTAAGGAACTTAAAAACAAAACTTTACCAAGTTCATTCTCGCAGAGGCTATGATGTTGAAGACGCTTTGATATTCGGATTCGTTGATGTTGATGCGATCTTGAATTTCTTCAACGGTTTAACGGCGTACGGCATACAAATTGATAATGGACAAAAATGTCCTTACACCTCGAACCTCCCATGACTTCACTCTCGATATAGCTCAAGTTTTATTTTCTAACATTCAATATCTTCGTAGGTCGCGAATGTTATGATGTCGTAAAAGCTCAAATATAAAGGCCTCTATAAGCTTAAGGAGGTCGTGGAGAGGGTTCATACCACTGATCTAGATAATGATAGAAACTCATCTTTCGAAGTAGGCAAGAAGTCTACTGTCGCGGCACTCCAGGCAACCCAAATGGAACTTGATGCCGCGGTCAAAGATAGGAATGATGCAAAGGGAAAACTAAGCACTATCGCAGCCTCTTTAGTAACTGAAGAAGCAAAGAACGCGGAGGATACTAAACTTGCCTCTAGACTCGAATCCCAGTTGAAGGATCTCTAAGAAAAAATTTCTCAACAGGGGACAGATCACGCCGTGGCTCTGAAGTAAATGGATGATTCTCACTCCGCAGCCCTCAAGCAGGTCACAAAGATTACTGTATCGGACTATAAAAAGTCAAGAGACTTCTTCCTCACCAAGAACAAGGCGTACATTCGCGGCTTTCAAGAGCTAAGGTATAGGGTGGATAAAAGCTTCCCTTATGCTAAGGCCCAAATTATGTCTTGGAGTGTTGGAGATGCAGAACACAGTGCCTGCGTAACTAAGATGAGGGTTGCGGCAGAGGAGAGAGCAAGAAGCTAATGGAAGATGTTATGGCTGAAGATGAAACTGAGACGATCGCGGACAGTGATGGTGGGGACGTAGAGGATAATGCTGCCTCATTGGCATCCTTTGATTTGTAATCTTAAATTTTTAACTTTTCCTCAGGGTTGCGTCCCATTTTTTTGACAATTCACCACTTTTAGCCAAGCCTATGGCCTTTATCCTGACCTCTTAATTGCGCCTTTACTATCTGTTTCGATATTTGAATAAGTGACGCTTATATATTTTATTGCTTGATTGAATGATCTTGCAAAAATACTTCAATAACTATAAATGTGGATAAAAGGTCGCGGTATCACTTTATCAATGGCTAATCCAAATAAGTTCGGCCTGTTTTACTTTGCCTTGGACTTTTCAAAACCTGTTGTATTTTGCATTCACTAAGTAAATTTTTCACTCCATATTTGTTAATATCAACCCCCAAGCCACGGTGCCAATGATAAATGCTTTTGGGGTTGCGACTTATTTTCCCTTGCCTCATTTTACTTGTCACTTTGCAGCCCTTTAAAAGGGTTCCTCAAAATAGGCCGCGACCTGTTAGATTTTTTCTTATTTAGTTTTTCCATCACCATTATAAGTCTTGATATTATAATATTGAGGTTGCGGCCACATTGATAGGGCTGTGGTGACCTTCAGGCCCTTGCCCAGAAATTGATGACAGCATGCTGGGCTGAGGCCAACTTCTTTCTGTAGCTTTTTGTAAGGACAGAAATTTCCAATTGAGTCCCTTGTATTTTTGGCTCAATTCTGGACAAAAACATTTGTGTCATAGGATAATATTCATGTGTATCCTTCAAACCCGTGATAAGTTTGAGTTGAAGACATATCGACCTAGTTCAACGTGAAGACATCATCCTTGCCGAGTTTCAAGTGCCTTTTACGTCCTCAATAATTCATCATATTTCAAGTCTCCACTAAGGTATGAATGCTATATATATATATTTGTCGAGACTTGGAATAATTAGTAATGGGTGTAATTTTTATTTTAAATACAATTCAAAAAATTTTGGGCTTTAAATGAAAAATGCAGATTCTAACCTTTCGTTCGAAATTGTCGTTCGAACGAGAATATCGTTCGAACGAGAATTCTGTTCGAATGAGTTTTGCCAACGAGTTTCCCTTTTGAACACTGACATTTCGTTAGAAAGGTCATTCGAACGAAATGTCGTTCGAACGAGATTTCAGACGGGAATAATTTTTGGCAGTTTTTGGCATTTTCCCACTATTTTGTCCCACTACTTTTTGATAGTTTTTATCAACTTCATGACTAAATTTTTTATAAGACTTTTGAGCATTCTTAGAGAGATTTTGAGAAAAAATACTTCCAACCAAAAGTTCTAGTTTTACATGTATTAAATCTTCAAAGAAAATTCTTTCATACACATGTTTTTACACCCATAAATCAGTTTGTTTTATCCAAGTACCTCTATACATATATCTATTGCTTGGAGTTGGTTTTTGGAATCATTGGTTCATCTTTACCACAAGAAGGAGAAGTTTGGGTTTGCTTCTATTTTCCATAAAAGAAGAAGTCTTATTTTTATTGCGGTGTTCTCATACGGTGAAAGGCACCGTGTGTGGTTGATGGGTTCCCAAAAGCTTCATTGAAGGAGTCCAAGGTTCCAGTGGAGTTCGGGATTATTGACTAAGCAGAGGTTGGTATAAGAAGACGCATCAGGGGCTTGAAGGAGTCGAGTCGAGCTGTGTAAGTCATCTGTCTTGTATTTGTAAATTCTATACTTAGCGGACTTATGGCTAGGGCCATCCGAGGTTTTTTTCATTTGGGTTTTTCTCGTACATCGCGGCATAGTGGTTGTGAATTTATTTTATCTTGCAAATCACTTAGATTGCAAGCTTAGGATTAAAAGATAAAATATGGTTTAATTCACATTCTAGTTTAATTTGGTGCTAATATTTGTTTAGGTAAAATTTTGGATTAATTTAATTCATGTCAAGATAATTTAATTTGGTAAAATTTGGTTTGGCCTAATTTGCAAAAATGAATTATCTTGTTAGGCAAATATTTAGGACTTGGGTTGATTTAATTTGGTTTAAGTGAAAAATTCATTAGTTGTTTAATTTAATTTCACTTTGAATTTAGTTTAAGTTTAATTTAAAGAAATTAAAATCTACTGTTTGTGTGTGTTGTGTTGAACCATCCTATTTCTCACTTTTAGGAAATTAATATTTAAGAATTAAAATTTGAGGGCTTTCCCCACAACAAGTGGTATCAGATCTAGAGCACTAATTTATTGCATTCAGGTCCTTTGTTTATTTTTGCTTAAAAATGGAATTTTCCCTATTTTTAAATTTTTTTATTTTCGATGGTTCTAATTATGCGTATTGGAAGGCGCGTATGAAATCAGCACTAAAGTCTATCGATGAGAGGGTTTGGTTGTCAGTTGTTAACGGGTGGTCCCCACCCATATGTTTGATTAAAAATGAGCGTGTCCCCAAATCTGTAGATAAATGGAGTGAGAATGAATTTAAACTTGCTAATTTTAATTTCCAAGGTTTAAATGCCTTGTTTAGCGCAGTCACACCGGATGAATTCCGTCGCATCATGACGTGTGAAACTGCTAAAGAAGCTTGGAATATTTTACAACTCACTCACGAAGGAACTAGTGTCATTAAGGCTTCGAAACTCCAAAACCTCACCACTCAATTTGAAACCATCAAAATGCTTGAAAATAAAACCTTTGATGAATTTTATGCTAGACTTTATGATATAGTTAATTCATCATTTAATTTGGGAGAGAAAATACCCATCGACCAAGTAGTAAAGAAAATTTTAAGGTCCCTACCAGGAAGATTTATCCCTAAAGTGACCGTTTTAAATTCTTTACCCACCTTGCACTATACCAAATTTGAGGAATTAGTAGGTGATTTGCAAACCTATGAGCTAGATATGTTTCCTTCTAAAAATGAAAAGAAAATAGATAAGGGCATTGCTTTCAAAGCCTGAAAGGAGGAAAAACAAGTTGTGGTTGATGAGAGTGATAGTGACTCGGAGGACATGGCTATGCTTGCTAGGAAATTTCAAAAATTTCTTAAATTTAATAAAGATAAGTATAAAAATGATTTTAAGAAATTTGAAAATTCTAAGCACGACACGGCCGAAAAGATCCCTAAATCATATATTAAAAATCTTAATAGGGATGAGTCAAATAGGTGCTATGGTTGTGAGGGTTTTGGCCATAGGGCGAGAGAGTGCCCCACTAAACTAAGGAGATAAAGAAAACAACCAATTTCCTATAATGCCACCCTTAGTGATGAAAGTGAAAAGGAAGAGGGGCCCAATTCCCCCATTGATCGCAACTTTATCGCGTTTGCGACAAGTCATGTGAGCACCGATAATGAATCTTTCCATGAAAATATACATTTACATGACTCTTCAGAGGACTTTATTTGTGAATCCCAAGAAGATGATGGTAGTGAGAGTGGATAAGAGAGAGAGAGTCAAAGTGATGAAGAGTTTGATGAGAGTGAACTTCAATTTGCATTTAGAGAATTATATGAAGAATCTATTAAATTAAAACGTGCAAATTTGAAGTTAGAATCTAGTTTAAGGGAGTGTGCCAAGGTCGTTGATGAGAGTGCGTTGGTTGAAGACCTCAGGACACGTGATAGAGCTCTTCGTGAGAAGATTGAATATGTAGAAGGCGAGAGAGATAACCTTAGAGGGTTAATGGAATCCTTGAATAAGGATATTATCGAGTTTGAAGAGAAAAATGGTTTGTTAGAGTCTAAGATTTTAGAATTAGAAGAAAAATTAATAGACTCTAGTAAAGTCAAATTTGATTTGGAGTGTAGGTCCGCTAAATTAGATAAAATTTTAGGAACCGTCCAAGTAAAAAATGACACTTGTGGTTTAGGCTTCGATACTTGTAATGATTCATATAATAAAGCTAAAACCAATGTTTTGAGAGAATCTTCTAGGAGCATAGTTAAAGATCATTCCTTAGGTAAGTCTTTTCGCCAAGTCTTTATTTGCTCACATTGTGGTCGAAAAGTTCATCTTAGGAACTTTTGTTTTGATCTTAAAAGAATTTCTAGGAAATCCAAAGGTAAGGTAACCGAGGTAGCTAAGATCCCAAAATCCCGAGAGTGTCAATCATCATTAGTTTGGGTTAGGAGATCCGACTTGGTTTCTTTACAAAATAAGATTTTTTATTCTCATTTACTTTCACACGATTCCTCCCTTGCTAAATCTAAAGGTTGAATATTTTAGTTGTTTACATACTCTAGCTTTTTGTGCTTTATATCATATATTCTTACTAGTTGTATGCATGTTTATCATTTTCTAGTCATTGCTTTATCACATATCTCATGCCAGAATTATGATTTTTGTTTATCTTTTGGATTATAGTTCTTTCATTTTAGTTTGCATTAAATGAAATATTCAAAATTTTGGTTTGGCCTAATTTGTAAAAATGAATTAATCTTGTTAGGCAAATATTTAGGACTTGGGTTGATTTAATTTGGTTTAAGTAAAAAATTCATTAGTTATTTAATTTAATTTCACTTTGAATTTATTTTAAGTTTAATTTGAAAGAAATTATAATCTATTGTTTGTGTGTGTTGTGTTGAACCATCCTATTCCGCACTTTTAGGAAATTAATATTTAAGAACTAAAATTTGGGGGCTTGCGCCCCCACACTTTTCTTAGTCGCTTTAGTTGGGCTCCATAGCTTCCTTTAGTCGATTTGTTTGGGTTATTTTCACCCCCCCCCCCGAGCTAGGTATTACAAATCTTCCCCAAGCTAAGTTTGAATATATATAAAGCCTTCCCAGGCTATGATTGGATTATCCGTAGACAATTAAGTCTTCGATCTCTTCGAATATAGGATTATCCATAGACATTTAAGTCTTTGGTCCCTGTGGGTTATTATCAGGCCTTCCCGGGATAGGTATTATGAAGCTTCCCCAAGCTAATATATGGGACATTTTCAGCCTCCCCAAGCTAATAGACGGGACATTTTCAAGCCTCCCTAGGCTAATATACGCGTCCCGAAAGCTGAGTTGGGGCTTTTTGGGCTTTTGAAGCTGATAGGAACATATACCGAAGGTGGTTGACCTTGTGAATATAAGAACATGTCCTTGAACCATGGGTGGCGTTGTAAGCCAAATAAGGATCATTCTCGGAATATATCGTCTTCCGAGATAACTGATCATCTTTCCCTTGAAATTTGTTTAAGATGAAGGTCACTAATAAGATTTCTATAAATGGGAAGTCAAGAGATAAAACATGACTAAATTTGTTATAAGATTTTTTTATGACAATACAAAGTAGGCCTAATTTCATATATATAGTCGGACTCTCCAACATACCTCCTAACAACATACCTAGCAACATACCATTTTTTTAAAATAGTAAAAAAATAATTTTCATATGATATTTTTTATGTGGGTTCATGATATTTCAATGTGCCCTTATAAAAAAATCAATCAAAAATAATGTTTTTTTTTATTTTTAAAAAATAGTTCAAAAAACTATCAGTTTTTACCCTTATAACTGCCAGTATTTTTACCTATTTTTTTAAAATATCAAAACATATTATTTTGATATGAATATTTTTATAGGGGCACATTAAAATATCATGAACCCATATAAAAAATATTAACTCAAAATTATTTTTTTTACTATTTTAAAAAAATAGGTATGTTCATAGGTATGTTTAATGAGGTATGTTGGAGGACCTAACTCTCTCTCTCTCTCTCTCTCTCTCTCTCTCTCTCTCTATATATATATATATATATATATATATATATATATATATATATATATGTGTGTGTGTGTGTGTGTGTGTGTGTGTGTGTGTGTGTGTGTGTCAAGTTTGTAAGGAAATACAACGCTTGTGTGTAAAATCAACACTTCAGGTTTAATAGAAAATATAGACTAAAGAGGAGTTAAGCATGTGGCCTGCTTAGTAAAGGATGCATCCTCTAAGCATTCTTTAGGAATTACTGCAGCATCCCCTGCCTCACAAGCCTTTCAATCTCATCTTTCAGCGCGAAACATTTTTTAGTGTTATGCCATGGTCCCTATGGAAGCTGCAATATCTGGTTTTGTCCCTCTTATGAGGAGGGGACTTCAATTTCTTGAGCCAATAAAGTAATTTATCTTCTTTGATGACTTCTAACACCTCGTCAATCAGTGGGGTGTAGGCTTCAAAACCCTTTTATGCTTTTTTAACTTTCCTCTTCTAACTCCTTTGGTCCAAGGCCGTGGCCCCTGGGACAATAGCTTCAGTGGTTGCGACAACTATGGCTTGGCTAGCAACTTTGGGTGTCGTGGCCTATAGCATAAGAACTCTCTAGGTCAAGAAGTTGACCTAAGTCTAGAGTGAGGCGTGGCTGTCATACAGATGATTGAGGTGGTTGTACAGTTGAGCGATCTCGTTCTTCATTTATGTACTTTGGCTCGACTCTTCTTCCATTTTCTGATTTGTTAGTCTTTAAAAAATGTATAATCCGAGACAAAACTACCAGAAGTGAGTAATAACTGAATATAGGATTAACTAAGTATTAAGTTGGTATGCATCGCTGCATGATTTTACTGTTGAGATCGCGGCCAGTAAGGCATGTATGTGCACTGCCACTGCCTTTTTAGTGGAATTTATCAAGGTTGAACTTGGGACCACTTGAGTCCACTCCCCAATAAGTTGAAGCTGCTGTAAGCCAACTACACGAATAGGGGCTGCGACAAAAGGGCAGTGAAACTTCCAGGTCGCATCCCTTCTTGGGTAGAGTGGAGCAATCCCAGAATTAGAACCCAGAAACAGAGTTTTTCACATGAAACACATAGAGAACATACCTATTACGGTCTGTCCAGAGCTGAACAACCTCTTGGTGCACAATAATGGCACAATCATGGTAGGAAACCCTACATCATAGGGTGATAGAGTAGCAAACAAACAAATATATCTCATCCCTAGTTACCCACCTTTGCAAGGCTATTGCCAATTGCACTTTTCAGTGTTATCTTGGTGAGGTAACATCATCGGGGTATGTAAAAAAATATCTAAGGTCATAAAAAGGAGATCTGTGGACAGATCTGAATATATGCGATACCCATTTTAGGGTGCGTGTACAAAATACGAGTTTAATAACCAAAATTCACCCACGACATAATGATCCAAAAGATCCCCATGAATAAAATAAGGTGTTTAAGAACCCAAAATATAGAGAAACAAGATTGAAATACCTCATTCCCACAGACGGCGCCAGATTGTTGATACGAAAAATCGTCCACTAGTCATTCTCGCACCGGTAAGTCAAGTGCAAAATACATAATAAACAGATAGAGTAAGTAAAGAGAGATAAAAGACCAAATATATAGTGGTTAGGCTATTAAAATGAGCATACGTTCACTTTGGTGACACACTCTCATTTTATACGTTGTAGTACATGTTTATAATGCCGTAATAGGCATACAATATAGATGAGAGAAGAGAATACATGTCTATGATGATCCTGGGAATGTCGGTGAGATGACCATGATGCCGATGCATAGCCCCCAAGCCGTACTGAGGGGTGTCGAGTGCTTGGCAAAGCCTCCTCAAGTGTAGTAGTCTCTAGACCGAATATCAGTATAGAAAATGTACTCAAATCACGATTAGTCAGATGAGGTGAGATCGATTCGAGAGACACTAATCTCGAGGTGTAGACCTCTAATTATAGGAGATGTAGGAGTTGTATTGTTGTTGTGAATGGAGAGGGGATGCGTCAAGCTATGCTGAAAGGTAGCGATCGCACCCTGTAACATGTGAATGAGAGGGGCTGCACCCTGTAGCATATACGTCCGCACCTTATAGTATGTAGGGCCGCGATATGTAAATTCACACCCTGTAGCACATAAATATAAGGCTGCAGTAGCATGTACTTGTAGGGCTGTGGCGGTAAGACTTAGTGCAGTGCATCTGCAACAGGGTGCTATATTTGTCATATCAACGGTTACTGTAATTGCCAGAATGACATTAAAGTATCCAATATTATCTGACATGTGACACCCCGCCTACTAAACTACCGGGTGGCCAGTCCGTGATCAAAATAAAACGTTGGTCTCATAAGGCCCATTCTTAGCATCACTGTCAAAAATATTTAAAAATTACTAACCACTTAGCAATTTAAATATACTTGTGCCAAATTTTATCGTTCATCAATTAACAACATGCGAAAAATAAAGAATAATTTAAACCATCAACACAAACTGATAATTGAATCCAACACAAATGAATAATATGAATAAAGATGACCGAATCAACTTTTGATTCAACAATAAAATACAGCGGTAACTGAAACAACAACCTAGATACACAAGGTCAAGTAAATATCTAAATACTAAATATGAGGGCGACATTCCCAAATGAGTATTGAAATAAAGATCCTACACTAGGAATAATTGAACGAAGCGTCTATAGCAAAGTCCTGAAACTTCCACATGAACTCCCGCTGCGTATCCCTCGATAGAATCCTCAAACTTGGTGTCCCTGTGGCTAGACACCTAAAAGATTTTGAAAAAGATTTTGACATGGGTCAGCGCCCAAGTAAAACATTTTGAAAATATTTAGAAAGCAATTAAATTGCAATAATTAAATATGCATGCAAACTCTTCATATTTAATCTAGTGTCGCACTCCCTTGTGGTATAACTCACCCCTTATCTAATGTGCACATCTAGCGCCTTCCTAATGACCATCCTAGTTAAGCTACCCTACCTAACTAGACGCATCACACATCTTTCTACCGCACTACTCTAACCTGAGTATTCTTACTTTGATTATTAAGTTATTTTCTCATTCACTTATTAACAGGTTCAACTATTTTAAATCATACAACATTCACACTAGTTATATAGGAATCCCCTTTTTAAATCATATAACTTTCACACTAGTTTTATAGGAAATTACCTATTTAAGTCATATAACTTTTGCACTAGTTATATAAGAAATTCATTCACACTTATGTATTAATCTCGTATATAATTATTTACTAATATTATATACGTACTAGTATACTACAACATTCACACACATGTCGCCTATAATAACCACCAATTCTTGAGTACTAACTCACCGAATGCTTTCTTTAAAATGCTATCATGTCCTGGGCATGCTCACTCTAACTCGACCACCTTAAGTCGGACTAGCTCACAACGAACTTGGGCAAAAATATCGCAAACGCAATGGAGGCAGTCATATTCCCCGCGAAAGTGAAATCGAATCATACCCATAGCGTCTCACCTTGGAAATAAATCACGCAATAAAAATAGGCTATATGAACTAGGGGCTATACTCTCCCTGCTCCTCAAGCCAGAGGATTCACCCACATTGAGCAACCTCCTATGATAACACTAAAGGGGTACGCTTTTCACATAAATATCATTCACACCAATACCTATCAATCATACAAATATATATATACTATCACATTAACATATATATATATATATATATATATAGAGAGAGAGAGAGAGAGAGAGAGAGAGGAAGGCTATAGTATATCATGCTCTATACATCATTCGTGCATCACACCTAATTCTAGGACCTAAATTTTTTTTTCAAATTTTATATTTTTTGCTTGAAATTAATCTTCCAATCAACCCATATGCAAAAAATTAGATCAAAATACATTTTGTAGCTATTTTTAAAAAATGCACAAAAAACTGTTGGCGCAGACCCTTATAAATAAGGTATTTTTTGCAGTTTTTGTGGATTTTTTAAAAATAGATAAAAAATGAATTTTGACCTAATTTTTTGCATATGGGTTTATTGGAAGATTAATTTCAAGGGAAAAATATAAAATTTGAAAAACAAAAGTTTTTTAGGGCCTAAAATTAGGTGTGATGCACAGGTGATGTATAGAACATGATGTACTATAGCCTCTCTCTCTCTCTCTCTCTCTCTCTCTCTCTATATATATATATATATATATATATATATATATATAAAGTAGAAAACTTATGTGTGTCATAATCTTAGTTGATGATGTCATCAATATGCATTTTTTCCTATAATACCCATTGTATCCCTTACAAATTTGGATCCCCCCTCTTTTATTACTTCCCAAACTTACACTTTAATTCAAAATTGGGGGTATTTTCATCAAAACCTATTCATCAATTTGTCCACACTCTCTCATTACCCCCACACAAACCTTTCATTCTCTACTTCTCTCCCGTTCTCTCTCATCAGCAACCCCAGAAAACCCAATCTCAAACATCAACACTCTCCCCACTACTTCAGTCGCCGCCGCACCTGCCGCTCCTCTCATCACACAGTCATTCCTTGGTTTTGATTGGTTTCTATTTTAGGTTCCTTAGTTTTTAATTTTAGGTTTAGTTTTTGATTTTGGGTTTAGTTTCTGATCCAAAATGTATCCACCATGTTTTTAGTCAAGCTTTACACCATGTTTTTGATGAAATACCCCTGTCATTTTGGTTTGAAATTAAAGACTTTTAACTATACCTTTTGTTTTTTAACTTCCTTGCAGATCAGGTATATTCGATTTTTGGTAATTTTTTGGATTTTTGAAATGTCAAAATTGGGTTCCAAGGTCAGGTCTCTCTTCTTTTGTGGGTATAGATACATTAATAATTTGGGGGTTTGGTTCATTTTTTTCATGTTTATTGTGTATATATTGTTACTTTATGGAACATGAGATTTTATTTTGGTCCTTTACAGATTTGAATCAATATGAGATACGAAGCTAATGCTGGTGAAGGTCTCAGTCAATAATCCTACAAATACATGTCTCAAATCTTAGTAAGTTGACTGAATCTAAACTTTTACATTTTCATTTTTGTTTGACATAATATCCAAGTCAGATTTTGAATATGCATAGGTTGATTTTGGGGGAGAGATAAGGATTATTTCATAAGAAGCTAATGGTGGTGAGGATTTATAGTTAAATTAGTGGTTTAATGTTTATGTAATTTTTAGCTTGATTTTTTTTTCATTTCATTGTTTGATTTATTTAGATTCACTTACTTTGTTGTTTGTTTGTTGACAGATGATATGGCAATTTTACTACTACTAATTCATTTTAGTTTGATGTTGATTGAAAACAATATGAATATGGTGGTTGGATGTTTCTATGTGTATCACTCTATCTAAGCTATCAAAACTACTGTTGATACTATCAATTTGCAATTTTCACTATTCAAGGCCCTCTACATTGTTATTTAGGTTACTGTTTAGCTTGATTGGAGATGTGATATTTTTTTGAGTTTTATTTTGAAATACTATTCCTGATGGAGATACGAAGTCTTGCAAGAAATTATGTTTGTTTTTTTAACTAATATTTCACCCTGTTTTTTATGGAAGTATGGTTGTTTCTAATTTAAAATTTTTGTTGGATTGCCAAGGTAATACTAATTATGTCGTATAAATCGTTATGTGATGATGTGTATTTGTTACTGATTTGGTTATTTTTATGGTCGTCTTTTCGGGTTTGTTGTGGTGATATATGACATGGGGTCACAATAGATGCGAGAAGTGCAGTAAAGATAGGTACATTAGGGGTATGATAAAAATCGTGTCATAATCTATTTGATACCTTACTAATATATTCTCTTCCTTTACCTATATCCCCTGCCTTTATGTTGTAAACTTGGATATTACACATATTCAAATGGAAGTTTAATAGTATAAGCTTCCATTTTAAATTAAATTCCACCAATTTCATCTTCAAACTTAGTCTTATTTGGGTTGATGAGCTTCAAATGGCTGCTTCACCACACAATCATCATCGATTTCATAATGGATTTCAGAATCTGGTTCCCTATTTTCTTCAGACTCGAAAAACTCTCCATCTAAGAAGAAAAGGTCTTTATTCTTTGTTCTTGAATGATTCTTAAAAAATAAGCTCCAATAGTGCGTTAGTTAGTTGATTTCAGCTACTGATCAAATCGTGAATTTCAAATCTTCCCAAATAGAAAGAAAAGAACACTGAGAATCATATGATTTTCTTCCCGACGAGTGTTTGTAAGAATTACCCAATTACAAATTACACTCTGAATTCATTATGTTTCATTTAGTTATTTTCGGTAACACAAACCATTAATCTCATTACATGGAAAAAATCACCACTCTTAATTGCTTAGGATATATTTTTTTATTATTATGTGCGATTTCATAAATTACCTAACTTGATATATCTTTTTATGTTTGAGCTATATTTGTTATGTTCGTACACTGTATATTATTGCGATTTAATCAGAGTATAATACAATGTTAGTATACTGTATGTTAGTACTCTGTATATTGTCACGATTTACACAACTATTTTTCTATTTGGCTATTAATTTTGGTTATATGCAACTGATTTCAATTTTAATATTTGATCATGACATATAGGATCATTTGATCCCACACGATTTACTGATTCAGGTCCTTGAGTTGGTATTTGAATTGAATTGAATTGTACCATATAGTTTGAATGATCACATAGAGTTTGTAAGGGACTTGAATTGTATCAAACCCAATGGTATTTGAATTGGTACATGACTTACTGATTCAGGTCCCTGTACCAACTCAGGAACCACATCACATATAGGATCATTAGAAATAAATACCCCAATTGTACCAACTCAGGAGCCGGATCTTGCATCATGAAAAGAATATCTTATGTAAGGGACTTGGCTGAGGAGTTCATTGATGAAGAAAATAAGTTATGGCTTCCTTCAAGAACTGGATAATTCACATTCAAATAAGGTTTCAGCATGTGTAGTCAACTAGACCAACATCTCTTATTGTGAAAAATAATTGGCCTCCCCATTGTCCAATTAAGATATCCAACTTTATTTGGAAACTTCTAAACGAAACAATCCCATTAGAAGCTGAGATTTAACAAATAGGATCCAACATGAAGCTGCAGCAGAGTTTCTCGATCATTTCATTTACATGTGGTGAGTGTTTTTTTTATAGATTAGAGTTTTGTTAGTAATTTTTTTTATAAATTCAAACGTGTGACCTTTATTATTTCTCTCTCTTTAAGTCTCAGATATTCTTCCAAACCTTTCTCTATCTCATTTTGAACGCAGTTGCCTCTCTTCTAAACTACCAGGCGGAGGTGATGGTGAGGGGCCTTAATCCAAGCTTGTTGTCATCACCATTTTCATCCTCAACGTGGGGGCTATGGGTTTGTGCGTGCGTAGGAATAGGTGAAAGGGGGTGAGTACTGCTGGGTAGAGGGTGAGCGTGGGGAGTTATAGTAGATAGGGTTCGGGTTTATCCTGGTTTGAGAGTGGTAGGGGAAGTAGCAGGTGGGATCAGGGCAGTGGGTTGGGAAGCAGGGGTAGTTAGGTATGGTGTTTCGTGTGTGCGTGTGCTGGGGTTAGAAGATTAGGATCATAGGTAAGGAATTACGTGGGGGTAAAGTTATTTAGGGTCTGTGTGTGTTATGATTTACATATGAATTATGCCTATAACGATTGCAGACCAGGGGGCAAGCTGCAAATTTCACTAGAATATATTCAGAGGGAATTCAACCATGTCAAAAATGACAGTGACCTAGATGGTTGGGTAACTAATGGTTTTATTGCTAGGCCATTTCCTAATAGAATTCACCCAAACTACACGTCCTCTACTGTAAAATGCTAATGAAGTACGTAAAAGGTTGTTACTATCATTTCGTATTTGTCATTTCATCTGTGTGGTTAGTATTTTATCAACATAAATTTTATTTCAGTGAATAAACTGGTGCCTCCGTCGATGGAGTTTCTCGCCGTGAAACATCTCTTAGGAACTCATTGGAGCTACAATATCTGCAATATTGGAGCTGCTAACTTAACAGATTGGAGCTGCAATATCTGAAAGTACTTTTCTCTTTTTATTTTCATTAATAATTTTACACTCCCAGTTTCAATAACATTTTCTAATCTTCTGGATCCCACTCCTCCCTCTGGCATCAGGAAAGAGTAGATGACAAACTCAAGTTTGAATTGATGAACTTGGAAGTAGACAAACAATAAATAGTAGACAAACAGTAGACAATAACATCTTCCCCCAAACTAACAGGCATACTTTGATTTGATGACAATGTAGACATTGGTGGCCATTGAATGGTATATTATACTTTCGATGTATAAATTGTATACTGTCAAAACTTAATCTACTTAGAATAGTACATGTAGATAAGTACACAGTGTATACTGTCCATACATTGTGTACTATTCTATGCAGATTAATCTGCATATTATACAGATTATATAATGTATAATGTCCATAGAAGTACATATCTATCATTCATTGTCTTTAGGGAGTTTAGAAGATATTTTTTTATCGGACTCAAAAGATTAATAATGTATTTTTCCGTTGATTACTTTTACGTTAAAATGGCATGTTTGGTGTTTTCATCATAGCTTTGCTTTATAAAATTTAATGTATCATAAAAATATAATAAATTGACTTTATTTTGTCTCCTCTTCAATAAAAGAAGTAAATACAAGTACAACGCATAGTTCAACTACATGTGTTGTCACCTTTGTCCCATTTTTGCCTTTTTGTTGGTTTTGTGATAACATATGTTGATTTTGTTCAGAACAATTAATATGTTTTTTTAAATCAATATGTTGATTATATGATCACAGGATTGATGTAGGAAGAGTTGTGGGTTGGCAATCCACTTTTGGGCATAATATGAGCTGAAACACATTTAAAGAGCGAGCTCATCCTTAGACGGGGCCTCCACAACTCTGAGAGCTGATCTGATGAGACTGAAACTCATCTGCTTGGAAGCAACCATTTGGATTGTCGTGTCTTAGCATATTACATTCACCCCTTTGAATTGACTAACGCAGTTTTTTGTTCTTTTATAGTTTATTGTGATTATAGTGCTATGTCTATTGCTCGAAATGGAATATAAGTGTTGAACATGTGAATTGTTGTCCTAAAAATCTCATATGGAACTATGTAGCCCATCAATTTGTTAATACGTTAATGATAAATAACATTTTCAAAAGGACTATTACGATTGTTGTTGTTGGATTATTTTTTTAGTTCTTATACAGGGTGGATACTCTTGTAAACAAAGGAAATTATGGCCAATTTTTTTAAAATTACAGTTTGCTTTGTTGTGGAACAATTTTTTTTGCAGTTTTAGAATTTGGAAATTTGGAAATTTTTGTCGTTTTGCGATTATATACTTTGAAAAATTTTGTCGTTTTTCTAAATTGTCTACACATTTGTGTTGTAAAGCAAACTTTATGACTTAAATTTACAGGATTCAATACTTTGAAAATTTAAACATATAATATATAAGACATTTATTATTTACATTTTATATGAGTTAATACTTTTTAAACTTTTCTACGTGCCTTCAGGCACGGACATACCCTTGTGTGTGTGTATATATATATATACGCACACACATAATAAAAGTTCTCCTAACCCGTGCCTAACACCCGTAGCACTCGTCCAAAATACCCGAGTCTCTATCCCGACTAATAATTTAATTAATCAACAATTTATTAATTTATTAGCGTACTTCATTCAACTTCAATAGCCGGACTCATTCACTCGGCCCGTGATTTAGCCCTTTGAATTTATTTCACCCAATTCCTTAATTATGTGACATACCTTGTCTCACCCTCCTAATCCCAATTGCATCCATCTATAATTGCTAGGAGATAGGACCCATATTCATTTTTCACTAAATAAAGCCTAAAACAAATTCCAAAGAAAATTTAGCATATATAATTAAATAGGCAAAATTGCCAAAATTCTGGGGTCATCGATCGATCGATGAAATCCGTCGATCGATCGATCGAGTAGGTGATAGCCTTTTTATACGACTTCAAACTCAACCATTTTTAAACCTCAAAGCTTCGACTCCAACCCAAACTTCAACCAAATAATATCCTATGTTTATTTCATCCATAAACAAGTTCTAATCACCAATATATGTCATCAATCATCACTGATTTTCATAAAAACTTCTAGGGTAACGAATTGGATTTTTTTTTCTCAAAATTCTTTCAGTCTTGTATTCAATTCAATTAAAAAAATCCAAATTACACAATATCAGTTACTGGATTTCGTTTCTATATTAGATCCTAAAATCATGTGATAACATCTCTTCATTTACTAAGCATAAATATCGCAACTAAATGTTTAAATCCCCAAACCCCAATTTAACATGTGGCAACCCACCCAAAAACGGGTTTTGATTTACATCCATTATGATATGAATCGAAATACTGCAATTTAGATTGAAATAAAGTTAACTACTTGATTAATTAGATTCGTAGTCTTTGATTTCACGTTAGAAGATGACGAATCTGACACAGCATGCCCAATTCCTTCTTAGATTTGGCTCCCAAAAGCTTACCACTTTCTTCCTCTCCAATACTTTGGTTTTACATAATGATGAACTGCTACCCCAATTCCTTAAATTAGGTTAATTAAATCTAATCCCAAAATTAGGCTTATGGCCAAGCCCAAATGACCCGAACACCCCCGTGTGGGCTCGTTTATACCTAAAACTGCCTCGAGACTCAATTACTAACCTGATTACTCTATTACGACTATCTAGACCCATCTATAATCAACCATGACCTCCAAATCTCCATCCAAGTCACTCTACAAAAAATTTCTTTAGCGACACTCTATAGTCAATACTGACTCCCGATTGAGATAAAATATCGCCACATCACTATTACTCGCTACGATGTAAAGTTAATAATTTACTATTCAGTTAGTAATTATATTCTACAAATATTAACCATTATCTCTCCCGATGAATATTTCAATTAACACATAATAATTAATTCAATTAAATTACGACACATTTGTAATTTAAAATTACCCGAATTAATTAATTAATAAATACTCAAAATACAGGGTGTTACATACTTCCCCTTACAAACGAATTTCGTTGCAGAAATTATAATGTACCTGCGGTGAATAACTCTGGATACTACTCTCTCATATCCTCCTCCCGCTCCAACACTGACTCGTCAATATTGTGGTGCCCCCACTGGACTCGAATCGAAAGTACCACCTTAGACCGTAGCTTACGCTCACTATGATTAAGTATCACCAATGGATATCTGGTTGTAGATCGATATCCTGTAACTGAACATGTCAAAAAGGACCTCTCACTCGTTCAGTACCTTTTCAGCGATGACACATGAAACACATCATGAATCCATTGCAGATGCTTGTTTAGGCCCAGCCTATACGCAGTTGGTGAAAGGGTCCCACATACCTCGGCGCTAGCTTTTCTTTCTTGCCAAACATCTTGACCTCCCCTATCAAAGGTAAGTACTCGTAACAATTCCTAACCACTCATGTTAGACTTCAAAACTTTGATTCATGGTGACGTAACTCTCAATACGTTCCTGAATTTTACGAAATTGATGTAGATTAACTCAATCCTTGCCGACGGATCATAAATCATCTCGCGTCTAAGAAGATTTTTATTACCCACTCTTAGCCAAACGAAATGTGGTTGAAAATATTTCCGTATGAAGCCTCAGAAAGCATCGCGCAGATAATAAACAGCTACATGGTGTCATGCGTAGCTTTCCTAGCAGTGATTAATACTCCCAATTACCCACGAATCCACAATATGCATTTCTCGCATTTTCCAACATCCTAGTCACCTCTCGTGTACCCATCGACTTATAGGTGACACGTCTAGCCCAATATGAAACTCCATCCCCATCGTCTCCTAACACTTCCTATCAGAGGTGGGACTAAAATGTCACATCCTAATTTACAACAATATTGGACGACACCTTGTTCCATTTCACTTCTTCTCTTTAAATTAAACGTTGTATATACTACCCGATAGTATACCCCACCCCAAAATAACAATTATTCCATTCTAGTCAATCCATTTCGCAAACCGAATTGAAACCCTGACCTCTCTATGATTTTTGGATAACCCAAATATGAAAAAAAAAATTACCAATCTGTGCATTCATCCCATCACTAGAAACATCAAAATTACAAAAATCCTAGTTGATAACCTCGGTCA
The DNA here is from genome assembly GCA_949130495.1 of Sambucus nigra. Taxonomy (NCBI): domain Eukaryota; kingdom Viridiplantae; phylum Streptophyta; class Magnoliopsida; order Dipsacales; family Adoxaceae; genus Sambucus; species Sambucus nigra. Next base: position 669,673,022 of record OX422207.1, on the reverse strand, counting down.
ACCTTTTTCAATCCTTAAATGGTGTACCTGGAGACAACTTCACTATATCTCATTCAACACCAATCCCCATGCTCAATCTTTTACACCATGTGGAACATTTTACTCCCCTTTTTTTGAGATATACCAAACTCATTGCCCTTGTGTTTGCTCCCAAACTGAGCATTCTTTGGGCACTTTTTCATCTGGTTGTAATCAATATCTTATTTATGCGTAACCCACCCTAGGCATTTGACTAAGTGAGACTCTGCTGCACGTTATCAAAATTGCGGAGTCCTCCCTTATCTAGGGATATCTTTTTACATGTGCCTCTACCGACTTTCAACTCCCTATAGTTGTGATAGTTCTCCTTGATATACATATAATCAAACTATCTCCTTTCTCAAACGAATTTTAGTTCATCATACCTTTTCACATGTGTTCCTCACTTCCCCACAGGAATACATTAACACGTTTATTTTCACATTCCTTTATCCTAGACGATTCTAAAAATCAAACTAACCAGGATGCCCATACATCCTATAGCCTATGCATCCCGTCATAATTATCACTAATGTCTCATACGTAACATATTCATTTCAAGCTCATCCCCACACTCTCGGCATGGCTATATCATATAGGTATTCTCGATTACCCCTAAAATCGCAATTTCATTCTTCTCGACATTATCCCACCCATTAACTTGTGGTGTAAAAGTTTTCACAGTGCTTCCTTTGCAGCACTACCCAGCTCCACTGGCCCTATTTCGTAATCGCTGTCAACTTAAAGTGTTTTCTCTATACGTTCAACAATTAACATATAAAAATATGCCATATCATCCAACAAAGTCTCTCCACTCAAGAAATTTATTAAGTTTTATGTGTGTAACATCCCATAATAAAGCTCAAAAGAGCTTTCCCCAATTCACTATTCCCTAGCATTGTCGATCATCGATTTTCGTAGGTCAAAAGCGTATAACCATGATACCAAAAACCCTGTCCCTACTCATAAGTCTAATCATCGACTCCCACGTCTCTAAAGGAGTCATATAATACTGTGCTCGCACTAACACTAAGTCCTCAGCACTAAGTTAATAACGAGCTAAATCTATTCACTCAATAGTAGACCCGACATACCCTGAATAATATAAGTAAAACTACCTACACATTGGGATCCAATATTACTAGACAACTGTACTCTCTGAAGTCTACTTCATAAAAATATCATTGTGATCTCGACCCTCTTTCAAGTGAGACATCGTAAGAATATACATCCTACCCCGGAACAGCGAACACGATAGTCTTGCTGTAACCTCCCACGCTGACCAGTCCCTACCCAGGATAAAATCATCCATCGCATATCACCTCTAAAAATGAGCTATCCTTTTAAAATATATCCTCTCATTGTCCCCATAAGCTCCCCTGCATATGGAACTAAAGAGATCCCCAATACTTAATGGTAAATATATACAACTATAGTTATACTAAACTCGTTTCACACACGAATCTAGTGCTAACGAACTACTGTGACTCGCTTGTGTCACACAAAACAGACCCCATTCACTATGGGATAAAGCTCATACTTTCAATTGTCAATAGCACTGTAGGTTCAAATGGTTTCCGGGCATAACACTCTCATCCCAACTGAACTAAAAACTTCATATAATTGTTTCCCCTACTGGGCATCCTATTCTTGTACCCTAACTTATTACGGCTGCTATCCACGCATGTGTTCCTACTCTTTACCCATAAGACACATCTTTGTGTTATTCACCTTTCTCTAGACCCACTATCCATGTATACATTATCCTTCTCATGGGCCTGGTAGTCTTTACCCTTATTGCTACCCCCGTTGTTCCTTTGGCTCCACTGGCCCTATGAGACTCGTTGATAGCCTTGATGACCCTGACTAAATCCACCGTCACCTAGTAGGAATTCTATTATCAATCATTAAAATAGGTCCTCTACTGGGTATCCACTCCTGTGGTGCCTCATTAGCACTGTTAAATTCAGTCTTGCCCTTCGGTTAGATTCTCCAACTCTCTTAACTCCCTTCTCACTGAAGTGTTGATATCAAATTGTAAACATACAACAGTGATGACAACAGTACTAGTCGTTCTAGATAGATTTCCCCATCCATGCTTGTATATTCTACCCATAAGTCCATTATTAGTCTCAAGGACCTTTTCGATTCTCCATATCCACCTCATCGGGTACAAAGTTAGCGAAATACATTAACTTTCCTTTATGACTAACCACTGTACGACCCTTCTGAAATAAGTATTGAAATCTCCTTTGCCTCTCTGCTTAAACAACTGATGAGAGTATTTGCAATCAAATCGCACCCTAAATTCCTCGTTATTCATGGTATCTCTCCATGGTTGTGGTGATTGACTCCTATCACTACAATGCCTCTCATATGAGTAAAATTTCGCCTGAAATTTATTCCTGGGTGTCACTGCACTACACCCTACACAATTGTCTTTGGATTATCTTCTTCCATTGACCAGTCACACTCCTTCTCTTCCCCGAATCCTTATAGATGGCTCTTCAGAAGAGTTTCTCCAACTCCCCCCTCTTTACCAACTACGCTGGGTGAGTTTGAATTTGCACCACCGCTTGCTATGATGATGCTTAGGGAAACTATTGTGCCCTAGTAATTATCCCAATGTCATATGCCTAAACAATAACCATGGTGACTTCTATCGCGATCACCATTCCCATAATATTCCATGGATTCTGCTGAGCCTCTCCCCCTACAGTCCTTCTAACGTCCCTCGTTGGTCGTCCAAAGTTATCTGGTGTATCAAGCCCAATAGAACTCATATATGAATCGCATTAACCATACTCAATAGCAGGAGAATGTAAGTTGCATACGTGAAGGAATATAACAATCCTATAACAAGGCTTTATATGAAAGAACGTTACGTTAAAAAGAATAAGCCACACAGATCCTAAGGACTCTCGAACCTAATGCTCTGACACCATTTGTGACACCCCTCCTACTAAAATACCGGGTGGCCAGCCCGTGATCAAAATTAAACTTTGGTCTCATATGGCTCATTCTTAGCATCACTGTCGAAAACATTTTAAAGTTACTAACCACCTGGTAATTTAAATAGACTTGTGCCAAATTTTATCTTTCATTAATTAACATCATGCGAAAAATAAAGAATAATTTAAACCATCAACCAAGGTTCTAAAAAACGCGAGGCATGATCGAGGCGTCGAGGCCAAGCCTTCAGCCTGAGAAGCCATGGCGGGCTTTAGGCGTTAAAAGGTGTGAAAAGACGTTTAGGCCTTTGTTAATATATTTTAACATTTGTAACTATAACAAGGATATTAAAAATACAAAAATGGTACATACATTAAAATATGTATGAATATATGCAAACTAAAATACTATTTTTTTAAATACAATGAAAAAACAAAACAAAAAAATGCGCATTTTGTTGGACGAGAGGCAGAGAGGCAGAGAGGTTCGGGTAACCATTTATCTTTTAATTGTTTTGAATGAGATATTGGTCCGATTTTTTAAAAAAGTCTTTAAAAGGCGATATCGTTTCACCAAAGCGTTTTTGTTTAAAAAAAGTGCGCTTTAAGACTTTTACCAAAAATAAGGCGTAAAAGGCTTAAGGTGGGGCGTTTCTCCCAAGCCTAAAACCTAGGCGTGCCTAGGTGGAGCCTAGGCGTGCCTTTTATAACACTATCATCTACACAAACTGATAACTAAATCCAGCACAAATAAATAATATGAATAAACAATAACTTAAACAATAACCTGGATACACAAGGTCAAGTAAATATCTGAATACTAAATATGAGGGTGACATGCCTAAATGAGTACTAAAATAAAGATCCTACACTAGGAATAAATGAACGAAGCGTCTACAGAAAAGTCCAGCAACTTTCACATGATCTGCAGCTGCGCATCCCTGGATATAATCCTCAAACTAGGCATCCTTGTGGATGGACACCTAAAAGGTTTTGAAAAAGATTTTGACACGGGTTAGAACCCAAGTAAAACATTTTGAAAATATTTATCAATCAGTTAAATTACAATAAATAAATAAGCATGCACACTCTTCATATTTAAGCTAGTGTCACACTCCCTTGAGGTAGAGGTCACCCCTTATCTAATGTGCACAACTAGCGCCTTCCTACTGACCATCCTAGTTAAGCTACCCTACCTAACTAGACGCATCACACATCTTTCTACCGCACTACTCTAACCTGAGTATTCTTACTTTGATTATTAAGTTATTTTCTCATTCACTTATTAACAGGTTCAACTATTTTAAATCATACAACATTCACTCTAGTTATATAGGAATCCCCTTTTTAAATCATATAACTTTCACACTAGTTTTATAGGAAATTACCTATTTAAGTCATATAAATTTCACACTAGTTATATAAGAAATACATTCACACTTATGTATTAATCCCGTATATAATTATTTACTAATATTATATACGTACTAGTATACTACAACATTCACACACATGTCGCCTATAATAACCACCAATTCTTGAGTACTAACTCACCGAATGCTTTCTTTAAAATGCTATCATGTCCTGGGCATGATCACTATAACTCGACCACCTTAAGTCGGATTAGCTCACAACGAACTTGGGCAAAAATATCGCAAACGCAATGGAGGCAGTCATATTCCCCGCGAAAGTGAAATCGAATCATACCCATAACGTCTCACCTTCGAAATAAATCACGTAATAAAAATAGGCGATATGACCTGGGGACTATACTCTCCCTGCTCCTCAAGCCAGAGGATTCACCCACATTGAGCAACCTCCTATGATAGCACTAGAGGGGTATGCTTTTCACATAAATATATATATATACTATCACACTAACCGTATATATATAATAAAAGTTCGGCTAACCCGTGCCTAACACCCATAGCACTGGCCCCAAATACCCGAGTCTCTATCCTGACTCGTAATATAATTAATCAACCATTTATTAATTTATTAGCGTAGTGTCACTCAACTACAATACCATGACTCATTCACTCGACCCGTAATTTAACCCTTAGAATTTATTTCACCCAATTACTTAGTTATGTGATACACCTTATCTCACCCTCCTAATCCTAATTACATCCATCTATAATTGCTAGGAGATAGGCCTCGTATTCATTTTTCATTAAATAAATAAGTTTAAAACAATTTCAAAAGAAAATTTAACAAATATAATTAAATAGGTAAAATTGCCAAAATTCTCGGATCATCAATCGATGAAATCCATCGATCGATCGATCGAGTAGGTGACAACCCTTTTCTTCGACTGCAAATTCCAACATTTATAAACCTAAAGCTTCGACTCCTACCCAAACTTGAACCAAATAATATCATATGTTTATTTCACCCATAAACAAGTTCTAATCACCAATATATATCATCAATCACCACTGATTTTCATTAAAACTTCTAGGGTTAACGATTTGGTTTTTTTTCTCAAAATTCTTTCAATCTCATATTCAGTCCGATTCAAAAATAATAATTACACAATATCGGTTACTGGATTTCGTCTTTACATCAGATCCAAACATCATGTGATAACACCTCTTCATTAATTAAACATAAATATCGCAACTAAATGTTTAATTCCCCAAAACCCAATTTAACATGTGGCAACCCACCCAAAAACGGGTTTTGATTTACACCGACTATGATATGAATAGAAATACTGTAATTTAGATTGAAGGAAAATTAACTACTTTCCTGATTAGATTGATTCACGTTAGAAGATGACGAATCTGACACAACATGCCAAATTCCTTCTTGGATTTGGCCCCCAAAAGCTTATCACTTTCTTCCTCTTCCGTCCTCTCCAATACTAGAGTTTTTCATAATGACGAGTTGTTGTACTGATTCCTTAAATTAGGTTAATTAGCTCTAATCCTGAAATTAGGCTTATGGGCGAAGCACAAATAACTCGAACACCCCTCGTGTGGGCCCGATTATGCCTAAAAATGCCTCGAGATCTAATTACAACTCCTGGCTACTCTATTCTGACTATCTCGACCCATCCGTAATCAACCGTGACCTCGAAATCTCCATCTGAGTCACTCTACAAAAATTTCCTATCTCGACCCTCTATAGTCTATACTGAGTCCCAATTGAGAAAAAATATCGCCCCGTCACCATCATTTGCTAGGATGTAAATTAATAATTTACTATTTAATTAGTAATTATATTCTACAAACATTAACCGTTATCTCTCCCGATTAATATTTTAATTAACACATAATAATTAGTTCTAGTAAATTACAACACACTTGTAATTTAAAATTACCCTAATTAATTAATTAATAAATACTCAATATACGGGGTGTTACATGACATTTTTAATTGGGCTATCCCAATAAGGATTTTCTCAAAATCTTTCCATATTTTATCTATTAAATAACATAATATGTTGATATTATTTTGAGGTCTATGTAATTCTTGGATTCTTGCTTGAAAGAGTCCCAAGGTTAGGAACTGCAATTTTCTATCAGCTACTCTTAATCTTAGCTATTCTGAGTTAAACACTTGAAGCTCAGTCAATGACATGTCTAACACGTGATTTCTACAATGATAAGTCATGTTATAATTAGGAGTCTTCGGAGTGTCTCCTTCTTTAAACAAGTCTATTATCTAATTGCTGGAAGTTGTCCAATATGTATGGAATCTTCTTCAATTTTCCAATCAACTTCACCCCATTCTTTCCAATGAAGAGGGTTGGTGAAATTGTGTTCTTTCAACCATGTTATAATATTGGAGGATGAGTCTTTAAGTCTTTGGATCATAAAATTATTATGTCCTATATTTGGGATAGGGCTAGCTATCTTACTAATCTTATCTAATCCATCATTTATGATTGTTCTAGTTATGATCTTTCTTTCCTTAGTTTCTATATAAGGAGATTCTCTAAATTTACATGAGATTACCTGTTTTTGTTCAATTCTTTCTAAAGAGTCTGAATAATCCTTTTGTCCTTTTATCTGACGAAGGATTTCTTCTTTAAAGAGCTTATTTTTTGTTCTCGCATTTTTATCAATATCTTTATTATGCTTAGCAAGAGAGTTAATAATCTTTTTAATACAACCTTTTAATTCATTATCTTTTTTTACTTCACAAACTCCTGTGTCATTCTAGCTTTTGTAGATTCTACAGATTTTTCTATTTTATCTAAATGTGTTAGAATAAAGAGGGGGTCTAATTTTTCTTGGGATGGTTTATCGTATATAAACCTAATTCCCTTCATAATTTCTTCATATTTTCTTCTGCGTGGGCTATATTATGTCTAAATTCATTAACAATACTATCCATTCTGGATAAGTTATGGCTTTCCATATTATTAAGATAATTGGCTAAATTCTGTTAAAATTTAACAAAGTCTGTATGGAAGGTGGTTAACCCTTCTGTCTTAGCCTTTACATATAATTGTAAGTCTTTCACAAAGCTACTATTATAGTCTTGGGTGACTGCTATTGAAGTTGAGATTAAATTCAATCTCTTAAGTATGAGTTTAGATACTTTAACAGCATTAGCAATATCATTTTCATTTATCTGGTAATAAAATATTTCATCGCTTATATTTTCTAGAATTCTATGGTAAAAATCTTCTAGAGTCTGAATAGAGAGGTTTCCAGGTACCTCATTCCTGTCTGATCTAACTATTTTCATTAGGAAGATAATTGCCTAATCTTAGAATAAGTTTATCTTGTTCTTTGACAAGTTTAACTAACTCACTTTCTTGATTCTTTGTCAGAGTTTTAATTTCTAAAATTTCCTCGTTAAGGACTTCAATGTGAATAGTCATGGTATTTATATCTTGTAATACTTGTACAAGGTCTACAGAGATTTGGCTGTCTATTTTTTGTATTCCTTTTGAGATATTTTTGCTCTCTATATTTAGAGATTTCAAGTCTGTAATAATTATTTAAAAATTTGGAGGATACACTTATTTTGGTCTAGTATGTTGTTGATAGAAATAGCAGTAACTTGCCTACTATATGCTTGTTTGGATGGGATGTGTTTAATGTGTGAACAACCATCTATGTGAGAGGTTAAGAAACCTTATGGGTCTAAATCAATTACCAAGATGGGTTTGTAGTATGGATGGGTTCCAAAAATATCTTTGTAAATGCGTGGGATAAATCCCAAGGGGATTAAAGTCTTTTGCTAATGTAGGTCTGAAAGGAGCGCCTTGGCCCTGATACCAGATTTAGGTTTGGGTCAGAATTCAGCGGATTTCTATACTTTTTTAATTTTTCGTGGTCTAAAATATAAATCCATGACATATTTATTCTTAAAATAGAATTTCACTAGTGGAAATTAGCTTTTTTCTTATTACGATTCTCATTTAAGAACCTCATACGAGCCTTGCTATATGAGGAATAAGACTCACTTTTTCTTTGAGTATATTAAACTTTTGAACATTTAGGGTGTGTTTGATTCTAAAGTAGGAATTTTTATTTTTATTTTTATGATAAATTGATAAAATGAATGGAAAAGGATGTGATTTTTTGGTCTTTTTTTTTTCTATTTTCCATGACAATCGATTCTTTGGTGGGTGGATATGAAATATTTTGCACTAAAAATGACGTTTAGCATGAAGCACATGTTATGCCCATGAATGTTGTTCTTATATAATTTATTTTCAATTTAAGGTACTACGAAGACAATACATAGGCAAAACAATTATTTTTCATGGAACATATTTTCGTGTCAATCAAACACACTGTTATAGAGTTAAATTTCTCAAACAATAGAACTGATTTCAAATTCCAAATAAACAAGTTTAATATTAAATTACAAAAAGATGAAGCACATGAAGTTTAAGCACCTCGCAAAATAATCTATATAGAACCAAGTTGTTTACAAAAGTATGAGAGACACAAGTTTGAGACAGTTATCCATCCATATGTTCAAAATTATTATTATGTTAGGGGGATGGTAAATTAATCCTTATATATTATAACTTACTTTAGCATAGTAAATCATTACCCGCATCAGCAAATGTTTAAAGAAAAATATGCATGTGATAAAAACATTGTTTTAAGAAGATATATATTTCCTAGTGATTTGTGAATAGGTACTAAAACATTGAAAGTGCTCTAGTGCCCTAGGTTTTATACGGATTATAAACAAACCCCAATTTTTTATTTTTAAAATTAGTTAAACCAGTTTAAACTTTTCACTAATTAAACTTATGTTGTGAAAATCAATCACTCAAATAATACGGTGATGTACGAGAAAAACCCACAACAAAAAAAATCTCGAACGCCCCATATACACAAGTCCACTACGATATAGGTATATGTACAAGAACAACTCAGACTTACTCAAAGACTTAAATCCTTCAAGCCTTGGCGTGCTTCCTTATTCCTTGTTACCTTCTTCGCAACCACTGGTGGATGCCTTCCAATAGGTAACATAATGCAGGCGCTTTTCCAAATCTGAATATCCTACCGATCAACTTGCCTCTTGACTAATACAACCATCACACTACACAAACACAGTCTCCACTGTTCGAAAATCTCTTCGATATGTAGAGAAAACAAACATGGTGCAACACAAAATAGATATCAAACACACATAAAATGTTAAAATATGGATATCAAAATTTAGGTGTAAACTGGGGTTTAGGAGGCACAAAATATGTTCCTCAAATAATTTTTGCAAAGACTCTCATTAAAAACTGATGTCAGCCCTCCTATTTATAGAAAACACAAAAAACTTGGCGACATAAAAATTGAGAAAACTCGTTCGAACGAAATTAACATTATTATTTGAACGAAAAATATCTCATTCGAACGAAACTGATAACTTGTTTAAACATAGATATAAAGATATTTGAATGAAACTTATCTACTTAAACAGAAACATCTTATTTGAACCTCGTCTGATACTCGGTTGAATCAAAAACCACTTTTATTTGAAATAATTTGGAATTCGTTTGAACAAATTATATAAACTCGTTTGAACAAAGTGACGAACTCGTTCGAAAGACTTTAAGAATAAAATATTTTTCTTTACAAAAAATGCCTCAGCTTAAAAACTACACCCAAATAATGTATAAAAGGATCAAACATAAACATGTATTCATACCTCATTGAGATCCCTCGAATGTTGAAGATGAAATTTGACACAAAACACAATGTGTACTCAATGTTTCTTTAACATAGCCACTACGGTCTTTAATCGTACATCATAGGCTTGAAGTACAAACAACTCAAATCCTAATCTAATACTCAAACAAGTTTTGTCCAAACAAAATTAAGCCAATAAGCATACAAATTGACTCCATTGGAAATTTATCCTTACAAATCTCCCCCTTTGGCTATTTTGGGACAAAACTCAAAAACAAAAAACTTACTAGACCATTAAGCTCACTAAGACTTAATTACAACCCCAATAGGATAAAATTACAAACGCTTGACTGGCACAAACTTGAGTAGCTTCACTCTTGTGAAACTTTTTTGCATCATTTCTAAACATGCACGCCTAACAAACCTTTCAAATGCAAAGAGAATATAGCGATATATAAATCGCATAAGAAAATAAAACTCTCCCTTTGTTAAACATCTCCCCCTTAGAGTATGATCCTCCTTAGGTTTGATCTCTCCCATTTTTTATTCGGGAATAGACAAAGGTAAAGTGCATAATATAAACAACTTCTCCCCCCAAATGTAACACATGTGAACATAAAGAAAAACAAGGAATATCATGCAATGGTGTAAATTGAAACGCAACGAAAAATAACTCGGCAAAACATGCACAATTAGTCCAAATTATACCAATGTAAACAGTGAAACAATTGATACCAATATGATGAAATATGATGCCAATGTGATATAATCAGAAGCATAGGTCAAACATGGATTGAATTTAATGCAAAGACTCAAAACAAACATACCATACACACACACACACACACACACACACACACACACACACACACACACACACACATATATATATATATATATATATATATATATGTGTGTGTGTGTGTGTGTGTGTGTGTGTGTGTGTGTGTGTGTGGGTGTGTGTGGGTGTACATATACGAAAAGATACCACTAATGCACAATCATATATAGCTATAAAATATTACAAAAAGACACAAAACACATAAGATTTCCCCACTCGTATGGCATAGACGTGTCTAAACCAAATGTGGTATGGACTGAAGGGGTATGAACTATAAAATAAAAGAAATATGTCCCAACCACTCAAGATATGTCCAAGGAATCTATTTGATCTCACTAATTTATCAAGCTTCGATTTAGCCTCAAGGAAAAATAACGAACTCATAAATGGACAAATATACACAATGCACACTATCCTCGAAATCATGATGACTCTCAAATCAATAGTGTCAAACATTTAAGATTAACTAGGACTCATTGTGAAAATTCATTGATCTTTAACTTTTAGCACCCTCAAAAATATAAATATTCAACTTTTATCTCTCTTTTTGAAGATACCAATTTTGAAGCATCAATTTCTAAACATGGCCTTTGCAATATTTTCTTCTCTTTTGTCTTCCTTTTCTTTTAGGCTCTTGTCAATGGTGTCCTTTGATGCAAAATAGATTTCTCCCTTTGTAGCTCTTTTTAATTGATTAACAATATTTTTCAACCAAAAACAAACTCGCGAGCAATGGTTCTCACATGCACAAATCTCCCAGTTAAATAGATATGTATATGACAAGATTTATAGTAAACCACCTAACTTTTCTCTTGTAACATAAGTAGTTATAATCCAAAACATCTCGTGTAAATGTGTGCGGAGGCATATATAAAGAGAATGCATTAAGAAAATTAAGTTCAAATAACTCCATGCAATCACAATTAAGAACAATCAATAGCATTGTAGACCATAATCAAATGTCCTAGCCACATAAAAACATGGAAAGAAAGATATTCAAACACACTGATATGCCATACACAATGTGTAAAGCCAAAACACACAAGCAAACCAAAAATCCTTTTGAGTCTTTTTAAACATTTTGTAACGACTCAAAAGACGAACAAAATCTTTTTATATTTTTCTCAATTAGACCTAATAAATGGAAAATAAAAATAATAAATACATAAACATCATACAACTAGCAACAACATATAACAAGAAGCACAAAAGCTAGTGTATAAAAGATATGCAAATACAATCAACCATATAGAATGAGAAGAATCATATACAAGCATACAAGAGTCAGCAAGCCTAACATTAAGGACCTTCAAAGTCTATTTATTAACCCACATATGTGTAACGTGATGATTTTGGATTTTAGGAACCTTGGTGTCACTAGACTTAGACTTCATAGGACCTTTTCTAAGATCATAACAAAAAAGACCTAAGGTGACCTTTTCTACCATACTGCGTGTAAGTGTAAATACAAATAATGTTACATATGAGTTGACATTTTCTAACTTCCTTGGATATGGTCGACCCTTTTAAAATGTTGGTATTGGCTTTAGTAGTGAAAGTATTTGGATCATTGAAGCGAATTCTATCCTTGCATTTTTTATTTGTACGATGTCTAAACAACTTCTCTGACCTAAAATAATTTTTTACATGCTCTAGACTAATACATAAATTTTGGCATATCGAAATAACATGCAATACCTCGTACTCTTATATTAATTAATTGTTAAATTGATTATTTACTTGTGATGAGTTGGTATCTGTAGGTGACATGCGGTATGCCACTTATCATATTTATCGTATGTTGTTATGTGATTCATATATGTGTTTGTAAGTGTGTTACGTGATTTAACACTCTTTGAAAATTCACATAATACATGATAAGTCATTTATTAAATATTTTAAGTGACCAGTATTATGGGCGACTATGGAATAGCCATAACTAGGTGTCAGGGGTTTCTTAGTTTGGATTATTCCCACAGTGTCGGGTTCCACCAATTGTGAAGTAGTTTCTTACAATGTCGAGTCACGCGTAACAGATTAATAATTAAATGTTAACTTAATTGACTCGTATCTGCTACTTTATTGATTTATTGAAATAATTAATTTATTTGAATTAACTGTATTTTTTGTTGACTAATTGGGACGCATAGAAAGTCCGTTATCGACTTATAATAGTGGAATTTAAATATATTGATTGGTATATGGCTTGGATAGAGTTTCAGGCCATTTAGAGTATTATTTATAATTATTTATATTGACTTATAATAGTGGAATTTTATATCATATGTGTGTGTCTATATATGTTTATTATTATTTAAATAGAACATAATACACAAAAATGAATTTATAATTATTTAATAAATAAATTTAATATTTTTTTAAACTCGAACAAGTGGGGATATTAAATGTTGATGGGTTAGTTTTGATGATTGTGAGACAATTAGAGTAGCCGTTTTTACTTTAAAAAGTTGGGTTTTAAACCCTATAGGCTAGTATGTGGGTTGGGCTAGACTTTTGACTATTTGGATATGATTTTGGGGTTAATGGGTCAAGGCCCATACGGGACCTAAGCCTAGTTTCACGATTAGAAATATTAAATGAAGATTATGGTTTAGTTAAATTATTTTCACACATTAGAAGAGAACCCTAGAGTTAGAGAGAGGAAGCTAGTCGGAGAATATGAGGATTGTGAGCTTTTCAATTGGGATTTCTGCCTAGTTTAATCTAAAGGCAAGTTTATTTAATATAATTATATAATTTGTTTTTATCTTATAATATGATTAGGTTTTAGATTCTAAACCTAAATTGTTAAATCTAAAATTGGGAATTGATTAATTAATTTAGGATTATAAGTCATATTATTGAATTAAGATGAAATTGTAAGAACTCTTCATGAAATTGGATTATAATATAATTCAATTTTTTATAAGATCCTTTTATTTTGTGAATTAAAAAAAACTCACTGATTATTGGAAGAATTGATAGAAGATTTGAACATAATTGATCAAAGATGGAAAACTAGGGTTCTTTAGATAAAAACCCAATTTAACACTTTAAATCATGATAGGATTGGTTAAAACATGTTAATATTGGTGATTCTTGTTAGTATATCACTTATATACGAAGGAAAGGGATTTTTATTGATGTTTATATGTTTATAAGATGATTTGGGAGGATTTTTGGAACCCATTAGGGGGCTAGTTCGGAGATGATGATTGCAGGGGCGAATTGATTCTTTCCTTGGGCGCATCGATTCGGTCCCTGACACATGGAAAATTAAAACACCCATAACTTTTTCGTTAGGAGTTAGATTGACAGACAATCAAGAGACACATATCGATAATTTGATGCTCTAGATGTTGGACTTCGAATACCATCCAAATAATGGAGTATGCAATGAATTAATATCCCTTGAAGATGAGAAATATTTTGAAACTATCCCAAAACACATCAAACCTAGGAAATTTTGAGTGTGGGTGTTTGGGATGGATTTTGAGTGAGGATAGCGTAGGATGGACCTTTCTTAAGGTGGTTTAACTAAGTATAGTGAGATTTATGGTCCAATTAAAGATCTTAATTAATAAATGTTAATCAAGTTATAACTTTTGGATTAAGAGTTGAAATATTATATGAGTATAATTAATTAATTTATGTGTAAAACATCGAATATGCATGCTTGGGAATTTTGTACTAGTTGGTATCTATTTATGAATCGTGCGGTGACAATTACGATAGTATAATGATTGGTAGTATTGAGTTGTACCCTAGGCCGATCGAAGATGCCACTTTGATATCTTGATAGAGTGAGGCAGGATTACCTTGGGTCGTGTGATGATGCCCCTTCAGTACTCTGGTAAATAGACATGATTTGGGTCGATGAAGCCACTTCAGTATCTCGAAAGAGCAAGACTGGATTATCTCGGGCCGTGCAACGCCGCCATTTCAGTACTCCGACAGATATACATGAGATGTATCCTGGGACGGTCGACGACGCCACTTCGGTATCCCAAGAGAACGAGAAGGTATTACCCTAAGTCGTGCGACAGTGACACTTTGGTACCCCGATAGATAGACATGAGTTGTACCCTGGGCTAGCGACGATGCCACATCGGTATCCTGAGAGAGCAAGGAGGGCTAACCCTGTGCCATGCGACAGTGACACTTCAGTATTCCGGTAGTTAATGATATAATAATTTGTATGAATGGTGTCTATGTGCATCTGCACATAGAGATGTGTTTTTTGTTTAAATTAATATACTTGAGATGAATAAAACAATTACCTATGAATACAATCGAAACGAATAATATGTAATCATGGGGTACAATTGGGTTTAGGATTAAATGCGTGTGATATCTAGGATTGTCGGGGTGGGATAATTTAAAAGACACTAAAGAACGAGATGAAAGTGCATAATTATATTGTATCCTAACTCAATTATATGGTTATATTAAATAGGCTTGTTGGGAACGTTATCATATTAATATTTTTCAGGATAAAGACCACCAGTGCTACCTCACCCCTGACCCAATCGTGATCTTCTTCTTCTTAATGGATAATCTTTTACTATGTAGGTGTCGAGCCAGCATCCTCACTCTTTTATTCCATTTACTATTTTATCGAGTCGTTACTATTATTACTATTATTATTATTATTATTATTATTATTATTATTATTATTATTATTATTATTATTATTATTATTATTTGCTTTGATTTGGATTTATTTGAGATAGTGTAATATGTGATGATTATATTACTATTACTGGTTTGGTATCAGAGATTGTGTGATTCACTACTTTTATGACGAGTTATTTATGTATGCATTAAGTTTTAGTTATAGTCATGCTTAGAATGTTACTAAATTTGTTTTGGACTCCTATTTTATTTACTTTAAGCCTAATCAATCTAGCTTAAATTTTATGAGGTGTCACAGTTGGTATCAGAGCATTCTAGGTTTTAGTGTCCTATAGATCATGAGTGCGTCCATCGTCTTTCGCATAACATTCTTTCATTACTGTAAAGCCTTATCATTAATGACTTGTATTCTCTACAATAATGACCGCTTAGGAGATTTTGCGCCATTGTTCCAGATGACCAACCCGGAGTGATCGAAGTGTATCAGGAGGGTTCCTTGTTTAGATTTCATTTGTTACATATACCACACATGAAGTCTCTTTTGAAAGGTATTTAAGGACCATTGGATGCGAGGCCTATAGTAAATGTTAAACGTATGGTTTGAGGGGAAGTACTTTCCACTCACCACCTGAACAACTTGAGGAGTAAATTTTCGGGACCTTGTCAGGGCGAGTGCATGGTAGCCAATATAAGGGGGAGTTCAAATATTTATCTCTTTTAACTTTGGGGTATAAAATACAAAGGGAAGATAGAATTTCACATATTCTGCAATATTTTGTGAAGACTTATTGTGTTATCAAACTCTTACTTAAAGGAATCGGTTGGCGTTATTAGATGACCTTCCTTCACCACTTGTGTCTGGGTGATGGAAGTTAGTCAAATGCATCACTAGAATTATTATCAATAGTAAAAGGAAATATTTCCTAAGATTGGGAAGATTAGGACTGATTTAGGTCCAAAATATGAGTGAGGGTGTCGTATTAATCCCGAACAAGGTGAGGCCTCACATGTGAAAAGAATTGTATCAATGATAAATTATAATAGGTTCAAGGATCATACAATTAGAGTTATTATGACTATTAGAGCCAAGGGCGGTATGACGAGTGGGGTCATGACCAGTAAGAATAGGAATGAGTAAACTAAATTTAGTAGAATCAACCATATAAACATGTTCACCATTTCAATAGTTCTTTCAAGAATTTTTTTACACTTGTGGAAAGTGAGGCCACTTATCTAGTAACTTGTTATAGGGGTAACTTGTTATAGAAGTAACACCGGGGGAGGGATACATTTATATTTGCAACTCACACACATGAGTCTTATTTTGACACCGAGTAGTTGTCGTTCTTTACTAGTAGCGTGTTTATTATGATTACGAGATATATTAATATTATCATCGAGCTTTATTTTTATGTGGATACCTATATGACCAAGGGGGATTCTTTACGTTGTGATTGTAGAGACGTGGAAGTTTTTGGTCGATTTAGTATTTATTCACTTTGTTGATATAGACATGTGGTCTTATGATTCATACTATTTAGCTTTGAGTAATATCTACGTGTATTACACTTATATCAACTACGGGAAGTAGATTTTTACGAGTGCTATTTTAGGCAAGGAATGTTTCTTATAGTTATGCCTAGGCTTGAGGTAGGGTCTAACACACACTTACATTGCATAGATGTGGTTTCGTCTAAGGACGTAATCGTATTGTTAAACTTGATACCGATTGTCCCGGAGTGTATGGACGTATTTGATGAAGTACCAAGATTACCACCATCCAGAGAGGTAGGCTTTTGCATAGATTTAATACCGGGCACTAGGCCCACCGCGATAGCACCATACTGAATGGTTATGTTAGAGATAAAGGATTTGTATGATCAGATCCAACAGTTATTAAGCTGGGGGTTCATATGAAAAAGTATGTCTTCTGGAGCTCCAATCTTATTTGTAAATAAGAAAGATTTTTCACTTTAATTGTGTATAGATTATCAGTAGTTGAATAAGGTCACGATATGGAACAAGTATTCGTTACAACGTATCGGTTATTTATTTGACTAGTTAAGGGGCACGTAATTCCTTTCCAATATTAATTTATGCTCATGGTATCAATAATCACATATTCGGGAGGAGGATATTCTGAAGACATTTTTTCTGACATGATATGGGTCATATGAGTTATGAGTCAAGCCGTTTGGGCTGACCAAGATGCTAGTAATGTTCAAAGACATGATGAATCAGGTATTTCAACCATTTTTGGATAACTTTGTCATTGTGTTCATCGACCATATTTTGATTTACTCACGGTCAAAAGAGTATAATGCAGAGCGTTTGAGGTTATTTTTGTCGACACTTTAGGAACATAAGTTGTATGCAAAGATATATAAGTATGGGTTTTAGCTTCAAGACGTATAGTTATTAGGCAATGTCGTATTTGAGGCTGGATTCCTAGTGGATCCTAGTAAGGTATCTATAATTATGGAATGAAGACAACCCACAACACCTACAAAAGTTAGGTGCTTTTGGGGTTTAGTAAGGTAGTACAAGAGGTTTATTCAGGGTTTTTAGAATAGGGTGAGTCCACTGACTCACCTCACCCGAAAGGGAGTACTGATCATTTGGAGTGCATATTTAACAAAGAGCATTTGAGGAGCTCAAGGAGAAGCTCACCGTCGTGTCCGTCTTGGCATTACCAAAGGGTGGAGCGGAATACTTGGAATAAATGCATCATTGTAGGGACTAAGAGACATATAGATGTTGGATGAGATACCTATAACTTATGATTTTCGAAAGCTTATTCCTCATGAGGGAAATTACCCCATTCATGATCTGGAGTTGGAGTGGGAAGAAAATATTGGTATAGTTTGTATCAAGAAGGGGCTCTCGCTAATAAAAAAAGGTAGAAATCGAAGACATATTTAAAGAATTATAGTGTTTGAAATCCCAGCGTAGCAGTGGAAGGGTAGACCCATTTATTTTCTATAGGGATCAGTGGTTTCAATGAGGAGATGTAATTAGTTGGGGGTCATTTAAGTTAAATTGACCAAGTTAAGTAATAACTAAGAGTTAATAAGTTGTTGTATAGGAATGTATTCGAGACACCTTGAAAGATGTGTTGTTCATAATTGAGTGTATGAAGATTGGCGTGGTAGGAAACAATAGCTTTTATGATGAACGAAAGCATGATTTGGGGGCCCAGAGGTTAGTCAGGTGCTTTTGATGACCTCCTCGAGGATCGAAATTTTGACATTCAGATTCCAAAAGGAAGTTGTAATTCCGATGTAGAGGTCCTTTTCATACTCATGGATAGGGCAGGGCCGATATCATTCACTACAACAAATCCTGTGAATGGTCACGCCCAGTGGGTAACGGCCCAAGTCCGCGACCATATGGTCGCGGACTTAGGCCATGAACCACTCAATATTTGGCACGACCAGATGGTCGTGGACTTGGGACTCCCGGTTTGAGAATACGACGGTAATTTGCATATTTCTAGACTTAAGAAAAACATGGCGTTAGAGGGTGAAAACTCGAAACAACCCCCGAACGGCCCCGTGGGTGGCACCAACACCTCCCACGGGACCAATGTAACTCGTAGGAACTGACCGCGCAGCCGCGGGTCTCCCGGTTTGAGAATATGACGATAATTTGCATATTTCTATACTTAGGCTTAAAAACATGGCGTTAGAGGGTGAAACCCCAAAATAACCCCCGAAAGACCCCGTGGGTGGCACCAACACCTTCCATGGAACCAATGTAACTCGTAGGAACTGGCCATGCAGCCGTGGGGCTTCCGCTTTGAGAATACGATGATGATTTGCATATTTCTAGACTTAGGCATAAAAATATTTATATGTTAATAATTTTAACTCATATATGCAATTTTTCAGTTTGATTAAATTTTTTGTAAAACTACTTGGTTACTGATATTTTTTTTTTGTATCCTATCATTTGTAGGATTTTTGCACGCGGAACAAATTAAGGAGGCAATGGTTTACAACATGAAGATTGTTCATATGTTGTGGACATGCAGGATTTTGTTTTTTACGTGTTACAGTCGTGCGGGCTTTTATTGTTTAGTTTTATGTCCGTGCAGGCTTTTATAATTTGATTTTTGAATTTTATGGTCATGCGGGCTTTATAATAAGCTGGTTTTACATTTACAGGGTTTGGAATGTCAAGAAAATAAAGGAAACTCTGCCCAATTTTTTTTAGGCTGTGAATTATTAAGATGTGTAATATTTTTAGGTTTGTATATATATTTGTTTATTAACAATGTTCTCGATTCGCAATTTGTGATTTTTTTTATTGTTTTGCTAAAAAAAATATTTGTAATACCTCGTACGCGTCCAGCGTTACACGTAGAAACCGACGGTGCACTCACAGGACCCCGAATTTTAGGATTGGACAAAAAAAATACATTTTTTTTAAATTATAGTTAAATATGGTCATGGACTTTGTCCATGACCACTTTTATTTTTTTCGTCGTGCATAAAAATGGTCGCGGCCAAAGTCCGCGATCATTTTTTTCCTTTTTTTCTTCACGGTTGTGGATCACGGACTTAGGCCGCGACCATTTTTTTTATCACGGTTGTGGGTCGCAGACTTTGGCCGCGACCAATTTGTCACGGTTGTGGGTCATGGATGAGGGCCGCGACCATTTTTTTTTTAATTTTTTTGTCACGGTCGTGGGTCGTGGACTTTGGCCACGACCAATTTGTCACGATTGTGGGTCACGGATGAGGGCCATGACCCGTCACGACATGGGTCACGGCCCAAGTTCATGACCATCTGCCGTGACCCCTCTCGATCGTGACCATTTTTTGGTCACAGACTTGGGCCGCGACCCACGAAAATGGTCACGCCCAAAATGGTCACGGCATCAATGCATACACGATGATTATACGGGCACACAAGAGAGGAAGTTCTTACACGACAAGTTAATATTTCAATGGTTAGTCCTGTTTGGTTGAGTGTTAGCCGAATGCGATTTACGATGAGAGACCATAGTGTATATTAGGACACATGAAGATTAGTGTAATACCCCGCATTTTTATCGATATTTATTTTTGGGATTAATTAGATTAAATGTGAATTAATTGAGAATTAATCCGGATAAAATACTAGCGAGATGTGAGTTGGTATTTGATTATAATGTGTATATATGGCGATATATGAATATTGAGAATATTAAATTGTCGCGAGATAGAAATACAGCAATTTGGAAATTTTGTTGGGACGCGTGTGACAGTCGCGTCAGAAAATATTTAATTTAATTAAAAAGTGAATTTTATTTTTATTAACCGTATGGTCGTTTTGAGTGCGCCAATGTGTCCGGAAGGGTCGAAACAGTCAGAAAACACTAGCCGGGGGTTTAGTTTGGGTCCCGGGGCATTTTTAGTCCATACCGGCAACCCAAAAGGGTAGTTTGGTAATTTCGGAATTTTGGAAATTAAAACCCACGAAAATTAGAAGTAAAATCTGACTTATTCTTTATCCACTAAACCCACTAACAACACTAAATGACTTAATGGGCTACGGGAGTTATTGGAAGAAATTTTAAGAAGTTCCTAAGGCAACCTCTAAACCTCCATTGTCATCTTGTGTGAAGAGCTTGTAGAGAGAGAGAGAGAGAGAGAGAGAGAGAGGAGAATTCTGCAGAGAGAGAGAGGAATTCAACCATCTTCAACCAACAATAAATCTGGAACATAAGGCAAGTGATTTAGTTACAATTAATTCCATGAATGTTTTCTTCCATGTTTAGGAAATTATCGAATTTTGTCTTGAAAGATTGATATAGACCCATGAATTTGAGGATTAAAACTATGAAGTATGTTAGGAATTGCATGTAGACATATTCTGGACGAATTATGAATTCAAAATTTAACCCTTGATGATCTAAAAACGGATTTAAGAAGAGATTTATTAATGTTCTTGAAAGAAATAGAAAACTAGGGTTCTTGATGAAGTTTTGATCCAAATAAATCCCTTGGTTGATGAATTATTGGTTTTTGAACGTTAACAATGTTGCAGGATGGTTGTATGATGATATTATAACTTTAAATTAGAGTTTCATGCATTATAATGGAGTTTTGGGACGAGTTGAGGACTGCAAAACGAAGCAGTCCGTAGCCTACCTGGTGCGATCGATCGATCGACATTCATCAGTCGATCGATCGACCACCATCGATCGATCGAGGTTCAAGGTCGATCGATCGACCTTCCCAGAATGAGTAAAATTTCCCTAGTTAAATTTTAATGATGTTAACCCTTAGAAAATATTATTGGAGACTTTATGAATATCCTTAGACTTAAGGAAGACCTGTAGGTATGGTTATAAAGTTTGGACCTTAATTAGAATTCAATTTGAGGAATTATTCTAAAAGCTAATGAAACTCGATGAGTGATATAATATTAGGGTTAAAAGAGTAAATTTGAATAAATTGATGAAATGAGGTTTGGGGCAGAAGTAAGGACCTTAAGAATAATGATGTTATATGTGGGAATAATAGGGAACTTAATAACCCCTTTGAGATAGGTTTTAAGAACAAGAATCTATGACATGAGATGTGTCGACAGTCTACATTATATATTATCGGAAGACTTAAAATGTATAAAATTGGAATAATGGTATAAGGATGTAGAAAATACCTTTATTAATATTGAGATATCTAAGATGTGTGCATGCTTAGTATATGTATATGATTTTTATGTGTATGACATACCTACCATACTTGCTATCACGGGAGGTTTACGTTTGCTTAGGGCCATATAATCCTTGTGTGCCCGGATTTAGAGTGATACCTAGAGGACATAGTTCAAGGGAATGACTTAATTGTGAGTTATTAAGTCAGCTGACTATGGAGCATAGGTATGTACGTGACCCATGGATATGTTGAATTATGTTCGCCTCCACTTTTGTGTGTTGTGCTTATTCTAACAATTCCTGAGAGATTCAGAATTTGTAATCCTTATGTACGTGATGTGAACAATATACGGTTAAATGAAAAGGAATTGATATGTTTAATTATGAGAATAATTTATAGTAACTCCTTGAGGAGATAAATAAGGGGATAACCTCCAGTAAACGGCAATACTAATGATTGAGAATCCGAGTTTAAGTAAAGCTATCTATTTAAGTGATAACATTGGGAATTCATATTGTGAATCGAGTAGTTGGGTTAGAACTTATGACGGTTTAGTTATAGATAAATAACACATGAATGGGTACAGGAACGTTAGGAGTGCACAGTTAGACGAGAGGTGAGTATTTCATGTGAGAGCACGTCCTAACATGTATTTTGCATTCATTGTTTTAATTGTTATTAAAGCACTTGTTGTTTTTAAAATACTCTCCACTTTCGGGCTCTGACCCGTTTGCTTTCAAATCTATTTTTGTAAAAAAACCTTTTTAGGTGCCCAGCCACAAGGACACCATGCATAGGATCTTTATTCAGGTAACGAGATGTAGCTGTTGTGGAAGTTACAGGGCTTTGCTAGTAGACGCCTCTTTTCTAGTCTTGATTCCATATTCAGTTTCACCATTGTAGGGCATGTCGCCCATTTCTTTAGAGACAGTTTATATTTCAGTTATTCAGACTTTGGTTTGTATTTAATTCAGGATGCAGACTTGTTTTATTTATTTCCATATTGGGATTGTGGAGAGGAGTATTTCCTCCAGACTTATTATTATCCGTTGGTTATTCTATTGCTTCTTTATGGTGAATGGTTATGTTATTCTTTCGTAATTCTTTTATTGCATGTTAATCAGATTTAATTTAAAATTTGACAACTTACTTTTTAAATACTAGGTGGTTAGAAATCATTAAAATGTTTTCGACAGTGATGCTATTAACTGAACCAACTTGGCATTTTGTATTAATTTAATAAAGGAGTAGCTACCCGGTATTTAATTAGTCGGGGTGTCACAATTAGATTCTATTTAGAGTATGGGGACGCTATGGGTAAGATATTCTTAGACTTTTGAGTAAAAGTATAATGAATTCGAATTTCGAGGATAAATTTCTTACTTTAGGTAAAAGAATGTAATATACCGTAAATTCAATGCATTATTTAAAGTTATTTTAAAGAATGAAATGTTATTTGTCTTGTAGTGACTAGGAACGTCACTAAATCATTTTATATTGTATGTGCCCATAATTTTAATGCATAATTTTAATTTATTTTTATATATTGAAATGTTATTTATCTTGTAATGACTAGGGATGTCACCAAATTAGTTTATATTCTATATGAATGTGTGTGAACATTTATAATTATTTAAATTGAACATAATACACAGAAACTAATCAATAATTATTTAATAAATTATTTTTAAACTCGAACAAGTGGGAATATTAAAATGTTAATGGGTTAGTTCGGATGACCTATGAGACAATTATAGTTCCCGTTTTTATTTTAAAAAGTTAGAGTTTAAGCCCCATAGTCTAATATATGATTTGGGCTAGACTTTGGAGTATTTGGATATGATTTTAGGGTTAATGGGTCAAGGCCCATATAGGGCCTAACCCTAATTTCGTGATTATCAATATAAATTAAAGATTACGATTTTGTTAAATCATTTTTGAGACTTTAGATGAGAACCCTAGAGCTAAAGAGAGGACGCTAGTGGGAGAAGAGGAGAATTATGGACTTATCAATTAGGATTTCCACTTACTTCAATCTAAAGGCAAGTTTATTTGATATAAGTATAAAATTTGTTTTGTTTTATAATACGATTAAGTATTGGATTCTAAACCTAAATTTTTAAATATGAAATTGAGAACTAACTAATTAACTAATTAGGATTATTTGTCATATTATTGAATTAAAATGAAATTTAAGGAAATCTTCATAAAATTGGATTATAATATTACTCAATTTGTTACGAGATCCCTCGTTTCTATTAATTAAACAAAAACTCCTTAATTATTGGAAGATTTGGTCGAAGATTTGAACACATTTAATCAAAGATTGAAAACTAGGGTTCTTGAGATAAAACCCCAATTTAACACTTTAAATCATGATAGTATTGCTTGAAAGATGTTAATAGTGATGATTATTGTTGGTATATCACTTATACATTAAGGAAAGGGGTTTGCGTTGACGTTTAGAGGTTTTAAGGATGCTTTGGGATGATTTTATGAACTTATTAAGGGGTTTGTACGAAGATGATGATCCCAGGGAGCGAATCAATTCATTCCTTGAGCGCATCGATTCGGCCCCTGAATCATGGAAAATTGAAATGACCATAACTTTTTTGTTAGTATTCAGATGACGCACAATCGAAAGCTATGAAAAGACATCAAAACCTAGGAAGTTTTGAGTATGGGTGTTTGGGATAAATTTTGAGTGGGTACAACTTAGGATGGACCTTTATTAAGGTGGTTTAACTCCGTACAGTGAGAATCCTGGTTCGATTAAAGATTTTAATTAATAAATGTTAATTAAGTTATAACTTTTGGATTAAGTCTTGAAATCTTATATGAGTATAATTAAGGATCAAATACCAAAAAGTCCCTCAAACATTTTTTAATACACATTTAGTCCAAGACTTTTATTTTATACCAAAAATCCCTTATTCTCTTACTTGTAAAGGTCCGCGCCAGCGGCATGGTAAAGGACTTTTTGGAGGCTTGGACTAAACGTGTATTAAAAAATGTTCGAGGGACTATTTGATATACCCCCCTGTAATTAATTAATTTATGTGCAAAACATTGAATATGCATGCTTGGGAATTCTATACTACCTAGTATCTATTTCAGAATCATGCAATGTCGATTACTATAGTATTATAGTTGGTAGTGTTGGGTTGTACACTAGGATGATCGATTGTACCACTTTGGTATTTTGATAGAATACGGAGGGATTATCCTGTACCGTGCGATGGTCCCATTTCGGTACTCCATTGAATAGACATGAGTTGTACCCTAGGCTGATTGACGGCGCCACTTTGATATCCCGAGATAGCGAGATCAAATTATCCTTAGCTTATTGAGGGTACCACTTTTGTATCATGAGAGAACAAGATGAGATTACCCTGGGTCATGCGACGATGCCACGTCGGTACCCCGATAAATAGACACGGGTTGTACCCTGGGACGAGCGAGGGTGTCACTTTAGTATCTTGATAGAACGATAAAATCTTACCTCGGGTCGTGCGATGGCATAACTTTGTTACTACGGTAGCTAATGATATAATAATTTTTATGGATGGTATATATATGTAGCTACACGTAGAGATGTGTATTCTGGTTAGATGAATATACTCGATATATATATAATTATTACTTATGAATATTCAGTAGAAACGAATAATATGTAATCATGGGGTACACTTGAGTCTGGGATTAGATGCATGTGATACCTAGGATTGTGGGATTGGAATAATTTCAAAGACACTTAAAGATGAGTTGAAAGTGTGTAGTTATATTATTTCCCTACTCTGTTATATGGTTATATTAAATAGGGTTCGTGTTAACGTTATCATATTAATATTTTTCAGGATATAGGCCACCAGTGCAGCCTCACCCCTGACCCAGTCGTGATCTTCTCCTCTCTTGCTTATCTTCTGAGAGGTAGGTGCCAAGCCTGTGTGCTGACTCTTTCATTCCATTTACTATTATGTCGCGTCAGTATAATTATTATTATTATTATTATTATTATTATTATTATTATTATTATTATTATTATTATTATTATTATTATTATTATTATTATTATAAACTTCAGTTTGGGATTTATTTTGAGACAGTGCAGTATGCGTTTATTCTAGTACTGCTACTGGTTTCGCATAAGATATTGTGTACTTAACCATTTTTATGATGATTTATTTATGTATGCATTCGATTTTAGTTACAATCACGCTTAGAATGTTACCAAATTATTTTTAGACTCTTATTTTATTTACTTTAGACTTGATGAATCTAACTTAAATTTTATGGAGTACCATAAAGGTATTGGTAGATTCGTCAATCAGTCCATAGGCAAGTTTACATCAATTAAATATTTAATTGGGATTGTGTTTTGATAGCATTAGTTCATTAGATTCTAGATTAATATGATTATAAATTAATTTTAATCATTTAAAACCAATTTTCAAAACTAGTTTAATTGTGACATTAAACCTTAATCTCATATTAATAAACTAGGATAGTTTGATGAGAAATCACCTGATTTGATCTTATAATCTGGTTTTAAGTAATATATATGGAATCATGTTAATGAATCGAATAAAAGACTCTTATTTAATTCAAAATTTGATTAAAATCTTAGTTATGTTGGGTAGAATTATGAACCTAGGGTTCTAAGATTAATAATATGAAATTAATTGCAACCCTTTATTTTAATCACCTAAAATTTTTAGCTATTGGTTAGATGTTGATCTAATAGTGTTTTAAAATCATTATAGGGTATTCTTGAGGTGTTAGGACATTGGTTTGTGTCATACATGGCGGACTAGGGTTTATCTGTTCATAACCTTTGGTTTGGGGAAGAAGAAACCCAATTTTGGAAGTTTATCTGCATACGTCATGTGCATGGTTAAAAGCCCCCATGCGAACGGAAGCATGCACACGACGATGTTTGGCCTCGTGCGAATGTCAGCGTCCACATGGTTAGGATTGGCCCCATGCACATGGTTCTGGTAAGAAGTCCAGTTTATTGGTTTTTATTGGGGCAATGTTTGTCCTAGTTAATGGAAAATCTGAGGTGGATATTGTGAGGATGTTTCGATCTAATGTGTTGCGTTTTGGGTTCGATTAACTATGTTATTGGGATATTTTATGAGATCAAAATATGTATAGTGATTGAATAACTCGCACGTTAGTTTAAAATGTTATTATAAAGGTTAAGTATAAGGTGATACCTAGACCTTGAGAGCCTTAGGAGTTCAGGCTAACATTATACATAATCGATTTTAGTTAGCACGCGCTTTAAGTAATGATAATAGAGATATTATTTATAACCCAATTGAATAGAGTTTGTATTTATTATATGTAACCCAATTGAGTAGGGTTGTACTTATTTATTTGGCTCGGTTGCATAGGGTCATACGTATTTACCCGATTTATGTGCAATCATACCATGCATAATGTGTGAGTGCATATGGGGGACATACTAAGAGGGAATTTGATGGGGCGCATACGACATTAACTGCATGTGGTATACCCAGTGATGACACGGGCCTTACTTAGGTCCTATTTACCCTGATAATACTGTTGGCGTACTAGTGTTCGTGAGCAGGATAAACAGGGGCGTTCTTCGTATAGGATTTGGATATGCAGCCTATACAATAGACAGAAGGCTTATTGATTTCCCTTTTGTTTTACTTTGAGGTTATAGGGATGAGACTACCTGTAACTATAAATAGTGCGCATGAGTGATCCCCGAAGGCGACAGGGATAGGCCTTCACACTTCTATTTCCATACTTGAGCCTACCTCATGAGACTTGATGTAAGTTATATATACTTGCCGATATTTTGTATTATGTGATTTTGTGTTGCAGTACTTGACATGGTCGTATAGGCTTATGACTTATATTAAGGATGTGTAATCATATGTTTATGGCTCGGGAATATTATGGTATAAATATACTATAGGAGTATATACTGAACTGTGGCTTTAGAACATTATAAATTGTTAAATTATATATGTGTATAACTTGAAAGATAACTTAAGGCGGTTCAAACAAGAGAATAATGTTTAGTAAGAGAATTACTATTAATGCATATCTATCGTAGAGTATGAATATCTCAAGTTGAAAGATAGAATAGATATACTTAATTAACGATGAAATTATTTCACGTTAGGCCATACATCGATTTGGGGAGTAGGATTGCATGTTTATTTATGTTGTTTGGGTTGGGTAACTTAAATGGCTTAAACTATACTTAAAATGCAAGGAAGATGTATTATTATTATTATTATGGCCCAACTTTAGTCAAATTATAACACATTGTAGACTTTGTTTAACTCTTGTTGTTGAATTATTTTCCATGGGTCTCAGGCCGCTCTTGTTGTCGTAGGCTTGGATCATTTATTTGAGATACATAGGATGTAGGTGTCAAGTGAAGTCACTCCTTTAAATCTTTGTATTTATTTCTATTTCAGTTCCAATAGATGTATTTATTCCAGTTTATCTCGAGTCAAAGATTGTACGTGATGTACTTGTATTCCAAGATGGGTATTGTATAGCTAATTTTATATTTTATAGTTTGATTTATTTCTCATGGCAGCGATTGGTATTAGAGATGTTGTATTTGATTCGACAATTTATTTGTCTTGTTATGCATTTTCTTCACTTCATTTTGTTTATTCGTTATGCTGAGAATGTTACCAAATGTTTTTTATTCTCGTAATTTTTATATTAGACCTCATCAATTTATTTATGGATTTTACATGGTATCACATAACACTTGGGCATTATGATGTGTTAAAATGATAAATTCTTTAGAGATGGTCTTACAAAATATTAAAAATTCTCACAATTTTAGAACTAGAAAGGGCTTGTTTGTTAGCAAGTGTGACAAAATTTGTCATCATAAAATTTTCCTTGAAAAACGAAAAAATAAATTTTGACATAGCAAATCATCGAAATTTTCGTTGGTGTAAGGTTAACAAAATGCCAAGACAAATGAAAACTATCAAACATGCCCTTTAAAATCTAGAAATGTCCTTATTTGGATGTCAAATTTTTCCAGCGAATGATGTCAAACAAGTGGTAAAACCCTAATTTTAATTATAGAATGAGGGGCTAATTATTTTTTTATTTTCAGAACCATTCAAACGTAAAAGAGAGAAAATGATACATTTTTTCTTTAAGTTTTCATAAGCCAATGGCCCTTTTTTTGGGTGCTGTTTAAGGCATGCCCAGAAAGTCAATTAAACACCACATAACATTTTGAGCCACTTTTTATCAATGGCACCCAAAAGTGAAAAATCCATTTTTAAAGGTTAAAAAATATAATTCAAACCCACCAGTACTTATAAATTTTATTTTAACCTACGATAGAAGTCTTATAAATTTTATTTTATCCCCACAAAGGTATTTTGAACCCTGAACCTAACATTATCACCACTGGAACTAACCTTAGCCTAAAATTTTGTAAATGTTATTTTTAACCCCTATTAATATCTTTTTTAATTTTATTATTAATCCCCATTTTACCCAAACCCCAACCTTAACTATATCATCATTACCACGTGTAGAAAACCCATCCTAGGACCCCCCCCTAAGCACCTCCTTAGGTCCTTAGCACTCGTTCATTTACCACAAACCCTAAGTCATATCCTGAGTATTGATCTAGAGCCCACCAAACGCTCTCGAGCCCCGTTTCGAACCCAATAAACTCTTTAAAAGGCTTTGAATCCCCTTTTTAATGGTCCATCTTGTGTGAAAATCAGCCTTACGATTTGGACTAATGATTCGTTTTACCCCAAAACTGATTTGGAGGCCACCGGGCACTCCTAGGCTCCGTTTGACTCCTGTAAACTCTCCGGGGTACGGACGAACGACCCATTTTACTTCGAAGGATCACTGGGCGCTTTTTATCCCCTTGGCCAAAGTAAACTCTCCAAACTGAATAAATCTGAATGAAATTGCTAAGTGAACTAAATACCCTTTCCAATGGTCCGTCCCGACCGTGAATCGACCTCACGGTTTAGACGAATGATCCATTTTCCTCCGAGAATTTCATGTTTAATGATCAATGGGAGATTTCGAGCCCCGTTTGACTTTATTCAACTCCTAAACCATTGAGTGGGTTAATATATCCTTAAATGTCTCTGAATATAGTTTCCAATGGTCCGCCCCGTGTGCAATTCTGACTTACGGTTCGTATTTTATGACCATTTTTTTGAAAAACCTGACTCAGACTACCAATTGGCAACCCCAGGCCCGATGCTGATAAGCAGGTCAATGACCATGTTAATCGGCACCCCCTTGGCCCTTTAAATAGATGCCATGACCTTACTTTAAAAAGGAACCTGAACATCCCTCTCATCAATTCGGAGAGAATTCCCTCGAATTCAGAGTTGTACTTTCTTTAAAAACCCCTTTCCCACATTCCTTCCATCATTTTCATACTTTTTTTTAGTAAATTCCAACCCATCTCCTCAAACCACCATCACTTTGTCTTGAGATCAATGCATCTATAATCAAGATCTACTTCAAATCTTCATAAGGAGGTTTATTTCTTCCCATTTTTCTTTAAATTCTCTTATTTTTTGCACTAGTTACTTCATTTTCGCTTTAGTACTTTATTTCATTACATCACACATCTTAATTTCAAATTTTTTTATTATTAGTATTTGTGCATACTTTTCATATAAAAACCCAAAAACAAGAAAAAGAGGGTTCACTTGTAATATCCAAATGAGGATTTCTCATCACATGTTTTCATACTAAAACACCTTTTTCTACATACACATATATAATAAAATCCCCGGTTGGATTTATGGGTTAAACCCCACCTCGCATCGTCTTCGAACTACGTAAACTTTGATGCCCCCGGGTTACATAGGTGTCTTGAGTAAATCCCTCGACTCGAGTCCTCCCATATACATTTATTATTTTATTCTCAACATATATTCATAATATATACATTTTATATGCTTGCTTACTTGTGTCTTGTCCGATATTCGCAATCGGTCTTCTATAACGATTTTTGAATTAACAAACACTTATATTATATTTTTTTATTATTATTTTTGGAAGAATCCTAAGGATGACCTCGCTCTGATCCATGATGCGAGTTGAATGATTACATCCTCCATTTATATTATGCATATAAGCACAGACATCACGGAGTTCTACATGACAAGAATAACACATGCCCATGAGAGATCAAAAGGGCGGGATGGGTGCCTAACACCTTCCCATTTCATAACTTAATCCTCGGACCCTTGAAATACTTCGTTTCGCAAGCAACAATATTTTCCTTTATGTCGTTCACTCAAGGCGAAAACATTTCTTTTGCATGTTTTGTGTAAAATAGGATGGCAACTCTATCTTTACATATCACTCCACATCGATGATGGCTGAGTGCCCCGATAAAGGATGCAATCCCGCACGCACACCAAAAAAGGGAAAGGAAAGAGGGATCCGCCTATGGATACACCCCCCTCGGGATAGCCACAGTGGCGACTCTACTGGGGACATTATAAGAGGATTATACTCTATTTCTGCATGGGTGTTATTCTTTTCTGCATGTGTGTGTATGCACCTACCTGTATATTCCCTTTTTTCCTCTATTTACCTTTTTGTATACTTCTCTCTCATGTATATATCACTTTTCGCTAACATGTACATTTCACACACTTATATATACTCTCCATGTACTCTACACACACTTACACTTAACTTCACTTTACACTCACATGTTTCACACACCACTTAGAATATACATGCTTAGGCTTCACTAACACACAACCAAACTTCCTACACTTGTATATATGCTCACTTACACATGTCACACACCACCTGTAGTTTATCCATGTATAGGTTCACTACCACACACACTCACTTGTATATATTCCCATGTAACTTACTCACATGTATCCATGCGTAGTATAGCTTTCATGCTAGATTTACTTGTATATGCTCCCCATTAGTGTAGTTTTCTATTTACTCATCATGCAAATAAAAAATGATAAATTTACTCTCTCTCTCCATAATATGTTAATTAAGAATCATGCATTTTTGCACACTACATCACCAAGAGCATAGCTATATTGACCAAAATTTTGTCTCGTACTGGGGGTCACTTTGTGATGGATGATGGACCTGCAGATCGCAGTTAGCCTAAGTGATATGACTCTCACTTTCCATTCGCCTCATACCTTCGACGTATATCTAACAGTTCCCGCTGCATCGTACCGGTTGATCGAACTCACAAAGGGAGGTATATAATAGGGAGCTTGTTCATGTACATCGAGTATGTCAAATTTGCTCTCACACGTACTGTCTCCATGAGGTATATAGAGAGGCAATTCATGTACACTCAGGTATATCAAATGGCTTGTCCACACGTACTGATGAATGATTGCCCTTATAGGCAAGAAGTATATCGTGGAAGTCATGCCAAAGGGGAGAACCCTTCCACTAATCCAATAATTGCATAAACCTCATATAGGTGTCAAGCATAGGACACTCATATTTAGTTTGTCGATTACCATGTGAAACTCTATTAAAATTTCGATCGGCATACCACCCTAATTTTTAAGGAATTTTGCCTTTTTTCAAAATAGGACCACGTCCGTGAGCCTGAAAATAAGTCCCACTGTGTCTTACATGTTTTTTAAACCCTATTTTCCCAGGATCGGGTCCTGTTCGACATTTTTTTGTGTATCTAGGAAAACCTAATACAAGTGAGAACCTACTAATAACATTAATAGTTATC
The DNA here is from genome assembly GCA_949130495.1 of Sambucus nigra. Taxonomy (NCBI): domain Eukaryota; kingdom Viridiplantae; phylum Streptophyta; class Magnoliopsida; order Dipsacales; family Adoxaceae; genus Sambucus; species Sambucus nigra. The sequence continues at coordinate 669,640,068 of OX422207.1, read as the reverse complement.
ATGGTGAGATTCCTCTCATTTTTCACTCCTTTTCCAAAAATACCATAAAAAAATTTCTCCTTCTTTCAAAATACCCAAAATTTTCTCCTTTCCTTCTTTCGAAAATAAATTCAAATCATTTCCCTCTCAGGTCGATCATATACCCGATTTTGGCCTAGCTCCCTACTGGCTTCGGTCTTCCATCAAATCTCCCCGAAGCTCAGTCGGTTCTTCTGCTACCTCATCTGAATTTGGGATTTACCTTTACGAGCTCTTCACGAAGAATGCTGACAAAGCACCAAATGTGCAGCCCGATCTGATGACCATCTTAACCCAGCTCAGTACCAAGATTAATAACCTTCAAATCGAGATCTATGAGATATAACGTCACTGAGAGCAGATTCCCAAAGCACTTGAGGTTCTCTTTACTCATACCATGGGTCCACCCGCTCACAAGCCTGTTTGGGTCCCAGATGAGTATCATCATGCTCTGCACACCCTACCTACCAATGGCCTATCTCCAGTTTATTTACATATTTCGAACCTTGCCCAACCCGGGGCTAACCTACCAGTACCCATAAATCCTAAGGAAGAAGAATTAAATAAGGTTAAGGAAGATCTCAAGTTGTTGTCAAAGAAGTTTGACCAAGTTAAGATATCAGGGAACTACATGGACTACACCCATATGTCTCCCTATCTCAAAGCTAGACTACTAGATAAGTTTAAAATGCCAAATATGGAGAAGTTTGGGAGAAGCAGACCCCCAATTATTCACCTTCAAAGCTATCACCGTGACATGACTCTTCTTGGTGCCTCTGAAGCGATAATCGCCCACATGTTATAGTAGACCTTAAAAGAGAGCGCCCTTTATTGGTTTATGTCCCTCGAAGAATCCAGAATTCATAATGGGAGGATGTTGCCCAAGAGTTCATGTCTTAGTATAAATACAATGAGGAGCTAGAGGTTACACATCAAGATCTAGAGATTCTTAAGAAAAACCCTGGGAAGACAATTGGTAGCTTCATAGGAAGGTGGAGAGAGAAAGATTCTACCACGACCAGTAAACCCTTTGAGGAGGAACAAGTCAGTATCGTGAAGAGGAACTTCTTGCCTCATATCAGCGCATCCATGGGAGGACAGTACAGCCAACACTTATGATCCCTCCAAGAGACTGGTGAAGAAATTGAGGAAGGCATTGCCAAAATCGAATCTGAGCCGAAGAAAATGACCGGACAGTTCACTCCTTGGAAATATGAGAATCTCACCAGTGTTATAGTCTCAACCATCAATAACATTTCCCAACTTGCTACCTTTTGGGCACCAAAAAGTCACACCAAGCCTATCAAGAAAGAGTACACTGAGATTCATGCTCCCGTGTTAAAAGTCTACCAGGCAGTGTTGATCTGAAACCTCATTAAACCCTTGGACACTTATACACTGCCAAATCCACTCCTTAAAAACTTCAAAGCCAATGGCCGTTGTGATTTCCACCAGTCTGTTGTCCATACCGTCGACCAATGCTTCCACCTTTAGAATATGATCCAAGGTTTGATTGACTGGGGTATCATCGCCCCACTAGCTAATCCTAAACCTAACTAGGGGTGTGCAAAATCCAAACCAAACCGATTAAACCGACCGATCCAATCCAATCCAATCCAATCCAATCCAGCTACAAAACCGACCTCAATTGGATTGGATTGGATTTTAATTTTCAAAAATCGATTTAATTGGATCGATTTCGATTCTTGGATGCAAAACCGATTAGAAAACCGAACAGATCCAATTAAAATGAAGGTGGTTATAAAAAATACCCATTCCCAATAATACCCACCCGATTTAATACCCATTATATATATTGCTTTTAAAAAAAACCTAACCATTCCAAATACCCCTAAGGCGGCGGTTGATCCCTTACCCCATTTCTTTCCCTTCACTTTCTTTTCCTCTCATTTCTTTCCCTAAGGCGGCGGCGACGACGACCATTAGCTGTTCTCTCACGCCTAACATGGCGACGGCACTCACCTGATCCCACGCCGATCTTCTCTCACGCCGACCTTCTCTCACGCCGGTAATTTCTCTCTCTCTCTCTCTCTCTCTATATATATATATATATATATATATATATATATATATATATATATATATATATATATATATATATATATATATATATATATAATACATACAGAATATCACCTGTTTCTGTTGTTATTATACCCATGAAATCCAAAAATACCACCACCTGTTTCTGTTGTTTTTATACCCATGAAATCCGAAAATACCACCTGTTGTTATACCCATGAAATCGAGCCCCATTCTGTATGTATTATCCATGAAATCAAACCATTAATACATATATTTTAATGGTTTGATGGTTTGATTTTAGGGCTGTTCATTTCATTAACACAAAAATATCACTAACAGTTTAATGGTTTGAGTATTTTCTACATTAATTTGTTTGTGTATTTTTGAGTATCTTTTGACAGTTAATGATTTGAGTTAACAGTTAATGAATTTTTAACAAATATTGAATTGTTAACCATTAACTTAGTGAGTTAATAGTTTGAGTTAACAATTAATGGTTTGATTTTTAACATTTGTAGGGATTTTCATTGTTTACTGCTTCCATATTTTTAAATTAAAGAGTAATCACGGCTCAATCTTCAGGCGCATCGTGTCAGGTAAATTTGAATGTAAATGTTTTGATTCATTTTTATTTATATTTTCAGATTATATTATGATTAATTATATGTGTTGTTAATTAGTTCTTTTTACTTTTAGATGGATGATGATCCTAGCAAGGAAATTAATGCAATACCTTCAAATGATCATCCGCCCGATCTCAATGCTTCAAATAGTGATCAAGTGGATCAACAAGATGCATCTCAACAACCTAGTTCAACACCAAGTCAACAAGAAGCAACTGTTAAAGGTAAAAGAAAACCTACTCGACCCCCCTCAATCGCGTGGGATCATTTTACAAAATCACTCGATGGATTCCATGCAACTTGTAATTATTGTGCCAAACAATATGCTTGTGATAGTAAAAAGAATGGAACATCTAGTTTGTTGAGCCATTTAACTCATGCATGCCCCACTTATCCTAATATGGAACCAAAAAAACAAAAGACCTTGGCCTTCCAACCAAAAAAAAGTGGAGAGGGGGTGGATCAACTCTTGTGGCTACATCTTATAGTGTTGATCGATGTAGGGTGCAATTGCTAGAATGTTTATTATAGATGAATTGTCTTTTAAATTTATTGAGAATGAAGGGTTTAGAAATGTACTTAATGTATTTGAGCCTAGATTTCCAATCCCGTGTCGCACCACCATAGCTAGAGATTGCTTGAAAATTTACGTAAATGAGAGGGATATGTTGAGGAATTATTTCAAGAAATTGGGGCAGCGAGTTTGTCTTACCACGGACACGTGGACATCTTTGCAAAATCTTAATTACATGTGTTTGATAGCTCACTATATAGATAGCAATTGGAACTATAACAAAAAAATTCTAAATTTCTGCTTAGTGCCAAATCAGAAAGGTGAAACAATTGGCCAACATTTGGAGAAGTGTTTATTGGGGTGGGACATTGAGAAGGTTTTTACGATAACGGTTGATAATGCTAGTTCCAATGATGTAGCTGTTGCGTACTTGTCTGACAAAGTTAACAATTGGGGTGGGGCAATTTTGGGGGGTGAGTTTATGCACATGAGGTGTTGTGCACATATTTTGAATCTAGTTGTCACCGATGGTTTGAAGGAATATCATGTCTCTATTAATAGAATTCGTAATGTGGTGAGATATGTTAGGGCTTCCCCATCGAGGTTAGATAAGTTTAAGGCTTGTTGTGAAAGGGAAAGGATATCATCGAAAAAACTTGTTCGCTTAGACGTTCCCACAAGATGGAATTCGACTTATTTGATGTTAGAGGCGGCTGAAAAATTTCAAAAAGCATTTAAACGGTTAGAGGTAGATGATTCACAATACCATCGTGAGTTTTGCTTATCTAGTGAGAGAGGGGCTCCAGATTTTGAAGATTGGGAACATGCCCGCTCATTCATTAAATTTTTGAAAACGTTTTATGATGCAACACTTAAGTTTTCTGGATCATCGTATTCTACTTCTAATTCTTTCTTAAGACAATTGAGTTTGATTCGCACTCAAATAAGGTCATGGGATAATAGTAGAGATCCTTTTTTGAAGAAAATGGGTGAGAATATGGGCAAAAAATAGGACAAATATTGGGGTTCTTTGTCAGTGATTAACCCGATGTTGTTTATTGCTGCCTTACTAGATCCACGGCATAAGGAAAGATTTTTGGTTTATTGTTTGAGTGCCTTGTTTGGGGAAGATAAGGTTAGTGAATTAACAAGTAAGGTGAGAAAGAGTTTGGACGACTTGTACGATCAGTACATATTGATTTACTCTAGTAAACCCGTACAAAATCGCAATTCACAACAAATAGCCAATGAGATTGAGGTTGATAGTGCCGAAGTTGATGTTGATGCATTATTTAATGCGGGTTTTATGAGGTTGTTAAAAGAGACAAATGAGAAAGAATGAAAAACAGAGGTGGATCGATACTTAATGGAGTCATGTGAGGACCCCACTGATTTGGAGTTTGATATATTGGTTAGGTGGAAGACTAACTCACCCAAGTATAAGATTTTATCTTTAATTGCACGAGATGTTTTAGCTATTCCCGTCTCTACGGTAGCTTCTGAATCTGCATTTAGTACCGGTGGTAGAATTCTAGATCCATGTCGGAGTTCTTTGTCTTCAAAGACCGTGGAGGCCCTCATTTGCGCACAAAATTGGATACGTACTGTAAGAGGGTAGTTTAGATAAGATGGAGGCGTAACCCCTTTTGAGTATGGTGATGACAAGGTTAATCAGTAAACACTAGTGATTTAACCACAAGACACAAAGAACAGTTTGGAACGCATGAAACCCAGCTTAAACCCACAAATCTCTCGTGTATAACTCACAATATAATAAAGAACTCAGAAATAACTTAGCTAGAGGGAGAGAGAAGTAAGCATCCTAGATACACCTTAGTAGGCAGGTAAAGGAACACACACACCGAAAAGGTCTTCTTCCAGGATTTCTGTCAAGTTATTAAAGCTCCCTAATAAATGACAAATGGTGGGTGGAAGAACTCTCTGGTTTTTCAATAACTCTTTCTCTAGTAATAATTTCTCAAAATCTTAGAAGAATATCCCCAAAAGAACTCTTTTTAGAACTTCTTGACCAATGCCCTTCCTTGGAGGTGGTTGGGGCCTTAAATAGCCCCCGCACCACCCCCGAGGCAGCTAAGTCATTAATGTCCGTGAAAAGACCTCCCTCATACCTTATGTCACCAGCATTAAATACCAGATGCACTAGTTGTCTTTACGTTATAAACATTAAATGCCAAGACATGCCTTTTGCCTAACCACTGTGTGTCAGGGGGCTATTGCCATAGAGGTTGCTTACCAACCGTCTGACTGCCCCAAATACCACGGTGGTTTACTCAAGTGCAGACTTGAAGTTGTCTAGCTGGCTAGTGACATCACCTACAGTAGATGGGACATAAAGTAGAGGGCTGTTTGGTTCACAGCAAAGCTCCCGATGGAACTCGAAGCTACTTTGCTCTAGGTTCCACGATGAAGATCTTTCGGTGTTTTACCAGGTGTATCTAAGATGGTCAGGACAAGCCCCAACGGTGCCCCACTTCTCAATCCTCCAAACCAAGTCCCTCTAAAGTTCCCACGGTGAGGTTGTTCGATAGAGCATGAAAGCTCTCCCAGGCCCTGCCAAGCCTGGTCTCTCGCGAGTACCGTTCGACCTCACACCCATTCATTATTGTCGTTACAACATTACAGTCGTTACAACTCGTAGTCAATATAAACAAAGCTATAATATGACAAAGTAACAATAAGCTAAAGTGCGAGTTGCCACGCCAAGCTTCCACGCTGAGATGCCTCGTTGAGCTGCCTCGCTGAGCTTATCCTCAGAACACTGTTGCTAATTGGTGGATTATCCCTAATCCCAGGATTACCTTCAGGCCCCCTCTACATTTGCCCCTTCGTGGAGGGATTTGTTGTGGGAACAAAAAGTGCCTCCACGAAAACTTCTCAATTCGATGAACCGTCTCTGTCTGGCCTACTACTTTTTCCTAATGCCGAGCCTCAACCGTTCTAGCTTGAATATCTGAAATTCTCCCGAAGGACCTGCTAATATTCTCCCAGTAATGTTCGAAAAAGAAAAAAATTCTCCCCGATGTAACTGAGTCATAACTAAACAACGTTTGAACTTCTGACGAGGGGACATCGTGGCTTTTTTGAACCATTGGGACATCTTCTTCGTTGGGGGGTTTATTGGATATGTCTGAGAAAATCTTGGCGCCCAAAACTCAATCTTGCTTAGGAAGGTAACGATGGCTGTTCCCTAGGTGTCACTTCATTAATGACGTAGCGTTGTCTTTTCCATTGTCAGAACACTTCCCGAAGTGCCACGTGTATATTTGAAATGATTGCAGGCGGCCTCGCACGTGCAATGGTGGGAAACTTAAACGACGAACTTAAAAATTAAAACGGCTAAATCCCCCAAACACTTAAAACCTTACTTTCTCTTACTTTGCCATTACCTTCTTCAAATTTCCTTCGCTTTTAGAGAGAGAGAGAGAAAGAGAGCTTCCATTATTGAGCATCTGAAACCTCCATTGCTGTTCAAGCTTGTGCCTTCCTTTTCTTGCTCTCATCTTCTACGCCACCTCCTGTGGTTGTTCTCCTCCATTGTCGTGCTCAAGCTCCTCTTACTCAAGGCTTTTTTCATTTGCTTTAACACTCTGCCATGGCGTCTCCAAGTTACCCCACCATCTCTTCAACCAGTGCGCCGCCTGCTACCGCTGTTGCTACCACTACTGCTGCCACTACTGCTGCTTCCACTTTGGACGCTGCCCGTCGTGAACAGTTAAGGTTTTATCGTCACTCTCCCATTTTTGGCAAGGATGATAGCTTTGCTGCTGCCTGCAAGACTGTCAAATTTGAATGCAAGTTTGAGACCTTATTGCTGGGTGACGAGGACGAAGAACCCTCGAAGTGGGGCTTTCTTCCTCCAGAGGGGACTCTCAGGTTTCGTCTGGAGCGAGGGGACTTCCAATGGTCCCAAATTGAGTTCGAGGCACCAGGGGGTTCTCCTGCCCATTTTGCTGCTTGGAACTCTCACATGGTGAGTTCCCATGGTGATATTCTGAGTAAGATTGGCCTTCAACGGGCCAAATGGTTTGGTGAGTTTACTCTCTCCAAAAATAATGCTACTCTCCCCATTCTTGTTTCCCGTTGGAACGTGACGACTCACACCTTCATCGCTGCGTGGGGCGAGTTTACGATAACCCTAGAAGATGTCTGCGAGCTCCTGGGGCTCGAAGCAGCAGGCCATGAGCCTTATACCGATGAGCCTCTGGACGCCCAAGAGATTGCTGACCGTTTGGCGTTGGACCGAATATGCCAAAGTTGCATCGGTTCTTCAAACAAAGCCACCTTCACTCCGTTGATTAACTACTTCTTCAAGGGTTCTAGCGAAGGCAGTTCTTCAACTTCAACGGATGCCCCTGGTCAAGGTACTTCGTTAGAGCTCCATGCTTACATCCTTGTGATTTTTTCCCGTTTTCTTTTGACGGGAAAACCAAATGATCAGCCCCGAAGGGACATTATCAACATATCCCTTCGTTTGGCCCGGGGCATCAAACTTCCTTTGGCTGTAATTGCCTTAGGGTCCCTCTACACCTGGTTCGACAGAACATTGTTCGACATGGAACGATCGCTTGGCCGTTATAACCTGGCCAATTTTGCCAACAGCGTCCTTCTAACCGGCTTCCTGTACGTGCGCTTTCTTGTTGTAGCGGCCAAGGCCAACCGACCTCCTTCTGGGGAAACCATTCTGCCCCCACGCTCTTATATTTATCACAAGAGGCAGAGCCGAAAAGAGCTGATCGCCTCAATTAACCGTTTTGAGGACTTTATTATGAGGCCTTACGAAGAGGACGTCTTTTTTCATACTTGTGATTTCTTCCAGCACGAATCCAGGGTGGTTCAGGTGGGGGTAGACATTGAAGATCCTCAGTTAGCCGTGGTGCTTCTCATTTCTCCGGGGTATCTGCCGTCCTACACCGAGTGGGGATATTCCAGCGAACATTATAACCCCAATCGGTGCAGTCGTCAATTTGGGTTTGATCAGGGGGCTCCTCGCCTAGTTTTCCAAGCTTCAAACCCAAAGGTTAACTTCAGCGAGGCATGTTCCTTATTTTCCTCCACTGCTGCGTGGGGGATAAGTGAATCAATGGCTGGGCGAGTCACCATTCCTTCCAACAAAAGGCAAGGGGATGTGACCGATCTATTTGCCACGAAGTTCTGGCCGAAACAACTGGCTGACATTGCTGAGTTCATAGATGGCGAGCCCGTGTACCCTCCAGTTCTGTCTTTTTCTGCGTTGGAGCTGGGACTTAAAGGCAACTCCGTTCTTGGGATTGAGTTCCCTCTAAGCAAAACCCCTAAAAGGCCAACCGAAGAGCTTCCTTCGTTATGCCCCATGATTCCTACTGCCATACCCAAAGCCAAAAGTGCTAGGGTATCCAGGAAGACTGCTCCTACGACTGGAGCCACTGCTGATGAAGGGTCTTCGCAGCCATCAACCAAGAAGGCCAAGAGTGGGGTGGCTTCCACGAAAAAATCAAAGTCTAAATCCCAGACTCCTGTGGAAGCCCTTCCCATATCCTCCGTTCCTCTTCCCATGTCTGCTGAAAAGGCCGAGAGGTTAAGGAGGGAGGCGCAGGCTGAGGTAGATCGGGTAAATGCAGAGTTTCAACGGCGCGCTGTCGTCGTTCCTCCTTCGGTTACTTTCCCTACGATCGTCGTCGATCCAAATGAGCCAGCTGCAAGGAGGAGGAAAAGTTCGAAGGTTCCTCAAGCTATTGGCAGTGACGTGACAAAGTCAAGGAGGAAGACTTTAGGCACCAAGTCCCAGAGGAAGCAAGCTCCCACGGTGCAAGCTTCTCATTCTTCTTCCCGATCTGAGGTATGTACACTTATCTTGTTCTCTTTTCCTCTTTAGTTGAAGCAAGCTGCATTTGCTTATATATATTGTTCTTAATTACTTTGGTGCAGGGGTTTAAAGAAATTGGGCCCCGTCCTCCCAGTCCCCCAAGTCCCCCCATAAGCCGTTTCGTGGGTGGTCGCTGTGGTGCCCTCTCATCCGATACTACCCCACCCCGTTCGCCAATGACCGGGCTTACTTACTCCCGTCGTTCAATCTTACGACGGGCGAGGGAGACAGCTGTGGAGGGTGAGGTTATAGATCCCATGGATGTCTCTTCTCCACCAGAGGCAATGCAATCCGAGATAACTACCTCAGTCCCCTCTGGCTCACTGGCTTCCCCTGAGGTTGCTCTGCCCATTGTTCTGGCTGCTGCAAGTGACCCTGAGGTAATGATTTCATACTTAATTTGTTTGATCTGGCATTCCTTCTCTTTCACCCCGTTCTGTGTGCTGAATTTGGGATGTTGGTGGCCCTAGGTCGAAGTGTCCTTGTTGCTAGCAAACATTGTTCGCCCAACGGTGCTGGAGAGACCTCTGACCACAGTGCCCCTTTTCAATGTCCTGACTGAGGTAAGTAACACTTGGATATATTTCGCCCTTTTTCTGTACTTGTTCCTCTTTATTAACATTGGCTTTTATATTGCAGCTTTCCCCTGATCTTTCACCACCCTCTTCTTTGGGTAGTCTTTACGCACACAGGGCTAAGGTTGGGGCTTCTTCGCAGCCTGGTGGTTTTTCTGCGCCCCTTCGTGTTGGGGCCTCTTTCGGGAGTCCATCATCTATTCCCAATGAACCCCCTACGCTTGCTTTGGTACCTTATGTGGGCGAGGGAACTTTGCCGATAGTTGAGGTTTCTGCGGCCAGAGACCCCGTTGAGGCTGATGAGGTAACAAGTCCCCTCCCAACGGTTCCTGCCCCTTTAACCTCCGTGGTGACTCCCATTCCTGCCCCTGTTGTGACTCAGGTACTTTCTTAATTTTCTGCATAAACTCCACCGTATGTTAGGTTTTTTTTTTCATAACTCCATCTTATAACGGTGACTTAATAACGAAAACGCTTGTTAAGATTTTTATATATAGTCTCCACCTTATAACGGTGACTTAACAACGAAAACGCTTGTTAAGATTTTTATATAATCTCCACCTTATAACGGTGACTTAACAACGAAAATGTTTGTTAAGATTTTTATATAATCTCCACCTTATAACGGTGACTTAACAACGAAAACGCTTGTTAAGATTTTTATATAATCTCCACCTTATAACGGTGACTTAACAACGAAAACGCTTGTTAATTTTTTATATAATCTCCACCTTATAACGGTGACTTAACAACGAAAACGCTTGTTAAGATTTTTATATAATCTCCACCTTATAACGGTGACTTAACAACGAAAACGTTTGTTAAGATTTTTATATAATCTCACTGTTTTTTATATCTCTTCTCAGGTTGCTCGGGAGGATTCCTCACCAGCTCTTTCACTTATGGGCACACCTCGTCAGGAACCTGCTGTTTCGGAAGAACCTGATCATGCTGACTAAGGTTCCACGACTGGTACCGAGGCAAAAAGTGAATCTGGGTGCGAATTGCCTCTTCCTGACTTAACTCCTCCTGCCTTTTGCCTAATGGTGCTTTACAATTCTCCCCAAATGCATGTGAGCCATCGCTTGATGATTGAGCAGTTAGTGAACCATCACCCCGAGACCTTCACCGTGGACTGCCTACGGTCCAACATTCCCGTGATGAGTCATCGACTGCAAGGCATGGCGATCGTTGTTGCTGAGATTGCCAGTACTCCCACTTCCAGTGTCACCCGAGCCCTTATTAATCAGTTTCTGGGTTTTCTGAAGGAATTGGGTCGTGATGGTTTCCATTTCGACTGGCTTATAACGTATTTGAAAATTTTGAAGAGTCAGCAGCTGATCGGCCAGAAGGAACTACTGAGAAAGCACTAGGAGGACCAACGGGCTGAGGAGGTTAAGTTAGCTGAGCTGGCACCTCTTTTGGAATCGGTGGATAAAGAAGTAAAGAATGCCGAAGAGGCTCTGCGTTTGGCCAAGCTAAAACGGGAGAGACTTCTTATTGAACGCGCACAGGTGCAAACCAGACTAGAGGTTGCTGTCAACGCTCAAAGCTCATTTGCGTCAGCTTCTTCGGGCCTTCCTGGGGATTTTTTCTCTTCCCCGAACCTATGGTTCCTCTTAGGGTAGTAAACTCCTGTATATATTTTCTTTCTTCGTCCATTCATGTAATTCTTAGGCAATAGTTCCCAATTTTTTGTAATGCTCTCTTGTTTAATGATGAAAGAATGTATATTTTCCAGTTTATCTCTGAGTTATGACTGTTTTCATATCAATGTCTATACTTCACGTCATCAATAAAACTTGTATATTCATAATCAAAGACTAGATATATCGATGGTACAAACTTAATTGTTTACACATGATAGACTTTCAGCCATTTATTGTTAATTTTGAATGGCTTATCTTCCTCCAACTTAGAGATTAAGCAATAACCTGAATTATGAGCTTCCTTCACGACGAAAGGTCCCTCCCAATTGGCTGCGAACTTTGGCAGAGGAAGTCCCCTAATGTGTTTCACCGCTGCTTTCAAAACAAGATCTCCCTTCACGAACCTCCTTGGTCTTACCAGGTTGTCATATGCCCTAGAGAGCTGCTTTGTATACATTTGAAAATGTTGCATCGCGTTGTCTCTGTGTTCATCCAATGCCTCCAACTGCACATGCCTATTTTGAGGAAGCATGCTACTTCGCAAGGCGTATCGAGCAGAGGGAACTTCCAACTCCACTGGAAGGATTGCCTCAGCCCCGTAGATAAGGGAGAATGGAGTGTACCCTGTGGGCTTCCTCTTCGTCGTTCGATAGGCCCACAACACTGCTGGTATCTTGTCATCCCACGATCCTGGATAGTCCTCCATCGTTTTAGCCAAGATATTAACCAGGGTTTTGTTAGTTGCTTCGGCCTGACCGTTCCCCTTCGGGTATGCCACCGTTGAAGTGTGATGAACAATGGAGTATTTGTCTGTGAGCATCGTTACTTCTGAGTTGACGAAGGGAGTCCCATTATCTGAAAGAATAACTTTTGGGATCCCAAAACGGCAAATGATATACTCTCTGATGAAGTTACTCACTACCCCAGCCGTTTCCCTTCTGAGTGGTATTGCTTCAGCCCATTTTGTAAAGCACTCCGTTGCTACCAGTATCCATATCTTGCCCCTCGGCGAAGGATGTATCGCCCCCACGAGGTCGAACGTCCAAGTATGGAAAGGATAAGGCGTTGCCAGAGAGTGTAAGTCCACCGATGGGGCATGGATCATATTTCCATGAAGTTGGCAAGCTTTGCATTTTCGAACAAATTCGGCAGAGTCTCTCTCCATCGTTGGCCAGTAATACCCCAACGTCATCAGCTGATCATATAACTTGGCCCCTCCTATGTGAGCTGGGTCATGGGCTTGTTTGAGGACCTCAGTTGCTTCTTCCTTTGTGATGCAACGCAATGGCCTGTTGAAGTACCCCCTTCGATAAAGCTGCCCCTCCTGGATATAGAACCTCGGGGTCCTTCGCTTCAGTCCCATCACATCCATTTTCTCCGTTGGGACAATTCCATCTTGAATAAAGTCGATATAGGGCTGCCTCCAGTCCGTTTGGGCTTCGATGAAATGGCACTCAGCTGCTTCGAAAAATAGCTGACACTTATCACAATTCCGTCGTAGTTCTGTCGCATCCTGTTTCATTCTAGGCCAAAAATATCCCCCTCTTTGAATTCTCCTATAAAGAGGTATCTCAGTTGTTTCGTAGTGCTCCTTATATGTTTTCTTCAACCTCCGCTTTGCTTCCTCTGGCCCAATGCATCTCGATAACCATCCCCCTGCATTTCTGAAGTAAAGATTTCCCTGGTTTGTAAAGTATTGGGCTAACTCTCTTAGTCCCATAGCTCCTTCGCCAGATTCCAGTTGCTTCCTGATCTCTCCTCTCCAATCCGCATCTCCCTCCATCGGTAGTATTGACCTTACCACCGAAGGAGCTGTTCTTCGTTGGATCGTGACGATAGTCGTATCGCTCCTCATGACCATCTTTTGAGCGATAGTGGCATAAGCGTCTGGATGACGGTTCATCGTTCTGGGATGTCTTCTGATTTTGGTCCTATGGAACTGGCTGAGGAGCCTTTGAATGATCGTTCTGTACGGTGCCAAACTCATGTTCTTCAATGCATATTCTCCGTTAACTTGCTGAATTACTAAGTTCGAGTCACCCTTGATGCAGAGTGAACGAATTCCCCTTCGAAGAGCCTCCAGTAACCCCAGTACCAACGCTTCGTATTCTGCTTCGTTATTGGAGCAAGGGAAATCTAGTTTGTAGGAAAGGCAAATCTCCTATGTTCCTTTTGAAAGGATGACCCCTGCCCCTCCATTTTTCTCTGCCGAAGACCCATCAAACTGCATCGTCCATTCCTCATCGGTTGCATCCAGATAGTTGGCTTGTAAGTCATCTCCCAGAATGTCTTCTTTAGGTGGTTCAAACGTTCCTGATGGAAAGATTGCCAACAGATCAGCATACGCCTGGATCTTGATAGCACGAGGAACCACGCACTTTAAATCATATTCGGAGAGAATAAGGAACCACCTAGCTGCCCTGCCAATCAAGATAGTTCTAGCCAACAAATACTTAATAGGATCACATCTAGTTATAATATGAATTGTAAAAGACAGCATATAATGTCTAAGTTTTTGTGCTACAAAGACTAAGGCCAAACATTGCCTTTCTAGGCTGCTATATCTAATCTCTGGCCCCTGTATGATCCTGCTGAGGTAATACACTGGCCATTCTTGCCCGTCAATCTCTTGTGCCAGCAAAGCTCCAACGGACCTTGTAGTGGAGGTGAGGTACAGCTGCAACGGTACTCCTGCCTGTGGAGGAACCATGATTTGTGGTGAAACGAGCAGCTTCTTCAACTTATCGAGAGACTCCTGGTGATCCTTTTTTCACCTGAACTTTGTGTTCTTTCGCAGCAGCTGCATCAACGGGTGTGTTACCTCGGCCAATCCCGGTACAAATCTTCTGAGGTAGGAGACCTTGCCGAGGAAACTTTTTAGCTCCTTCGCCATTCTTGGGCACGACATCTCTAAGATCGCGCGTTGTTTATCCTGGTCCATTTGCACCCCTTGTCGATCAACCACAAAGCCTAGAAACTTCCCGCTTGTTACTCCAAAGACGCACTTCAATGGGTTCATCCTTAATTTATACTTCCTACATTGAGTAAACACCTTCTTTAAGTCGTTTAGGTAAGACTCCTCCTTCTTCGATTTGATGACCAAATTGTCCACATAGAATTCTACAAATTTGTGGAAGAAATCGTGAAAAATGGCCATCATCGTTCTTTGATAAGTAGCTCCCGCGTTCTTAAGTCCAAACGGCATTACTTTGTACATGAAATTTCCCAACGGGGTTCTGAATGCCGTTTTCTCTGCGTCCGCGGGGTCCATCTTGATCTGGTTGTACCCTACGTACCCATCCATGAAGCTATACATCTCATGCCCAGCCGTGGCATCTATCAAGCTATCAATGGAGGGTAGAGGGAACTCATCTTTGGGGCAAGCCCTGTTCAAATCTCTAAAATCCACACAGATCCTTATTTGACTCTTGTCCTTCTTCCCTACTGGCACAATGCTAGATAGCCAAAGGGGATGCTGTATTGGTTTGATGAATCCTGCTGCCAACAAACGCTGAACCTCTTCCTTAATCTTCAAGTCTAACTCAGGTTTATAAGTCCTTGTTGCCTACTTCACCGGGATGGCTGAAGGCATCACGTTTAGCTTGTGGCAGCTCACTTCCTCATCTAGCCCTTCCATTTAGGTATACTTCCATGCAAAGACATCTATGAACTCCCGGATTATCCCAACTAAGGCTTCTCGTTTCTCCTTACCGAGATCCTTCGCGATGAAGATGGGCCTTGGGTCTTCCCCTTCTCCTGTCAGGTTCAACTGCTCCAACTCTTATGCCTGGGGCTTTGGTTGATTTGCCATGTAGTCTGGTTCTTCGACGACCTCCTCCACGAACTCCTGTATGTTGGAGTTGTCTATCACCATACACTGTCCCTGTTGATCCACCAAGAAACACTCATATAACGGGTCAGCCCCATCCTCGGTCTCTTCGGCCGCCCGCTCACATCGTTATAAACGGTATACCACCTTCCCCTCTTCGGTGACCACCTTCTTGCATTGCCTGTTGGTAGGTGTTGCCACAGCCTTCCTCTTCCTCTCTCTCGAAGCCTCAACGATTCTTCCCCCTGAAAAGCGACTCAGCACGCTTTGCCGTTGGACCTCATGCTCCACAGGATCCATTCTAAGCCTTACTTTGTTTTTTAGCTGCTTCGTGGTACTTTGGGGTCGAGGGATCACCTGATGGGTTTCTTCGGCCCTCACCCCTTCGTTACTCGCGGCTTCTTTACTTTGCTCGTTCAGAGGCCCCATTCTATCTCTGATCGAGGGAACCCATGCCCCCTCCATTCTTCTCGTTAGGACTCGAGCATCCTCCTCCAACTCCGTATAAAAGGCCGCATCTACAAAGTGAGCTTCCTCGATAGCAAAAGGCCTTTTTGTAGCCCTAATGGTCACTTCTGTTCCTTTGACATTCGTCTTGGCGCATTGATGATATGTTGAAGGAACTAAACCTTGATTGTGCACCCACACTCTTCCTATTAGTAAATGATAGGAAGTTGCGCTTTCTATTACATGGAAATTGATGTGGGAACTCATATTTCCCATTACAATTCCCACATTCACATACCCAATGGATTTGGAGGATTGGTTGTCATACCCTGAGATTACCAGAGGCATGGGGACCAACCTTTCTTCTGGGATATTAGCTGCGTGGAAGGAGTTGATCGGCATAATGTTGATAGAAGCACCCCCATCCATAAGCGTTCTTGCAAAACTAACCCCGTTGATACTGGCTGTCACATACAAGGGCCTATTATGAGGGAACCTTACAGCTCTATCTGCATCGCTGAAGGTCACCTCTGATAGGAACTTTTTCACCAGCCTCGCCATGGGTCCCCTCCATTTCAACGAGGGAACCGCATCCTTCTTCGCGATGTCTAGGATCGCCCGAGTTATTTCCAGTCTACTCTCCTTTGGTATCCCCACTTGATCGAAGAACCAAGCAAACTTTGGGTATTTTGAAACTGCACTGTATTCAACGACTGCCTCCCTTTCCTCGCCCTCAACGCTGTATACGTCTTCCACGTCTTTAGCGCTTGCTTCATCGTAGGCTAAAACTACATTATCCATTCCTGTGGTGCAATGTTCCAGAGTTTCTTCGAATTCCCTTTGCTTCATTGTTGACCTTCCTCCTTCTCTTTCCGCCTCATCATCGTAGGCCATCACCAAGTTGGCCCCATGCGCTGGAAGTGGGTTGTTGTTAACGTTCTGTGGGGGGATCTGCAGCATCCCTGCCTTCATGTACTTGTCAATGATTCTTCTCAGTGTGAAGCAGCTCTCTGTCGGGTGCTGGATCTTTTGATGAACCTGACAATACCTAGGATCCGCCTTCGTTGCGTCATCTGGTTCTTCCGCCGGAACGCCTTTTGGTAGGTAGATCGTTCCACCTTGGACCATGGTGTTATAACAGCTCACCGCCTCTTCTATCGTGCACGATAACGGTGGTGGGTCTTCTCTATCCCTTCCGAACTTCCTTTTGTTGTCCTTCTTCGCCGCCTTACCCCCATCTGTTCCTTCGGTGTATCCCACTCGTGGGGGTTAAGGCCTTCCTCCCCCAGGTTGTATCGGCTGCCTGAATATCATAGGCACCGCCACCGAGTTTGGTCGTATGACCAATGAGATGTTCCTTACAGATTTTACGAATGCCGAACAAGTTCCCTCGCGCGTCTCATTGATAAGATGGCAAATGTACTCCGGGAGTAGTCCTTCGGCACAGATTTGTAATAGTTTAGACTCCTTGGCCTCCTCTCTCACATCCAGAGACCTTTCCCTGAACCTCCGAACGTATGCCACCACGTCTTCTCCTGGTCGTTGCTTCTCTCTCCCTAGTTGGGTCAGCGTGAATTCATCCTCTGCTAGAAAGAACTTTTGGACAAACAGCACATGCATCTCTTCCCACGTGGAAACACTCTTAGGGGCCAAATGAGAATACCACGTGTATGCTTTATCGGTTAGGGATTTGGAAAACTCTCTCAACCTGAGCTTCTTGTTGTTGCAATGCGCCCCCAAGTGCTCAATAAAACATTTAATGTGCTCTTTCGGATTACCACCCTTCCCTGTGTATTTTTCAAAGATGGGGGGAATATAATCCCTCGGGTAAGGCTCATCGTTGTATTCCTGAGGATAAGGTGTCCTAAAGTCGTCATAGACTGAAGCTACCTCGCCTATAGACTGTGAGGAAGCCTGCATGAACTTCAACATCTCCTTTTGCATTTCTCTCCTCATTTCCTCCATGGGCGATGGGGCAACGACCAATGGGGGTGTTGGCTGAATGACCGTTACAATTGGAGCCATCGTTGCAGCTAGCGCCGTTGATACTCCAGAGATTCCCACCGCTGAATTCACGACGAAGGGTATGCTTGTCGGGGCTGCTCCCATTGTACCTGCGCCTGGTGGAACCGTTGGAGCTGCCCCTGGTGTTACGAAGGAATTAGCTTCGAGTCCTCCCAGCACCGTTGAAGCTGCAGGAGTTTGCAAAAACTCATAGAACTTGCTCATGAGGAGGGTCATCTGGGCAGGTCCCAGCCCAGTGCTCGTGGAAGCCTGCGTTACTCCTTGAGCGCCTGTTGTTGTCTGAACTGGAGGCACTTCTATTCGAGGAGCTCCGCTCCTTAAAGCCTCCAATTCTACCGCTGCTTGCTCTTCACTGTGTTGGATATCATCAAAGTTGAGCCTTCGATTAACGTTATCTTGCACCATACTCCTTCCTTAGAAGAATGCCTCCCCAGCAGAGTCGCCAAATGTAAGAGGGTAGTTTAGATAAGATGGAGGCGTAACCCCTTTTGAGTATGGTGATGACAAGGTTAATCAGTAAACACTAGTGATTTAGCCACAAGACACAAAGAACAGTTTGGAACGCATGAAACCCAACTTAAACCCACAAATCTCTCGTGTATAACTCACAATATAATAAATAACTCAGAAATAACTTAGCTAGAGGGAGAGAGAAGTAAGCATCCTAGATACACCGTAGTAGGCAGGTAAAGGAACACACACACCGAAAAGGTCTTCTTCCAGGATTTCTGTCAAGTTATTAAAGCTCCCTAATAAATGAAAAATGGTGGGTGGAAGAACTCTCTGGTTTTTCAATAACTCTTTCTCTAGTAATAATTTCTCAAAATCTTAGAAGAATATCCCCAAAAGAACTCTTTTTAGAACTTCTTGACCAATGCCCTTCCTTGGAGGTGGTTGGGGCCTTAAATAGCCCCCGCACCACCCCCGAGGCAGCTAAGTCATTAATGTCCGTGAAAAGACCTCCCTCATACCTTATGTCACCAGCATTAAATACCTGATGCACTAGTTGTCTTTACGTCATAAACATTAAATGCCAAGACATGCCTTTTGCCTAACCACTGTGTGTCAGGGGGCTATTGCCACAGAGGTTGCTTACCAACCGTCTGATAGCCCAAAATACCACGGTGGTTTACTCAAGTGCAGACTTGACGTTGTCTAGCTGGCTAGTGACATCACCTACAGTAGATGGGACATAAAGTAGAGGGTTGTTTGGTTCACAGCAAAGCTCCCGATGGAACTCGAAGCTACTTTGCTCTAGGTTCCACGGTGAAGATCTTTCGGTGTTTTACCAGGTGTATCTAAGATGGTCAGGACAAGCCCCAACGGTGCCCCACTTCTCAATCCTCCAAACCAAGTCCCTCTAAAGTTCCCACGGTGAGGTTGTTCGATAGAGCATGAAAGCTCTCCCAGGCCCTGCCAAGCCTGGTCTCTCGCGAGTACCGTTCGACCTCACACCCATTCATTATTCTCGTTACAACATTACAGTCGTTACAACTCGTAGTCAATATAAACAAAGCTATAACATGACAAAGTAACAATAAGCTAAAGTGCGAGTTGCCACGCCAAGCTTCCACACTGAGCTGCCTCGCTGAGCTTATCCTCAGAACACTGTTGCTAATTGGTGGATTATCCCTAATCCAAAGATTACCTTCAGGCCCCCTCTACACGTACAAAGCCTCGAATTGATCTTCGTGCATCAATGGATGAAATTGAGGACGTTGAATCAGGTAATAATTTAATTAATACTTATTCTGTTTGTTTAAGGTCAATTTATCTTAATTATTTTGTTTGATGACAAGTCATTGTTTCATTTGTTGTAGAGATTTTGGGTTCGTCCACCTCGACAGTTACGGGAGTCAGCTTTTAGTAATAATTGGAATTAGGTAATATTTTGATTTTTTAAAGTTTCTATTTTTCCATTGCTATTCAATTACTAATGCCAATTTTTTGTTTGAATGATATATAGGAGTAGAGGCAGCCTACTAATATTTGGGTACAAGCTTGGATCTTGGAAGTTTTGGGAAGATTATGTGAAGGCTTTTTTCTGCAGATTTTGGGAAGTTGAATGTCATGTGTTTTTTGTAGTAATTTAAACTTTTGGCCTACTATAATATTTGGGCTAATAAGCAAGTTTTTGTTGGATTATGTGAAGGCTTTTATGAAGTGTCTATTGTAATTTGTACTAATTTAAATGCTGTAATGGGAAGATTATGTGACAAGGTTAATTTGTATTTGGTTCTTTTCTTTGGTTTTATGTATTTGTATTAAATTCTGGTTTATTATTTATTATTTGGTTTTAAAAAATCAAGTTTATTATTTATTAAATTCTGGTTTATTATTTATTAACTGGAATTACAATTTATCAACTATGAAATGGATTGGATTGGATTGGATTGGATCCAATTGGCTCAGTTAATTGGATTGGATTGGATTGGATCCAAATCCAATCCAACTACGAAAAAAATGGGACCCAAATCAGATAATCGAAACCGATTAAAAAAAACCGATCCAATCCAATCACAATTGGATTGGATTGGATTTTAACTCAATGTCGGTTTGGATTGGATTGCAAAATATAAAAACCGATTTTAATTCGATTGGATTCGGTTTGATCCAAATAGGTCGGTTTCGAACCGATCCACACCCCTAAACCTAACACCACTCATAATCCACTTTCAACCCATACAAATGCCATATTTCTAGAGAGTGACCCAAAATTTGATTCATCTGCCCAAATTGTGCCCAGTAAGGCACCCATCACACCCATAATCTCACCTATGCTCAAATTTTTCCATATTTTCTCCTACACCTACATGCTTTACTGACCAAGCTTTATCACTCCTCACAAGGGCCTACATCACCTTCTGTACTCGGTCTGAAGGGAAGGATATGGAGTTACCAGTTGTGTTCAACCAACTCTTGGTGTTTGGGTTGAAATTTCTCATCGAGATGAGTGTCGATTATCGCAAATTTAGTGACTTATTAATGGAAGCCCGAAAATGGGTTCGGGAGTTAGATAAATGGGTGATACCCATTGATGAAGTCAATCTAGATGACGTAGTACAGATTATGGCTGATGTGTTTCGACAAAAATATGAACTTTGCAGTATTAATGAACTACTCAATGCTTTGAAGCTTCAAGTGCAGTTGGTCCCTTTACTCCTGTACCTCCTCGATGAGTGGGAAGATTTGTACGACGAAGTCGTCGAGGTTATTGAACGCATTAATTTTTCATGGTACAAGGACATAGTCACCACCGAATGGGGGATTACTTTGACAGTTCAAATAATAAACCCAGTTGGGTAGAAACTAGTCTAGTAGACAGTCTGTGCGGAATGATATCCTTCGAAGATATGCTGGGGAAATCAACAAGGTAGCCATTTAACCAGAGGTAGATGAAGACATGGGTGCCTGTTCTTCCCCACCTCAGTAAATCACATAACTAGGTCAGGGAGACACTATAAAGATCTGATTCCTCATGTGATCGAGATAAATGCAATGTGCTGAAGAACTTTCTATGCCAAAGATGACTATGGAAGAAAGTAAAGTCCTTGACCAGCTCAAGAAAACCCATGCCAACATCACCTTATGGGGAATTTTTATATCTTCCCAATTTCACCGGAATGCTCTGATAAAACTTCTCACCGGGACTACAGTCTATCCTTCCAACACTCCCGAAGAAGCCGTAAACATTATTGGGTCCTTAACCTCTTCCAGACTCCTCTTTTTTTTTCTAAGTAGAGATACCGAAGATTGTCCCTAAACTTAATTATGCCCTCAACATCTCCGTTGAAGTAACAGGAAATACAATCCCACTCTCGCTTATTGATAATGGATTTGCCCTCAACGTTTTCCCTCTTAGAACGTTCAATTGCTTGGGCTTGAAAGTCAGTGATCTCACTCCCACTTCCGTCATCGTGCATGCTTACGATAATACATACCGAGAGGTAATAGGGTCAATAAAACTCATAATAGGTGTTGGCCCTATCAATTTTGTCATCGAGTTTTAAGTCATTGACATACCTATATGTTTCAAACTTCTTCTTGGTTGTTCGTGGCTCCATAGTATCCGAGGGATATCATCTTATCTTAATCAAAAACTAAAATTCTTTGCCAATGGCCAGATTATCACCATCTTGGGGGATAGCTAAAGTTCATATACCGCCAGTACTAGTAACTCGATATTAGAGTCTAGCATGGGATAAATGACATGATGCTCTTTGGCTTCAGAGTTGACCCACTTTCCCTTCCAGTAGGAGATAGTTTCAAAGATCGAGTTTGTCCGAAATACAACCCTCATGACAACGTCAATGTAATGTCCAAAAACATGCACTTTATGCTCTAAATGGGGCTAAGGCGACACCATCAAGGGAACCTTGATCCTAGAGTCCCGAAGGAGGCCTTCACTCATGTGGCCTGGGCTACTAACCCTCACTAGAAGAACTCAAAGCACTCCGATGACCACGACCATAAAAAAATTGGAAGAAGAAAGGAATATTTCAAAAGATTCTTTGAATGGAAGATTTATCAAGGAAGGTGAATACTTCCTTTTCTACAGCCTCCCCAAACCATATTATAACCATGTTGATAAAAAGATGAAACCAGGGCTAAAAATATTCTTTCAAGATAACAAATCTTAGGCCGCAGACTGCCAGCATGAAGTTAAATCTCTCACTGAAAAAGTCATGATAGTTATCAAGGATTCTGAAGAAAGTGATTTCGAGGACTCATTCAACCTATAGATGATGGGCCTGAGTCTCTGCATGATCCATTCAGATGCCACATTGTCTAACCCATCTACTTAAATCAAAGTTGTTGACATGCCTCTTCTCAATTGGAATGTCATACTTGTCCAACCTGCCCAGATTTAATTTGACCATGTTATTTACCCTATCCAAATCGCTTCATCTGATGTTATTATTCCTTTTTCTGATATCAATCTAACTGAGATATCTTTTGACGAGGTTCTCAATGCTGGTTTTCTCGAGAATGAATTAAAAGAAGATTTCGAGTATCTTGTTGTGCCCTACATTAATTGTCTTGATTCTAATCAAACTCTTGTTGATGATGATTTTATAAATGAACAATTCATAACTGGTCTTAATAAGGAGAATAACAAATAACATAACCACATTCAAATTAATGCTGATGAAACAGTTGTCATTAATCTCGGTTCTAGTAGCCATCAATGCAATATTAGGATAGGGTACACCCTTACGAGCATGAGCGTGCGCAATTAAAAGAACTACTAAAGGAATTTATGGACGTTTTTGCATGGGCCTATGATGACATGCTCGATATTGACCCAAAAATAGCTCAACGCGAGATTCGAACATTCTCAGAATGCAAACCGGTCAAACAGATGCTAAGGAAGCTTTGCACTTAATGGTTATTCAAAGTTAAAGAAAAAGTGGTCAAGCAACTAAACATAGGTATCATTCACGTAGTTGAATATCCTATATGGCTCACCAATATTGTCCCTGTGTCGAAGTCAGGAAGAAAAGTCTGCATGTGTGTCAACTACTGGTAATTGAATAAAGCATTCCCAAAGGACGATTACCCATTACCCAACATCGACATGATCATGGACAACATAGATAGCCACGCCTTTAATTAATTTTTTGATGGATTTTGCTAGATACAACCAGATCAAGATGTACCCTGACCATCATAAGAAAATCACCTTTATCACCCCATGGGGAACCTTCTGCTATACTGTCATGCTATTCATACTTAAGAACATCAAGGTTACCTATCAAAGGGCTGCCACAATTATCCTGTACAACCTTATTCACAAAGAATTCAAAGCCTATGTGGACGATATGATCATCAAATCTAAGATTCGGGAAGGTTATATTCCCTCCATTTGAAAGTTTTTTGAACGACTGTGAAAATACCAGATGTGGCTAAACCCACATAAATATTTTTTTAGCGTCACAAATGGAAAACTCTTGGGATTTATGGTAAGTGAAAAAGGAATTAAAGTAGACCCTTCCAAGCTAAAAGTTATACTTGAGATGCCACTACCACGGACGGAGAAGGAAGTCCGAGAATTCCTGAGTAAATTACAATACATCAGTCGGTTCATCAACTAACTGACTTTTATCTGCGAACCTGTTTTCAATCTTCTCTGGAAGGATTTTACTAAAGACTGGAATGAGGCCTTCTAAGAAGCCTTTGACAGAATCAAGTGATACTATACCCGACCTTTTGTTCTTATGCCTCCGTAGCCAGGTCTCCCCCTCCTCCTGTACTTGATCGTGATAGATACTGCAGTAGGGGCTTTGCTAGCCTAATAAATTAAAGAACCTCGTAAGGAAAGAGCCATTTATTACGCCACTCAAAAATTATATGGGTATGAAGTTAACTACATTGCTTTGGAAAAAGCATGTGTCGCCTTGGTATGGGTTACGTAGAAATTATGGCATTACATGCTTGCTTTCCCCATCAGACTTGTATTCCGTATGGATCCCATCAAGTACTTATTAGAAAAGACCGCTCTATCTAGAGGAATGGCCCGTTGGTTGATGTTTCTAGCCGAGTTTGATATTGTGTACGACACACAAAATATTATAAAAGGGAGAGCCATCTCTGACTACTTTAACGATTACCCCATGGAAGAAGCTGATGTTTGGGTCTCTGAATTCCTGGACAAAGATATTCTCTACACCTCTCAAGAGGACCACATATGGTAAATGTTCTTTGATGGAAATACCAACAAGAAGGGATATGAAATTAGAATAATCCTAATTTTCCTTAGTGATTCTCGCACCCCAATTTCCATCAAACTATACTTTTTCTGCACCAATATCATGATCGAGTATGGGGCATGCACTGTAGGCCTTAAGATAACCCTCCAGAAAGGAATCTGACACATAGACATCTAGGGAGACTCTGCCCTTATCATCGACCAAGTCCTTAAAAGATGAAAAGTCAAAGATGAAAATCTCCTACCCTTATATGCCTACTTAAAAGGAATGGCCTCCCAATTTAAATATGTCACCTTCCACTACTTGCCCCGTGTAAAGAACACCGTGGTTGATACCTTGTCACCTTAACCTCCATGGTCGACATGTCCGAGATAATAACAATGTCCCCTTTCCTGGTTCAGAAAGATATTAAGCCTACTCATTACTACCACATTAAACTCGTTCCCGAGGAGGATTTTAATATGGTCGGGTTATGGTACTATAATATTTGGCACCTCCTCAAATATGATAGATATCCCCATAACGTCGATAAGAAAGGTCATGCGACCCTTCTTAAAATGGTTGCCCAGTACATCATCTGCGATGAAGCACTGTTCAAGAGAAACTTCGATGGATCCTATTTGCACTGCATTGCAGGGGTTGATGTTGAAGAAATAATGCAAAAGATCATCCGTTAGGGGTACTATTGGACCACTGTGGTTCAAGATTGCACTGCCTATGTGTGAAGATGCCTAAAATGCCAATAATATGCCAATCTCCTACACTTACCTCCCCTGAGCTATACAACATGACCTCTCTTTAGCCCTTCTCCACCTGGGGTATTGACATCATAGGGAAATTTACTTCCAAAGCTTCAAACGATTATGAATTCATCCTAGTTGCCATTGATTACTTCATTATATGGGTCGAAACAGAGTCATACACGCTATTGAATGCCAAGAAAGTGGCCAAGTTTATAAAAAAGAACATCATCTGCCAATATAGAGTTCCCTGCGAGTTTGTGTCAGATAATGGGCTCTATTTTGAAGCTGAGGTCATAGAACTAGTCAACGAATATGGCATTCAGAGACACAAATCTTCTCCATACCGACCCCAAACCAATGGTGATATCTAATCCGCCAATAAAAGCCTAAAAACCATAATTAGTAAGATGATAGAGATTTGTAGATATTGGGTCGACCAGTTCCCTTATGCCCTAAGGGGCTATTGCAACAGAACATTGGGGCTACCCTTTATTCTCTAATATACAGCATGAAAGCAGTCCTACTCATCGATCTGGAAATACCTTCCCCCCGCATCCTACTCAAAATAAAAGTTGACGAAGAAGAATGGTCCCGGAGCCGATTTAATAAACTATTACTCTTAGATGAAAAGAGATTGAAGGCTCTATACTATATACAGGGGTACCATCATTGGATAGCCTGATCATTCAACAGGAAAGTAAAGGACTATGGTATCTAGTAAGGATATCTTGACCTTAAAGAGATCATAGAAACCATCTGGGATACCAGAGGGAAATTCAAGCCAAATTGGAGTGGCCCCTACATTGTGAAGAAGATTCTCTCAAGAGGCACCGCTATGCTCACAGACATTGATGGAGAAGAGATGGCGTGTCTAGTCAACCTGGATCGTCTCAAAAAAATTTATCCTTAGATCAAAATCTCGGTGCGCTACGACTCTTCTCACCCCCTTCTATTCTAAAAAAATTATTTTTTTCCCTACCCAGAACTACGTGGAACCTAATCCTCTTAAAAACCTTTTCCTCTCAAAAATGAAATTCATTAAATTTTTTAAAAAACCCAGAGGTATATAGGCAACCCATACGCCATACATGGGTCCGGTTCCCTTCTTATTCATAAAATGTTATTCTTTTCTAACCTTCAAGAACAGCGGTTCATTTTATCATTTATATGAATAAAAGGATTATGTATGCTTTAAAGATGGGTATAGATAACTCCAATGCAAAACTCATCAAGAGGCACAACAAAATATGTTCAAAATCAACCTTTATTTCTGATTAAGGAAATTGACGATGTTACACGAAGTATCAGGGAAAGGAGTTAAACCGACCATTCCTCTCCACTGACCAAACTATTCCTAAATAAGCCTAACCCTAAACCAAGTTATAAAAAATTATCACCAAAATACCCCCAGATACGAAAATACGCAATCACCATAGCTTCACAAAAATCACCAAAAGCTTCACAAGACATTGCCTTCAACTACCGAATGACCCTACTTCATCATCTCTCTCATTGCCTAGAGGTTCCCAAGTTTTCCACTCCTGATTGATATTCCATATATGCTCCATGGAGAGGTATTCCCTGAAAAACCTGGACAGAACCATAACGCCCTCTTTCTTTGTGTCAAAAGCAACAAACTACCTTTGATCGGTCTCTTCCACCGTGACTTTCTCTACTACCCACTTTTATGGATAGACGACCGACGACACTACCACAAAGAGCTCAACATCATCCTCAACGATTCAGTAAAATCCTCCACTTGGAAGAAATTTGTTATACGAGGGAGCACGATCTGTTCCCACCCGACTTCGCGCAAAAGTCACCACGGGAAATAGAATGAAGTCTGCCAAAGGCCCACCAGCCGTACATACCAATAATCTTTAAGATGAAAGATAGGCATTAAGTCCCCCCACCATGGAACTAACCAACAAAGACATCGGGCTCTACAAGCTAGTTTGCCCAATTCTCTATAGATAGCTGATGAAAGGTCGAATAAAGAAATTGGGAACAACCGCCAAAGGATACTCAGGAGGGGCCGCCAGGCAAAACCTCTCCATAAGCCACATGTACAATATCACAAGGCACCCCCTCAAAAATTTAGAATGACCCTCCTTTTAAGCATTCACGTCGTTCAGGGTCTCAACCAGATGCACCATTGCATGATTATGGTGGTAAGACATCCAAGTCGTTATCGCAACCACCTGGGGATTCGCTGTCAAGTCCCCGTAGGGCCGTAACTAGCAATAGCCTCGTGGTAAGGCCTAAGTCAATAGCTCTAGCAAAGCCATCATCGGTACAATATCTCTGACACACCAGAATAAACACAACCTAACAAAGGCGATAAGCTCCACTTTTATCTTCTCATCTATATATAAATTAAGCCTCCAAGGCATCCTTAGATCCAAAAATTTCTAAAAATACATTTGTCCTACTTTTTCTCAAAATAAGCCCCTTCAATGGGAAATATTTTCACAACCAAGACTCCAAGGCTTTCCTCTACTCAAAATTTTTAGAAAAAACACTTCTTCTCAAAATAAAACATCAGTAGCAAATTAAAGTGCATGTAGAGTAAGACACTAAATCATGATAATAAGACAAAAGAGATACATCATTTTTGCCTTCTCTAGGATCTCTTTTTAGGTACAAAGCCATTACATCAAGCATATAACATGGTTAACGCCAAGCTCATCCACTCACAACAACAGATCTACAAGAAAATCCTATAAGGAAAGAACTAGGATTGGATGTCACCTCAGCCATAATCCCCGTCAACCCAGACACCATTTCATGTGCTAGTAACCTCCTTATCTACACCTGCATACTTGTATCCCCTGCGGCCCTCGACAAAAAACTCCATAGGTAGAAGGTCACCTACATCCCCAACAAAGATTCAGTAATCCGCCCAGAAGAAAAGTTTTGAAACCCCCAGACAGTGTCGGTCCGTAGTCACCCTTACCTCTTCCTAATAAAGCCTAAGAGTCCGTGCCCTTGTCGATTGGAACCACCCCAGGACTACCCATCGACAACCTCACTAAATTTCGTACAGAGAATGCCAAAAAATTCCAAAAATTCCAAAAAATGCACGAAAAAATTCCTATAAAAAAATATGGAACCTCAATTTCCTCAAGAAAATCATTTTTAGAAGAACTAAGCCCCTTTCCAAGTAGGATTAATCTTACACTCCTATTTCCAGCATAATCCCTAGACGAATTAATCTCATACACTTATCCTCAACATATTCCCCAAGCAGAACCAATGATGCGTCCACATCCAAGGCTACTACAGTTTCTCAGCCTAAACATCACCCAGTGGAGCTTTAAAACAAAAGAACCCCTAGCTAAACATGTTAAGGATAAGTCCTTCCCCAGTAAACACAATCCCCAGCAAAACTATAGATGCATCCGCACTCCCAAGATAATTTAAAATTCCCTAGGAGAGCAACTCCCTGTGCTACAACTCTAAGTCATCAGAATTGACCTCAAACCATAAAATTAGTCGTCAGAAATTTAGATCCTTATAATTGACCTCGACCCGTAGAATTGGTTATTGCAACTTAAGGTCCTTAGAACTGACCTTGGTCAGCAGAATTAGTAGTCCCAACTTTAAAATTTATCTCGACCTGTAAAATTGGTCACCCCAACTTTAGGTCCTCAGAATGGACCCCAACCCTCAGAATTGGTCGCCGCAACTTAAGGTCCTTAGAATTGACCTCAGTTCGCAGAATTGGTCGATAAACCTTAAGTCCTAAAAATTGACCTCGACCCATATAATTAGTCATTACAACTTAAGGTACTCAGAATTGACCTCGGCTCGTATAATTAATCGCTACAACTTACGGTCCTTAGAATTGACCTCTACCTAAAGAATCGATCGTCATCACTTATGTCCTCATGATTGACCTCAATCCTCAAAATTGATTGCTACAATTTAAGGTCCTCACAAAATCGGTAATCATCACTTAAGGTCCTCAAAATTGACCTCGGCCCTCAAAATTGGTCATCCCCAACACAAATGATCTCGACCCGCTGAATCGGTCATCCTTGTCTCCTTAAGTCCCTAGAATCGACCTCGACCCACCGAATTAGTCTCCCTAGCCCTTTAAAACCCACTGTAATATATTCTCGACATATTGAATTGGTCATACTCATCCCCTTAGGTCCTCAAAAATGACCTCAACTCGCTCAATCAGTCATCCTTGTCTCCTTAGGTCCTCAGAACAGACCTCGACCCTCCAAAATGGTCAACCTTTAGGTCCTCAGAATCGACCAAAAAAAACTCTTTCCCAATGGCTACCTTGTCGATCATTCTACGGACTTCACCTGTTCCAATCTCTCCCATCGAGGGGATCTCTATAGAAACCCCATCCTAAGACACCCTAAGCACCTTTTTAGTTCCCCAATACTCTCTCGTGTACCACAAACCATATGTTATACCCCGAGTATCGATCTAGAGGCCATCGGGAGCTCCCGGGCCCCATTTTTTACCCCAATTAACTTTCTCATCATAATGAAATCTCAATAAATATTTGAAGGGCTCTGAATCCCCTTTCTAACAGTCCGTCTCATGTGCAAATCAGCCTTACAGTTCTGACGAATGATTCGTTTTACCCCAAAAATTGATCTAGAGGCCACTGGGCACTCTCAGTCCCCATTTAACTCCTGTAAACTCTTCAGCTCAAAATAATCTAAATTAATCTTAGAACGACTTGGAATACCCTTTTTAATGGTCCGTTTTGGGCGTGAATCAACCTTACGGTACAGACGAACGACCCATTTAACTCCGAAGGGTCATTGGGAGTTTCCAAGCCCTGTTTGACCAAGGTTAACTATCTAAACTGAACGAAGTTGAATGAAATATTAAAGGGAACTGAATACCCTTTCTAACGGTCCATCCCGTGAGTGAACGATCTTACGATTCGGATAAATGACTCATTTTCCTTCGAGAATTTCCCGTCTAGTGACCAACGTGTGTCTTCGAGCCCCATTTAACTTAGATAAACTACTGAACCTAGGATTAGCTCAATGGATTAATAAAGGGATCTAACTATCCTTTTCAATAGTTTGCCCTTTGCGCGATTCTAACTTATAATTCGCACTTTACGATTATTTTTTTAAAAAACCTGCCTCAGACTGTCAATTAGCAACCCCAGGACTCTGCCTATCGGTAGTGTGTCTAGGGTTCTATACCAATAGGTAGGTCAAGGACCATGCCGATCGACACCCCCTTTGTCCCTATTTATAGAGGCCATGACCTCACTTTGAAAAGGACCCCTAAAGATTTCTCTCTACAATTCAAATAGAATTCCCTCGAAATTAGAGTTGTTTTTTCCTTTAAAGCCCATTTCCCGCATTCTTTCCATCATTTTCATGCTCTTTTGAGTAAATTCCCACCCATGTCCTCAAACCCCTATCACTTCATCTTGAGATCAACTCATCTACAATCAAGATCTACTTCAAGTCTTCACAAGGAGGTCTATTTCTTCCCATTTGTCTTTAAATCCTCTTATTTTTCCATTAGTTACTTGATTTTCGCTTTAGTACTTTATTTCATTACATCACACATCTTAATTTCAAACTTTTTATTATTAGTATTCACATATTCTTTATTTTCATAGAAAAATCCATAAACAAGAAAAAAAGGGTTCACTTGTAAATTTTAAACGGGGACTTCTCATCACATCTTCTCACATCAAAATACCTTTTTCTGCACAAATACATATAATAAAGTTTTCGGTTGGATTTATGGGTTAAACCACACATCGTATCGTCTTCGAACTACATGGACTTTGATGCCCCGGAGCTACGTATTGGGTAAATCCCTCGACTTGAGTCCTCCCATATACATTTATAATTTTATTCTCAACATATATTCATGATATATACATTTTATATGATTTCTTGCTTGTGTCTTGTCCGATATACGCAATCATTGTTTTGTAACGATTAGCGAATTGACAAACACTTATATTATATTTTTTTATTATTATTTTGGGAGCACTCCTAAGGATTACTTCACTCTGCCTTTATACATAACGCGAGTCAAGTGATTCAATCCTCCATTTATATTAAGCATATAAGCACACACATCACGTAGTTATATAGGAGAAGATTAGGACATGCCCATGATAGACCGAAAAGGGCGGGATGGGTGCCTAACACCTTTCCATTCCGTAGCTTAGTCCCCGAGGCCATGAACTACTTGGTTTCACAAGTATTAATATTATCCTGGATGTCGTTCTCTCGAGGTAGCAACATTTCTTTTTCTTATTTTGTGCAAAATAGGCTAGCAACTCTATCTTTACATATCACCCCATATCGACAACGACCGAGCACCTCGATAAAGGATGCAACCCTGTGCACATGTCAGAAAGGGGAAAGGAATGCAGGATCCACCTCCGGAGACACCCCACACACATGGGATGGACACACCACGACCACAACCACATCCACCACTAAAACACCAAATCGCATCCCCTCACGTCTTCATCTACCACACATATGTCGCGAGCCAACCAATTTGCCCTTTTTACACATTTGTGTGTGTGTGTCCCCCTTTCGCATGTGCTCTTCCCATTTCTATTCCTGATTGAGGTATGTATGTGTGTATACAAACTAAAGATGGGTTGAAATAAAAAGTAAGTTTTAAATACTCTTTAATCTAATTATGCCTGTTTGGTGGTGTTTGAAAATTTAATAATGTGGTGTTGAGAAAATTGTGATGTTTGAGAGCTTTTTCAGATAAGGCAATCCTCTTTTGTTTTTCCTATTAATGTTTGAAGTGCATTAGTTCATAACTTTTGTCTTCATAAAAAAAAATAATTAAAAAAGACTATCGTTTGTTTTTGTTTTTTGAAAATTTAGTTTAAATTTTGTTTTCTAAAAAAAACTATAAATTTGTTTCAAGTTTTTTATAACCACAAAATGAGTTTGGAAAACTTTAATTAAAAACATTTAAAAATGTAGGATGCATTTGGCATAAAAACAATTAACCTCACAACAACAATAATACAATTAAGGTGGTATTTTAGAGCTCATAAAAAAGTGTCTAAACAATACATTTCAACTTGAAAGTTCACAAAAAGTTTTTAAATAATACATTTCAACCAAATTCTATTAATACATTATGGTTGCACATGTGTAGTCCACATTGTAGTGGCAATACGATCTCTATTCCTAACCACCCGATTAAGCTGTGTTTGTGTTATGTCCAATGGGGGTTCATTCTGGCCATGTTGCTCATCATTTAAGGTAAGTATAAAATTTTCATCTTTAAATTCCACAAAGAAACTATCGTCCCTCGAATGTGTGCGGATGAAGTCATGCAATGCACAACATGCGTTAACCATTATAGCTTGTCGAGTCGATTCTTAGTTTTTCATACGCATGAAAATTAGAAATCTATTCTTAAACACCCCAGATGTCCTCTCAATAACATTTCTCAGTCTGACATGTCTCTTGCTGAACAATTCCTTTTGACCAACGAGTTCTTCATTTCGATAGTCTTGCAAATGATAAAAATTACCTCTTTATGGTGCTAAGAATTTGGGCATATTTCTATATTCGAAATCCACCATATAGTATTTATCTGTTCAAGAAACCCAATTATATAAGTTACAAAACTCAAATAAAAAAAATGCACATATGAAAATTTACTTACGATTAGAGGGGAAGGGGTAGAAGGCCACTTTGTAAGGCAGTTATAGTGACACGAAAATCATTGACACTTCCTTCCCAGCCGGAATAGATAAATGTGAACATCATATTGAAATTACAAGCATCCATAACATTGTGCGTTACGTTGCCTTTTCGTGAACGACAAGCATTATATTTATTACCAAGCACCCATGCATCGACTAAAGTCCCATCAATAGCACCAATTGCTCCCTATATTCAGAGAACACACATGATACCAAGTTATCATACTCGGGTGAGTGTGAAGGAAAGATTGGTCTCAACTTTAAAATTAGTCACAAATCCTTTCCAAACCTTGGCGTAAAAGGTGGAACTTCTCAAATTGTTCTTATCCACTTCAGCCTCCATCATTAAAAAAAATGCACGCTCACTACTTACTGTCTATAACCAAATATCATATTCCAATGCATACATCTATACACATGTGAAAATAAGGTTTATACATAGCATCCATATATAACTTTATATATATATATATATATAGATAGATAGATATAGAGAGAGAGGGAGAACATAAACACATTTAAAACATATACAAAAGATCATATACACATACAAAATATATAAATAACCTATACACATCAATACCACATAAAATCCATACATAAATAAATGCATACAGAAAAAAACATACAAAATATATAAAGAACCTATACACATCAATACCTTTACTAAACTAATCTCAGTAATAAAAAAAATACCTAAATCCATATATAAAATACGTATCAAAATCCATACAAAAATATACATACATAAAATATACCTATATCCATACGAAAATACATACCTAATCCATACAAAAAACCCAAAAATATATACAATAATCCATACAAAAATACATTCCTAAGTTCATACAAAAAATTTAGAAATATATACAAAATAAAATCCCAAACAATTCTTATTTAAACTAATATCATAAATTTTAAAAAAATAATATGCATATGGTAAAGATAATCTCAGTACCACTTAATAGATTGAAAATATCGTGACGAATGGTAAAAATAATAACGATTTTAATAATACCCGAGGAGGGCGTAATAAGAAGGGGTTTGTAGGTAGGGTTTTCTGCAAAAGAGTAAAGAGGGTGGTTGGAGACTTATGGTATCTCACAAAGAATGGAAGAGACAAAACATAAGTTGATTATCATAGGCTTTATGAGACGTTGAAAGAAACATGAAAAACGGCCCCTTTTTCAGGCGGGTGAGAGTTTCTCTCTCTAGGTCATTGTGAGAAACCCCTTCTATAGCCACAACCCCTCCTACCCTTCCTCCCCCTGTTTGTTTCCTCATCCCCATGAGACTGAATCCCTTTGCCTCTCCTTATTTCCATCTTTGGTTGGTGTTCCTCATGTCAAATAAGGAATGGTATGGTGTGTATTTTAAACTCATGGGAGTTGCCTCTCTAAACCCAATCATCTCCTGCATTTTGAATCCAGTCGTTATTGTTAGTCGCCATCTTCTTGAAGTTCCCCATGTTAGGCTGAGCAGTGCTGATTCTTCTGGTGGTGGGGTTGTCCGGTGTGGTGTCGAGGTTGTTATTTTTAACCCCTCTTTGTGGACCCGCTCGGGTGTTGGTATCTTCTCACCCCCTTTTTCTTCGTGGCCGTGTAACTAGTTTTCTCTGGATCGCTATCCATTGTTGCACTTTATGTCAGATCGATGGAGTAGATCGATTGTCGACGAATGTTGATAGGCTTGGGTCGGAATTTTCTTGGTGGTTGTGGAGGCAATTTATCGGTTTGTAGTTTATTTTTTTTAGTTTTGTCTAGTGTTAATAATCCACCGTGTAAGATATCAGCAATATAGTGGAATGTTGATATTCCCTTTTTGTTCGGTTTGTCTCCTCCCTCTCCAGTGGCTGAGCCACAACCCCTCTCCCAGTCGCTATCTTTGTCGAGTAAGCTTCATGTCAGATTTAGATTGGGGCGCGGTTCCCTCACATGGTATATGCGCCTCACATGGATCAAACGTCTCTCCTAATTTTGGATCTCGTCATTTGTTCTCAATCGC
Organism: Sambucus nigra; assembly: GCA_949130495.1. Taxonomy (NCBI): domain Eukaryota; kingdom Viridiplantae; phylum Streptophyta; class Magnoliopsida; order Dipsacales; family Adoxaceae; genus Sambucus; species Sambucus nigra. The sequence continues at coordinate 669,605,326 of OX422207.1, read as the reverse complement.
TATATTCTAGAATTACTTAATGTCATATTGGGATGTTTGGGTGTCTCCAGAGTTGGGGTTTGTCCGGGTTCGTGTTGAGGTTGGGGTCATTTTCAACCCCTTTGGTGGATTCGCATGGTCAAAAAGGGAATATGGTCTGGTTGAATTGAGTGTTTCATCACTTTATTGATATATTTTGTGTCTAGTGATAAGATATTGTGATGTTTTACTGGATATTTCATTTTGCAGTAGAGGTTGGCTTGTGGTGGCAGTTCCCTGCATTGTGGATTTGATTGGTTGGGGTTATTTTTCTGGTGTTGCTTGGGTGGTTCGTGCATTGGTCCTTTGGTGAACTCGAATTTGTTGCTTTTGAGTAATTTGTTATTTTATTGTCAAATCCTTTATGGTGAGTGTTGTGTTGTTGCGATGTTTTAGTAAAATTTCATTTTGCATGAGTGTTTGGTTTGAGGCCTAAGTGCTTTTAATGTTTTGTATTAGGTCTGTGTATGTAGTGTGCTAGGTGGTGTTGGCCATTTGAGTGTTTGAATTTAGCCGTAGTTGGTGCTTAAGAGCCGTGTTATGGGCTTTATTGGATTACATGGTAGGCTGTGGGTTTGTGTGTAGTTTGGGTTGGGTGTATGGGTCGGCTATTAGTGCCTATTTTGCTTGTTTTGTTTGGGCTTTATTGTATTTAGTTTGGGTTGTTGCCTTCTGGTTTAATAAATTACATTTTACCAAAAATAAAACAATGAAAAAGAGATAAGAAAAAAAGAGCCGAGGTGAATATTGAAGAATTCATACTCAGAAAATAAATTGAATCTGTTTTCTGAAAAAACCAATTATAACACACAAGTGAAAAAATAATTTAAACACAACGTTTTGAATAACATAGCCAAATATGTTTTCTATCGGAATTTTATGTTAAAACCCCTTAAAACTGTGTTAAAACATGGAAACAACACAAGCGATTAATGTTCTGGGAGATAAGTACATTTTGCACTTAGTTTACTTTTTTATATTATAAAATGTCTCTCATCTATTTTTAAGAATTTTTTTAGTTTAACATAAAAGAAGAACAAATGTTTGCAAGTAATTTATAAACGATAATTTTTTAAATAAAACATTTTTTGAATTAAACGTTATATAAAAAAAATCGAGAGACTTGCAAGGGAATGGTCCACTTATAAAAAAAATAGGTTTTTACGGTCTAGTCCCTTGACTTGACATTTTAGACTTTTTAACAGATTCAAACAAATTTTAACGATTGGGTCCATATAAATACCTTTCACAACATTTCATTCATTTCATTATCATTAACCTAATCAGCGATTGACAGCATTTTCAATAAGGTGGGATCTTCTCTTTCTTCCTTCCACTTATGTCAAATAGGTTTGTTCGCTTCAATAACTTAGGATCTTATGATTTATTTTCACTTCTATTCAACCGGCTTTTATTCTCTCAAAGAAAGAAGTTATCATTTTGTTTGAAGAAATCAATTATTTCTGCTTTGTTTAACTTAGATGATCCTTGGCATTAATTTGATCATTTGTAAGTTTATACATGTTAGTAATTTTGTAAATCATGTACTGAATTTACACAATTAAAGCATTCATTCAATATTTGAGTTAATGTATCACATTATTTACACAATTACAATGATTTGATTAATTGACTCGAATATTGAATGAATGATTTGATTGTTTTTATAAAATTATTTTAATTTATATGAATATATTTTGACCTTATGTTTAGATTTCGTAACAGGTTATGTATGTATATGTTTTGATTGTGTGTTCATGTGTGTGTACTTTATGTCTATATATTTTGTTCGTTTATATACCTCAAAGGATCAGTGCAGTAAAGTATATGCAATTTGATATAAAGTACACGTGAATGTTGAACTTGATTAATTCTGATTTTTTCTTTTGACATTACTTTTAAATAATGTTAATGTGTGTTTACTTTGTTACTTTTGGCTCATTACTTGATAGACTTGTCATGTATTAGATGGACATATGTTTGTGGGTCCGCTCCAGCGGTATTGACCAATCTTGATGTTTTATAATAGTAGAGTACTTGGTATATACATGAGCAGAAAATTACACTAAAGTACACACAATGTGATCTAAAGTACACGTGATTTTGTAGTGATTAATTCTCATTTATTTTGTGACATTAATTCTTCATAATGTTAATGTGCATTTATTTTGTTACTGTTGACTCATGCTTAATAGAGTAGTCATGTCTTTGTTGGTCATGTGGTTGTTGATCTGCGCCATTGGCATTAATTAAACTTGAGCTTTAACAAAACCATTTTTCTATTTTAATTTAATGCAGGTTATAATGGAAAGTTTTCGGATTGCTCGGTGTTGTTATTGGGATAATATTGTTTGCACTGAAATTTTTAAAGACAGCTCATTAGATTTCATATGCAATGAGTTATGTAGCAGGTTTATGAATTTGAAAGTTAGATCTTTTTCATTGAAGTACATTTTTGGTGATGAAAGTCGATTCATGTTGGTTTGTGATAAAGATGTTCATTGCATGTTGCGGTCTCAAGTGATTCTCAAAGATGATTTTATTTGGATATATGTCTTTGATTCAATAACTTTGGCGACTTGTACAATTCACAAAATGGTTGAATGCACGTATAGATTTCGTGAAATGGTTGACTGCAGTTATACAAGTTATGAGAGGGTTGAATGCAGTGGTACAAGTAGATAAAGGGTAGTTAATATATCATCATCCACTGCGATTGATATTAGTAGTGGAATTAAAAATGATGTTTGTATTGGAGGTGTGGAGTCGAGTACGTCAAAAGTTTATCTCTACAATGATTGGAAGACATATATTAGTCATGAAGGCAGTGTTTTAAAGGGGGTGGGTTGAGTTTCGTGATAAGTTGCGAAAGTATGCTGTTGAGGTTGGTTTCAAGTATATATATTTGAAGAATAATAAAACCTGAGTGATAGCAAAGGGTTCCAAAAGGAGTACAGAGAATTGCATGTGGCGAGTTCATGCTTCATTATCAACAGTAAATGGTTACTTTTATATAAGAAGGCTGAACAATGATCATACTTGTAGGGGTGTATATCGTACTCCATCAAGCAGAATGATAGACTCCAAATTGGTTTCGACATTACTTGGTGATGAGTTAAGGGATAAACCATTGTTGGGACCAATTAATGTAGTTAGAGATATGAAGAAGAACTACAGTCTTGATATAGGTTATAATCATGCATGGCGCGGCAAAGAGATGGATGTTGTTAAGTTGCATGGTGATGAAAAGTTTTCTATGCATTAATAAATAATTATACGGAACTTCTATTGCAATATAATTCAGGATCGCATTGCATTATTGAAGTCGAGCCGGAGAGAAAATTATTCAAAAGAATTTTTGTAATGTTTGCAGGATCCATTGATGGATATCAGTACTACATGCCTGTTTTGTTTCTTTATGGTACCTTTTTGAAGAGCAGGTACCGTGAAACGATTTTGTCGGCAACAGCGAGGAATGGGAACAATGGTAAATGTGAAACATTGAAGTTTACTTTACAATATTATGTCTTTATTTTGGAATCCTTTGTATGTTCTTTCAACAGAATATAAAGTATATGCATGAAATTTATAAAGTACACGTGAATATATGTGTGTACTTTATGTATTACGTGTGTACTTTGAGGTCTATTATTGTTATACTCTGTAATACCCAGTATTTTTGAATATTTGGAATTTAATTAATTGAGTAATTAAATAAAAAATACGTTTTAATTTAAATTACGTGAGTGGAGTAATTTAATGTGATTTAATATTTAAATTACGCGAGTGAAGTAATTTAATGAGATTTAATGATAATTATGATTATTAAGGGATTATAAAATAATTGTGATTATTAAATATTAATCGAGAGATAGACACTGATTAGTATTATGATTCAAATTCACTAAGTGTGAATAGTAAATATTGATAGTTAATTTGTACAACATAACGAGTGATATGGACGTACTTGATTATATCTCAACCGGATGTGTAGACTAAATTGAGGATGAGATAGAAAATGATTTTTAGTGACTCAAATGATAATTTAGAGGTCAGAGATGATTCTGAAAGGGTCGAATTAGTCAGAATAGTATACATGGGGGTACTAGTCAGGTATCGGGGCATTTTTGGGCTAAATCGGGATCGTACGGGGGCGTTTTAGTCTTTTGGCATATGGGGGTGGGAAGACCTACGAATTTTGGAGTGTTTCATCAACTTATTGGAAGTGTGTTTATGGTTAGAAACCTCATAACACAAAGGGAAACCATTAGAGAGAGAAGAGAGACCATTCTCAAGGGTAGAAAGGAAAATTGTGGGAGATTTCAAGGAGTTCTTGCACCACAAGTGATTGAGGAAGGAAGATTAGAAGAGAAAGTAACCTAGCACCTTCTGTAAACTCGAAATCAGATCACCATCCAATCAAGGCAAGTGTTTATTTGAAAATTATTTTGAGTTATAATATCCATGCGTAGGATTTATGAATAATTAATTTTAATGAATATTCTTAGAGAAAAAGAATTGATTAATTACATATTTGGGTAGAAATAACATGTAGTTAGATTATATCTGTAGAGGATTGAAAATCAGAGGAATCGTGTTTGTTAGCATGAATTAAAATTTGGGTTGATGATTGGAAACATGGGAAGAACATGTCATACTATGGTTCTTAAATAATTAGAAGATTTGAATTATTCTGGGCTAAATTGGAAGGATTTATAATGTTTAATGCATTGGAAATCATCCTAGCATATGCAGGAATGGTTAGGTATCGTTAGTTACAAGTTTGGTGGATTATCATGTGAGCTAGATAATTGAATATGGTGAAAAACGCATGAAGAAGAGGAAGAACTGTGTCTGTCACTGCTCGATCGATCCTTGAATGTCGATCGATCGATGATCACTGTCGATCGGTTGACCCGGGCTGATTTTGGGTTCTTTTGCTGGTTGATTTCTAATCAATTACTGACGCTTGAGGGGAGCCTTAGTGATGACATTTTACCTATGTAGGGACTTAGAGAGTACCAGTTGGTGTATATTGGGGTTCCGTTATAATCACTGAGTGCAAGATTTGAAATGATGGACCGACGAGGGTAAACCGATCGAGTAGTGCATAAAGAATTTGGGATTTGAGTTACGGAGAGAGTAAACATCATTCCAAGGAGTACACCTGTAGTTAGAGATATCTAAACTACTGAAATGAATAGAGGGGTGACAAGGTCCCTTAGAGTTGTGTGAATACTCAATTAAAATAAAATAGTGAGATAAATCATAAATTAATAAGTACCGTGAATATGAAAGAGGAAATGTTACGTACGAGTACTATTATTAGGTTGCGTGTATACCTACTGAATTATATCGATACTTAGGTGGAGAGAATATCTAAAGTATAATTGCCTATATTAGGGTCGAGGTAGGATTCCGAACTAATATATGGAAATAGTAAGTTGGGGTCGTGAGGAAAGAGTTCTGAGCCAATCTATGTATAAAATTTCATTAGTGGGATCGAGATGATTTTTTCGAACCACTACCTGAAATGAACTTGGGGTCGAGGTGACATTTCGAACCAAACTCTCACTTTGTGTTGATGGACCATTCTGAACCAAGACTCCTTGATGTGTGTTAAGAGGACATATTGGTAATGAATGAATTTATAAGTATATATTGTGTGTGAAATGTATACTGTAATAATAATCTACTTATGCGAGTTAGTAGATAATGAGATGCCGTGATTACACCTAAAAGAAAATTAAGTAGGGAAACTTAATTATAAATCGATTAAAGGTAACAAGGCATGAACAATTATCTCAGTATATACATTATGAGATAGGGTTATTATTACATACTATATGGGTGGTATGGGAACTTAGTCGCGTAGATATGTTTAGTTTAATAGTAGAGTCCAATTAACTTGAGTAGTACAACTAGGTGGGCTAGGTACGGATGTTAGGCGTGTACTATAGATGAGGGGTGAGGTAACTCAAAAGAGTGTACGCAGATCTTGATATATGTAATCAATAACTCATTTTACTGTGATAATAACTTGCTAAATATCTTCAAAACGTTTTGAGTACTAACTCTTGCTATCAATATATTTCAAAACCCTTTTAGGTGTTCAACCAAAGGGATGCCAGACGTGAGGATTCAGTCCAGGGACTCGTAGCTGCAACATTGTGGAGGCTGGCAGGACTTTGCATAGACGATTGATTCTTTCATATCTAGTATAGGATCTCCTTTTAGTACTCTCTATTGGGACATGTTGTCCATTGTCTTTATTTCAGATATTCAGTTTTGGATTATTTTGGCTTTATTTAGCAGCATTTTATTTTAGCCGATTGTTGACTTGGCAAGACTTTATCCTTTATATATTGCGTGATGGTTTGAATTATTGTATAATGTGAATGTTTAATTATTTACGCATGAGTATGGTTCTTGGGTTAATGAAAGATAAAAATTGGCACTGGTCTAATTTCACTTAGGTGATTAGTAATTAAAAAGTTTTCGACAGTGATGCTAAGAATGAACCAACTGAGAAACCTGTTTTAATTTAATTTCGGATTGATCACCCGGGATTTAATTAGGCAGGGTGTTACATACTTATATAATCCCAAAGTACACGCATTATATAAAAGAGTACACATGAATTTCTATGCTATGTCACGTGTACTTTGTAATGTCATGCGTGTACTTTAGGGTTCCTTGTTTGTTTTGGGCTAACAGTGCGATGTACACGCATATCATTGCAAAGTACACGTAAAATCCTATTTACATTTGTGTACTTTGTAATGTTTTGCGTGTACTTTGTGATTCTTTATTTAGTATGGTCAAATGAAATAATAAATTACACCCATATATATTAAAGTACAAGCATAATATGTTTATACTTTACATTTGTGTATCCTATCAGTACAAATATATTTATTTCACTTGTATAGCTTACGTGATTATTAGTCCACACCAGCGGCATCATTTTTTAAATTCATCATACTATCTGTATGTAATGATATATTTTATTATAATTTTAGGCCTTTATCCTCTTGCATATGCAGTTGTTGATTCAAAGACGGGGGATAATTGGATGTGGTTTCTCATTAATTTGCACGATGCAATAGCTCATCAAGATCGAAACATCACATTGAATTGTGATCAGAACAATGGTCTTATTGAAGGTGTTTCTAAGATTTTTTCAATGTCTGCACATTCCTACTGTATGCATCATTTACAGGAAAATATAAAGAAGAAAATACGGGGGAGTGGGAACTTCCGAAAGAAGCTTGTTCAAGATTTCATGCGTTGTGCATATACTGTAATAGTTGATGAATTTCAGAAGAATATTGATGCCCTGAAAAAGGAACGTGGAGTTGTTGTCACTGATTTTCTGTATAATTTGCCTCCGAATAATTGGTCTTGTGCATATTTCACTGGGAAACGTTATGGTGACATGGCATCAAGTGTTGAGAAATCATTCAACTCTTGGATCTTAGAGGAAAGGCATTTACCGATTATTAATATGATGGACGAAATGAGGATCGAGATTATGAACTTCAATACAAATAAACTTGTTAAATCTGAAACATGGTCAAAGGAGTTGTGTCCTCATTTTGATAAATTACTGACTGAAAATTGGAAAAAAAGTAGACATTAGAATATTAGTCGGTTAAGCTCACATGTATTCGAAGTTCATTCAGATGTGCGGGCCACGGTTGACTTAGAACAAAGAATTTGCTCTTGTAAGAGTTGGAAGCTACGATTCTTTCCATGTTCTCATGTTGTTTCTATTGTACAGAAGATGGATGGAAGTATTTATGATCATATTGGGGACTATTATAAAGTTTTTTTTCTACAAAAAAGCATACTCATCATCGATAGTTCCTTTTTCCTGATTTGATGTCCCTAAATATTTCATTACCTGAAAATCCAGAAATCCTTCCTCCATTAACAAAGAGACCGACAGGGAGGCCAAGAAATAAGAGAATAAAATCTGTTGAAGAGGTCATAATAAGAGAAGTTACTTGCTCTAGGTGTAGTAAAACGGGTCATTACAGGTCATGTGTAAAGAACCAATTTGATTCCTCTTAATATTGTTTAATTCATTCATTTTAAAAGTAGTTTTAAATAAAATCAATGAGCATTCACATTTGAACAAATTATTGTAATTTTATTGTTGAGTATTCATTTCTGTATTATTTGTTTGGAATAGGATCAACACAAAGTATACGCATGTTTCTGTAAATTATCTCACATTGTAATTACCAAAATAATTTTATAAATGCGTTTACTTTATGAAATATGCGTGTACTTTATGAAGTACATGCAAAATATATGAAGTACACGCATTTAGAAAATGGTTTTGGTCAGTATAATGTGCGTGTACTTTATAAAAATATGCTTGCACTTTAACAAATGTATAACTTATCACTTTTATTTATTTATTATTGCATTTAGTTTAGATTTATTTTAGGGAAAGTACTCTTAGGTCCTCACAAATAAATTTTAAATACTTAAGTCCACTAATTCTCTTCTTGTAGAAGTCAACACTAGTGGCATAATATGTGAACCTAATAGTTAATTGTCCTTAAATGTTTAAAAATTATTTCCAAGGGACCTAATTGTAAATTGCCCTTTATTTTATTCAGTTTTGACATTTGAAAATGGGATCAACAGAAAGTACACGCATGTTTTTTTACAGTACATGGACGTTGTAATGACCAAAACCATTTTATCATTGCGTGTATTTTATGAAATATGCATGTACTTTATGACGTATAGGCATTTAGAAAATGATTTTGGTCAGCACAATGTGCGTGTACTATATAAAAACATCCACGTACTTTATATATTGTATATTGTTACTTTTATTTATGTATTATTGCATTTAGTTTAGATTATTTTCTTTATTTTTGACATTATAATTTTTATTAGTAATTTTTGTAAAGGTTTTGCTTCTATTATATTATTTTTCAATATTTAATGAACAAGTCACTGATATTCTCACATTCCGACGTGTATTATGGTCCGCGTCAACGACAGTAAATGAGTCCTAAAAATCAATTCATTCATTGTAACAGTAGTTTTAAATAAAATCAATGAACATTCACATTTGAATAAATTATTATTATTTACTTTAGATTTATTTTATTCAATTTTAACATTGTGATTTCTATTACTAATTTTATTTAAATGTTTTCCTTTTATTATATTATTTTTCAATATTTAATGAACAAGTCACTTATATTTTCACATTCATACATGTATTTTGGTCTGCATGTAAAGAACCCATTTTATTATGTTTAAAATTGGTCATTGCAAGTTTACATGTAAAGAACCCATTCAATTGTTTTGAATAAAATGAATGTAATTTTAGTGTTTATTTTTTAGTTTCATGTTTTAATTTTTGTTGTATGGCAGTTCAACAAAGTACTTGTATTATTTAGCAAGTACACGTAATCAGTTTTCCTAAAATTCACGTGTACTTTATTAACTTTGCGTGTACTTTACACTTTGCACTCTTAAGTATAATTTTTGAATGATTCCTTTTAACATTTTGATCAAATAAATTATTTAATAACCCATTTTTTTAAAAATAAATGAATATAAGATTATTTTTTACTGTTTAGTTCATTTTTTTTTGTATAGCAGTTCAACAAAGTACACGCATTTTTACTAAAATACACGTGATCATTTTTCCTAATGTTTACATGTACTTTATTAAAATTGCGTGTATTTTAGTGTATGATACAAGTCACAAGACATGCATGAAAGAAATAAAATGTTTGTTAAAACGAAAAAAGTATGATTTTTGACATAACAAAAGCTGGAAAAAAAAAGAGTTCTAGTTGGGAAAGTTGTCAAAGGCATCTATAGCATTAGAAAGAGAGTCAAATAAATTCGAGCAGGCTCGAATTTCTTCTTTTATGAGAGCTATAAGGCCTTCATGGTAAGCCTTATTTTCCTTCAGTTGGTCAATTTTCATCGGAACCTCATGTGTATAGAAAGACTTGAGATCTTCATGTGTTTGAGGAGAGTCCTCATCCACATCAAATAAATATATGGTATTGGGAGGAAGTCCCGAGCAGCCTTCCTTCACATATGTTTAAAACTACTCAAAGGCAGTTTCATATAAGGAAAGATTTTCCTCAATTTCCCATAATTTTTTTTTCTTTCATCCTTCTCAAGAGTAACTCGCAACTTTTCTGCTGGGATACTCAATATCTAATTTTTACTTGAAATGTAATGGTTAAGAAATGAACAAATATTAATCTTTTATAGGCCAAATTAAAGCCATTTATTACTTTGACCAGAAGTAGTTGGGAAGTGAGTAGTTGAGCTTAATAAATAATTTTTGGTTATTGTGTCTTACTGAATAAATATATATAGTAGTTATCAATTGCAAAATAAAAATTTATTATATTAATCAGTGTGTGTACTTTGTTTATATTGCATGTACTTTGTTTGTTTTGCGTGTACTATTGATTAAAATGCGTGTACTTTGTTAAATTACCTAAATTTGAAGAATCTATAGATGTGCTTAGTAAATATCATGTTTACTTTACTTTTTACTTAAAATGCATGTACTTTGTTCCATAACACTTGCGTTCATTGTTTGTGTAGTTATCATTGTGCATACCTTACCGGGATTCCAAAGTACACATGATTTTATTCTTACTTTTACGTGTACTAACGGATTCTTTTTTTTTGTTATGGATAAACAAAGCAAAGTACAAGCATAATACTACAAAGTACACGTATGATATGCTTGTACTTTACATGTTCGAATATATTTATTCCTACGTGTTGTATGGTCCATGCCAGAGGTAACATTTTTTTACTAGAAATTATATGGAACTACATTTCACAAAGAATAAAAAAAAATATTACAATCATGTGTTAACAAAGAATCTCAAAAGAACTTTACAATTATTTTTTCTCCTATTAACAACCATGGAATAAAAATTCATTTTCTATATGTGCTCTTTATTGGAGAATTTCGTTGTCTTCAAATAATGTTTTGAGAGCATTTCTTTTGGCAATTTGTTCCATGAAGTACATACAGTATACCCCACAGTCAACACTGAAATAAAATAAAATAAATATAACAGTTAGCATGATGCGAATGAAATTTGTTGAAATGTAACGTGATGAATTATGAATGTATTTATTCGAGATTGTTTGATCTTACCCATTATTTTTTCTCGCACATTCATTATCTTTGAGTAGTTCAAAATTTACATCATGACTCAAGAGCCAGTCAATTGTTGTTTTTTCCTCGTTCGATTGTGCATCTTCAATTTTCACCCTTTCAAAATATCTTTTATTGTACATCTTTGACTCATTTGTGGTGCTTGGTCATTCAATTTTTACAACTTTTTTTTGAAAGCAGAAAACTGTTAAGAGAAAAAACCATGAATATATGTAAAATACAAAAGTGCATGTAATGTAAATAAGTTTGGAGAATAACCATTTTATTGGCCTCGTTGAAGTATACTGAGGATTGATTAATTTCCAACGGGCGGAGAGTGTCCATATGGATAACTTTATTTTCTTCTTTGTAGACAACTAACAATGTAAAATGTCCTTGATTATCTCTAAATTAATGTCTCATCGGAATGAATAGAATATTAAAAATTCCAAAAAATTTCAAAATGTGTTTTTCTATTTGTTCTTTCTGCATTTTATCATCATTTTTTTGAACGGATTCCTGTAAAAAATAATAGATTTGTTAGTAAGATACAATATGATAATACATAGTTCAAAGTGATGGACAATACTTTAGGTTTTATTTTCCTTATCCAATCATATAAATCAAAAGCGTGCGTAGGTCGAATCTCATTTTTCTTCATTTTTGTCTCCATTAAATGGGAGAAGCATTGAATTATCTGTTTTCTAGATTTAAAAAGGTAAGGATATAAAGGTGAAGATTTAATCAGTGTACTATGTTTCGATTACATACATGGTTTGATATTTCTTCGCCTTTCAGCAATTCTTTAATATCGTTGGCGCAAATGAATGACGAGCCTTCTGTTGTAAAGAGACAATTATTGAATTTCAAGACATAAAACAATGTTAGAAAAATAATTAAAACATGTATATAATCCATGATCATTAAATAATATGCGTGTACTTTATAAAATATGGGTGTACTTCATAAAGTACACGCATAAAGTTCAATACAAAAATGCATGTACTTCATAAAAAGATGCGTGTACTTTATGAAATACGCGTGTACTTAGTAAAGTACACGGATAAAGTTCAATACACGCATAAATTTCAATACAATAATATGTATACTTTATAAAAAGATGAGTATATTTTATGAAATATGTGTGTACTTAATGAAGTACACGCATAAAGTTCAATGCAAAAATGCATGTACTCTATAAAAATAAGTGCATTACAGAATAAAAATAAGTGCATTTCAAAATAAAAATAAGTTAGTATCAAAATAAACAATTAGAAGATTTACCTTGTATCCTTTTCCTCTATAAAATATTCTTTCAATTTTTTGGGGCTTCATTTGTAAGGTGTTTTGTACACTTATAGATTTGTAGGTCTACTTCATGTGTTGCTATTGAAGAAGGCTTACATTTATTGTTCTGCCCTTTTCTTTTTTTTTTTAATGACATAATAGAAGCCTTATTGGTTTGTCTATTTCTTCCTTTCGGCTGTAATTCACCAGGAGCATCATTCGAAGGATTTTTATTCCCATCTCCTTTTGACAAATCATGAATGGATGTGAATATACAAAATCTTCATTAATCTTTTGCTTCCTGTCAACTATTTCTTGGATTCTCCCAATCATTGAGTTCTTTTTTCATCCTTTTTAGAAATGGAGGAAGACAAATCCTCTATGTTTTTATTGAGAATATTATTTTATGTTTCCTAGAGAAAAGAAAACATAATGTTTAACTATTAAACATGCCTTAAGCCTCAATGATAATAAACAAATGTCAAACGACAAGAGAATTTGTGGATTTATAGATTGATAATGCATATACTTTATTAAACTATGCATGTACTTTATCTGCGTGTACTCTCCATTATTTCCCTAAGTACAAGTGAAAAGTTCAAAATACACGTAAATGTAAAAATAATTCCACGTGTACTTTGGGGGTGATATGTGTGTACTTTATAAAATACAAGTGTACATTATAAAATAACTGCTTGTACTCTATGAAATAATGATGCTTTCCATTTGAAAATTAATCAAAAGTACCTGTTTAGTTCTTTTCAATTCTGACTCCTGTAGATTCTGCCTCAATGTCACCATTTCAAGGTCACTATCTTTCAATTTTTGCATTATATCTTCATACATTTTTTGAGATTTTTATTACTCTCAGACAGATATACATTTGTTTGTTCCAACATTCTTGATGATTCAGCCTGTTTTTTCAATGATTCATCCAATTCTTTCATTCTACTTGAGTCATTCATTGTGGCTTGAACAAGCTTTTCATTCAAAGAATTGTTTATGAGAACAAGGCTGACATTTTTTTCCTCCAACTTATTCAGTAACTCTTTTTGTTTCAAAAGTTGGGAATTTTCCACCTTCAACTTCTTAATTTCCTCTTGTGTTTCCACAAGTTTATAATTATCTAACTCCAACTGTACATTCAAAATAATAAGTCTTGCATTCTCCTCCTCCAAGGTCTTCACCTTCTTAAGTGCACAATCACGTTCTTCAGTTGCTTTAAATATTTTGGAATTTTTTTTCAACAACTCGTTTCTCAATTCAGTAATTTCTTCATCTAAATTTATCATCTCAGCATTATCAGAATCTCCAAATTCAAAACTTTGAGTATCTGTAGGTTCAAAATTCCCAGTATCTTTTGGTTGATCATTTTCCTTCTTTTTTGAAGGAACTAGTTGATCATTTCCCTTCTTTTTTGAAGTAATCACATAATTTTTAATAGGAAGGTGCATTGTCATCAAAATCTTTAGTAGCTTCATCGAACGATGAATCAGTATGTATATGACTTGCTTTAGAAATTTTCAAAGAGAAACTGGGCCCTTCACATTGGTTGATGCCCTTATTGAGATCAACTTCACTTTCTATTGTACTGTCCTTACTGGTTTCTTTATTTGCAGTCTCCTTCTTCAAATTTGCTGAAGCGATATCATTCACAGCAAACCAATCTTTCAAAGATGACAAGTTCCATCTAAGAAATTTTGGTGTCTTATCTTTCTTTTCTTGACCAAGAGGAATGACATCAAACTTCTCACATACCCAATCACTGTTCTAAAAAACGTGTCTAGGCACGCCTAGGCTTGAAGCTTGGGACATATGCCCCGCCTTACGCTTTTTACGCTTTATTCTTGGTAAAACCCTTACGTCGCACTTTTTTTTCTAAAAATAATAATGCTTTAGTGAAACGATATCGCCTTTTAAATTTTTTTTTACAAACCGAATCATTATCTCATCCAAAATAATTAAATAGTCTTTTAATTTGCATATATTCAAACATATTTTTATGATATGTACAATTTTAGTATTTTAATAGCCTTGTTATGGTTAAAAAATATTAAAATATATTAAGAAGGCCTAAACGCCTTTTCACTCCTTTTCACGCCCAAGGCCCGCCTAGGCTTCTAAGGCTTAAGGCATGACCTCCACGCCTCGATCACGCCCCACATTTTTTAGAACCTTGCCCAATACTGTGATCATGCAAAAAACAAAATGATATTAATAATTGGATTATCTAGTTATTCATAATTTAAAGACACGTGATATTTATAAAGTACATATGATATTTACAAGTGTACTTCGTAAATATCACAACTGTACTTTGAAATTACATTTGATATTTACAAAGCACACGTGTACTTTGTAAATATCACAAGTACTTTCAAAGTACTTGTGATATCATGTGTACTTTGTAAATATCACGTGTACTTTCAAAGTACACATGATATTTACAAAGTACACGCGTGAACTGGTTGGAATATCAGGTGTACTTTGAAAGTACAAGTGATATTAAAAATATGGTAAATATAATTAAACTCATGTTCATATGTAATTAAACTCAGGTTCATAAGAATTTTATAAATATCAAGTGTACTTTGTAAGTACACTTGATATTTATATGAACATGGTCAAGTAAATAATGCGTGTACTTAAAAATTTTCACGTGTACTTTAAAAGTACACGTGATATTTATAAATTACACGTGAACTTAGGTTTTATTAAAAAAAATTCAGTTATTTGTTGAACAGTATTAGTTGTTTTTCTCACCAATAGGGAAATGACATATCCAGTTGATGTGCTATGTTTTGAACTTGTTGTTTTGTTGAGTGAATTTATGAGAAACTCCTGCACGGCAGATGCCCAATCATAGTTATTCATGTCATTAATACTGTTGACGTATGATGTAAAAAATTATCCTAATGTGAAGTTTGAGTTGGAGAAAAACAACATCACCAAGAACATTTGTGTCCAACTCTACCAATTTCTTCAAACCCTTACATATTTCTGACTTTTTAATTTTTTTACCTTTGAAGTATCGGGCAAGGAATTTAGGTTTTTGAGACACAATCAATCTCTTTTTCAGTTCTATTGATGTTTTCCCCTCTACCATTGGGATGCCAAATATTTCACTTATCTCTTGGGCTTATTTCAATTCTACTCTTCATCTCAAAACTGTTGGTTTCCTTGTTGTACAGCTTGATAATGGATAAAATATTTTTATCAGTCATTTTGTGTTGCGCTTCTACTACTTTCGCAGTGTAGTAAGCATTGAAAAGCTCCCAGAATGGAGTCTTCTTAAGCAGTTCAATATGCCTATCGTTTATTTTCTCTTTAATACCGAAAACATCATGAAAAAAACTAACAACATTCGACCTATACTGGTCGTGTTTATCCACACCACGTGTAGATTCCATCGCCACACTAGAACTAGAACTGCTTGAAGAACTCTCTTCAGAACTATTCTTGTTGTTGTTCTTTCCTTTTCTTTCCCTCATCTTCATCCTCGTTCTATTAATCTAAAAACAAAATTTAAATTACTAAACTATAATGATAAATTACATGTACAAAAAATAAAATACACGGGAATTAGAATAAAATACAGACTAAAATAATAAAATTCAAGCGTATTTAACAAAAGTACATGCAATATTCTCTTAAATACTTCATACAAGTCTCAACAAAATACATGCTAAAGGTGGTAATATATATCGTTCGTTACATGGTAATACCTAATAGATGTTGTTCGACAGGTAAAAAACTACGATTCTATGTTCCTAACATATTCAGAAAAGAAGTGATATAATAGCTCCATGCTAAAAGCGCCAACGTTTTCAAAACCTCTTAAGCAATACTGCTCAATTCATTTTTCTAAATCCTTCACTTTCGATTTAGTTACTTGAAGCTTTTGCACATCAAAAGTGCAGTTAATGTCTTCATAGTAGTAGTAAAAACCAAGTAACCTTTTCGCTCTATTATTGATGCGAAGGAGAAAACAAATCTCGTCATCATTAGTAGTATTGATTGTCAATGTGAAAGGTTTTGTATTGTTAAGATCTTCAAAGGTGCAAGCAGGAATTTTGTATTTGAACATGATTGATGGTATTATTCCTAAATAATAAAACAACAATATATAAACGTACATGCATAATACATAAAAGTACACGCATATTAGATTGAACAAATTCAATTTCAATGTGCGCGTATTTTATGAATTTTAAAAATCCCAAAGTACACGCAATAATACAGGGCTTGGACAAATACAACACATAATATCATACAATACATGCACCCCTAAATAAATACCGCTGGCGCGGACCACAATTAATATATACGTTATACAAATACATCATGGCATATTTTATTTAGAATCTGTGCAACTTTTGATATAAAATACGTATACATTACTGTGTACGACAATCTAATTAACCCAAAGTAACCTTCACATTCTCTAATATCTTTGGACCCACATGTAAAACACTAAGAAGTTTTATTAGGCAATCCTAATGTCGGAGTTGTCACTTCACTGCGTGCTCCAATTACTTTTATAGATAGAGGGATAAATGTCTTTCATACCTGCATCGCAATACTTGCAGTTCCTTGTCTGACGATGTTTGGATGTTGAATCAACGCTCTTTATATTAATAGCCCATATAGATTTACAGCATGACATATTTTATTTAGATATGTGCAAATTTTGATATAAAATACGTATACATTACTGTGTACGAAAATCTGATTAACCCAAAATAACCTTCACATTCTCTAATATCTTTGGCCCCACATGTAAGACACTAAGAAGTTTTATTAGGCAATACCAATGTCGGATCTGTCACTTCACTGCGTGCCCCAATTACTTTTACAGATAGTTTTTTGCCCCACATGTAATTCGTTTTGCTAAATCCTTCGCTTTCGATTCAGTTACTTGAAACTTTTGCACATCAAAAGGGCACTTAATGTCTTCATAGTAGTAGAAAAACTAAGTAACCTTTTCGCTCTATCATTTATGCGAAGGAGAAAATGAATTTCGTCATCATTAGTAGTATTGGCTGTTAATGTGAAAGGTTTTGTATTGTTAAGATCTTCAAAGGTGCAAGCAACAATTTTGTAGTTGAACATGCTTGATAGTATGATTCCTAAATAATAACACATCAATAATACTTCTTACAAACTCATGAAATATCATTCAAATAACGCTGGAGCGGACCAAAATAACATAAGATTGATTAAATGTGGATATGACATATGTATTGTTTAGAGTAGTACACGTATAGTACATAAAAGTACACGCATATTGGACTGACCAAGTTCAATTTTCATGTGCGTGTATTCTGTGGATTTTGCGCATACTTTTTGAAAGTACACGAAAAATTCACAGAGTACACGCAATAAAACAGGGCTTGTATAAGTACAACACCTAAATTCATAAACTACATGCAATCCTAAATAAATGCCGCTGACCTGGACCACAATTAATATAAGAGTGATACAAATACAAAGATTATGTACATATTACAATCATGTATATATTTTCAGTCCTCAATAAATGATGTATAGAGGAGGAAATGTACAATGGTGAAATACATAAATGTAACATGCAAAAAGTGTGTTTTGCGTTTAAAATCAGCGCAACAAATGTATTTTTTTCATATCATGAGGACGAATAATGTGATTTCATGAGTCCATGTGTAATGTCTACAAAATTATACATATGAGAACACAAAATACATAAGGACAAACATGTGATATGAGAAATAAAATGCTAAGAACACAACATATACATAATGTATGATATAATCTAAAGTACAAAACTTAAGAACATATATATGAGCATGTATCCATACTTGTTAGTTATGTTTGGAAGAATTTAATTGAGAACGTGAAATGCTTGGTAAAACTTCCACGATTAGGGTTTGATAGCTTTAATTTCTGTGAAGTGTGTTTGTATTGGAATTCAGAGGTATTTATATATTGTTGTTGACCAAAATTTGATTGAGAATGTGAATCGTTTTGGAGTTTTGATAGAACAAATAGTACATTTAGAATTTTGATCGAAGAGATAATACAATATTTTTGGCGTTTTGATTTCCGTAAAGTGCCTATTTGTTTTAATTTCGAAGGTATATATATGTTGAATCTAATTATCTAAAATTTGTTAGAGCTAAATTTAGAATTCGAAATTGTTAGATCGTACTCTGTAGTAAACCCGTTAAAAAAATCATATCACCGGATGAAAAGAAAATACATCCATACAATGAATATCCGATTTGCATTACTTTGTTAAAAAGGCCTTTTTTGGTCGAAATTAATTTAAATTGTGAAAACGTTTATTTTAGCTTGGTGAAAACAATTGCAGGAAGAAGGAAAAATGAACAGGATTTGTTAAGGTGTGGTCTTATTCTAACACACTTTACAAAATCACGCAGCTTGCCATTCTTCCTCAAGCACCAGGCAACACGCATATGTATGTATTCTTTAATCTTTGTATATATCACAACTTCATTATTTATGTTTATCTTCACAAACAGGTTTAAACAAGGGTAATCTTGGATCCATCTACCAAGTCTTTAAGTACATCCTGTCAACAATAATTAAAAGTTAATCTACTAAAATGAGAAATCGACAAAGTGGATGCCTACATATATATATATGTCCCATTATGGTGTAATACCTTAATAATCTAAGTGGGTGTAGTAATAAAATGAATCCAAAGATCACCCTTTAAATAAATAATGAAAATTATATGTTATTTCTTGAAATTATATCCCGTCGACAACATAAAAGTAAAATACAACTACTTTTGACAAATTGATCAAATGTATGAAAATGGTTCATGCACACCTCAAAAGGATTACTCACTCAAGTTCCAAAATGGGAACAACTCGAAGAGATGACATCTGAATACAAACTAAATGCAAAATAATGAGAAAGTAAGGGTCCGTTTGGCAACCCAATTTCGAGCAATGAAAATGGAATTGTAAGGTCAATTTTAATTCTTAGAATTGGATTGCCAAACAGACTCTAAGGGTCCGTTTGGCAACCCAATTCCAAGTCATGGAAATGGAATTGGAAGCCAATTTTAATTCCACGGAATTGAAATTGGCCTTCCAATTCCAATTCCAAACCTTGGAATTGGGTTGCCAAACGGGCCCTAAGAGAAAACAAAAACCATCAAGCTAAATGCAAAATGTAAGTAAGTCACCAATATGGTGACGTTCACGAATGATGTCTTCCTTTTTTTTATACAATCAACAAGCATTACTACATACACAGGATCACTAATCCTCTCAATGTGTATACAAGAGCAAAAGAGCAATCAATATACTTAATGGCTGCTCTAAAAACTTAAGTTTAGAAAAGGAAATGCTGTATTTATATGTGGAATACATTTATAGTGAAAGCCCCAAAATAGCCCCAACTAAACAAGCAATTTTCACAGGCTCGTTCACTGCAACGACACCCCATCGCTGGTCGCCTCTCCCAAAGCGTCCCACGCTATAAAACTCTGGAGACGCCCAATGAACTCCCTTCACTGCAGCGAAGCTGCTGCCCCTGTTGAGATTTTGAGCCAAATTCCACAGTAAATTCCTAGCTTCCTATCCACTCGTACTAACCCATTTACCCCGATCTGAGGACTACCTAGACTCTTCCAATATAAGCTAATCTAGATTTTTAATCTTAAATTATCATGTTCCGATTTTTGTAAAGCCAAATTACCCATCGGGACCAGATCCCAGTTGGTAGTCGACCGTCCTCTGTTTTATTTCTTATTCAAAAGAGTCAAAACCAAGGAGCTTTAGTAAATAATCTCTGTTGCAAGAGTGTATGCAACTCCTCCTCCATGAAATATTGATGCTATGGAGGTCAATGTAAATGATAAATTCATGCATCTCATAAGTATGACTTCCATTTTGTGACGGTCAACACTAGTGCTAGCACTTTCTTCTCATAGGTTAAATTCAGGAATCATGTCCTATATGTTTGTACAATGCAAGCTGTAAGGTTAGGCTTTAGGTTGATGTGGTAGTCTTAGGTTCTTTTCGGAGGAAGGCCGGTAGGTTCATGTAACACATCATGAATTTTTTTGTCAAGTAGCTCAAGGGGTGGTGCACTTGGTGTGTTGTTGTGGCGGTGACCTGATTTACCTTTTTTTTTCACAACTTATATAAGGACCAATAAGAAACGGGACATACAGTCAACTCCTAAGACCATATTCACCTCCTTTAACAGTGAGAATTGTATGTTAGTCTTAAACTAATGGCCTTGCATTTCCCACACAAGCTGGGAACACCTTGCTGAGATTTGCAACAGTGACAAGCAATGGAGTAGCTTATATTTATAGGCTATTAAGCACAGACAAGGTGACGTACCCATATCGGACACTCTTGCGGACACGACACTTATCCGACACGCCGCGTGTTGAATTGATTTGGCATTTAAAAAAATCGGACACTTCTGTGACACACCGTAGACACTACTAGGATACTTATGAGAGTGATGATGAAGTTTTTGGTCTAGCCGGAGATACTGATAAATGAGGAGCATTAGATCACTTACTTTGCCCATTGAAATTATTAATAATTTTGTTTAGAATGGGTTCTTTTTGTATATTGATTGTTACTTGTTACTTTGCTAGCAATGGAGTTAGTTGTGATACAAGACTTTATGTGGAGAAATTATCATCATATTGGAAGTGGGGATTTAGAAAATATACTGCCGCGTGCAAATGACGATGCAATTGGAAATCCCACTTCTCGTCAATGATACTCCACAACTCCTTATACGTCCCCTCATCATTATCCAAATTTTTTGCTATCTCCTCCTTGGCTTTATCCATAGCACCATAGAGAAATCCCATTCCCGGCATCTTTTCAGAATCCGTCATCCTCAATACACTAACAAGAGGCTTTGTGGTCTTAATTGCATAAGCCACACTACCCCAAAAATTGCTATCTCGCAAAATAATCTTTTTTGCTTCCTTCCCTTCTAGCTTGTTTGCCCAACTACATTCTGCCCAATCTTTAGAGGTAAACATCGCCTCCAATCCTTGCCTCAACCCATACATACTTTGTAATGTCAAATATGCAGTGGCAAATCTAGTTGCAGCTGGACGAACAAGATCCTTGTTGGTGTTTTTCCTCATCAATGCCAACACCCATCTATGATTGTAAATAAAATTGCTCACCTAACCATCATAAAAAGTATTGTAATACTTAAATTAGAAATCAAATTATGGCAAATATATTAAGAAATTGATATAAAAAAATACTAATGTATTACCTTTTTCGCTTTAAGCAATGCATTCTTGTGCTAAGGCAAATTTCCAAGCTTCTCTAACATTAAATCTATGCAATGTGCAGCACACGGCGTCCACCAAAGCCGTTTTCTCTTCTCCATTAACTTACTTCCTGCTGCTTTATAGTTCGACGCATTGTCTGTCACAACTTGGATAACAATATCCTCCCCAACTTCCTTCACAACATCATCAAGTAGCTTAAACAGTAAATTAGCATCTTTGATGGCATCGGATGCATCCACAGATTTAAAAAAACAGTACCATATGGATTGTTGACAAGAAAATTTATCAAACTTTTCCCTCGAATATCTTTCCACCCGTCAGATAATATGGAAACCCCGGTTTGTGCCCATGTCTTTTTCACCCCACTAACAATTTCATTTGCCGTCTCCTCTTCCTTCTTCAAAATCCATGTGCTAAGTTCATGAGGTGTAGGAGGCTTGAAACCAGGACCAAATTTCCCAATTGCCCGACACATGTTCACAAAAGAAGGACTACTTGCTACATTGAAAGGAATAACATTTAAAAAAAAAAACCTTCCAACATCTAAACACGTTTGATTGTGAAGATCTTTTTCGTGTCCCTTGTCTATTGTAGTTGCTTCACTATCATCATCAACATTGACAATAAAACGATCCATTGATCCTCGAATTCCCCTCGTAAAACCACTACACGTGTTTGATCCTCCAAATGATTGACTATTGTAATAAGAGGCACTATTAATCCTTTCCTCATCTTCTCTTCTTTTCTCTTGCTTAACATCAACACCCTTCATCAAAAAATCTTTCATCTCTTGGCTAACCTCCGGAGGTACCTTCACACATTTAGCCACATTAAGCTTGGTACACGCAAGATGGTCCTTCATTCGCTTAACCCCACCTTTAATAATTCTCCCGCAAAAGCCACATTCAATATATTTGTAACCCTTATCCGGCAATTCCACCTCCTTCCCGTATTTCCAAGCGGGATCCTTCCTATTTGATATAATGGCAACTCACTACAATAATATAGATTTTGTGTTAGCATTAAAGCCACACACACACACACACATATATATATATATATATATATATATATATATATATATATATATATATATATATATATATATATATATATATATATTTTTTTTTTTATATATTTATAAGTTTAAGTAACATAAATTCCTTATATATGTATATCTTTATATATATAGCACAAAAAATATAAAATAAACCAACTCGGAACAGAAATTATACCTTCGGAATGCTGTAACAGAGGTCCAAAAACCAAAAACAAAGACAGATGAAGCTTTTGAAAGGTTAGGCACAAAATCACTGCTTTTTTCCCCTCGGTTTTATGAAACGGCTAGGGTTTGTAGGTTTTTTCCCTTCGGTTTTGGGGAAACAAAGGCAGACGAGGGCTTTTGAAAAGTTACGCACGTTTTTTTTTCTTTTAACTTGTTTAGACACTTAAACCTTAACCCAGGACAAAAAGCAAGAGGCGTACGCCTCAGGAGCCTCGAGGCGCATAACCTCAAGGAGGACGCCTCACACTCACAAGGCGTAAGCCTCAGAAAAAATAGCAAAGGCGTAAGCCTCATGTAGCCTCTTTAGCGCCTCGCCTCGAGGCGTGCCTTAATTCGCCTTTTAAAACATTGGATATAACTCTTGATTTATGGTTTAAATGTTTTTATAACACATTTGGCCATGTTCTTTTAGATAATTAGTTTGACCACTACTTTTTTTAGGGCAAATAGATCGAAGTATACATGGAATTATATATATATATATATATATAGAGAGAGAGAGAGAGAGGAAGGCTCACCTACATCATGGACTATACATCACACCGTACATCACACCTAATTCTACGCTCTAAAAAACTTTTTAAATTTTATATTTTTCCCATGAAATTAACCTTCCAATACAGCCATATGCAAAAAATTAGGTCAAAATACATTTTGTAGCTATTTTTAAAAAATCCACAAAAAACTACTGGTGCAGACCCTTATAAATAAGGTATTTTTAGCATTTTTTTGTGAATTTTTTAAAAATAGGTACAAAATGTATTTTGACCTAATTTTTTGCATATGGGTTGATTGGAAGGTTAATTTCAAGGGAAAAGTATAAAATTTGAAAAAAAAATAATTTAGGGCCTAGAATTAGGTGTGATGCACGGGTGATGTATAGAGCATGATGTACTGTAGCCTGTCTCTCTCTCTTTATATATATATTTATATATATATATATATATATATATATATGTGTGTGTGTGTGTGTGTGTTCGTGTTCCCGGCGTATCGTTTACAAGTTTTCAAAAATTTGTCACATCGGCATGTCCGTGTGTTGTCGCACACAACACTTGTGTCCGTGCTTCATAGCTTGTAGGGTACACCCTCCCTCTCTAACAGGGAGAGGTGTAGAAAACTATGGGCATGGGCGGACCTAGGTGGTCTTGAAGGTTGGCGGCTGCCCACCCTATTTTTTCTAGATTTTTCGAGATATATACTAAAAAAATACTTTTTTGGGGGATCTTTGTGTAGGTTTTCCTATTGAAAGGCAATGAGTTTTATGTCATTAAAACCTTAGTGGCGGAGGAATCAGATATGCGTCTCACTAAAAAAAACATACTTTCATCTTCTATTTCTTCCTTTCCTCCCCTCTGTCTTCCCGCCCAACCCAAGCCGCCACTGCCTTTTCCTTACCCAACTCAAGTAGCCGGCGCCCCCCCTTCCCTTCCCTCCCTCCGGCGACAAACCTCCATCTCTCTCCTTTGCAGGGCAACACCTCTTTAACTCAACAACACAAGTAACTTTTAAAGTTTTAATGAAATAGTTTTTTTTCCAGTTCAATATTTTTTTTATTGTTTATTATTTTCAGTTCAATATTCATTTCAATATTTTAGTTCAATTTTTTCTTGACAATGTTTATTGTTTAATTAGGTTGAACTTTGAAAGTTCAACAATGTAAAATGTAAAATTAGTTTAATTTTTAAGTTCAATGTTTTATCCACCCTGGCTTGGTCCAGTGGTAAGGAGGGTTTCGCTCTAGACCATAGGTTGTGAATTTGATCCGTCCCCACGGATACCTGCCCTGAGGGTAAGGGTGGGCTCTGAGCCGTGCGGGTATGCCGTAAGGTTCTGGGTTCGATTCCCCCTCGGGTGCCAGACTTAAATCGGTGTGTGTTAGGGTGGCTACCCCCCTTGTTTAGCAAACACGAGGGAGTCCAAAGGGCTCGTTCGTGTGGAGGTTCAGGACTTCAAAAAAAAAAAAAAGTTCAATGTTCAAATGTAAAATGTTAAGATAGTTTAATTTTCAATGTTTAAATGTTTGAATGATTAAATATGTTTATTATAATTTAAAAAAAAATTGTTAGATTAGTTTAAAGTGTTGAAGTTAAATTGTTGTGACTTAATTGTTGAGTTTCCCCGATTTTTTTAATATTTAATTGACGTAAACTATGCAACTATACGTCAATGGCTAAAAAGAAATACCAAACCCTAGTTTTAAAGAGAGAATCAAAGTTTTCTTATATTTCAAGAATGAGAAAATTAGTACAAATGAAATTACAAGACGTATTTATATGGGATGGATTACTTGCTAATCAAGTAATTAGCTAAAATGACTAAAAGGACCTATTAAAACTAAAAGAATGCCTAATTAGTTCCAAACATGCTTGGAGACTAATTAAGGAAAGAAAATACCCAAAAAGAACTAAAAAAAGAAAATAGAGATAAAATGAAAAATAAAAGAAAATAATAATGGATTTCCATTACTCTCTTCCCCTCAAAAAGAGTTCATCCACGAACTCAAAGGGGAAGACCTATAGAGTCGCCCTCAAAAACTGTAATCAATGCATGGCCAAGAAGATGCTCGGTGTCATTAAAGTACTCCAGTGCCTGATCCATTGCCAAAAGGGCTCGCCGATGCGGGAGGGAGCAGTCTGAAGCTCGATGTCCCACGTTGCCGCAATAAAAGCACCTGAATGTATGAGGACCTAGATGTATCGCAACGGGAGTGATGGTGGCTGGAACAGTGGCATACGATGCCGATACTGGAGGAAGAGCAGAAACTAAGGTCGGGGTGCTGGAGGAGCTGCAGGCGCTGCATGACAAGCCTCGACCTTATTAGCATACTCTACCACCTTTAGAAAGGTCGGTATCTCTCGCAACCTAAGATCCCACCGAATGTGGTTGGAGCCCCGGAATATAGCATCTGATCCGCTGCTCCTCACTCTTGAGAAGACGAGCTCTAGTGCAAAGGAGTTGGAACCGCTCCGTGTACTTTACCACTGAGGACGTATCCTGCTGGAGAGACTGAATGCGCGTGAAGAGGTCTTGCTCGTATGTCGGGGGTACAAAGGAGGCTGAAGAGCGGCCTTGAGATCGAGCCAGTCCTAAATAGGAGGGAGTTCTGCGGCCGTTCTATGGCAGCAAAGATCATTCCACCAAACTCGGGCAAAACTCTGAAATTTGGTGGCAGTTAGAAGAACACATGAGCGGCTTTGAACCCGCTTGTAATCGAAAACCGCTCCATAGCGGCGAGACAATCGGTCATATCATCCGGGCAGAATCTACCTTCGAACATAGAAATATCTATGCGGATATCCCCATGGAGAATGCTAGAAAGTATCTGAAGCGCCAATGAAAGTGGGTCTCCATTTTGATGAGTTCCTAAACCCATCACGTCACCCGACACAGGTGCAATAGGGCCGATCGGCGTTGGAGGTACTTGAGCAGGTGGTGGATGAAGAGGATGAGTATGTGGGACCATGGGAGGTGTTGGGGGACCACGGTGAGGGCATGTATGGATCAAATGGCCATGCTCTCCACAATAGTAACACTGATGGTCGCGTAGGAGTACAAAATGAGGGCCACCGGGTGGGGTTGGGGGTGGGGGAATTCAATCCCGGATGCTACGGCGGGTATCCCCGGTGTCGCTGGATGAAGAAGAATCAGTGTAAAATAGAGAGAGATCATGGTGAGATGGTATATGATGTGAGGGTGGTACATATGGTGGTGGGTGAGAGTCAATGTGTCGAGAACTAAAATTGCCAATATCTCTATCAAATTCATATGTTTGTGCCTGAAAGTCAAGGGGAGAAGGTGGTGAGTCGAGGGGGTAGGGATTTGCATTTTGGTCATTAGGCCACTTAAGTAGGGTTTTTATTCTGGTTGGGTCACATTCTTGGGTTAAAACAAAGGCTCTTGGGGTCCGAAACTTGGTCGGGAGAAGTGGAATGGGGTTCGGGTTCTATCCGGGCCTTATGCCCGAGGTCGGGAGGGCGGGCAGAAGGGCTGTACCCTGTGTAGGCCAGCAGGTCCTATAGGGTCGAACAGGTGCCGGTTGTCTTTTTTTGGCTTAGGGTTTTGATCGGATTCTTCCGGGCTAGGGTTATGGTAGGGATTTGGGGCAGAAGAAGCTCGGGCGACATTCTGGCAGGAAGTGGGTATTTCAGAGATGTTTTTGTAGGTGAGTAACTTCATATATAACCATGGGTGAGTTTTGCAACTGATGAG
The DNA here is from genome assembly GCA_949130495.1 of Sambucus nigra. Taxonomy (NCBI): domain Eukaryota; kingdom Viridiplantae; phylum Streptophyta; class Magnoliopsida; order Dipsacales; family Adoxaceae; genus Sambucus; species Sambucus nigra. The sequence goes on along the minus strand of OX422207.1, from coordinate 669,578,056 downwards.
TGATTAAACGAAGAAGGATCTTATTCGCCCCGCTGTAATGAGATTTGCTATCGCTTATTTGACTCTTCAGAATATGTTAGCGTTAAGGAACCATTTGAGCGTATGTTCACTTCTCCTGAATGCGCTAGATCAAGCTGTGGGCAAAGAAGGATGAAGGGAAACAAATAAAAAAAAATCTTTTTGCAGGATATAAATTTTTGGGGTAGTATGTCGTATGCAATTAGCAGCACAAAACCTTTTGTGGGGTTTTTGAGTATGACTGATTCAGAAAAGATGCCAGGGATAGGTTTCATTTATGGTGCCAAGAACAAAGCAAAGGAGGCCATAGCGAAAATTTTGGGAGGGGATGAGGGGTCTTATAAGAAGATATGGAGCATAATTGATACGAAATGGGAGTTCCAGTTACATCGCCATTTGCATGCGGCGACATATTTCCTAAATCCACATCTTCAATATGAAGAGAACTTCTCCAACCATCCTGAAATTAAATTGGGTTTATTAACCGAATGAGCAAGATAGACTGAAAGCGGATTTACAGATTGATGATTTCAGGACTAGGAAGTTTTTTTTTTCTTTCACATCAGCGAAAACAAGTTGCAAATTGCGTAGTCCCGGTAAGTAAATCTTTTATTTAAGTACGCTTTGCTCTTGATTAATACCATTAAATACACTTTTGAACTAAATTTTACTTCACTCTTATTTTAGCGGATTGGTGGCTTCAATTTGGAGATGGAACTCTAGAATTGATTAGTTTTGTGGTGAGGGTTTTGAGTCTTACATGCTCTTCGTCCGCATGTGAACGCAATTGGAGCACGTTTAATCAGGTATTCGTTTGTTGCAAAGTAAATGTTACAAAAGTTTATTATTTAATGACTAAAAAATTATTATTTGTATAAATTATACAACTCCATACAAAGAAAAGAAATCATTTGTCAATAAAGATGTATATAATGTATAACAAGAAGTTGCAAACGAAGTTTTTGAAAAAGAAGGCGCTTAAGGAGGATGAGGACCCATTGGTTATTGATCATCTACCGTCAGATGATGAGTGGGTTGCGGGGTAAGATGATGATTCCTATTCGACAGATGCCTTGGTGGTTACGGATGCCTCGGGAACGATGGATGATGTGACAAGGGTAGGAGAGATTCCCATTCCCATTTGTCGTGAACGTGCTAGAGGGGGACGAGGAAGAAAGAGGAATAATTCACAATTGAACACTTCAAGAAAGGGTTAGCAGTATTTTTATTGTCTTTTTTTTACATTAAATAATTATTTTAAAGGGTTAAAATAAATATATTTTATCTTATAGGTAAAGGAAAGGGGATCTTGGTGGATGAAGAAGATGAATTTGTTGATGTTGATTTGGATGAAGATGATGATGAGATGACCATTAGATATGATGATGATTCCATGGACGATCCTATTTAGCGATGGTGGTGATAGTGGGGATGATGATGGAATAAATTCACTTTTCAAGCCTTTGGACACGGATGATCCATTATTGTTTTAGTAGTAAACTTGAGGATGCTTTGTTTTTTTTTTTTATGTTTTTGTGATGAACAATATAGTAATGATGTAATGGAGATGAACTTTAAGTTTGATTGGTTGATGGATTGAATGATTATGGTCCATTTTACATCATTTAATGTGTTGGATTATTTTTTTGTGAATTAATGGACTTTTTATATTTATCTCTCTTTTTTTTTTGCGTGAGGCTTGCCCCTCACTACACCTCGAGGCTTACGCCTCGCCTCATGGAGACCAAAATGCCTCGCGTCGTGCCTTTTTAAACATTGGGTGGGACAGTGAAGGGTTAGGCCTCTGTTAGACTGCTAGGGCCGATTTTGTCTAGGACTGTTGGACTGTTGGGGTATCTCCCTACTAGGGCTGTTTCGGCGTCTGGTTGGTAGCCAGGTCCGCTTGTAAACCCTTGAAGATCTGAGTTCCAGTCCAAGGTTGGTCGTGTGTTATCTTTTACAGAATTTTCATTGTCGATCTCCTTCCCAGGTCTATGTGGGACGAATTCCGATGGTTCATTCGAAGTGTTAGGGTTTTGAAATTTGGAGAATTGTTGCGAGAAAGACTCGAATTGTTCATGTTACTTTTGACCCATCTCGTCCATTCTTTGATCGTACTTTTCTTCCATCCTTGCCATTTGGTTTTTCAATTCTTGAATCTCTTCCGCTTGTGGCTTGGATTTCTTTGGAGCCATTGCGAGTAGTGTATGATTTTGAATACAAACACACCAATACACCACTTAGGGAACGACACTTCGCTCTAATACCAATTTGACGTAAACTAGACGTCATTGGCTAAAAAGAAATACCAAACCCTAGTTTTAGAGAGAGAATCAAAGTTGGCTTATATTTCAAGAATGGGAAACGTTAGTACAAATGCGATTCCAAAAAGTATTTATATGGGATGGATTACTTGCTAATCAAGCAATTAGATAAAATGACTAAAAGGACCTATTAAAACTAAAAGAATGCCTAATTAGTCCCAAACATGCTTGGAGACTAATTAAGGAAATAAAATGCATAAAAAGAACTAAAAAAAGAAAATAGAGATAGCATGAAAAATAAAAGAAAATAACAATGGATTCCCATCATTAATTGCTGTAGTTTTTGTTTTACGATACTTTATCGCTAAAAAATAACTTGAATGAGTAATTGTTCTAATACAACTTGAATGGGCTAAAAAATTGCAAAAAACTATAAATAATCCAAAACAAAATTGCTTTGGGGCGCCCCGCCACTACTCGAAACTTTCGCATCCCTGACTAAAACTCCTAGGTCCACCACTGACTATGGGTGCTACCAGCATCTACCACAATATTTAAGGGTCTCTTCTACAACAGTCCCTTGAGAAGATGGTGCTTCAAGTAGTAGCACTTCCAGGTAAGGCATTTATAGAGATCTCCACTTCAGTCTGGTTATTTGGGGTCTCTTCATGTGGCTACTTTTAGCATAGACAAGTTCTATGTCACACTTTAATGACCTAGCTGAAATGGCTAATCACATTAGCAGCATAACCCAGCATCTCAGCTAAGGTAAGTCCTTGAAAAGATTGGTTCCTTTGGGTGGGAGGGAAGGGGTGGGAGTGCGGTTGGGGGGTGTGGGGTGGTGGTGGTGGTGGTGGTGGTGTTAAGGTGGGTGTCAGATTGAATCTCATTCTATAATTTACGAAGAGAACTCTGCCCAAAGTTTTCCACTAAAGCCCTTGATATTCACTACCATCATGGGCTACTTAATTTGTTGAGTTCTATAACAACATTATTGATACATTCTATTTTGGACGAGGACACGTGGCAACCTATGACACTGACATGATGGGAAGAGGAGAGCAAAAGGATCCCAACAACATGATAAGGGGAGTTCAGAGAAGAGTTGGGCCTCAGCCACCTCATAGGTCATCAATTCAAGACATATGTCCACCTCGATCTCTGATAGCCTCTGCCTTAGCCGATCCCTCAGCAGTGGACACTCGCTGTTAATCAACTTCAATTTTGCACCCCTCATGGCACTCGAGATGGAACAAGTGACTCTAGCAAGAAGATATGGGGATATTCTTTCCATGTGCATTAACTAACTCATCATTGACTCACTCTACTCGCTAAGCATGCCTCTCTCACCCCATCAGCCAAAGACCCGTGTGACTTGGGACCACACCTTCTCACCCTCTTACCTCACTCCCACCGAGAAGATATGGGGATATTCTTCCCCCCACGTGCATCATTTCCTCACTCTACTCGTATGTCTCTCTCACCATGAGCCAAGGAACCGTCACTTAGGAGCACTTTCTCTCACCTCAGTCCTTGCTGTAAATAGTCTAGTTAGTTACCCCCCCCCCCCCCCTCCCTCCCTATATGGACAACTATTATCAGTTGTACTCTTAAGGTGCTACCTTAAGTTTAGAGAGAGAACGAGGGAGCTCGTGTAGGCCTCATTGTGGACTGCAAGGAACTTAGAGCTCAATTAGAGTGGAGCATCGCAAACCTGTGGACGTAGAGTATCAAATTGGGGCCATGCAGATCCTTGGCTCTCTTGCTTTCTTTTTATTTACTTCTAATGTATAATCTGCGCATTTCATCTGTCATTTGTTGAGTAGTTAAAGGTTTGTTCATATAATTACTTCGTACCCAAATTTATCATCAACAATTATCACAACCCAGCTCATTAAATTTGATGCAGAAATCAGCTTCAAAAGCTTCCCACAGGGGTTCATTTTCGCTCGGTAATCTTGAAACCAAAATTCAACATTACCATCGAGGTACCAAGAAGCATATAGCACCTTAGTACATAAGAAATAGGGCTATATTGAATGCATTTTTTGCATTTCAATCCCAAAATCTTGGGTTTGGACCATCAAATTAAGGAAATTCGAGTCTGGGAATCTTAATGGTGTTACATGTGTTACTGTAGTTAGTAGGCCGGCCCCCTTTGCTGGCATCTGTAGGTGTTGGCATCACAAGGGATAATGACTCTGTTCGGGTTGCCCTACTAGTCTTGGGATCTTTTCTTTTGCCTTGCTATTCTTCTTGTTAACGATTCTGAAAAAGGCTTTTCTTTGTCCTCCCACATGCTCTTAAAATTATCTATTATAGTTTGCAATCTGAGTCCATACAGTTTTGTTGCAGATGTTAGCTAAGTTGCTCGAGTTGGTCACTGAGCTCATGTAGTTTATGCTCATGCCTCTTTGGAGCTTCTTCGTCAATTTTTAACATGGTACTTTCATCCATTAATGGGGGAAAATGTTGTTCTAGGATTGAAGAGCTTTGATACCAGTTGCCATGTCCCAACCAAATTAATTGGGACACAAAAAAAATTAGCAAATAATGAGGACAAACCTATATCCTTAAGATTAGCGTGAATTGACAAGGTTACCTATATCCTTAAGTAATGATGGTTCCCCATTTGAGTAATCAAGAACACAATGAGGACAAACCATCTAGCGCTGCCAATGAATTTACAAGCTCATTTTCTCTCTGGCAAAAGTGTTCACTTTTAGAAATGAGCGGAAAAACTGATTATGTTGACCCTGCACGAGAATCCCATTGAAAAAATGTAGGTTAGCTTCATAATGAGCTTGAAAGATACGTCGATTGAATTCCGGTCTGATGAATAATTTCTGGTCCAAATTATCAGTTCAACTTGAAAAATCTGAAAAAATTATACTCCTTTATATCATTGATAAACTGATAGGACAATTAATTTCCTTGCATGTTTGATCCTCAACGTTATACTATTATATTAGTCATTAAGTTGTGCTTTAAATTGTGGAGGACCTAAATGATCTTATTTTAGATGCATTATAGAATTCCATCCTTTATGAATTCTACAAAAACAAGGAATTTTACTTGGAAGAGAAAACCATTCCTTTTGTTTCCCGAAAAGACTTAAGAAACCTCTAGATGAAGTTGTATGATGCTCATATAGTTAGTCAAATGATTGTATTTGAAGGTTCTCGTGTAAATCAGTTGCTTTGGTATGCAGGGTACCCAGCAAAGTTGTAACATTTTTCTTAAGGTGCTAATATGCTATACAACTTACCGTTTTAGAACTAACAGCGTCCATGGTTCGAAGTCTCGGTATCGGTCCCGGTATCGGCCACTCGATTTTCAACTCGGTCGCGGTATCGGTCACGGTATCGAGCGATACGCAAAGATACACTATTTAGAGAGCGCAAAAAATTCCGAAAAAAATCTAGAAAATTTTAAAAAAATACGATTAACAATGTGGACCAATCAGATAAGTTTAAAACTATCCTTTAATATGCATAACATTGTGCAATTGATTATATTGACGTGCTGCGAACTTGCCGGATTCAATGTTCCATAATAAATCAATGTTTTTTTTCACGGAGGGGACAAATATTATGCTTTTACAAAGAAAAACAAAGGTTACTTTTTTAGTAAGAGGATATTTTTTTTTTACAAAGAGGATACAACTATTATATTCTTACTATTATTTTTAGTAAGAGGATACAAATGTGTTTTTTAAGTATGTTATATTTTCCTAAAAATGATAGAAATGTTTCTTTTTTCGTATTGTTATTTTTTCACAAAGATGATACAAATAGTGATTTTGACAAAACACTACGTTTTTTTTACAATCGTTTTTTACAAAAAGGATGCAAATATTATTTTCTTACAAAAAATGATGCAAATGTTATTTTTTTATAAAAGGAATGTAAATGTTATTTTTTTTGTGTTGTTGGGTTGCAAATGTTTTTTTTAAATTGATGCAAATGTTATTTTTTTACAAAGAGGATGCAAATATTTTTTTTTACTTGTGTTGCAAATGTTATTTTTACATAAAGGATGCAAATATTATATTTACAAATGTTTAGAGGATACAAATATTATTTTTACAATAATTGCAGTTGTATATTTGTTCGTAAAAGAATAACATTTACGTTTTTTTATAAATAATAACATATTAAAATATAACATTGGGAACATTATTATAAAAAATAATAATAAATAACATTTGGATCATTTGCATTCTTTAAAAAAAAAAAACTGGCGCATATACAACGCACTAAATTAAACCCACACGATGATCAAATAACCCACACACACAAATTCTTAGTAACTTGTAGCATCTCGGCCGATATATCACCGATATGGGTCGTACTATTGTGATATCGCCGATATGGGTCGATTCGATCGCGATATCGCCGATATGGGCCGATTCCATCGTGATATCACCGATATGGGCCGATTCCACTGCGATATCACCGATATGGGCCGATTATACTGCTATATCACCGATACTACCGAGAAATTTCGATTCACATCAACAATTGAAAACTCAACTCGTAACTCGGAATCGGATCGGTGGACACCGATACCTAGTCAACTCGGTCGTATCGTCGCGGTATCGGCCTTGACTTTGAACCATGACAGCGTCTCTTTATATTTGCTGGGTTATGCTCTTGAACTAATTGCTTTGTGAAATTTATTGATTTTTTACCTCGCAAAAATGTTTTTTTCTTCTAAAGATAATAATTTTGGAGTGCGTATAATTACGATGTTGGAAAAAAGATTCGATGAAAAGATGAACGTCTTTGTGAGATGTTCCTTTGCATTCTTTCTATGAATCCAATTCTTTGGTCTGGGCAATAATTGATTTCATGGAAAATGATGAAAAGATGGAGCATAACTAATGTTCCCATAAACTTAAATGCAATGGAGCACCTTTAAAGTAAAAATGAGTGAAAAAGTTTTTATCATGTAAACTGGATGGAAATCTAACACATCTCTAGTTTTCTCAGATAATCCTCATTTCCCCCTTGTATTGTGTTCTTTTGTTTTCATTGTTGTAGAGTTTGTTGCAAGAGATGAAGTGGTTCGTAAGATACTGAAACTGTTAAGTGTGTGCTGCAAGGCAGATGAAGTGGTTCGTAAAATACTGAAACTATCAAGTGTGTGCTGCTAGGCCAGTCCCAGCTGAAAGATAGAGATGAGTTGTGGAGATGGAAGCCCTCAATGGAGTGTCTTTGATGGTGTGAAAATTACCCCAGCAGCACCTGAAGCTCTCATGGCTGAGATCAATTCTGCAATTTCTGCCCTCGAGTACGCGCATGCTACATCTCTCCTACATAATCCATCCGATTCCCTCTCAAAGAGTAAGAATGCTGATGTGAATTCGACGCCTCAATATGATGCCCGACTGGCAGATGAGGCTTACAAGGCTGGACTGGCAGCTTTGGCGGTTGGCAAGCTCGAGGAGGCCATTCACTCGTTGAACATTTCTCTCTCCAAGTGCCCACCTAATAAGACTTCTGCTGTTGCTAAGCTTCAATCTCTCATTTCTCTCACTTCTCAACAACTTCAGAAATCTCCTAACTGACTTAATTGGTATTTTTCTAATTCTAACTTCTGGTTCCTTCCAATTATAGTTTAATTTGAAAAGATCTTGATGTTCTAATATTGATTATCACCTGCTCAGATGCTTTCTTCCTCTGATAACTGCTCTTATTTTTTTTGTTTGAAGGAAGAATGCTGTCTCATTTTAAATCGAGACAATTTCTGAGAACAGATTCAGAAAACTAGGTTACTTATTCTTTCCCAGTGCTTGGTTTATAAGGGTGTCATTGCAGATGCATTAGTTTTGGTCTTGTTGGGAACTGGATTGAAACAATCAAATTGGATGCAAAACTTTAATTTGTTGGTTAGGGTCAAGAAGAGATGAATATTGAATCAATTGTTTATGAAATGTACATATCATTTGTTAAATTGGTTAAACAGCCAAGATTCAATTCCTTTTTTTCTCCTTTATCTGTTTGAATTATTTAGAGGGGGCGAGTTTTAACTTTTTCCTGTGAAGAAGTAATGCAAACTTTCGTGCCAAAATCATGTATATATTTTGGCATTAATTATGGATTCCAATTGCCACTTACACGTTGATGCAGATATCGCAAAAATGTCGACGAGGAGATTAGTGATTTGTGAGAATGCTCTACTCAATTTTGTGAAGCAGATCGTCAAACTATCTCAATAGGTGAAGATATATGTAAAAAATTCTGGTCAATTTAGTTGGTGATGTTTATGAATGCATTGTTTTAGAAGATGGTGAGTGGTGGGTATATCACTGATCGAGTAACCTTATGGGATTATGGATCAAATTTAATTTGTTGGATAATGCAATCGTTGTATCACAATGCTCTAAAGAGAGGGCGTGGCTATTAGCACTTTACTTTTCTACTCCCACACTCTATAAAACCACTTTTTTGCAGTATTTTTTGAAGGTTTTTGCGTAAATTGTGTAGTGCAAGAGTACAAAGGTATAGTGTTTATATCATGATAATAAATTTCTTACGAGTAATTGTAGAGGGACCCTCAAAATTAGACCTGTCAAAATACACGATAACCCGTTAACACGACACGACCCGATACGAAATTATAAGTTAATGGGTTTACCCTTATTGGGTTTGGGTCATTAACGGGTTGACACGGTAGACCCGTTAACACTAACGGTTCGGGTTTGGAAATTTACCTATACCCGTTTTAACCCGTTTCTACCCGTTAACACCCGTTAACACTAACGGGTACTATAGGGTCACCCAACCCGTACCTAATAACAATAACCATTAAAATCCATTATTTCTAAATCTTCAAAGACTAACGGGTGCTATAGGGTCACCCAATCTATACCCAATAAAAATTACAATTAAAATCCATTATTTTTAAAGTATTGAAGACTAACGGGTATTATAGGGTCACCCAACCCGTTACCCATTTCGACCCAAAATGATTCGTTAATATTAATGGGTGTTAACGGTTTGGGTCGTGTACCCGTTAATATTAACGAGTCGTGTTTGGGTATTCTTATTAGACCCGTTAGGCTTAACGGGTCGTGTACGGGTTAAGGGTGTTTTCACCCGTTAACCCGTTAACCCGACCCGTACACGACCCAAACCGACCCGTTGACAGGTCTACTCAAAATGATACCAACAATCAGACCTGGGGATATGTCGGATATGCATTTGTTGGTGTTTCAAATAGACTTCATTTGAACTACACCAAACAATGTGTCTTGACAAATAAAATGAAGTTTTGGCATGCCGTAATATGTATATATGTACAATATTTAATATTTACCACATGCCGTAATATTTCATCATGTTGTATATATGTACAATAGTTAATATTTGTAATTGTAAAACAATAATAAACACCCATCACACTAATTAGTTGGATTTTCCTGTCATGGCCAATTAATTCTCATTTAGTGGTGGCTTCATGCCTATCTGTGTAATAATCATTTTTGAATGTCTTCATAAGTAATGACTAACTCTCGCTAGGGATGTCATATAAATCCTCATCGGCAAGGATCGCATTTTGACAGTGCCTGGTGTATTAAACTTGGTAAGAAATGCCTCAAAGTTATTCTCTAATGTCACTTTGTACTTTCTCATATGCCTGGACATGGTTAGGATAAGCAAATAAAACTAGTTTCCCTAAAACTCTAACAAGACAAAAAAAGAAAGAAAAAAAATGAAGTTTGTACCTTTGGCTTTAAGTAAAGATCGAAAGGGGTTTATGAAACCCCTTATAGTCTTTACCACCAAAGGGCAGTTGAAGTGACGACTCTCTTGAAAAGAGAACCTCACTGCCACGCTTTCCAGGTTATGTGCATCACGCACAATGATTACCCGGGGAAGCAAATTTATTGTGCACGAAACCATAACCATAGGGATTACATGTGCGTAATATTATGATTGCATTCCCACTAAGGATTAAGTGGTACATGTGACAATTAATGAACCACTGACAACGAAATAAATGCTACATGTGGACAATACAACAAGGCATGATTAGGCCGACCAAGCTTAAAGATCGATCATCCCAATTCTGGGACAATTGAAGGGACTATGAGCCGGATATTCTATGTGACACTACACGCAGAATATAAAAGATTATAACAATCTGGTTGCTCGAAGATCACATAATAGTTGACGACGAATTGCCAAAGATGACAATGGATATGATTGGATACCGTCCTAACATAATTCAACTGCTGTAGAGATAAGATCAAGAATAGAGGTCGACAATCGTCAAAATGGTCTAATTATGTGGTTTATGCAGTTAGGACTCTTGTATATATAAACATGGCATCCCTAATGACAAAAAGGGAGATGTATCATAATATTGTACCCATGGTTGGACTCTCATTTATAATCCCTAGCATTTGAAGTTTCCTTCTTCCGCTTTTCCCAAAAGTTATAAAAACTAGCCTTCTTTTACCCGTGGATGTAGGGAGGTTGACTTGTCAAACCACATACATCATTGTGTTATTTTTATTAATCTGCACTCATATTTGTGGCATAAATGGTATTTAATATTATTGTATGATAGATATTCATGACACTTATGAAACTTAATGTATTGTTGAACATTTCAAATCACTATGAGAGTAGTATCCTTAAATAGGGTAAAATGGGCTAAGGACGTATACCACGATATGATACTTAAGATCTTATGAACTTGTAGCTAAATAAAATAAAGTGAGATAATATACTGTAATTAGCTAAAGTAAAGTGAGAAGACTTGAGAATTAAAATGGTAGATATTTATTGAATTGAAAAAATATGCCAATTGTAATTATGGCTTATGGTGTAATGAGAAACAGTAAATGGAGAAATACTATTGGAATGGATTAAGTCCATTATGAGACTAGACTTTCAACTTAGAAAGAATGTTCCTAAAAGAGAATATGTAAATGAGGAATGAGTTGAGAGCGTTAGAATATTGTAATATTGTGTGTTAAGACAGAACGCATTATGTGTGCATAACACGTGCTGGTGACCCTCATCCTCTTAGGAGCATTAGATTGAATGTGTAGCATTTTTATTGGTGCGTACCCTATGATGGTGGAACTAGACTGCATTGTATAGGGGATGATTGTGTTGTTATGTCTACTATTTATTAAAAACAATTATACAGAATTATGAATTATTAATATAATTACAGAAATAAAACGAAATTACAGAAATTAACACTTACTTGAATTTGCAGAAATAATAGCAGAATTTAAAGATAAATCCGAGCCCTGAAAAATAGTCGCCTTAAGGCAAATTTATTCCCTCCAATATACTCAAAGGTTATTGAATAATTGTCTTCCAAAATAGAACGAATTTTTTGAATTAATTATGTAGCACAACAATAATTAATCCCAACGAACACAAATCTGTGTTAATACTCAACCAGAACAGTGATATGATATGCAGAAATGAAGAAAACATTTTCTGGATGAAAGAACATTTTCGAAATTTTTCTGGAGGGTTATTTTGACAGCAAATAAAACAGGAGGGAAATGTTTGTATTTATAGCTTTTGTGTTGACTGTTGGAACAGTCAAAACCGAAATTATCTGTTGACCTTTGGTAATTAACTGTCAAACAGTTAATTAATAATTAATTAATTCCGTAATTAATTAATAAAAGCTCAGAAAGTTTAATTAATTTGACCAAAAAATGTAGGAGAATTTTGTAAGCCCAAGCCCAAGGCCAAGCCCAAGACCAAGCCCGAGCTGAGCCGGCCAGAAGGACGGCGTGCGCGCGCGCGTGTGGGCTTTTGGCCCAAGCCCAACACATGCATAGTGTAGGCCATATCCCCTTCAAAGAGTTGGGATACCCCAAGGCATCCAAGCATTAATCCATCATTTGGTTTTATTAACTCATCATTTTTCCACTACTCTTCCAATGTGGGACAAGAGTTAAAGCATACCCAATTCATTAACTTTCATTGCTTTGTGAGTCACTTTGGGGACATATTTATCATTCATAACTTATTGAAATTGGACATATGAATATACTACGTTAATCTCCCTGCGGAGGAGAACGAGTTTGTATATGGTCCCACAATTATTGTAGCGTGGGTCCCACCTAAATTTGAGCTCAAAGTTGCTCAAAATTCTGGACAGCTTTTTAATTCCAACTTAAGTCCAATTTTCCAACAATCCTTCACATGAATGATATATCTCTATAAATAAAACAGAACAGATGCTAATCCAGATGCAGATACAGTTTGAGTAAAACTGAAGACTCATTGCATCGGGAGAAGTAGCCTAGTGGCCTTGAACTTTCCTTAGTGATATACTATCGGATTTACTTGGTTAATCAGTAGACTTCACGTCCTTGAACCGTCAACCGTTTCCGTAAACCTAAACAATAGTATTCACACAATAATTCTTCAACACAGTTGGTTCTCACGTTTGTGTTCATTTTGGCCATGAACACCACTTGGTTCCGTGAGTATTTTAGATAAATTTTCTTTCATTTTCTCATAGAAGTGGCCCCCTTCTTACTCACATAGGTGACTTCCATAAAGAGTATCCTGCAATACCCCACTTAGACATACTAAGATATGGATGTCATTAAAAGCATAACTTATCCTAATTTCGTGGCAGATGTGCACTGCCTCATCTTTGGAATGGATAGGATCAAATCTCCTCCAATGCTTACTGAATACAATGTAGTTCGGTTTGCCCATTGAACCTATATCTTGGGATCTCCAGTTAGCTAGGTTGGGTTGCCACTATATTGATTCTTATTTATTTATAAGCTTTAGACCCATTTCTCTCGATGATCTTTCAACTTACTCTCGGTTTAAACCTTTTGTAAGTGGATCCGCTATATTATCTTTTGACTTTACATAGTCAATTGAGATAATTTCGTTTGAGAGAAGTTGTCTAACAGTATTGTGTCGACGAGGAATATGTCGTGACTTTCCGTTATACATGTGATTTTGTGCCCTTCCAATTGCCGATTGACTATCACAATGTATACATATTGCGGGCACATGTTTCGACCAATTTGGAATATCCTTTAAGAAATTTCGAAGCCATTCAGCTTCTTCTCCAGTTTTGTCTAGTGCAATGAGTCGGATTTCATTGTCGATCTAGCAATGCACGTTTGTTTTGAGGATTTCCAAGATACGGCTGCACATCCAAAGGTAAACACATACCCACTCGTAGACTTAGAGTCTTTTGTATCAGATATCCAATTCGCATGGCAATGTCCTTCAAGAACAGCTGGATATTTTGAGTAGTGCAGTCCATAGTTTAGAGTATATTTTAAATAACCCAAAACTCTCAATATTGCTTTCCAGTGATCTCTTCCTGGATTACTCGTAAATCGACTTAGCTTACTTACTGAGTATGCTATGTACGGTCATGTACAGTTCATGATATACATTAAACTGTCGATAATACGAGAATATTCTAGTTGAGATATGCTTTCACCATTATTTCTTGCTAGATGTAAATTTACATCTACAGGTGTCTTGGTAGGACCAATATCACACTTCTTGAATTTTTCAAGTACTTTCTCTATGTAATGAGATTGAGATAATATAAGTCCATCCGATGTTTTAGAAATTTTAATTCCTAATATAACATCGGCGATTCCCAAATCTTTCATGTCAAATCTACTACTCAATATTTGTTTTGTAGTTTTGACAATTTCCAAATTACTACCCATGATAAGCATATCATCAACATAGAGACATATAATGACATATCCATTTTGAATGTATTTAAAGTAAACACATTTATCGCATTCATTAATTTTGAAACCATTTGATAACATTGCATTATCAAATTTTTCATGCCATTGCTTAAGTGCTTGTTTTAATCCGTAAAGTGATTTAACAAGCTTACATACTTTTTCTTCTTGTCCAAGAGACTTGAACCCTTCAGGTTGCTCCATATAAATTTCCTCGTCTAGTTCACCATTTAAGAATGCGGTTTTTACATCCATTTGATGTATTTCTAGTCCATTAATAACATCTATTGCTATTAACATCCGAATGAATGTTATTCTTGTTACTGGTGAATATGTGTTGAAGTAATCCAACCCTTCCTTTTGCCTATAGCCTTTAGCTACAAGTCTAGCTTTATATTTATCAATTGATCCATCGCCCTTCAACTTCTTTTTGAAGATTCATTTATAACTTAATGGTTTTGAACCTGGTGGAAGATCCACTAGTTCCCATGTATGATTTTGTAATATGGATTCAATTTCACTATTAATTGCTTCTTTCCAATTGGAAGCATCGGGTAAGGATATGGCTTCTTTATACGATTGAGGTTCATTTTCTAGCAAATATGTTAGAAAATTCAGACCGAAAGAAGTCGAGGTTTTTTCTCTTTTACTACGTCTTGGTTCATACTCTATTGGTTCAATAGGTTGATGAGTACCACTTGTAGTAGATTGATTTTTCCTTTTAGAAGGACCAGATTCTCGGGTCATGTTATATGGGAATTCATTTTCAAAAAATGAAGCGTCTCTCGATTCAATAACCGTATTTACATGAATATCCGAAATTTCATATTTACAAACTAGAAATCGATATGCACTGCTATTAGTAGCATAACCAATGAATACACAATCCACGGTTTTTGGCCATATTCTTACCTTTTTAGGTTTAGGAACCATCACTTTGGCTAAGCGCCCCCACACTTGTAAATATTTATAAGAAGGTCTTCGACCTTTCCATAATTCATAAGGTGTCTTATGATTCTTCTTGTGAGGTACTTTATTGAGAATGTAATTAGTAGAAAGTAAGGCTTCCCCTCACAAGTTTTGTGGAGATCCTGAACTTAATAACATTGAGTTCATCATCTCTTTCAAACTATGATTTTTGTGTTCAACAACACCATTCGACTGAGGAGAATAAGGAGCGGTTGTTTGATGAATAATCCAATTTTCAGAACAAAATTCCTCAAATGGATATTCATATTCACCTCCTCTATCACTCCTAATAGTCTTTATCATTTTGCTTAATTGATTCTCAACTTCATTTTTATATTGTTTAAATGCATTAATAGCATCATCTTTACTATATAATAAATATACATAGCAATATTTTGTGCAATTGTCAATAAAAGTAATAAAATACTTTTTCCCACCTCTAGTTTGAACAAATTTTAAATCAAAAATATCAGTGTGAATTAAATCTAAAGGTTCAGTTATCCTTTCAACAGAATGGAAAGGTAATCTAGCTAATTTAGATTCCACACAAATTTCACATTTATGATTTTTATCAATATTAAATTTTGGCAAAAATTTCAAGTTAATTAATCTACGCAATGTATCAAAATTAACATGTCCTAATCTAGTATGGCAAATATTAGATGACTCAATCAAGTAAGAAGAACTAGCAATTTCATTCATTGAAACAGATGTTTTTGGGGTTACAGTAAGAACATTTATTTTAAAGATCCCCTCATTTAGGTAGCCCTTTCCTACATACATGTCATTCTTTGACAACCCAAAGCGATCAGACACAAACACAAGCTTGAAACCATTTTTAGTCAGGAGAGATACAGAAATCAGATTCTTTCAGATATCAAGCACGTGAAGAACATTATTGAGAGTAAGTTCCTTTCCAGAAGTCATTTTTAGAGAAATCTTTCCTTGTCCCACCACCTTATAAGTGAAAGAATTCTCCATAAAGAGGGTCTCCTCATTTTACAAAGGCTTATTGGTAGAAAACATCCATTTGCTTGCACAAATGTGTCGTGTGGCCCCAGTGTCCACCCACCATTCCTTGGTATTTCCAACCAAGTTACATTCAGAGACCACGGCAGAAAGATTCATATCCGCCAAGTCATTAGCGATATTTTCACCCTCAGTAACATTTGCTATTATTTCGATTTTGCTTCTTAGGCTTATGACACTCGCTTGAGTGGTGTCCAGGTTTATCACAGTTGTAGCATTTGCCTTTGAACTTCTTCTTATTCTGTTTGGAAGTGCCTTCCCCATAATGCTTTCGCTTGTTCTTATTAGGACCTTCAACAACATGGACCTTCATTTCGATTGGATTCTTCCCACTTTTCTTTTGAGACTCACGATTATCTTCTTCGATTCTCAGCCTAACCACCAACTCCTCCACATTCATCTCCTTTCGCTTGTAATTGAGATAATTTTTGAATAAAGTCCAAGATGGTGGCAATTTTTCAATAATTGCATCAACTTGAAAAATTTCACTAAGTGACATTCCTTCAACATGAATGTCGTGGAGGATCACTTGGAGTTCTTGCACTTGCGAGATCACTAATTTAGAGTCAACCATTTTGAAGTCCAGAAAACGCCCGACGATAAATTTCTTCATCCTAACATCTTCAGTTTTGTACTTTTTTCCAAAGAATTTCACAATTCCTTGGTTGTCTTGATCGTGCAATAGACATGATACAATGTCTTCTCCAAGTAGGCCAGGATATAATTCTGGCATAGGTAGGCCGAGTGCTTCCAAGCATCAACAACAGCAACCTTTTCAGAGTCATCTCCCTCTTGAATAAAGGGACAATCTTCATATACAAACCTACCCAGTTGGCAGGTAGTGAGATAGAAATACATTTATCCTTGCCAATGTTTGAAGTCAGCCCCTTTGAACTTTTTCGATTTCTCCACGTGTGGCATAGATACGGGTGCAGTCACATTTGTGTTAGTGACAATCACATTAGCAGAAATAGTGTTCGTACGTTGTGATTCCATTTCTGTTACAAAAACAGAATTTTTATCAATGATAAAATTCATATATAAATGAATTAATCAAAACAGAATACAAAATTTTGTGCACCAATTTCCTCCAAATATAATTCACAACAAATGAATTCGAAAAGAATTCTAAATATTATTCAGAATTAAACTATAATATAAACAGAAGTTTATACAAAATAAAATTTGTGTCACACTATTTTTTAATAATAAAAAGAATTCCATACAAAACAGAATTATACTTTTAAGATTAAAAGATTTATATAAACAGATTCAACAAAAATTTACAAATAATTTTTTATTTCTAAAACAGAATAAATATAAACAGTGTAGAATTTAATTTCTGTACCAAAACTGTTTTATTAATTTCTGTAATAAAACAATAATTTAATTCAATTTTTCTATCAAAACAGATTTATTTTCAACAAATAAATTTCTATAAAAAAAATTTCTGTACACTACAAAACAGTAGAACTAATAAATTTGCCTTAAGATTGTTATGTCTAATATTTATTAAAAATAATTGTACAGAATTATGAATTATTAATATAATTACAGCAATAAAACAAAATTACAGAAATTAACACTTACTTGAATTTGCAGAAATAATAACAAAATTTAAAGATAAATCCGAGCCCTGAAGAAAAGTCTCCTTAAGGCAAATTTATTCCCTCCAATGTACTTAAAGGTTATTGAATAATTTCCTTCCAAGATAGAACGGATTTTTCGAATTAATTATGTAGTACAACAATAATTAATCCCAACGAACACAAATCCGTGTTAATACTCAACTAGAACAGTGGCTTGATATGCAGAAATGAAGAAACCATTTTTCTGGATGAAAGAACATTTTTGGAATTTTTTTGGAGGGAAAGGTTTGTATTTATAGCTTTTGTGTTGACTGTTGGAACAGTCAAAACCGAAATTAACTGTTGACCTTTGGCAATTAACTGTTGACCTTTGACTCTCTCTCTCTCTCTCTCTCTATATATATATATATATATATATATTGAGATTCACTCTTGAAAAGTTCAAATTTACTCATAAAAAAGGTTTTTTTTGTTGATTTGAGGGAAAAACTCACAAGATCATCAGTCTAATAAATAAACAATGCCCAAGAAGATTGTTAGGTAGATTTTTTCTAGTAAATTAAACAAAACTGATATTTATATATTGAATCTAAACTCAATAAATCAGTAAAAAAAAATATGATTTTTATAAGATATGTGGGTGGTAGGAAAGGGCTGAGGTGGAGCGGATTCAAATGGGGGGATGTCGGTAAGCGTTTCATTTGGCTGGCGACATAAGGAACCCATTTTCAATTTTTTTTTCTTTTTGTTTATTCGTGTTTTCTGGATCACTTACGAATATGCTGATGTGGAGGTGAGTTTGATGGATTAACCAATAGGAGTGGAGGGTCATTTTAAACCTCTTTTAGTAGGGTCAACAAATTTGGATTACCCAAATAAGCCTCTTATCCCAATGGTGTAAGATAAGATCAATTTATCTAGGAGGTGCGATTATTGTATCTCATCAGAATGGGATAACTCTTATTATATCACACTTCTTTATCCTGGGAATCAAACGAGGCCGCACACATTTAATTTCTATCTCCTAAAGATGTGGATGAAAAATTATTAGTTACAAAATTTATATATACAACAAGTTCTCTATCTCTCTCATCACGTAATGTCGAGTTGTACGAACATTTAGTAGATACACCTGCAAAGGGAATGGGACCTAATGACCTATTTTTTCTTTAATTTTTAAAGAAGGTGCTTTCTCCTCTTAAATCCTTCTACTCACAGATTTAATTACTTTTTTCCTCTCCACTCCTAGCAAGAAAATGAAGGAGTGCTCACTAGCAGTTCCATATTTTCTGTCCCTAGTTACTAAGACAAGACTAGGGTCTAACACTATGTAAGTATAATTATAGTTATATTGCATGCTTTATTTTAATTGTCGATATTGGTAACGGTTTTGGTCCGTGACTAAGGCTTCGGTTCACGGTTGATCATTTTATGGGAGACCATTTAGGGGGTCATGGTCCAAAGCTATGACTATAATACGGGTCACGGTACCTTGGGTGACATTAAAGTTATGACTTGGTCACGGTTGAGGATCATGATTATATGGTCACGCTTTAGAATCGTGACCTTACCCGTGACCATTTACCATATTGTTTTTATGGTCACAGTACCCAACCGTGACCATACATGGTTGATTTTTTGGGTTTGGCACAGTCTCAAATTGTGACTCATAATTGTGACCAAATTGGTCACGGTTATGAGCCGTGACCAAAAGGCAAGTTAACATTTTAATTTTGTGAATTTCTTCAAGAGGCAAGTTAACATTCTACTTTTCCTCGTTTATGCTTTTAAATACCAAATTCCACCTCAACCTAATTTTTATAAATAAAATCCATTAGAGATAATTAGGCTTGTAAAATACTTCTTAGATTTTTATAATTAAATAGTATGATATTGTGAAATTGTTGAACTACTAAAAAGTTGCATTTTATAAATAAAATTTGGTAAGTTGTAATAATTTAAGAAATTGGTAATTGAAAATACTGTGAGATTTAGAATTTGGATAAATTCACACATAAATTGTGATATTTAGAAAATTTATCTTATTGATATGTTCATATGCAAATCTTAAATTTACAAACTCCAAAATAAAGCATTTGCTAAATTTATGAAATTTGATTTAATTTCAGAATTGCCCTTAGACAAGCCTTCACTTGGAAATTCTTACATTTATGTAAACTTGGTGGATTTATATGAATTTGGAATTTTGTATATTGTTAGAAAGAACTGCTAGTTCTTTACTTGTTGTCTCAATATAAATAATTCTTCCCCATATGTATATTGATAATAATAACTTCATGGAATTCTTAAATCATGTTGGAATTTATATTATGCCCGCTTGATTTAAAAATTGTGCCCTTAGTAGTATAAAGTGAAATTTATGAATAAAGTGGATGATATCCTCACAATAAAATTTATTGAGATAAATAATAAATTAAGATACGCGAGTAAGTGTTGAACTGCAAAATGCGACATTTCCCCCTCTTAGACTTTAGGCTGTGTTTGATAGGCTTGTTTTTCCATGGAAATTGTTTTTTCCACATATTTTCCATGAAATGGTGATGTTTGATACCCCAAAATTTCCATAGAAAATATTTCCATAAAGAGGTCACATGACCTCCTTTTCCCTATATTTGTATAAAATAAAAACCCTCACCCCCCCTGAAAAATGATTTCCATGGAAAATAAATTGGCTTTATCGACTTAAATATGCGCACGGTTCATCATCACTCAAAACTCATATACAATTTCACCATAGTAGACTGAAAGAAAGAAAAATTTCAATTTCGATTTCACCACGGTTCATCATCTCGAACGGTATGTTGAAATTAACTAGGGTTTCAATTTCGATCCAGGACAACATGTTATCTGGGGAGTTGATCTGCACAGTTATTTCAATTACCTAAGGTTTCAATTTCAATTTCGGATTTGCATATTTACTCTTCTTTGATCTGCACATTTACCTAGGGTTTCAGTTTCGATTTATTTCAACCCTAGGCAAATACTCTTTTTTGATCTGTAAACTTACTTGCGTTCATAGTCATTTTCTTTGATAAAAGTTATGTTCACAGTTGCTTTCACAGTTATGGGTAAATCCGAAATGGTAAGATCTAGATTATGGCCTAAATTTTGGTACGATCTAGATTATCTTCTTTGATCTCCTAAAGTTTTGTACGATCTAGAAAATTGATGCAACTGTGACACCCCGACTAATTAAATACTGGGTAGCTACTCCTTTATTAAATTAATACAAAATGCCAAGTTGGTTCAGTTAATAGCATCACTGTCGAAAACATTTTAATGATTACTAACCACCTAGTATTTAAAAAGTAAGATGTCAAATTTTAAATTAAATCTGATTAACATGCAATAAATGAATTATGAAAGAATAACATAACCATTCACAATAAAGTCCCGATAGTATAATCAATAAGTAATAAAGATTCTAGAGGAAATACTCCTCACAACAATCCCAATATGGAAATAAATAAAACAAGTCTGCATCCTGAATTAATTACAAACCAAAGTCTGAATAACTGAAATATAAAATGTCTCTAAAGAAATGGGCGACATGCCCTACAATGATGAAACTGAATATGGAGTCAAGACTAGAAAAGAGGCGTCTACTGTCAAAGCCCTGTAACTTCCACAACAATTCCTAGGATGTTTGAATTCATAATTCGTCCAGAATATGTCTACAAGCAATTCCTAACATAGTTCATAGTTTTAATCCTCAAATTCATGGGTCTATATCAATCTTTCAAGACAAAATTCGATAATTACCTAAACATGGAAGAAAACATTCATGGAATTAATTGTAACTAAATCACTTGCCTTATGTTCCAGATTTGTTGTTGGTTGAAGATGGTTGAATTCCCCTCTCTCTCTCTGCAGAATTCTCCTCTCTCTTTCTCTTTACAAGTTCTTCTCAAGATGACAATGGAGGTGGGGGTTGGTTTTTGGCAAGTTTAATGTTTCTTAAATTCTCCCGTAGCCCACTACCTAGATTGGGGTTGAAAATGGGTTAGTGAGTTAAGACTAAATCAGATTTTTAACTCTAATTTTCGTGGGTTTTAATTCCCAAAATTCCGAAATTACCAAACTACCCTTTTGGGTTGCCGGTATGGCCCAAAACTGCCCCGGGACCCAAACTAAATTCCTGGCTAGTGTTTTCTGACTATTTCGACCCTTCCGGACGCGTTGGCGCACTCAAAATGACCATACGATTGATAAAAATAAAATTCACTTTTTAATTAAACTAAATATTTTCCTGACGCGACTGTCACGCGCGTCCCAACAAAATTTCCCAAATTGCCGTATATCAATCTCACGACAAATTTAATAATTTCAATATTCATATAACTTCGTATGTACACATTATAATCAAATACCAAATCACATCTCGTTAGTATTTTATCCGGATTAATTCCCAATTAATACACATTTAATTCAATTAATCCCATAAATAAATTATCACAAAAATACGGGGTATTACAGCAACCCCCTAGGGTTTATGTCTTCAGATTTATTAATCAATACTAATATTGGATATTCAGGTTTGAAAATAGAAAATCGGGATTATATTTGATTTTCAGGTTTGAAATAACTCATCTCCTTGTTTATGTATTGAATTTTATTCACTGATAGAGTTGTGTATGTGATAATTTCATAAAAGATCTTTCTAGACATGTTTATGAATTCATTAATATGATAGAGTTGTGTATGTGATAATAATATAAAAATTCTCATACGGATTAAATATTATTTATTGTTAGAATGTCGAAAGCACCGAGCCAAAATCAACTAGTGGTCATGTTTTGGACGATGGTCATGCAGGCAATGGTTATATATAATAATATGAGGCATTACCATTATAATCAACGTCTCACTAGGGAGCATCACATTGATTGTAGAGCTCATAGAGAGTTTTCATTAAATCGCATGTTCAAATCCAGTGATAGAATTTGTCACGAGCAACTTAGAATGAAAATGGGCCCATTCCATAGGTTGTGCACTCGCTTACGTAGATATGGGCTGGCTGATAACCGATCTGTGCGTGTTGAAGAGCAAGTGGCTATGTTTTTAAACATAGTTGGTCATGACCATCATAACAGAGTCGAAAAGTTTACATTTTCTCGATTCGGATAAACTTTCAGTCATTATTTCCATAGAGTGTTAAATGCATGTCTTATGCTATATAGAGATGTTGTCACCAATGTCACTGCTCAAAACTCCCCCTACGATAAGTGTAATATTCAAGACTGGTTCCCTCACTTTCAGGTTAGGTGTTTATTACTTTTATTTTTTGTTGATTAATATTTATTTAGACATTCGGTGTTAGGTACTGAAACGAAGTGTATATCTTAAAAGGATGTTGTGGGTGCCATTGACGATGCTCACATAGCGACAAACGTCCCCACGGAAGAACATCCTAGGTGTCGCAATCAAAAAAATATTATCTCTCAAAACATTTTTGTGTCATGTACATTTGATATGAAATTCACATATGTGCTTGCCGGTTGGGAAGGGCCCGCACATAATGGTCAGTTGCTAAGGAGTGCAGTCTTTCGACAAGGACATAGGCTAACTGTTCCATTTGGTATTTCAATATGTCCCCTCTTTCAAAAGTTAGAAAAACTTAATATCATTGTTTACTAATAACTCCTCATAATAATAGGTAAATACTATCTTGTCGATACGGGATTCCCCTTGGTCCCTGGTTTTCTCACACCATATCGTAGCACACGTTATCATCGTAGAGATGTCGAGGGTCTAATTCCTGAAAATCTTAGAGAGGTTTTTAATGTTAGTCATTCATCTCTTCATAATGTTGTTGAGAGGACCATCGGATTGTTAAAAAATAGGTTTGCTTATCTTAGGCACCAACCCTTTCATGACATTGAAACGCAAGTGAAGATTGTCCTTGCATGTTGTGCACTACATAATTTCTTACGAATAGATGACATTGATGATCTATGTGATGAATACGCAGTTAGCGATGATGAAATTGAGGACACTGATGATCTATGTGATGTACCCGAAGTTGTACCAGCCACTGCCCACATCACTGTCACACCTGAAGTTGCGTCAACTAACCAAAGAAATACATTGGCTAATATTATGTGGGATGACTATAATCCCTTCAACTATGTGTCAGTCGTCTTTGATTGAAGAATTATCTATGTATTTCCCTTTTGGCAATTATTTTGAGCTTTTAAATTTGTATTTCCTTATTTGTAACTGATGAACTTTTACTGTAATTGGGTGTGCTACTTTTCTTTGTTAATACATAACCAATTTATATATTCCACTTTTAACCACTTTTATTTATCAGTCTATTTGATGTGGCATGTACAAAAGCTCAGGATGAGGGACTGATGGACCCTCATCTGCTTCTGCTTCTGTTGTGTGATGGACCGTCATTTGCTTTTGGTTCTGTTGTGTGCTATTGTTGATATTCAACATATATATTTCTCAGTCTGTTTGTTGTATGCTTCTACTTAATTTTTGTCTATGTTAAATATTGTACATCATTTTAGTCTCACTTAAATAAGATAATTTACCCAAATCAAATTGGCAAAGTATTTATATGTCATTTTAATTTCTATCATTTTAATAATTTTAAGCAACTATTTTTACAAATCAAACAAAAATATAATAGGACATATAGATGATACTAGATATGGTGCAAGTGGTAGCAACTGTAACTTAAAAGAAATAAATAATTGACTATAGATTCTAGCTTTGCTACAGATTCAATAATATCCTTTACATTCAAGTTTTGTATCTTAAAAGAAATAAAGAATTGGCTATAAATTCTAGCTTTGCTCACCTGGTAGCAACTGTAATTTAGAGTTCTTAACTTGGAGATCTTTCCTTTACATTCAATTGTAATTTGGAGTCCCCACTTTATTACACATTCAACTGCATCAGTAAACTCATTGTGATTAAATGAAGCTACCAGATTATTTTTGTAAGTCCCCACTTTATATATGCTTATTGGCTATAGGTACTGAATGACTGCTGCTGTAATAACTAATAGTGAATTCAATAAAGACATTTCTATATAGATGCTTTATTATAATAACTGATAATGATCAAATGACTGCTGCTAATTGGCTACATGTATACTGATTATTTAACATGTTTACATCTTCTTTTCCTGCTAACTTTTCTTTCTATTGTAAAAAAAATAATGTTGCAAGTCATCGATAAGTAAATTAAGGTCCATTTCATGTTCCTAGGCCTACAACTATTCTAAACTCTCAACCAAAAATTGAGGAAATTACTCCAGCCAAATCACAAGTTGGTTCCTAAGTAAAAAAATAGATTCGGTGTAGTGATGCTATGGATCAAGTATTAATCAATACTCTTCTAGAGTTGGTGCTATCCGGACCAAGAAGAACTGAAAATGGATCCAAGGCAGAAGAAGTAACGAAGGTTGCGGATAAAGTACGGGAAAAAATGTCTCGTCGTTATCCATATTCCACTTGTAAGGGGTAGGTTGAAAACACTGAGAATAGATTGTACATATATCACAAAATTATTCAAGATTAGTTGGTTTGGATTGGACTAGAGTGGGTGAGTTACAACTGATCCTATTAATTAGGATACGTACATCAAGGTAAATCTTTTTATTCGTAGTTTTTTTCATTAATGGGATTAGTAATTAGGTTGAAACTAACGTGAAAATGTTTATATTTGACTTGGTTGTTCATTTTTTTGTTATTGTAGGAGAAACCCGATGGATCAAAGTTGAAGGGAAAGTTTTATCCACGGTATTACGACTTGGTTACTATTTTCGGTAACGATTCTGTAACGGGGGACCGAGCTATCTCAAGAAATGATTTTCCCCCCAATGAGTTAAAGTGATATTAATAATTCGATAAAATTGGGGGATGAAAATGACGTTGATGAAACATAACCAAGCCACTCAATTACATCAAACCGAACAACTCAGAGGGGAGCCCTCAAAGGATGACGTAAACGAGCAAAGCCTATGGATGCTGCTGCTTTAGACCTTACGAAGATTGCATAATCCTCCAACAAGATTCGACTGCTTTTGAAAAGCAAGCCACTCAAAATCATGTGAATGGATAAGCGATCTTAGAGAAGTCAGAAGATATGGGGATTGAGTAAGGGGATATAATGGAGATAATGCAATTGTTTGAACAAGATGAAAAAGCTGGATGGTTCTTCCTTGGGATTACTAATGATCAATTTCGACGTAATTTGATTTATCATAAGCTTGGACATGTTCCTACACATTAATTTTCATTTTTAGTATGTTTGAGCATTGATGGAAATTGTGATCCAATGATGGAGACTATTGTAATACCCCGTATTTCTGAGGGATTTTATTTTAATTATGGAATTAGGATTAATTAAATTAAATGGAGATAATTTATTTATAATTAATCCAGATTTAAATGTAGTAATTACTAGCGTGACGAGAGTTAGTATTTATTGATGATAATTATGTTGAATATTACTTAGCGAGTATAGTAATATATGATTAAGAAAATATTATTATAGCCGGGAGTGAAAAATACGGCAGTTGAAATACATTTAGTTGGGACGCGCATGCGAGTCGTGTCAGTATTACTTTATTCGGTCAAAAAAGATAATTTATTTTTAAGTACCTCGTATGACCATTTCGAGTGCGCCAATGAGTCTGGAAGGGTCGAAATAGTCAGAAAACTCTATTCGGGTGTTTTATTTGGATTTCAGGGCAATTTAGGCCAAACGAACACCTCAGAGGGATATTTTAGTCTTTTTAGATTTTTGAGAATTAAAATGGACAATTATAAAGGAAGAGTACTTGGTTAATATTTTATCTATGAGTTTCCAAACCTACGTGAGAGACAGAGAGAACCAAAGAGGAAGAATAAGAACTCCATAGGAGCCCAAGGATAAAGACTCAAGCTTTAACACCATAAATTACACCATCGCGTAGATCGTGAAGAGAGGATCACTCCTATACCAATTTCATCTATAGAATTAGAAGTTCACAAAAATGCAAGTGTTTATCTTGCTAAATTTATAGAGCATATATAAATCATGTTAATGTAGTTGATGGAATAACTATGATATTATGAATTTGGGATTTAAATTTGGTATTAATCTTTAATTGGGAGTATGGGTTTGCATGTAGTTGAATAATGATGTTCTGGGTATGAAAATTCTGGGTTTTATATGTTGATTTCACGAAGTTGAGTCTGGGATTAAATGGTTGTTAATGGAGGTTATGTGAAATTAGGGATTGTTGAAGGTTTGAGAAGTTAATCGAAATTCATGTTATAATTTTAGGGATTTGATGTTGAAAACGGATGGGAAAGTA
Source organism: Sambucus nigra (assembly GCA_949130495.1). Lineage (NCBI taxonomy): Eukaryota > Viridiplantae > Streptophyta > Magnoliopsida > Dipsacales > Adoxaceae > Sambucus > Sambucus nigra. The sequence continues at coordinate 669,551,119 of OX422207.1, read as the reverse complement.
ACCTAATACTAGGGGATATAGATTAGAGTTGTTGAATGTGAATTGGGATTGGTTTAAATCAATTTTATTCTTGAATGAATTAGGAAAAAAATGAAAATTTTGGAGGAAGCTCTCAAAATTCTCTTTCGAAGATCTGCACAGGTCGTTCAAATGACCTCGTTCGAACGAAAATTCTAACGAGATTTTAGAATTCGTTCGAACGAGAATTACCCAGTATCTAACGAGATTTCAGAAACTCTAATTTTTGCCCAAATGAGTTAGAAATCCTTCTAGGTTCCTTTAAGTGAGAGAATAGTACCTATGCTATTCTAGAGTAGCTTCGTTTCATAATGTAGTCGTGACAGGAATTTTGTAAGTACTAAGGTAATGGGTTGGAATGATATAACGTTAAAGAGTATATACGATAGAGAGGTAATCGTACAATTGAAATATTATGGGTAGTAGGGACGGATATACTACATATAAATTTGGGAACTTAGGTTGCGTGAATACCTAATGAATATAATAAGTTGTGTGTACTTATTGATTAAACTATTATGTGTACGACATACCTACGCTTATTGCTATCGAGCGGAGGTTGCGCGTTGTGGACAATCATGTCTTGAGCAGCCTTCGAGTGGGAATTTGATTTGTACCACTAAAGCATAGAACCTAGGTACGAGCTATCTGTGAGAATGAAGTGATGACGATCGTATTGGTGCGTAGGTATGTGCGTAGCCCATCGACTCGGAACTATGTTCACCTCCAATACGTGTGTTTGTGTATATGGTTCACGAGAGATTGAACCTATAGTCCTTTATGCAATGAACGATGCATCAGGACATGATAGCAGAGTATCCACGCACCACAGCTGTATCTCGGGGTGAAGTTTTGAATATATATATATACTTGTGATACTATCTACTGTGTAAATTAAGTAGACATGTATAATAATGAAATTGGAAATGAACTAAATTGGTGAACACTTTACCTATATTAATTTAAAAGAGCGCTTATTCATGTTAAAAGGAAGTTGATTATAGGTATTATGTATATTGCGAGGGAAATACGTGGGAATGATATTGGGTTAAGATTAGATGTTATGTTAAAAAGGGATAATTATCATGGTAATAGAAACTAGCAAGGTTCGATAGTACATTAGGCATGCACATTAGATGAGAGGTGAGCATCTCAAGTGAGTACGATTATCTAACATGATTAATAGATGTGCTATAAACTCATTTTAAGCACTTGCTGATTTTTAAACTGTTTTCAACTCGGGCTCTGACCCGTTTTCTGCAAGTCCCTTTTTCTTGTCAAATTATTTTAGGTGCTCAGCCACAAGGACACCAAGCATAAGAGTTCCATTCAATCAACGAGCTGTAGCTGTTGTGGAAGTTACAGGACCTTGATAGTAGACAACTCCGTGTCTATCATTTCTTCCTTTCGAGTTATTTCATTAGCTAGGGCTTGTTGCCCCTTTTCTATTCAGAAATTCAGAGATTTTAGATTTAGTTATTTACTGCATTCAGTTGTTGAGTTTATTTCTGTTGGATTATTGTATTAGGGACTTAGACTGGAAATGTTTTCTCAAGTTCATTTATTTATTGTAGTTATTTATATTAATGTGAATGGTGAATGTTTAATTATTCATAACCTAGTTTTATATAAATTAAAAGATAAATTTTGACATAAACCTTTTTAAATATTAGGTGGTTAATATGTAATAATAAAGTTTTCGATAGTGATGCATAATTCGAACCAAATGGATATTCTGATTTAATTTAATAAAGGACTGATCACCCGGTATTTAATTAGGCGGGGTGTCATAGGTGGTATCAGAGCCATGTTCTAGAGTCCTTAGGTTCTGTGCGGGTTATAATGCTTTCTGAGTAGGTTTACTTGATATAGAGCCCTATATTTTGGACGGTTGTATTCATTAATTGTGCATTCTACATCTTCAGCTATTTGAGATAATTACTGTGGAATTAAAAAACTTCTCTCTTATTTTAGATGCCTGCCAGACATGCAGAGCGAGCCAATAAGGAATCCTATCCCGAGCCTCAGTCAACTCCGGCCCAGGGCATGATGAATGCTGCGGAAGTTGTCGCTATTATGGCATAAGCGGTGAATGCAGCAATAGCCGTGGTATAGCAGGCCCCACTGCTGGCACTAGTAGTGGCTCTAGCACCAGTCCATGCTTTCCCTTCTGCTTGGGAATGCATCAGAGATGTCTTCCAGAAGGCACATCCTCCAAAGTTCGCAGGGAGTTCTGATGTAGTAAAGGCGAGCCATGGAATAAGGATATATAGAGACACCTGAGGATGCATGAGTGCACAGAGGTGGAAAAGAAAATTTTGGCTACCTTTAAGTTGGTGGGGGAAGCGCTAAAGTGGTTGGAGTCCACTACCACTGCGGAGGAGAGAGACAACTTGACTATTTGAGAGTTTTGGGTGCGATTTGACTGCAAGTACTTCCCTTCCACCGTGCAAACCGAGATGAGGTGGAAGCTGTTGAACCTTAAACAGGAAGGGAGGACAGTTGCTGAGTATGAGGAAGATTTTAATGACCTTCTTAATATAGTTCCAAATGAGATACCGATGGAGGAGAAGAAGATCCAAAGGTTTATGGATGGATTGACTCGGAGGATTCGCCAATACCTATTAGGGAATCTATCATTGTCCACTTATTCTGATATGGTTAATGCTTCCCTACTACATTGTCAGGACCATCGCTTCCATCAGTAGGGAAACAAACAAGTTGGGGAGTCCAACCAGCAGGGCCGAACAAGAGGTAGTAGTGCCACTGGGGCACCCGTAGCTTAGGTACAGGTTTGACAGGGTGAGTAGAGTTCCCTTCATGGGGACCCTGCTAAGAGATACCGTTTTGGAGACTTAAAACAGGGACAAAGAGGCTTTAGACAGGGCCATTTGGTCCATCCTGGCCAACAGGGGTAGCAGCAATTTCAGCAAGGCCTAGAAGGGGTGGAAACGGCCATCAGGGCCGAGGACAACAGGGGCAGAGGGGAGGACACTTTCCAGGGAGGTTCTTTACTTGTGGAAACACTAGACACAAATGCCAGGATTGTCCTCAGAGGGGTAGAGCCCCATCGCAGCAGCAACAGGGCGCTCATTAGGATCCTGAGCGACCGCTATTTCCAGCCGCCCTCGTAGTAGCACCCCAGGTACCAGCTTTGCCAGCCATTCTAGTAGCTCTGGTGCAGTAGGGATAGTTACAATATGGGCATGTCTATAACGTCCATCAGGCCCCTCCCGCAGTCGAGGGTGTATTTTCTATTCAGGGGACTTTGGAGCGGATATTATTTGACACGGGGGCTTCACATAGTTTCATTGCCACTAGTTTTGCACATGCCACGGGGTTATTAGACAAGACAGATAACACAATTACTAGTGTAGACTCACCGATGGGTTATGGGACTTTAATATTCTTTATTTATCGGGGAATATGCATAGAGATTGGAAGATTGATTTTACCGACCGATATGCTTGTCTTAGAGATGCACTAGTATGACGCTATTATCAGGATGGAATGTCTAGTTACGTATAGGGCTATGAGTGATTGCTATAGCCATAGTATTGTATTTGCCATACTAGGTCAGGAGATATTTTTGGTGGCGATGCCTCATCCTGAGGGAGGTTCGTCGACCCATTTATATTATATAGAGGAGGAGACCTCTAAAGGAGTGGTGATACCGCTTAATTCAATTCCAGTTGTTTGTGAGTTCGTTGATGTATTTATGGACATACCGGGATTATCACCCAGAAGGGAGATAGAGTTTGTGATAGATTTAGCGCCAGGAACTCGACCGATAGCCCGTGCACCTTACTGTATGGCTCCGATAGAGATGAGGGAGCTACGGGATTAGATCGAGTAGTTACTGGGTCAGGTTTTCATTCGTACGAGTACCTCACCTTGGGGTGCTCCCGTGTTATTTGTAAAGAAGGGAGATGGGTCATTACGGTTATGTGTTGACTATTAAGAGTTGAATAAGGTCACAATACGGAATAAATATCCGTTGCCCCGAATCGATGACCTATTCGACCAGTTGAGGGGAGCTTTTTATTTTTTGAAGATAGACTTAAGGTTGGGGTACCATCAGTTACATATTAGGGAGCAGGATGTCCCTAAGACTGCTTTTCTGACAGGGTATGGATCTTATGAGTTCAGGGTTATGCAATTTGGGCTAACCAACACACCGTCAGTGTTCATGGACTTGCTGAACAGGGTGTTCATAGAGTTCTTAGATCAGTTTGTTATTGTCTTCATTGATGACATTTTGATTTATTCCCGGACTGAGGAGGAGCATGCCGTTCATATGAGGATGGTTTTACAGACTCTATGTGAGCACGAGTTATAAGCAAAATATGAGAAATGTAAGTTCTGGCTGAGAGATGTTCAGTTCTTGGGGCACATCATTTCTGTAGAAGGGATATCGGTAGATCCAGGAAGGTGTCAGCGGTGAGGGAGTGGGGACAACCCACGATGACGACTGAGATACATAGTTTCTGGGGCTGGCGGGGTACTACAAATGGTTTATTCGAGTATTCTCGAAGATAGCGGGTCCACTGACAAACTTGACTCTCAAGGGGGTGTCATTTATATTAGATGATGCCTGGTAGTTGGATTTTGACGAGCTGAAGGAAAAGATGACTTTAGCACCAGTTCTTACACTTCCCAGGCCGGGGGTGGAATACCTGGTTTACATTTATACGTCCTTACTAGGACTTGGAGGTGTGCTTTAGCAGGAGGATAAGGCGATTGCTTATGCTTCCCGTAAGCTTAAGCCTCGTGAGAGGAGTTACCCCACCCACGACTTGGAGTTAGCGGGAGTCGTGTTTACATTGTGGATATGGAGACATTATCTCTTGGGGGAGAAATTTCGCATGTTCATGGATCACAAGTCACTACAATATCTGTTCACGCAGTGGGAGCTGAATATGTGTCAGCGGAGGTGGCTTGAATTTGTGAAGGACTACCAGTTTGAACTCCATTACCACCTGAGAAAAGCTAACATGGTAGCAGATACTTTGAGCTATAGGCCAACAGGTGAGGTGGTCGAGGTGTGGAAGGCGAAATGGAAAGAACTCGGGCATCAGGATGCAGTTGCCCGCTCATTCATATCGGTGATGATGATTACACCAGAGATAGTTACCAGGGTGATACAGGCTCAGGTAGTGGATTCCTTCTGTCAGGATCGAATTATCTTGCTTCTAGCCGAGGGAGCAGAGTCATTCTCTATGAGCTTGAATGTGAGTTTACACTTTAATGGCAGACTAGTAGTTCTAGAAGTGGAGGAGATACGATATGCAATGATGGCTGAGTCACACGGTTCATGGTTTACGGTATATCCCGGAGGGGATAGGATGTACCAGGATATGAGGAGACAATATTGGTGGAGTGGAATGAAGAAGGACATCGTCGAGTTTGTGTCAAAGTGTTCCACTTATCATCTAGTGAAGATAGACCATCAACAACCGAGAGGATTACTACAGCCATTGGAGATCCCTATGTGGAAATAGGAGAGCATATTTATGGAATTCATCACAGGGCTGCTTACATCACAGAGGGGTCACGATTCCATATGGGTGATTATGGATCGATTGACTAAGGTAGCTCACTTTTTTGCCACTTTGGACTAACTATACTACAGGGTAGTATGCTCAGATCTTCATTGTCGAGATCTTGAGACTCCACGAGGTGCCCCTTGATATTGTATTCGACTGGGATAAGATTTTTGTGTCCAGATTTTGAGAGAGTTTTCAGAAGGCCATGGGTACGGAGTTACGATTGAGTTCGGCCTATCATTCATAGACAGACGGATAGACCGAGTGAACGAATCAGATATTGGAGGATATGTTGCGGATGTGTATCCTTGATTTTGGAGGGGGATGGGAGCAGTACCTTCCACTAATGGGGTTTGCTTATAATAAATCCTTCCAGTTTATAATTGGCATGGATCCGTTCGAGGTGTTATATGGTAGACCTTGTCATTCCCCAGTGTGTTGGCTTGAGGTGGGGGACAACAAGATACTTGGGTCGGAGGTAATTCAGGAGACCTCGACTAATATTGAGTTAATAGGGAGTCGCATTCGGGTCGCTCAAAATAGGCAGAAGAGTTACGCCGATGCCAAGAGGTTCTTCAGGGAGTTCAGTATGGGGATTAGGTGTTGTTGCGAGTATTTTCTATGAAGGGGGTAATGCGGTTTGGGAAGAAAGGGAAGTTGGCACCGAGATATGTCTAGTCATTCCCTATTATTGAGCGAATTGGGTCAGTAACTTACAGACTTGGGTTACCAGTGCACCTACATAGGATTCATGATGTGTTCCATATTTTTTCACTGAGGAGATATCTTCGGGATGACTTGGCCCACTCTCATATTTCCTTAGAGGAGATTGATATACAACACGATAGTTCCTACGAGGAAGGGCTAGTTATGATTCTAGACCATAATGAGAGGAAACTGAGGTCAAAGATAGTGTTGTTAGTATGAGTGCAGTGGCAGCATCATAATGTAGAGGAGTCTACCTAGGAGAGCAAGGATGACATGCGGGATAAATATCCAGAGTTATTCCTACAAGGTATACTTTTGTTTTGTTCTTTTCCGAATTTCGGGATGAAATTCCGTTATTAGGGGGGAAGTATGTAATACCCTGTATTTCAGAGGGATTTTATTTTAATTATGGAATTACGACTAATTAAATTAAACGGAGAGAATTTATTAATAATTAATCCGAATTTAAATGTAATAATTACTAGCGTGAGGAGAGTTAGTATTTATTGATGATAATTATATTGAATATTACTTAGCGAGTATAGTAATATATGATTAAGAAAATATTATTATGGTCGGGAGTGAAAAATAAGGCAGTTGCAATACATTTAGTTGGGATGCACATGTGAGTCGTGTCGGTATTACATTATTAGGATAGAAAAGATAGTTTACTTTTAAGTAACTCGTATGACCATTTCAAGTGCGTCGATGAGTCCGAAAGGGTCGAAATAGTCAGAAAACTCTACTCGGGTGTTTTATTTTGGTTTTGGGGCAATTTAGGCCAAACTGGCATCCCAGAGGGGTATTTTAGTCTTTTGAGATTTTTGGGAATTAAAATGGACGAAAATAGAATATTATAAAGAAAGAGTATGTGGGTAATAGTTTATCTGTGAGTTTCCAAACCTACGTGAGAGAGAGAGAGAGAGAGAGAATCAAAGAGGAAGAAGAAAAACTCCATAGGAGCCCAGGGATAAAGACTCAATCTTTCACACCAAAAATTACACCAACACGTAGATCGTGAAGAGAGGATCACCCCTATACCAATTTCATCCAGCGAATCAGAAGTTCACAAAAAGGCAGGTGTTTATCTTGCTAAATTTTTAGAGCATATATGATTCATGTTAATGTAGTTGATGGAATAACTATGATATGATGAATTTGGGATTTAAATAAGGTATTAATCTTTAATTGGGAGTATAGGTTTGCATGTAGTTGAATAATGATGTTATGGGTATGAAAATTCTGGGTTTTATATGTTGATTTCATGAAGTTGAGTCTGGGATTAAATGATTGTTAATGGAGGTTATGTGAAATTAGGGATTGTTGAAGGTTTGAGAAGTTAATCGAAATTCATGCTATAATTTCAGGGATTTGATGTTGAAAATGAATGGGAAAGTAATCTAATACTAGGGGATATAGATTCGAGTTGTTGAATGTGAATTAGTATGGGTTTGAAGTAATATTGTTGTTGAATGAATTGGGAAAAAAACAAAATTTTTGGAAGAAAGGAAGCTCTCGGAATTCTCGTTCGAAGACTTGCCCAGGTCATTCGAACGTCCTCGTTCGAACAAGAATTGCAACGAAAATTCCAACGAGATTTTAGAATTCGTTCGAAGTGAGAATATCATTCGAACGAGAATTCCATAGGTTCAAACGAGATTTTAGAAGCTCCAATTTTTGCCCAAATGAGTTAGAAATCCTTCTAGGTTCCTCTAAGTGAGAGAATAAGACCTATGCTATTATAGAGTAACTTCTTTTCATAATTTAGTAGTGACAGGAATTTTGTAACTACTAAGGAAATGGGTTGGAATGAGAGAACCTTAAAGAGTATACACTGAGAGAGGTAATCTTATGTAATACCCCGTATTTTTATGGCTTTTAAATTATGGGATTTATTAATTTTAATTGAGATAAATTAATTTAATTTTAATTTGAATGTTTTTTTTTAATATTTACTAGCGTGACGAGAGTTAGTAATTATTGGAAATTTATTATTTGTTGAATGTTACTGGATGAGTATAGTAATATATGAGATTTATTTTTATAAAATTGTCACGTGTGAATGAAATGGCAATTATGGAAATTTAAGTCAGGACGCGCCTGTGTCGTGTCGGGATTAAATGTTGATTAATAAAAGTGAATAAATTATAAGTTGCTCGTATGGACGTTTTGAGTGCGCCAAAGTGTCCGAAAGGGTGGAGATAGTCATAAAAGTGTACCCGGGAGTTTAGTTTGAGTCTCGGGGCGTTGTTAGGCTTAATTAGCACCCCAGGAGGGGGTTTTGGACATTTCGTAATTATGGGTAATTAAACCTACGAATTTTATAGGGTTATATTAGATGGAAAATGGTATCTTCTAGGGTTAATACAACCTAAAACTAATGACGGCCATTGGAGAGGAAGAGGAGAAGCTCTCCAAGGAGTTCTAGGCCAAGAATACCTCCGATTTCACCGCCGTCACCACCAACGCGTAGATCGCGCGACGGGGAACGCAGCCACACCAAATTCGTCAATGAATCAGAAACTAAATTTCCAGGCAAGTATCTATCTTACTTTTATCAAGTTAATGCATCCTTTTATATTAGTCTTAGGTTGATTAGAATTAGTGTTCTTGAAGAAAAATGTTAATTGGAGATACAAATTGCATGTTATAATGATAGAGATCTTATTTCTGGAAATCCATTTCACTTGTAGAGGTTGAGCCACGAATTTCCATAGTATTAGAGATAGAAAATCTGGAAAAAGAATGAAAGAAATCAAGTTAAAGGAAATATTAGGGTTCATGAGAACTATATAGAGTTTGGCCCTTTTAACCCATGATTCTTGATGAACATTCGCATGTGTTACGTAAGAGATTGTTTATATGGGTATGCAACACTTATAGTATAATTGGTTGGAAGTTTCGGACTGTAATATGATGGTTTGGAGGAGTTTGGGGTAACAATTCCGTAACTGGTATTCTGAAGTTTCTCCATAACTGCTTGATCGATTGATCGAGCCCAGAGCATCGATCGATCGACCCCCTTTCATCGATCGACCGACCCTCCTGGGAAAACTGCATTTTTGCCCGTGTTAGCTTAATCCGATTTTATGCATAGTAAACCTTGATTAGGGTTGCTAGAATATAATGGAACATTAAGAGGGCCAGTAGGGTCAAGAGAAATCCCATAAAGTGGAACTTTAATGTGAAGGGAAATAAAGGGTAAACGGGGAGACTTTCAGACTTAAGAAATCATACGTGCGTTGATTAAACAATCGAGACATCTAATAAGTTGGATTAGAAGGCGAGAGAGGGCCTACTAAAATTGAACTTAGATAAAGAGAAGATTTCGAGTGACGAGAAGTGAGTTTAGAATAAATTAATTACGAGAATAAAAGGAATGAGGCCGTTATACGATATAATTGAGTAAAATGTGTAATAACGGATAATTATAATTTTGGGTCATGAGCGCACCTAATGTGATAATGTAGATGTGAATACATATTTATATATGACGGTGTGATTGTGCATATATTATTTCTGTGTAAAAATCGTACCCCGGTTACTTGCTATCACGGGGGTTTCCGCACTGGGACAGTCTTATCTCGATGTGCCTTTACGGGGGATATTGACTTGTACCCTAGAGCATAAGATTCCTAGGTACAGGCTATTGTATCGATAGTCACGGTCCTAAGAGACGCGAGGGTATGTGCTAACCTCTTGGACTTGGAACTATGTTCGCCTCCATTTGTTTGTGTTTTGTGTTAATACAGTTCGAGAGTGATTCCGAACTAGTATTTCCCTTAGTTTGTGTGATACGGGGACTTGATAGCAGAGTATGCCAGCACCATAGTTTTTATGTGGGGTGCCGTTAGATATAATTTATTAGTGATTGGTATATATATACTTATATATGGAAGTCTAGCACCATAGATTTTATGTGGGGTGCTGTTTGTATATATATATATATATATATATATATTATATGAGTAATAAATATATATACGTGTAACTATATGAGAACTTTCTACTGGTCAAAATAGTAGTAAAGTAAAGTATGAAATTCATCAACTTCACTGTAAGTATTCGGAAACGTTATAACAATACGGAATTTTTCTAAATAACATAAGAAATCTTGAAGAGTTAGATTTTCTAAAAGTGAATATCATAACCTAAATTTCACGTGTTAAAACTTATGGAGAATAAGCTAGAGAGATATATGGGGTTCATTAGTACGATAGACGTGCACACTAGATGAGAGGTGAGAATTCTCAAGAGAGTGTCGCGTACTAATATGACTGTTGCATTAGCCGGTAAGCATTTTAAATACTTGCTAAACTACTTTTAAAACTGTTTTACATTCGGGCTCTGACCCGTTTGTTGTTATCTCTTCTCCCTTGTGTATATATATATATGTATTACAGGTGCCCAGCCACAGGGGCGTCTGGCTTAGGATTCTTTGGATGGAACGTGCTGTAGCTTTTATGGGAGTTGCAGGCCATTGCTTAGACGACCTCATTGTTGACTCTACTTCTAGTTCAGCTTTATCCAGTGGTGGCATGTGTCGCCCTTTTTCCATTATTTAGTTGGTATTGTCAGAGATTGTAATTCTTTTACTTTCGATATCTTTATTTTGGGATTTCTTACTGTCAGGATGTTTCCTTTAGTATTTTAAATGTTGGGATTTATTATTGATGGTTAAATTCTTGAATGTTCATTTTTATTCTTATACTAAATGTGTGACTCTTAATATGTTAATGACTAAAAATTTTATAATTGGATTTAATAAAATGGAAATAAGGTTTCAAATGGTTTTGACACTTAACTTAATTAATTAGGGTGTTTAAATTGGAAAGGTTATTTTTACGACAGTGATGCTCAGATTGAACCAACTGTTCACCTTGATTTTAATTTAATAAAGGAGTGATCGCCTGGTATTTAATTTGGCGGGGTGTCACCGGTGGTATTAGAGCATCAGGTTCTAGTGTCCTTTAGGATCTGTGCGGCTTATCATGCTTTCAGCGTTGCTTGTTTGATATTGAGCCCTATGTTTAGGATTGTGGACTTATTTGATGAGATTTTGTTCTCCTTCTATAATGTGTATACGATAGTGAATTCTAATTCCGTTCGGATGTGTGCGTGTACCGAGCGATGACGGATGTCAGAAGAGGACCGTTAAGCGGACATTAGGAGGCTGGGCTCAGTTGAGATTATAAAATATATCCGAGGATGATGACCGTAGTCGAGGTCACCTCCATTATGGCGTGAGAAGCCAAGACTAGAAAGGTGACTAAGGCGCAGCAATGATTTCCAAGTGCTGCTAAGATCGAATGAGGTGCGAGAGTAAACTTACCCAACGTGTTACAAACGGGTAGAGAACTGTCAGTGGGGAATTCTAGAAATGCGGGAATTGTGTGTGTTTACCAAAGGAGGTAAAGTATCCAAAGGTTTAGATATAGAACGGGGTGTGACTAACTGAAAGTAAAAATTTAGAGAATTTTTTTTTGACTTTCGGGACGAAGTTATAACGATGGGAGTCGACCACCAATTTTGAAGTGGAACGCCATGTCTAAAGGATAACCTTAGGTACAGTGTTGACCGTATGTTCCTTCCTCAACTGTTCAGGAGTAGAAGCGAACGTGGTTCTGGACTCATCGCGGGAGGGCATGACAGGGGTCCATTCGTGAATATGAATCTTAACCGTTAGCGAATTTTGTATCGAAAGATGTAGATACAAGTGGGGGAAACAACTCCAAGTGGGTGATCGACATGTAATAATAGTTGATAACACTCAAAGAGGAAATTCTGATGGACGACCGAATTAGAGGTTGACAACGTCGTATTTTGTCAATATAGGTGATAATGCTTCTTTGTGGGGGAAAGCTAAAATAATCGAAGAATTTAGTCAAGAATAAAACTGAATACAACGATGGTGGTGTAGCACCACAAAGGGATGTGGATACACATCAGGGGACCCATTTAAATGATTCGGATAGTTGAATTCTTACCAAGCGATGGTAAATTTAGTAAAGATTATTATATATAGTGGCATGTTCTTTAGGTCCTAAAAGACTAAGGGTATAACCGAGGCGGCCAACAGGAGGAGAGTCTACTAAAATTCGAGAGAAGGACAATCCTAGGTTAGTAGGATAGGTGATAAGTGAATTATGTGTTGGGGCATTTTTTTTTGTGCGGAGTGAGATCGCTCACGATAATATGTTCCGAAGTGAGAAAAAGGATAAGAATACGGTGCCTAGTAAAAGACAACGATTAAAGTAATTTTGTTTGGTTTGAGTAGACGTGTTACGTCCAGAAACCACTTGTGCAGTCAAGACAATTGGCAAGGTATAAGTATAAGTTGTATCCTCAGAGGATGCAGCGTGTTTATGTGACACGAGCGAGTCACCATACTTTGTTCATTTCTAGATTAGCGTGTGAGACGAGTTTAATGCATATAATTATAAATGTTATTTAAATGTGAATATTTTTCCCTAGTGTAGAGGGATTTTTCTTTAGTGCTATCCGCGGAGGATGAATGAGTATATTAATAGTGTTATGAACTTTATTGAGGTTACTCGTCGTAGTGATGCAATATACGAATATGGTATTATCTTTGATAAAACGTTGTAAAAAAAATGGTTAGTACGATAGTGGGCATTTATTGCAAGACTATCGGAGTGGTTGCATTAGTGCAACATGTTTCATCTTTGTTCTGGCGAGACTTCACCTGAAAGAAGGTCGGACTCGCACTTATTTTATCTATCCTAGAGACTTCGAAGGAGATAGTGGGCTCGAGATATTCGATGCCAATGTATGTATAGACTTTGTCATTATGATTCAGTGTGTATCGGGCTTACCGTTGAGCGAAAAGATTTAATTCAGTATTATGTTGAGCACTCAGGACTTGGTAATAGGAAGAGTGCATTGTTATATCTATCCTCTAGAGATGTGGGAGTTAAGAGTTATACCCCTATTATTAGGGAAAGGAATTTCGATAATTCCGATCGTATGTCTTCGAGGTTTATAGAATGCAATTACCATAAACCAATACGGGACGATAGTGAAATTGGTGAAACGTTCTTTGTTAAGCATAATTACGGGAGAAATTGTAACTTTTTTTTGTCAAAAGACAAAATAAAGGGGTACATGATATGGACGGAGGACCTAACAGATTTCGATAACCGACAATGCTAGGTAGTAGTGTATCGGGGGGGTTCCTTGTTTGGATTTCGCTTTGTGAGACATCCCACGCATGAAACTTAGCGTAAGGTTGGAAATAGGGAGACGTTTGGTCACTATTCTATGAGTTCGGTACCCTGGTCGAAATGGGATCAAGTAATTATGTATGTAAGTTGGAAGTTGAATTTTGTTTTAAATCCATTGCAGTCGGATTTTGTGGTAAGAAAGCATTGGAAGTTATCCCCACGAGTTGAGGGGTGGAACGATGATAAAGAGGATTTAAAATTTTTGATTTCTAGGGTGATTAAGAGTACCCAAATGTCGTAACCGCGTTCAGAACACAAGGTGAATAATGAGTTGGAATGATTTTTAGCATGGACTATCCGGAAAGAACTTTATTATACAAAAGAAATGACCTGTAATTATTTTAATGAATAGAGCGTTAGTGATTTATTTTGGTTGTTGTACCTATTTGGGAAAATTGTTATACTTATCTGAAGAAGGTTGAGAATTATTATTCCTCTTTTATTGTCATGGAATTTGAATGCTCTATTCCTTATACTTTGTTGGATTTAGCTAGTTTCACTGATGAGTAGCACGCCCTTCGCTCTCCTAGGGCGGTCGGGGTGTTGCAAAATGTGGGCATCTTGGTTAATCTGTAATTAAAATCATCCGAGTCGAAGGGACGTGGTAATAGACGTGTGAATTATATGTTTGTGGGACTGGTATAACGAAGTGGAAGTGATAGAGTGGATTAAACGTCACATGAGGGACGATAATCCATACATAAGTGTGCAATTATAATAACACACCCTAATTTGATTGGAAGACTATGGGAAGCCATTTAAGAAGGGGTATTCCTTGAATAGAGTAGAATTTAATTGTTATGAAGCACACTCGGAGCGAAGTTGTTAGTAGTCAAGTGTGAGAGCGACTTGCGCATACAAAGAGTAATGATGTTAGTATGGTATAAGAGATCCAGAAGTGCACTTCGTGGAGAGAAGAGCACGGGTCGGAACTTTCGGCATACTCTAAGGAAGGAAGGGGAGTATTACGTGTCACTTAATGTGAGACATTTCAAGGGAAAAATCAATGTTTAGCGGGACGTAGTGAGTAGTCTCTACATGCACCTCCCATAGGTAAGGTTTGGTTTAAAGAGGAGAATCAACCAAAGAATTTTGTGTTTATTGAAAATTCCTGAAATTGGAAGAGGTCGGTAAAGTCGGTAAAGTTCTTGGATGGGTTGCTATCCTCAAAACAAGATAAAGGATTCATCCCGAACATATGAATTAAGTCGCCGAGAAGGAAGTGATTGATATTCCTTGGCTTACAATATTAACTAGTATGCCCCAGACTTCCTTTGAAAGGAAGGATCGCGCCACTGTATGGACCGGCGCAGTATAAATTTCTGAATCAGGATGAGATTGGTGAATCCCACATTTGATATGGGATCTCAGGAACCAGCGGAGATAAGGTTTTGTTTCAAGTAGGATGTATCACCCTTAGCCAAGGAATAGGCGCACGGTGATTTAAGATTAGTGGAACCACGTGAAAGAGATTTTGGAATCTTGGTACGATGATTTCAGGAATGCTTTGTAGAAGCACTCGCACCTGTTTGTCGCGTAAGAGGTGCTTATTAAGGTTTTGTTATGGAAGAACCTCGACTATTCTCCTTCCGTATGTTTAGAGGTGAGTAGATAATCAGAAGTTTTGGATCGGTCGAGAAAATATCCGGTAACTATGGTAGAATTCCACGACTGTTTTAGGCGAACAAGAGTGGTCAGATATTCGTATGGTTTCTCAGATGGGAGTTTTATATAAAAATAAATCCGAGTAGATGTCATATAGTGAGGTGCGGCCTCCTAATGATAGTGAGATAATGGAAATTTATAACGTATAGGCGTGACCTATGCGAATGTTGTCGGTTGGGAGCGCAATGTGAAGTGTCTCCAATGAGAATGTAAAATAGGGTTGCTGTGAGAAAAGGGCTATAGTGATTGAGCGCCTTACGATGTAAATAGTTTGTGTATGGAAAAGGATATCCAGAATTGTGCTACATGATAGGCCTTATTTTCCGAATTTCGGGACGAAATTCCGTTATTAGGGGGGAAGTATGTAATACCCCATATTTTTATGGCTTTTAAATTATGGGATTTATTAATTTTAATTGAGATAAATTAATTTAATTTTAATCCGGAATGTTTTTTTTTTAATATTTACTATCGTGACGAGAGTTAGTAATTATTGGAAATTTATTATTTGTTGAATGTTACTAGATGAGTATAGTAATATATGAGATTTATTTTTATAAAATTGTCACGTGTGAATAAAATGGCAATTATGAAAATTTAAGTCGGGACGTGCCTGTGTCGTGTCGGGACTAAATGTTGATTAATAAAAGTGAATAAATTATAAGTTGTTCGTATGGTCGTTTTGAGTGCGCCAAAGTGTCCGGAAGGATCGATATAGTCATAAAATTGTACCCGGGGGTTTAGTTTGAGTCTCGGGGCGTTTTTAGGCTTAATTAGCACCCCGGGAGGGCGTTTTGGACATTTCGTAATTATGGGTAATTAAACCTACGAATTTTATAGGGTTATATCAGATGGAAAATGTTATCTTCTAGGGTTAATACAACCTAAAACTAATGATGGCCATTGGAGAGGAAGAGGAGAAGCTCCCCAAGGAGTTCTAGGCCAAGAACACCTCCGATTTCACCGCCGTCACCACCAACGCGTAGATCGTGCGACGGGGAACGCAACCACACCAAATTCGTCCACGAATCAGAAACTAAATTTCCAGGAAAGTATCTATCTTTCTTTTATCAAGTTAATGCATCCTTTTATATTAGTCTTAGGTTGATTAGAATTAGTGTTCTTGAAGAAAAATGTTAATTGGAGATACAAATTGCATGTTATAATGATAGAGATCTTATTTCTGGAAATCCATTTCACATGTAGAGGTTGAGCCACGAATTTCCAGGGTATTAGAGATAGAAAATCTGGAAAAAGAATGAAAGAAATCAAGTTAAAGGAAATATTAGGGTTCATGAGAATTATATAGAGTTTGGCCCTTTTAACCCATGATTCTTGATGAAAATTCGCATGTTTTACGTAAGAGATTGTTTATATGTGTATGAAACACTTATAGTATAATTGGTTGGAAGTTTGAGACTGTAATATAATGGTTTGGAGGAGTTTGGGGTAACAATTCCGTAACTGGTATTCTGCTGTTTCGCCATAACTGCTTGATCGATTTATCGAGCCCAGAGCATCGATCAATCGAAGGTTCGATCGATCGACCCCCTTTCATCGATCGATCGACCCTCCTGGGAAAACTGCATTTTTGCTCGTGTTATCTTAATTCGATTTTATGCATAGTAAACCTTGATTAGGGTTGCTAGAATATAATGGAACATGAAGAGGACCAGTAGGGTCAAGAGAAATCCCATAAAGTGGAACTTTAATGTGAAGGGAAATAAAGGGTAAACGGGGAGACTTTCAGACTTAAGAAATCATACGTGCGTTGATTAAACAATCGAGACATCTAATAAGTTGGATTAGAAGGCGAGAGAGGGCCTACTGAAATTGTACTTAGATAAAGAGAAGATTTCGAGTGACGAGAAGTGAGTTTAGAATAAATTAATTACGAGAATAAAAGGAATGAGGCCGTTATACGATATAATTGAGTAAAATGTGTAATAACGGATAATTATAATTTTGGGTCGTGAGCGCACCTAATGTGATAATGTAGATGTGAATACATATTTATATATGACGGTGTGATTGTGCATATATTATTTCTGTGAAAAATCGTACCCGGGCTACTTGCTATCACGGGGGTTTCCGCATTGGGACAGTCTTATCTCGATGTGCCTTTACGGGGGATATTGACTTGTACCCTAGAGCATAAGATTCCTAGGTACAGGCTATCGTATCGATAGTCACGGTCCTAAGAGACGCGAGGGTATGTGCTGACCTCTTGGACTTGGAACTATGTTCGCTTCCATTTGTTTGTGTTTTGTGTTAATACAGTTCGAGAGTGATTCCGAACTAGTATTTCCCTTAGTTTGTGTGATACGGGGACTTGATAGCAGAGTATGCCAGCACCATAGTTTTTATGTGGGGTGCCGTTAGTATATATATAATTTATGAGTGATTGGTATATATATACTTATATATCGAAGTCTAGCACCATAGATTTTATGTGGGGTGCTGTTTGTATATATATATATATATATATATATATATATATATATATATATATATATTATACGAGTAATAAATATATATACGTGTAACTATATGAGAACTTTCTATTGAGTAAAATAGTAGTTAAGTATGAAATTCATCAACTTCACTGTAAGTATTCGGAAACGTTATAACAATACGGAATTTTTCTAAATAACGTAAGAAATCTTGAAGAGTTAGATTTTCTAAAAGTGAATATCATAACCTAAATTTCACGTGTTAAAACTTATGGAGAATAAGTTAGAGAGATATATGGGGTTCATTAGTACGATAGACGTGCACACTAGATGAGAGGTGAGAATTCTCAAGAGAGTGTCGCGTACTAATATGACTGTTGCATTAGCCGATAAGCATTTTAAATACTTGCTAAACTACTTTTAAAACTGTTTTACATTCGGGCTCTGACCCGTTTGTTGTTATCTCTTCTCCCTTGTGTATATATATATATGTATTACAGGTGCCCAGCCACAGGGGCGTCTGGCTTAGGATTCTTTGGATGGAACGTGCTGTAGCTTTTGTGGGAGTTGTAGGCCATTGCTTAGACGACCTCATTGTTGACTCTACTTCTAGTTCAGCTTTATCCATTGGGGGCATGTGTCTCCCTTTTTCCATTATTTAGTTGGTATTATCAGAGATTGTAATTCTTTTACTTTCAGTATCTTTATTTCGAGATTTCTTACTGTCAGGATGTTTCCTTTAGTATTTTAAATGTTAGGATTTATTATTGATGGTTAAATTCTTGAATGCTCATTTTTATTCTTATACTAAATGTGTGACTCTTAATATGTTAATGACTCAAAATTTTATAATTGGATTTAATAAAATGGAAATAAGGTTTCAAATGGTTTTGACACTTAGCTTAATTAATTAGGGTGTTTAAATTGGAAAGGTTATTTTTACGACAGTGATGCTAAGAATGAACCAACTGTTCACCTTGATTTTAATTTAATAAAGGAGTGATCGGCCGGTATTTAATTAGGCGGGGTGTCACATCGTACAATTGAAGTATTGTGGGTAGTAGGGACGTATATACAATATATAAATTTGAGAACTTTGGTTGTGTGAATACCTAATGAATCTAATAAGTTGGGTGTAGATTTATTGATTTAACTATTATGTGTACGACATACCTACGCTTCTTGCTATCGAGTAGAGGTTGCGCATTGTGGACAATCATGCCTTGATGAGCCTTCGGGTGGGAATTTGATTTGTACCACTAGAGCATAGAACCTATGTATGGGTTATCTGTGAGAATGATAGTGATGACGGTCGTATGGGTGCGCAGGTATGTGCGTAGACCATCGACTTGAAACTATGTTCGCCTCCAATATGTGTGTTTGTGTGGATGGTTCACGAGAGATTGAACCTATAGTCCTTTATGCAATGAGCGATGCATCAAGACATGATAGTAGAGTATGCATGCACTGTAGCTGTGTCTCGGGGTGCAGTTTTGAATATTTGTATAATAGAGCGTATATATATATATATATATATATATATATATATACTTGTCATACTATCTACTGTGTAAATTAAGTAGACATGTATAATAATGAAATTGGAAATGAATGAAGTTGGTGAACACTTTACCTATATGAATTTTAAAGAGCACTTATTCATGTTATAGGAAGTTGATTATAAGTATTATGTATATTGTGAGGGAAATACGTGTGAATGATATGGGTTAAGATTAGATGTTAGGATAAAAAGGGCTAGTTAACATGGTAATGGAAACTATAATGGTTCAATGGTACGTTAGGCGTGCACATTAGATGAGAGGTGAGCATCTCAAGTGACTACTATAATCTAACATGATTAATATATGTGCTATAAACTCATTTTAAGCACTTACTAATTTTTAAATTGTTTTCAACTCAGGCTCTGACCCATTTTCTGCAAATCTCTTTTTATTGTCAAATTATTTTAGGTGCCCAGCCACAAGGACACCAAGCATAGGAGTTCCATTCACTCGACGAGATGTAGTTGCTGTGGAAGTTACATGACCTTGGTAGTAGACGCCTCTATGTCTATCGTTTCTTCCTTTTCAGTTATTTCATCAGTTAGGGCATGTTTCCGCCCCTTTTCTATTCAGATATTTTGGATTCAGTTATTTACTCTATTTAGTTGTTGAGTTTATTTCTATTGGATTATTGTATTTGAGACTTAGACTGGAAATGTTTTCTCGAGTTTTATTTATTTATTGCAATTATTTCTTATCATATGAGATTGCTGTGAATGGTGAATGTTTAATTATTCGTAACCTAGTTTTATATAAATTAAAAGATAAAATTTTGACATCAACCTTTTTAAATATTTGGTGGTGAGTATTTAATAATAAAGTTTTCGATAGTGATGCATAATCTGAACCAACTGGATATTCTGATTTAATTTAATAAAGGACTGATCACCTGGTATTTAATTAGGCAGGGTGTCACAACTATATTTTGTGGGATGTAAACTTTGATGTTAAATACTTCTAATTTTGGTATTAGACTTGGATTATTGTTCAAATGGTGTTTTGTTATGATCCAGTTTGTATATGGCTCGTATTTGAGGCTCTAATGAGGTTGTATGATATTGTTATCCATTTAGAAATGGTTTGAAAATGTACATTTTCATTGGAAAATGTTTATTTTTCGTGGATGGGAATGCAAATGTACATTTTCAATGGCTTGTATGATATTGCATTTAGTTGTTGATTTTCCCTCGAAAAAATTCAGTTGCATCAAAAGATAAATATAAGAACTGAATGGACATCTCTACGTATTCCAGACTCAGAATGGGAATGCAATATGTATTCCTCCACTACCCAAAGCTTACGGGTGTTTTCTGAAATTCATTTTCTTAGTATGCTTTCTTGCAAAAACCAATTTCTAATGTATATATAACTGTCAAGAAGAATCTGTTGGATAAATTTCAACATTTATATATTATTATATAATATTTAGCTGTTAATTTTATTATATTATTTGGTGTTTTATTTTAAACTTAGTTTGTGTTTTATTTTTAAAAGGAAGAACATGAGAAAATGGGTGTGAAAGATATGAGAGTGCTCAAAGTCCCACATTGTCCCACACTGGAAGATTACTACAAAATGTAGTGGTATATCAACTAAAGGACAACTAAGATTCTTAGTTGATAATTCAAATAAGAGGCTATAATCCTATGCATTCCGGTGGTGGTTAAGCACCACCAATCGCGATACGCGGCGCGCGAAAGGGCGATTGGACAACTCAGGGGGCATTACACGCTTTGATACGCACTTGGTACTTCGCACGTGCGCATCGTCGCTAGGAGAACTCGTAGTGTTTCGTGTAAGGGGTGTCCATTCGCTTACAATGGGATGCCTAATCTGAACCATTAGATCAAAGCTGTTCCAAACAAGCATATCCAATGACTGCTCGGTCGTTACAACAAGAGCTGTGACTGTTGAAGAACAGTAACAAAAATGGCTATAAAAAGAGTCCCAGGCCTCTGTTTTAGACACCAAAAATTGCTAATTTATCCTCTCTTCGTCCTCTAAATTTTAGCATTATCAGATAACAAATTTAAAGTGTTCTCGATTTGATCGAACAGTACATAGTTTGAATCAAACAAATGTTCATACACTACATTGTATCCTAAAGGCATATTCTATAAAACCCATAGTGTACTCGCTGTTCTGTCTCAGCCGGATTGGGAGAAATTTTACCTAAAAGACAGCGTTCCCAGAACGTTCCTTGTAGAAATTAATTTAAATATTTCGTTCTTTAAATAGAAAAAAACTCCAACCGTTTTAGGCAAAAAAATTCTTATTAATCCACTCAAATGGAAGTAACAGTGGCACAATCTATCCAAGTCAGGAGTCCAGACTTAATCAAACTCGACCGTTTTGATGGTGGAAATTTCACCCGTTGGGAAGAGAAAGTTATGTTCTTCCTCACATCACTAAAACTAACAAATATTCTAGATGACAACCTTGAGAAAATTCCCGATCCCACATAGGAAGACATCGAAGAAATAAAGAAAAAATGTGTAAAGAGGAAAGAGGATAAATTCATGTGTTGAGGACACATCCGCAATGCTTTGTCTCAAACTATTTATAGCGCTCATCAAATGATTCCGATAGAAAAGGAATTATGGAAGGCTTTCGAGATAAAGTATTAAAACGAGGAAGCGAGCAACCGTAAGTTTCTGATTTCAAACTATATGAATTTTAGAATGAGTAATGATAAATATGTTGTTTCACAAGCACATGAACTCCAACAGATTGTTGGTGACCTTAAAGCCGCTGGAACTAATCTTCAAGATGAATTTCAAGTAGGGGTGATTGTTTCAAAACTTCCATCCTCCTAGAATGGCTTTAAGAGGAAAATTAATCATGGTGAAAATACATATACTGTGGAATCCCTTATTAGTCACCTTCGTATTGAAGATGATACTCGTATTTGAGAAAAAAAGGATGAACAAGGTAAGGGTCATTTAAAAGCCAATATGGTTGAGGATAAAAAATCCAAAATTACCAAAGTCTTAAAATTTAAAGCAAAGAATTATTCAAAATTCATGAACCAAGGTGAAATTAAGAAAAAGAAGGGAAAATGTTTCTTCTGTGACAAGACGGGCCATTATTCTCGAGAATGTCATCTTAAAAAGAAGGCATTTAAAGGAAAACAAGGGTCGAAGGAAACTAAAAATGTTGAAGATCTTATAGCTATTTTAGGTGATGCAAATTCAATTGATAATGAAAGTGGATGGTGGCTGGATACCGGTGCAACGGTCCACATATGCAAAGATCGCTATTCAATCAAAACATATCAAGAAATTGATGGAAAAGAAGTGAAGATGGAAAATAATCTTCGCACCAATGTAGTTGGGAAAGGTAAAATGGAATTGAAATTAACTTCTGGTGTAGGAGGGTAGTGAGATTGGGGTCTATGAATAACTGGAAAGGGTGAGGCGTGACCCACTCCAATGGACGCTGCTTGCAAGGTCTTCAAGGTCTCCTGGTGCAACTTCTAAAGAAAACTTCTCCTTCTGGTAACAATGGAACTCAAGATTCAACTCACTCCCTGCAAGAAGATGAACTTTCACAGCAAAAATCGTAATTTTCTCAAGGGAAACACCTGAGAGTGATGGCTGTCAGTGGGGAGTGAAGGAACAAGGCACTCAGCACTAAGAGAATGAACAGGGAGAGAATACTAAGTAGGTCTGGTGATATTTTAGCAGAGTAACAGTGCAATTTCTATTGTGTCCCTTTTGACCTTGCCAAGAGGTCTATTTATACTGGGGCGTTGGGGGTGAGTGGCATTTTTGGGCGCCAAAATTGAGAGAGTTGGTGGGGAATAATGTCTGAAGTGTACCATTTATCCCTACCTGTGGCAGCCTGCCTGTCCCCTCTGCAGGCGCCACCTGGCGCCGACCAAAGGTCAAAAAGTACATATGTCCCCTAACGGAGACAAAATATCAGATTTTGTAATTATCCTTTGAAACGGTAACTTGTGGTGCAATTTTGCAAATCTTAAGAGAGGAGACCTTAAGGACTCCTTTCCTCTAAAAAATGTTGTTTTTCTTGAGAGGGACCTTGAGGACCCCCTCTTCTGGAAAATTCATTTTCTTGTAAAGAGTTTATTTCTTGTGAGTAGCCAGCTCTTTGGCTGCTCACTTCACTTGTGACCAAGTGTGCAGTGTGTGTAGTCTCGAGTGACTTCTGGGTCTTCCTACTAGTATTCTCTCAATCCTATAGTGCTAAGTGGTTGAGCTTGCTCAACATACCTTGTCCTTCAGCCGCCAAGCCAAAACTCCCAGGAGGTCCCAACGCGCCTGTTCGAGCCCTGCTTGCTCGACTAGGCAACCTGTACAAGAAAGTAAAGTGTTAGTGATGTTGTTCATTTAGATACTGATGTTTCATGATGAGGAGTTGTTCGTGATAGCTACTCCCTCAATATGAGTTTCTGTCGAAACCCTTGTAGAAGCACCTCTCGAATAACATTTCTGCAGTGAGCCTTGCAGTGGCGCCGAGCCTTGCAGTGACGCTGACTCTCTCGACTGTCATTACTGTAGTGACCCTTGCAGCGGCGCTGACCCTTGCAGTGGTACTTCTTAATTTTGGATTTCTGTGGTGACCCTCGTGGGCACCTCTCGAATGTTATTGCTGTAGTGAACCTTGTTGTAGTGACGCTGACACTTGCAGGGGCGCTAGTACTTGAAGCGGCGCCGACCCTTGCAGCGGCGCGGACACTTGCTGCGGTGCTGACACTTGAAGCGGCGCCGACACTTGCGGCGGCGCTGACACTTGAAGCGGCGCTCACCCTTGCAGTGGCGTAGACACTTGAAGCGGCGCTGGCACTTGAATCGGTGCTGGCACTTGAAGTGGCGCCGACACTTGCAGCGGCGCTGACCCTTGCAATGGTACAGACACTTGCAGGGGCGCTGGTACTTGAAGCGGTGTTGACACTTACAGCGGCGCGGACACTTGCGGCGGCGCTGACACTTGTAGCGGCGCTGGCACTTGAAGCGGCGCTGATCCTTGCAGCGGCGTAGACACTTGCAGCGGCGCTGACACTTGCAGTGGCGCAGACACTTGAAGCGGCGCTGGCACTTGAAGTGGTGCTGACCCTTGCAATGGCGCAGACACTTGCAGCGACGCTGGTCCTTGAAGCGGCGTCGACCCTTGCGGCGGCGCGAACACTTGCAGTGGCGCTGGCACTTGCAGCAGCGCTGACATTTGAAGCGGCGCTGACCTTTGCAGCGGCGTAGAAACTTGCAGCGACGCTGACACTTGAAGTGGCGCCGACACTTGCGGCGGCGCTGACCCATGCAGCGGCGCTGGCACTTAAAGCGGCGCTGGCTCTTGAAGTGGCCCCGACACTTGTGGCGGCACTGACCCTTGCGATGGATTTTGGACTTCTAGGTGACCCTCGCGGGCACCTCTTGGATGTCATTAATAAAAAAAAGCATTTTTATTTTATTTTTCTTTTTTTTTATAGACACCCATCTACATCTGGAAAGACTCTTACTCTAATTGATGTACTTCATGTACCTGATATGTGTAAAAATCTTATTTATGGGGATCTTCTCAATAAGAGAGGTTTCAAACTTGTGTATGAGTCTGATAAGTTTGTCTTATCCAACAATGGCCAATTTATTAGCAAAGGGTACTCTTATTACAACATGTTCAAAATTAATGTAATCAATGATATTAGTTCTGCTTATACGGTTGAGTCTATTCCTTTATGGCATAGTAGAATAGGTCATGTGAATTATAAAAGTATAAAAAATATGACTAATCTTTGCTTAATCTTGGATTGTAAATTTGATAACTTTTTAATGTGAAATTTCTGCTCAATCTAAGATAACTAGAAAGTCGTTTAATTCCGTTGAGAGGACATCCGAAATGCTTGATCTTATTCAAAGTGATGTATGTGATTTGAATAGTAATATGACTTGTGGTGGAAATAAATATTTCTTCAGTTTCATTGATGATTACTCTAAGTATGCATATACATATTTCCTTAAAAGTAAAGATCAAGTTTTTGAGAAATTTCTAATTTTCAAAGCTGAAGTTGAAACTCAACAAAATTGGAAAATTAAAGTCCTAGGATCCGATAGGGGTGGTGAATATTAGCCGATTGAGTTTATACAATTTTGTAATAATCATGGGATAATCCATCAAGTTACGACGCCTTATATGCCACAACAAAATGGAACGACGAAAAGGAAAAATAGGACTTTTGTTGAAATGATAAATGCAATGTTAATCAGTTATGGTTTATCTTTGTCAATGTGGGGAGAAGCGGTTTTATCCGCATGTTATATTTTAAATAGAGTTCCATTGAAAAATAAGGATATTACACCATATAAACTATGGTTTAATCATAAGCCTAATCTTAGACGTCTTAAAGTTTGGGGATGTCTTGCTTATGTAAGAAAACCCGAACCGAAAAGACTTAAACTAGGAAATAGGCCGTACAAATGTGTTTTTATTGGATACTTTAATAACAGTACGACTTATAGATTTTTAAATCTTGAAACTCTAGAAATCATTGAGTCAGTAGATGTGGAATTCTTTGAACATCTAACGAATTTTAGTACTTTTAATCAAGGTTTAGAAAATAATAATCTGACTGTTGACTGCTCACCTTTAGAGGAAAATTCACTAACAATATCTTCTTCAGAAACAACAAATGATGTTGAACCGCGAAGAAGTAAAAGACAAAGAACTAAAAAAATGCATGGGCCCGACTTTGTTATCTATTTGATTGATGGAGATTTAAATGAAACTAAGAATAAAATAAAATTTGTGCTTAATATAGAAGATGAACCGACAACATTTCATGAAGCGGTAACATCTAGGGGTGTTGTTTTTTGGAAAGAAGCAATCAATGATGAAATGAACTCAATTTTGTCAAATCAAACTTGGGTTCTTTCTAATCTTCCACCCGAAGCTAAACCTATAGGCTTCAAATGGATATTTAAAAGGAAATTAAATTCGAACGGTTCTATAAATAAATTTGAGGCAAGATTAGTTGCTAAAGGCTATAAGCAAAAACATGGAATCGATTACTTTGATACAAATGCTCATGTTCCTCGAATCACTTCCATTAGGAAATTAATATCTCTTGCTTCTATTCATAATTTAGTAATTCATCAAATGGATGTCAAAACTTCTTTTCTAAATGGTGATTTAGAAGAAGAGATTTATATGGACCAACCCGAAGGGGTTGTTTTACCTAGCCAAGAAAAAAAAGTATGTAAATTGGTTAAATCTCTTTATGGCCTTAAACAAGCTCCTATTCAGTGGCATGAGAAGTTTGATAATATTGTAATATCCCATGGATATAAAGTTAATTACGCCAACATATGTATATATAGTAAATTTGAAAATGGTGTTGGTGTTATTATTTGCTTATATGTGGATGGCATGTTAATATTTGGGTCTAATCTCAAATATGTTGAAGAAACCAAAAGGTTTCTATCATCAAAATTTGACATGAAAGATCTTGGAGAAACTGATGTGATTTTAGGAATCAAAATTGTTAGAAAGAATAATTCTTTAGCATTATCTCAATCTCATTATATAGAAAAAGTTCTTACAAGATATAATCATTTTGAACTTAAGCCAATTGCTACACCAGTGGATCCTAATATCAAATTAATGAAATATATAGGGCGTGCAATGGACCAACTTAAATATGCTAGTATTATTGGAAGTCTAGTGTATGCCATGCATTGCACTAGACCAAATATTGCTTATGCAGTGAGTGTCTTGTGTAGATTTATAAGTAATCCAGGACAAGAGCATAGGAAATTCAATTTCTAGGATGCTTAGATACCCGAAGAGGACTTTAGATTATGGCTTACATTATGTAGGATGTCCATCTGTTTTAGAAGGATATAGTTATTCAAGTTGGAATAATCTTGAAGCGAAATCCAAGTAAACTATAGGTTGGATTTTATGCTAGGAGGAGCAACAATCTCTTGGGGATCCAAGAAACAAACATTTGTATGAAATTAAACATTGCAATATGAATTTATAGCCCTAGCAGATGCTTGTAAAGAAGAACAATGGCTTAGAAATGTGTTGTATGATATTCCTTTATGGAAAAAGCCATCTCCTTATATTATGATAAGCAATGATAAGCCACAATGGATAAAGTTTTGAACAAAACTTACAACGGATTATCTAGACACATTAGTCTAAGTCATCAAATTAGAAGAAAATTACTCAAGGAAAGAGTAATTACAGTTGACTATGTTAAAACGAATAAGAATTTAGCACATCCTCTGACTAAAGGTCTTGTTAGGGAGATGATATATATCACCTCAAAAGGAATGGGACTAAGTTCAATTAAATAACACAACTATATTTAATGGGAACCCAACTCATATCTTGAAAATATAGATAAAGTTTAATATGGTATAAACAAGTTAAATTATAGTTATGGAACCTAATCCTATTTGCTTAGTGTTGGTTTTCTGCATGTTAGAGGGTGAAGGTTACTTCTTAATAAATCATATAAGTGTGACTCGCATAATCACTAACCTTGATTTATCTATATGAGTGTCGAAAGTGTGGCCGCTTTCTATGGAATCAAGATCGATCCTAAAGTGCTCATGAAATCAGGATTAACACAAGGCCATAAATGTGCATGCTAGAAGAACATATATAAACTCAGAAATTAGTATGTGTGATAGTTCTGTCTCGTCGCAAAGTGGTCCTTATTTCAAGATACGTTCACTACAACACCTTAATGAAGCTTCAAATTGTTTACACTATATTGAAGTTCAAGTCCGAAAGACACTTCTCATTTATGTACTAGATTTCAGCGATAGTGCCAAAAGTTTTCTAATTTTGTTTTGTAATCGATCCTTTGTATCCTCTCTCGTGTATATTGAAATTGGAGGGGGAATGTTGGATAAATTTCAGCATTTATATATTATTATATAATATTTAGTTGTTAATTTTATTATAATAATTGGTGTTTTATTTTAAACTTAGTTTGGGTTCTATTTTTAGAAGGATTAAACATGAGCAAATGGGTGTGAGAGATATGGGAGTACTCAAAGTCCCACCTTTTCCCAGATTGGAAGATTACTGCAAAAAGTAGTGGTATATCAACTAAAGGACAACTAAAATTCTTAGTTGGCAAATAAAACAAGAGGCTATGATCCTACGCATTGCGGTGGTGCTTATGCACCACCAATCGCGACGCGCAAAAGGGCGATTGGACGACTTAGGGCACATTGAGCGCTTTGATGCGCACTTGGCACTTCAAACGTGTGCAGCGTCGCTTGGAGCATGGGAGCCTAAAGTTTTGACGAAGTAAAACAGATCAACGACTGTGAATAAACGATCTGATCAATGGGTTTAAAATTCAAAATAACTTGATCTGAGACTTTAGATTAACTCATAGCATTTCGTGTAGGGGATGTCCATTCGCTTATGATGAGATGCCTAATCTGAACCGTTACATCAAAGATGTTCCATATTGGCATGATCCAACAACTGCTGAGTCGTTATATGAAGATCTGTGACTGCTGAAGAATAGTCACATAAATGGTTATAAAAAGAGTTTCAGGCCTCTGTTTTGGACACCGATTTTTTTTTAATTTCTCGTCTCTTCGTCCTCTACATTTTGGCATTATCAGATTATAAATAGAGTGTTCTCGATTTGATCATATAGTATATAGTTTGAATCAAATAATTATTCATACACTACATTGTATCCTGAAGACATATTCTATAAAACTCATAGTGTACTCGTGATTCTGTCTCAACCAGATTGGGAGAAATTTTGCTTAAAAGATAGCGTTCCCAAAACGTGGCTTAAAGAAATTAATTTAAATATTTCGTTCTTTCAATAGAAAAAAACTCCAACAGTTTTAGGCAAAAAAATTGTTATTAATCCACTCAAATGGAAGGAACAGTGGCACAATCTATCCAAGTCATGAGCCAAGAGTTAATCCGACTCGACCGTTTTGATGGCGGAAATTTCACCCGTTGGCAAGAGAAAGTTATGTTATTCCTCACATCACTAAAACTAGCACACATTCTAGATAACAACCTTGAGAAAATTCCCGAACCCACACCCGAAGACACCGAAGAAATGAAGCAAAAATGTGTGAAGAGGAAAGAAGATGAATTTATGTGTCCAGGACACATCCTCAATGCTTTATCTCAAACTATTTATAGCGCTCATTAAATGATTCCGACGACAAAGGAATTATGGAAGGTTTTTGAGATAAAGTATAAAAATAAGGAAGCGAGCAACTATAAGTTTCTGGTTTCAAACTATATGAATTTTAGAATGAGTAATGATAAATATGTTGTTGCACAAGCACATGAACTCCAACAGATTATTGGTGACCATAAAGCCGCTGGAATTAATCTTCAAGATGAATTTCAAGTGGGGGTGATTATTTCAAAACTTCCATCCTCTTGGAATGGCTTTAAGAAGAAAAATAATCATGATGAAAAGACTTATACTGTGGAATCCCTTCTTGGTCACCTTCGTATTGAAGATGATACTCTTATTCGAGAAAAGAAGGATGCACAAGGTCAGGGTCATTCAAAAGCCAATATGGTTGAGGATAAAAAATCCAAGATTACCAAAGACTCAAAATTTAAAGCAAAGAATGATTCAAAATTCAAGAACCAAGGTGAAAATAAGAAAAAGAAGGGAAAATGTTTCTTATGTGACAAACCGGGCCATTATTCTCGAGAATGTCGTCTTAAAAAGAAGGCATTTAACGAAAAACAAGGGTTGAAGGAAACTGTAACACGCCGTAATTTTGAGGATTTAATATTTAATTATTTTTTTGGGAGGAATAAAAATATTTAAATTGAAGAAACTTAAATTTATAATTTGGAGAATTTATTTGAGTGGGAAGATATATTTATATTTTGCGACTTTAATATAATTGTTAGAATTTCATGTGTCGCATTTTGAGGTCAAAATTTGAGAATGGTATAAAGTATTTTGGATGATAATTCTGAGTGCGCGGTTGAGTCCAGATGGGTCAAGATAGTCAGAAAAGAGTACTCGGGATAGTAATCGGGTCTCGGGGAATTTTTGGGCATAACCGGGCCC
This sequence comes from Sambucus nigra, assembly GCA_949130495.1. Taxonomy (NCBI): domain Eukaryota; kingdom Viridiplantae; phylum Streptophyta; class Magnoliopsida; order Dipsacales; family Adoxaceae; genus Sambucus; species Sambucus nigra. Next base: position 669,520,873 of record OX422207.1, on the reverse strand, counting down.
ACACGGGGTGATTTGGGCCATTTTAATTAGGCCCATGTGACAAAAAATGGTATTAGGAGTTTTTAACCTAATAGAGGGACTAGTTGAACGACAGTTAGCAATTCTAAACCTAGGGTTTGAGAGAGAAACAGAGAAAGTTAATCAAGGGCCAATTGGAGATTATTTGGGACAAAAGTGAGTGTTCGTCATCAAACCATTCAGTACAATGGATCAGACTCTACGAACGATTCCAGGTAAATGGTTAACTTGCTGTGATTTCAATTATGTGATATCCGATTCATATTATGGTGATATGTAAAGCCAAATCTGTTTTCGGGAAGAAAACGGGTTTTCAATTAGTTAATTTGTGATGTGTAAATTGAGAATGCAGTTGATGTTATATTATGATTCAGTGTATAGGAAATCCAACTCACATGAGGAAACCGGAATATTATGTGGTAGAAGTTGAATCTGGAATTGAGATTTTAGAACAAAGTTAATTGAAATTAATGGAAAAACCCATTTCGGTATTTGTGAAATAGGTTGAGAAATTCGTATATCTTAAGGTCCATATGATTTAAAGGATCTAAGTTAAACAAGTATATGTGGTGGGGAGATTTGAATAGAGTCTGAATTTAAGGTTGAAACCTTTTGGAGTTTTCATCAACGGTGGAAAAACAGAGTCGGAGAAGAAGAGAATCTGTTCGATCGATCGATTGATGGAAGGGATATATTGATCGATGGTCCCAGATTTCTGGCAGATTCGCCAGTTTTATATATAAAAAGGGAAATTAATTTAGATTCTCCCCCTACTTCTTATTTGTTGATAAATGTACATGTAACACATATACCTTAGAAATTATAAGGGGTTATAATTGGGTTTCGGAGTGTGATGATTGTATTTCACGAGATGAATAAATTTTGGGAAATAATTCGTAGGTATTGATTATTTGATCGAGGGAAAATGTTAGGGTATTGATGTTGAGTGGTACTACATTATTAAAGGAATTGAGGTATAATTAATTAGTTATGGGGAGAAATATAGAATCGAGTATTAACGATGGTACGGGCCAAGTGAGCGAGTCCGGGTATAATGGTTGGGCGACACCAAGTATTAAATTGATTGATGTGTAAATTAATTAAATTAGAGTCGGACTGTAGACTCGGTAAAGTAATAAATTTATTAATGAGAAATTAATTAATTTAGAGTCAGACAGGTTAGTGTTACGAGTTTTAGTACACGGTAAATTCGGGATTTATATTTTATATATACGGTGTGGTGATAGTATATATATGTGTGTGTACTTCGTGTGTGCTATTAAATATCAAGGACTAGATATTTATTTAATTTATATACTCTGGTGCTATCAAGGGAGGTTGCGCGATGTGGGTAAATACCCTAGCTTGAGGAGTAGGGTGAGTGTATACCCAGGTCATAGCGTCCAGTATATGGGTGAGGGGTTTATCTCACTTTCAGGGAAGGAATATGACCGCCTCCACTACATTTATATTTTGGGCCAGGTGGGTGATCGATTCAAACTTGGGTAACTAAGTTATGTGAGCACACCTAGTGAGATAGAACTTTAGAGGAAAATCATCCGGTGAGGGTATGCTGGGATGGATGGATATACGTATGAAATATGTGTGGATGTTTTTAGTAAAAGTACGTATATAATGGTATAAAATATTATATGCAGGTCATAATACAGAATGTGATGTATTTGTTTTATATAACTTGTGTCACAGTTATATGATATTATTTAAAATAAATTAATTAAGTTAATTGGTGAGATAACTTATAACCCTTAATAATAATACTCGGTTTAGAGTAGAATGGTAAGGGGAGATTATACCAAGACTAGTTAGACGGGGTAGTACAACTAGGTGGGGTTAAAGTAACCGTTAGGTGTGCACATTAGTGGAGGGGTGAGTATGTTCTCAAGGGAGTGCGAAACTAACTTAAAGTTAAGCGCATTCATGCATTTTAAATTGTTGCAGTTAATTCACTTCCTAAATATTTTCAAAATGTTTTGGGTTCTAACCCTTGCTATAAAACTATTTTCAAAACCTTTTAGGTGTCCAGCCAGAGGGATGCCAGGATTGACATTCTATTCCAGAGATGCGGAGCTGCAGCATATGTGAATACTAGCAGGAGTTTGGTTTAGAAGCATCGTTCATTTCTTTCGAGAGTAGGAATCAATTATCAGTTTTACTTAGGGTTTGTCACCCAGACTTTCAGTACAGTTTTCAGATTTATTTATTCATGTGTGGAATATTTGTATTGGACTTTTTAGTTTGGTGGCCGATGGTTTATTTGGCATGTAGTTTAAATTATTATTCTGTTGATTTAATTCAGTCTTGGTGTATGGCTCATATTATCTTTCCGCATGTTTATTGGTTGTTTAAATTAAAAACATAAAATTTGACACCAGCTTTTTGGAATACTAGGTGGTTAGTAAGTTTTAAAAAGGTTTTCAACAGTGATGCTAAGGATGAACCAACTGGGATTCCTGTTTTAATTTGGTATAGGATTGATCACCCGATATTTTATTAGGCGGGGTGTCACAGATGGTATCAGAGCATCAGGTTCTAGTGCCCTTAGGATCAGTGCGACTTTTCACGTTTTAGCTTAGCATTCTTTGATGTAGAACCCTATCATAGGATTGTTGTATTCTCATACGTATGTGCATTTACGTTCTTCGGCCAATTACTTTATATTTGATGGTGAACTCATACGTTTCGATTCTCATTTCAGATGCCGCCCAGAAGAGAGAGAGTAGCTAGGGCAAAAAGGGGGGATGAGACTAGGGAGGCTCATCAGGAGCCAGAGTTACCGCAACAACTTCTAGAGATGATTTCGACTGCACAAGTAACTGAATTTGTGGCACAGTCTGTTCAAGCGACGATGATCGTAATGGCAAGGTACTTTCCACAAGATCAGCACCAGGCGTTAGTGGTACCGGATGTTCAGGACCACCCGGGGACATCGGGGTGGCAGCAAGTACGAGAGGTTTTTAAGAAGGTCATCCGCCAGAGTTTTGAGGGGGTTCAGATATGGTGCTAGGATGTCAGTGGAAGAGAGATATCCAGCGTCACCTACGCATGGTAGATTGTAATGAGGTGCAGAAGCAAATGCTATCCACTTTTACGTTAGTGGGAGCAGCGCTACAGTGGTGAGAGTCAATTACCACAGTTGAGGAAAGGGATACATTAACTATTGTAGAGTTTGGGTTCGATTTGACCGCCAGTATTTCCCGCCAGCAGTCGAGGCTGAAATGAGGAGAAAATTCAGTGAGGTGACTCAGGGAGACCGTTCAGTGGCCGATTACAAGGAAGAATTTACTCGTTTGGAAAATTTTGTACCGAATGAGGTAAGTAATGAAGAAAGAAAGAAGTCAAGGTTCATGGATGGGTTAGTCTGGAGGATCACGCAACATTTGATTAGAAATCCCGCATTAGTAGCTTATACGAACGTCATAAATTCATCACTCCTACACTGATAGGAATATCACTTCCACGTCAAAGGAAGCAGGAGGGGAGTGGAAACTAGTCAGTCGGATAAAGCGGGAGGGAACTGTACCAGTAGAGTATCCCAGCAGCAGACAGAGGGACATTAGGGACAAGATTTCCGATAAGGGAATTAGGCCAAGTGATTTAGATCTGGGGGCTATCGACAGGATGACCAGGACTTCTGACAAGGCCAACAAGGAAGGGATCAGTGGCAGGGTGAATTTATTAGGAGGTATTTTGATTGTGGGGAAATGGGACACACGAAGAGATAATGTCTTAAGTGAGGCAGGGGTCAACTTCAGGACGAGGTCCTGGATGTACAACTGCTACAATAAGTCATGGGTGCGTTCGGGCAGGGGGAAGCTGATCAAGAACCCGAGGATCAACCATTGCAGCTAGAGTATTGAGGTAATTATCTTTTTATCCTATGGGCATGGGGTATGTTTTGAAGTGACAGTGAAGGTGCCACAAAATAAGAATTATTTTCACTAGAGTTCGCGGGTAAGTCGAATTTAGTGGGTGCGCTGGCTATACTAACCACATTACATATATATATTTAAATGGGCAGTGGATTTCTTTGGTGTTAACCACGAGAGAGTGGGGGTGTACACAGAGAGGGGATTGGTATTATGGGAGGAGTTACTAGTTTCGGGAATTATAGGAGTAGGGTAGATGATTTTTCCAAATATTGGCTGGATAGCGATGGATTTGAACTATTATGGATAGTGAGGGTAAGTTTTGGTGTTTGTGACACTAGGGTATGAATGATTTTTACTAGGTATCACCTGAGAGGGCGTCTAGCATATATATATGTGTGTATATATGTTATATTGTGTGGCACGATAGAGACATACAATGAGGTCTTGTGTTATATTATTTTATCCTGATAAGTAGGGGTGTCTACTGAAGTGAATCAGGGTGGTTAGATTTATTTTCGAGTGGGGAGAGATAGCTCGGGATTTATTTTATGCAAGAACTAGTGATAGAAAGGGCGCAGAAATTTATGTTGTCTTTTGTAGCATAAGGTTAGGCATGTATACTTTTGTGTTAAGAGACAGGTATTTAGGGAGACAGGTATTTGGGGGTATGTGGTATGGACTGAGGGTCTAACTGATCTCAACGACCGACAATGTTAGGTAGTAGTGTATCAGGGGGGGGGGGGGGTTCCTTATTTGGATTTTTCTTTGAGAGACGTCCCACGCATAAAACTTAATGCAACGTTGGAAGTGGGGAGATGTTTCGTCATTAGTACATGGGTTGGGTACCCCGGGTATTATTATTCATATATGTGATATCACTTCGGGTTGGAAGTTATATTATGAGTTACGGCTAGCATAGTCGGGTAACTTTCATGCAGTTAAGCACGGGGACAGATCTTGGTTAATTAGGCTAACTTTGTACCGTTAAGCACGAGCACAGGGTGTATGGGCGCCCTGGTTAATTAAATTACATAATTGTGTAACTCATAGTTAGAAGCGGGAGAGATAGATGTAGCGATATTAGAGGCACATGAATAAAGAGTGATATTAGAGACTTAGAGTACTAAGCTTATCTTAATTTTGAGGAAGAAATTCCTTTATAAGGGGGGAAGTATGTAACACCCCGTAATTTTGAGGATTTAATATATAATTAGTTTTTTGGGAGGGATAAAAATATTTAAATTGGAGAAACTTAAATTTATAATTTGGAGAATTTATTTGAGTGGGAAGAATTATTTATATTTGGTGACTTTAAGTTTAATTGTTTGAATTTCGTGTGTCGCATTTTGAGGTCAAAATTTGAAAATGTTAAAAAGTATTTCGAATGACAATTCTGAGTACGCGGTTGAGTCCGTATGGGCCGAGATAGTCAGAAAAGAGTACCCGGGGGTAGTAATCGGGTGTCGGGGCATTTTTGGGCATAACCGGGCCCACACGGGGTAATTTGGGCCATTTTTATTGGCCCATGTGGCCAAAAACGGGATTAGGAGTTTTTAACCTAATTGAGGGACTAGTTGAATGACAGCTAGAAATTCTAAACCCAGGGTTTGAGAGAGAAACAGAGAAAACAAATCAAGAGCCAATTGAAGATTGTTTGGGGACAAATTGAGGGATAAAAGTGAGTGTTCGTCATCAAACCATTCCCTACAACGGATCAGACTCTACGAACGATTCCAGGCAAGTGGTTAACTTGCTGTGATTTCAATTATGTGATATTCGATTCATATTATGGTGATGTGTAAAGCCAAATTTGTTTTCGAGAAGAAAATGGGTTTTCAATTAGGTAATTTGTGATGTGTAAATTGAGAATTCAGTTGAAGTTATATTATGATTCAGTGTATAGGAAATCTAACTCACATGAGGAAATCAAAATATTATGTGGTAGAAATAGATTCTGGAATTGAGATTTTAGAACCAAGTTAATTGAAATTAATGGAAAAACCCATTTCGATATTTGTGAAATAGGTTGAGAAATTCGTATATCTTAAGGTCCATATGATGTATAGGATCTAAGTTAAACATGTATATGTGGTGGGGCGATTTGATTAGAGTCTGAATATAAGGTTGAAACCTTTTGGAGTTTTTTTATCAACGGTGTAAAAACAGAGTCGGAGAAGAAGAGTATCTGTTCGATTGATCGATCGATGGAAGGGATCGATCGATCGATGGTCCATGATTTTTGGCAGATTCACCAGTTTTATATATAAAAGGGGAAATTAATGTAGATTCCCCCCTACTTCTTATTTGGTGATAAATGCATATGTAGCACATATTCCTTAGCAATTATAAGGGGATATAATTGGGTTTAGGAGGGTGATGATTGTATGTCACGAGATGAATAAATTTCGAGAAATAATTCTTCGGTATTGATTGTTGGACCAAGGGAAAATGTTCGGGTATTGAGTTTAGTGGTACTACATTATTAAAGGAATTGAGTTGTAATTAATTAGTTATGGGGCGAAATATAGAATCGGGTATTAATGATGGTACGGGCCAAGTGAGCGAGTCCGGGTATAATGGTTGGGCGACACCAGGTATTAAATTGATTGATGTGTAAATTAATTAAATTAGAGTCGGGCTGTAGACTCGAAAAAGTAATAAATTTATTAATGAGAAATTAATTAATATAGAGTCGGACCATAGACTCGGGAATATACAGGTTAGTGTTACGGGTTTTAGTACATGGTAAAGTCGGGATTTATATTATATATATACGGTGTGGTGATAGTATATATATGTGTGTACTTTATGTGTGCTATTAAATATCTAGGACTAGATATTTATTTAATTTATATACTCTAGTGCTATCAAGGGAGGTTCCCCGATGTGGGTAAAGACCCCAGCTTGAGGAGTAGTGTGGGTGTATCCCCAGGTCATAGCGTTTGGTATATGGGTGAGGGGTTTATCTCACTTTGAGGGAAGGAATATGATCGCCTCCACTACGTTTATATTTTGGGCCAGGTAGGTGAGCGATTCCAACTTGGGTAATTAGGTTATGTGAGAACACCTAGTGAGATAGCACTTTAGAGAAAAATCATCCGGTGAGGGTATACTCGGAGGGATGGACATACGTATGAAATATGTGTGGATGTTTTTAGTAAAAGTACATATATAATGGTATTGAATATTATATGCGGGTAATAATACAGTATGTGATGTATTTGTTTTACATAACTTGTGTCACAGTTATATGATATTATTGAAAAGAAATTAATTAAGTTAATTGGTGCGATAACTTATAACCCTTTAATAATAATACTCGGTTTAGAGTAGAATGACAAGGAGATATTATACCAGGACTAGTTGGACGGGGTAGTACAACTAGGTGGGGTTAAAGTAACCATTAGGTGTGCACATTAGTGGATGGGTGAGTATGTCCTCAAGGGAGTGCAACACTAACTTAAATATGAAGAGCATTCATGCATTTTAAATTACTGCAGTTAATTCACTTGCTAAATATTTTCAAAATGTTTTGGGTTCTAACCCTTGCTATAAATCTATTTGAAAAAATGTATGACGTTGTGTGATAATTGATTAAATTAAATTCACAAGTTTCCAATCAACCTTTATTTAATTAAGCCCCTAAACATGCATCTAAGGTGCGTGTGTCAACCCATAAATAAATAAAGCATGTGACACAAATATATGTTGAGACACAAATTTCAGGAAAAAACCCCTTTCGAGTAAAATTTTTATTTCACTATGAATATATAAATCGCAACTTACAATTACATGGAGAAATCTTCAATGGATCAACACGCAGCCAACCCACAAACACTCGCAGTCTTGAACTCAGCAAGAGAATACATGCAGCGCCCTCCAAGGACTCGCAACCCTATCTTCAGCAAAGAATCTTCACACAGTAAGATCCTCAATGATATGTAGCCATATGGTGTAGTGACGAACACTACGAAAGATGAACAAAAGAAAAGTGTTCTTGAAAACCAAAACAATTCACTAAAGCATATGGGAGTTTTGTGAAGTGAAAACCAAAAAAGGGATTAAAACCCTAAAGGAAGAAGTCAAAAAAATTATGCACTTTAGCAAGTTTCTGTCTTTCAAAACGCTGGGACTTCTTAAGAAAAACGGAACCATTTAATGAGTATTTATACAAAAACTGGACCGCCTCAAAATGTGAGCTCGTTCGAATGAGAGGCAAATGTCGCTCGAACGAAGGACGCGTGTCGTTCAAATGACATCGCGCGACTTCCTATCTCGTTTGAACGAGATGCTAATCTCGTGTGAACGACCTGGGCGTTAAAATAGAGGCCCGCTTCAAAACTTAGAAAAAATACTCATTCTTAAACTTTGACGAAAAAGTCCGCTCCAACACTTAGAAAATATTTTGTAAATATATCCCAAAAGCTCCCAGAGAAAAGTTAAGGTATTAATAACATAACCTTACCAAAGTAAACTTCGCGGAGTCTTGAATGACAAAGAACTTGAGTAATTCGAATCCGTATTAGATGTAGATATCTCTTGAATGCTCTTCGATGGTGTAGCGGTATATGACATAATAAATTGATAATGAACTTAGGAAAATATGTCCTCACACTATTTTCAAAACCTTTTAGGTGTCCAACCATAGGGAAGCCATGATTAACATTATATTCCAGGGACTTAGAGCTGCGACACATGTAGATGCTAGAAGGATTTTGGTTTAGACGCATCATTCATTCCTTCCTAGAGTAGGAATCAGTTATAAATTTTAGTTTTACTTAGGGCTTGTCACCCAGACTTTCAGTACAATTTTTAGATTTATTTATTTATGTGTTGAATATTTGTATTGGAATTTTTACTTTCGTGGCCGATGGTTTATTCGGCATGTAGTTTAATTAATTATTCTGTTGATTTAATTCAGTCGTGGTGTATGGCTCATACTATCCTTTCGCATGTTTATTGGTTATTTAAATTAAAAAGATAAAATTTGGCACCAGCTTTTTGGAATAATAGGTGGTTAGTAAGTTTTAAAAAGGTTTTCAACAGTGATGCTAAGGATGAACCAACTGGGATTCCAGTTTTAATTTGGTATAAGACTGATCACCCGGTATTTTATTAGGCGGGGTGTCACAAAAATAAAAAATATTGAAGATCTTATTGCTATTTTATGTGAAGCAAATTTAATTTATATGGAAAGTGGATGGTGGTTGGATACCAGCGCAACGGTCCACATATGCAAAGACCGCTCTTCATTCAAAACATATCAAGAAATTGATCGAAAAGAAGTGAAGAAGGCAAATAATATTTGCAACAGTGTAGTTGGGAAAGGAACAATGGAATTGAAATTAACTTCTGGAAAGACTCTTACTCTAATTGATGTACTTCATGTACCTGATATGTGTAAAAATATTTTTTCTGGGGATCTTCTCAATAAGAGAGGTTTCAAACTTGTGTATGAGTCTGATAAGTTTGTCTCATCCAACAATGGCCAATTTATTAGCAAAGGGTACTCTTGTAACGACATGATCAAAATTAATGCAATCAATGATATTAGTTCTTATATGATTGAGTCTATTTCTTTATGGCATACTAGATTAGGTCATGTGAATTATAAAAGTATAAAAAATATGACTAATCTCTGCTTAATCTCGAATTGTAAATTTGATAACCTTTTTAAATGTGAAATTTGTGCTCAATCAAAGATAACTAGAAAGTCGTTTAAATTTGTTGAGAGGACATCCGAAATTCTTGATCATATTTATAATGATGTATGTGATATGAAGAGTAATATGACTTGTGGTGGAAATAAATATTTCTTAACTTTCATTGATGATTACTCAAGTATGCATATACATATTTTCTTAAAAGTATAGATCAAGTTTTTGAGAAATTTCTAATTTTCAAAGCAGAAGTTGAAACTCAACAAAATCGGAAAATTAAAGTCCTGGGATCCGATAGGGGTGGTGAATATTACCCGATTGAGTTTATATAATTTTGTAATACTCATGTGATAATCCATCAAGTTACGGCGCCTTATACGCCACAACAAAATGGAACGGTGCAAAGGAAAAATAGTAATTTAGTTGAAATGATAAATGCAATGTTAATCTGTTCTGGTTTACCTTTATCTATGTGGGGAGAAGTGGTTTTATCTGCATGTTATATTTTAAATAGAGTTCCAGTGAAAAATAAGGATATTACACCATACGAACTATGATTTAATCGTAAACATAATCTTGGACGTCTTAAAGTTTGGGGATGTCTTGCTTATGTAAGAAAACCTGAACCGAAAAGACATAAACTAGGAAGTAGGACTTACAAGTGTGTTTTTATTGGATACTCTAACAACAGTACGAATTATAGATTTTTAAATCTTGAAACTCAAGAAATCATTGAGTTAGTAGATGTATAATTCTTTGAACATCTAACAAAGTTTAATACTTTGAATCAGTGTGTAGAAAAAAATAATCCGACGGTTGACTCCTCACCTTTAGAAGAAAATTCACATATAATATCTTCTTCTGAAATAATAAATGACGTTGAACTGCGAAGAAGTAAAAGACAAAGAATTGAAAAAACATATGGGCCCGACTTTGTTATCTATTTGGTTGAAGGGGATTTAAATGAAACTAAGAATAAAACAAAATTTATTCTTAATATAAAAGATGAACCGACAACATTTCATGAAGCGGTAACATCTAGGGATGTTGTTTTTTTATAAAGAAGCAATCAATGATTAAATTAACTCAATTTTGTCAAATCAAACTTAGGTTCGGCCTAATCTTCCCCCCGGAGCTAAACCTATTGGGTGCAAATGGGTATTTAAAAGGAAATTAAATTCGGACGGTTTTATAAATAATTTTAAGGCAAGATTAGTTGCTAAAGTCTATAATAAAAAAACATGAAATTGCTTACTTTAATACATATGCTCCTGTTGCTCGAATCACTTCCATCAGAATATTAATATCTCTTGCTTCTATTCACAATTTATTAATTCATCAAATGGATGTCAAAACTGCTTTTCTAAATGGTGATTTATAAGAAGAGATTTATATGGAACAACCCGAAGGGTTTGTTTTACCTGGCCAAGAAAAGAAAGTATGTAAATTGGTTAAATCTCTTTATGGCCTTAAACAAGCTCATATTCAATGGCATGAGAAGTTTGATAATATTGTAATATCCCATGGATATAAAGTTAATGATGCCGACAAATGTATATATAGTAAATTTGAAAAGGGCGTTGGTGTTATTATTTGCTTGTATGTGAATGACATGTTAATATTTGGGTCTAGTCTCAAATATGTTGAAGAAACCAAAAGGTTTCTATCAACAAAATTTGATAAGAAAGATCCTGGAGAAGCTGATGTGATTTTAGGAATCAAAACTGTGAGAAAGAATAATTCTTTAGCATTATCTCAATCTTATTATATAGAAAAAGTTCTTAAAAGATATAATGATTTTCAACTTAATCCAGTTCCTACACTAGTGGACCTTATATCAAATTGATGAAATATACTGGGCGTGATATGGACCAACTTAAATATGCTAGTATTATTGGAAGTCTAATGTATGCCATGCATTGAACTAGACCAGACATTGCTTATGTAGTGAGTGTCTCATGTAGATTTATAAATAATACAGGATAAGAGCACTGGAATGCAATTTCTAGGTTTCTTAGATACCTGAAGAGGAATTTAGATTATGGCTTACATTATGTAGGATGTCCATCTATTTTAGAAGGATATAGTGATTCAAGTTGAAATAATCTTGAATCAAAATCCAAGTCAACTATAGGTTGGATTTTTACGCTTGGTGAAGAAGCTATCTCTTGGGGGCCCAAGAAACAAACATTTGTATCAAATCCAACAACGCAATCTGAATTTATAGCTCTAGCAGAAGCATGTAAAGAAGAAGAATGGCTTAGAAATGTGTTGTACGATATTCCTTTACGGAAGAAGCCATCTCCTTCTATTATGATAAGTTATGATAACCAAGCCACAATTTATAAAGTTTCGAACAAAACTTACAATGGAAAATCTAGACACATTAGTCTAAGGCATCAAATTATAAGAAAATTACTCCAGGAAGGAGTAATTACAGTCAACTACGTTAAAATGAACATGAATTTAGCACATCCTCTAACTAAAGATTTTGTTAGGGATATGATATATATCACCGCAAAAGGAATGGGACAATGGTCTATTAAATAACACAATTATATTTAATGGGAACCCAACTCATATCTTGAAAATATAGATAGAGTCGAATCTGGTATAAATAAGTTAAATTATAGTTATGGAACACTACGAATCTTATACAAAAGTCACAATCCTATTTGCCTAGTGTTGGTTTTCTGCATGTTAGAGGATGAAGGTTGCTTCTTAATAAATCATATAACTGTGACTCGCATAATCACTAACCTTGATTTACCTATATGATTGTCGAAAGTGTTGCCGCTTTCTATGGAATAAAGACAGATCCTAAAGCGCTCATGAAATCAGGATTAACACAAGGCCATAAATGTGCATGTTAGAAGAACACTAATAAACTTAGAAATTAATATGTATGATTATTCCGGCTCGTCTAAAAAAGGTCCTTGGTTCAAGATACATTCACCACAACACCTTGATGAAGCTTTGAATTGTTTACACTATATGGAAGTTCAAGTCCGGAAGACACTTCTCATTTATGTACTAGATTTCAACGATAGTGCCAAAAGTTTTCTAATTTTGTTTTGTAATCAATCCTTTGTATCCTCTCTTTTGTATATGGAAATAGGAGGGGGAATGTTGGATAAATTTCAACATTTATATATTATTATATAATATTTAGTTGTTAATTTTATTATATTAATTGGTGTTTTATTTTAAACTTAGTTTGGGTTTTATTTTTAGAAGGAAGAAACATGAGCAAATGGGTTTGAAAGATATGGGAGTGCTCAAAGTCCCACATTGTCCCACATTGGAAGATTACTACAAAAAGTAGTGGTATTTCAACTAAAGGACAACTAAAATTCTTAGTTGACAAATCAAACAAGAGGCTATGATCCTACGCATTGCGGTGGTGCTTAAGCTCCATCAATCGTGACACGCGACACGCAACGCGCGAAAGGGCGATTGGGAGATTTAGGGCACATTGCGTGCTTTGATGCGCACTTGAAGTAAAATAGATCAATGACTGTGATTAAACGATCTGATCAAAGGGTTTAAAATTCGAAACAACTTGATCTGAGTCGTTAGATGAACTCATAGCGTTTTTTGTAGGGAATGTCCATTCGCTTACGATGGGATGCCTAATCTGAACCATTAGAATGAAGCTGTTCCATACAGGCACGATCCAACGGCTGCTGAGTCGCTACATGAAGAGTTGTGACTGTTGAAGAGCAATCACAAAAATGTCTATAAAAACAGTTCTAGGCTTCTATTTTGGATACCAAAAATTGCTAATTTCTCCTCTCTTCATCCTCTACATTTTGGTATTATCAGATTATAAATTCAGAGTGTTCTCGGTTTGATCAAATAATACATAGTTTGAATCAAGCAATTGTTTATACACTACATTGTATCCTGAAGGCGTATTCTATAAAACTCACTGTGTACTTGCAATTTTGTCTCAACCACATTGGGAGAAATTTTTCCTAAAAGACAGCGTTCCCAGAACGTGGCTTTCAGAAATTAAGTTAAATATTTCGTTCTTTTCATAGAAAATAACTCCAATAGTTTTAGGCTAAAACATTCTTATTAATCCACTTAAATGGAAGGAACAGTGGCACAATCTATCCAAGTCGCGAGCAAAGACTTAATCTGACTTGACCGTTTTGATGGAAAAAATTTCACCCGTTGGCAAGAGGAAGTAATGTTCTTCCTCACATCACTAAAACTAGAATACATTTTAGATGACAACCTTGAGCAAATTCCCGAGCCCACACCCGAAGACACTGAAGAAATAAAGAAAAAATGTGTAAAGAGGAAAGAAGATAAATTTATGTGTTGAGGACACATCCTCAATGCTTTGTCTCAAACTATTTACATCACTCATCAAATGATTCAGATGGTAAAGGAATTATGGAAGGCTTTCTAGATAAAGTATCAAAACAAGGAAGCGAGCAACGGTAAGTTTCTGATTTCAAACTATAAGAATTTTATAATGAGTACTGATAAATTTGTTGTTGCATAAGCACATGAACTCCAACAGATTTTTGGTAACCTTAAAGCTACTGGAATTAATCGTCAAGATGAATATCAAGTAGAGGTGATTGTTTCAAAACTTCCATCCTCTTGGAATGGCTTTAAGAAGAAAATTAATCATGATGAAAAGACTTATACTGTGGAATCCCTTCTTCTTCAACTTCGTATTAAAGATGATACTCATATTCGAGAAAAGAATGATGAACAAGGTAAGGGTCATTCAAAAGCCAATATGGTTGAGGAACAAAAATCCAAGATTACCAAAGACTCAAAATTTAAAGCATAGAATGATTCAAAATTCAAGAACCAAGGTGAAAATAGGAAAAAGAAGGGAAAATGTTTCTTCTGTGACAAACCGGGCCACTATTCTCGAGAATGTCGTCTTAAAAAGAAGGCATTTAAGACAAGGGTCAAAGGAAACCAAAAATGTTGAAGATCTTAATGCTATTTTAGGCGAAGCAAATTCAATTGATAATGAAAGTGGCTGGTGGATGGATACCGGCGCAACGGTCCACATATGCAAAGACCGATCTTCATTCAAAACATATCAAGAAATTGATGGAATAGAAATGAAGATGTCAAATAATATTTGCACCAATGTAGCTAGGAAAGGCACAATGGAATTGAAATTAACTTCTGAAGAAACTCTTACTCTAATTGATGTACTTCATGTACCTGATATGTGTAAAAATCTTATTTCTGGGGATCTTCTCAATAAGAGAGGTTTCAAACTTGTGTATGAGTCTGATAAGTTTGTCTTATTCAACAATGTCCAATTTATTAGCAAAGGTTACTCTTGTAACGGCATGATCAAAATTAATGTAATCAATGATATTAGTTCTGCTTATAAAATTGAGTATATTTCTTTATGGCATAATAGATTAGGTCATGTGAATTAGAAAAGTATGAAAAATATGAATCGCTGCTTAATCTCGAATTGTAAGTTTGATAACCTTTTTAAATGTGAAATTTGTGCTCAATCAAAGATAACTAGAAAGTCGTTTAAATCTGTTGAGAGGACATCTGAAAATGCTTGATCTTATTCATAGTGATGTATGTGATATGAAGAGTAATATGACTTGTGGTGGAAATAAATATTTCTTAACTTTCATTGATGATTACTCTAGGTATGCATATACATATTTGCTTAAAAGTAAAGATCAAGTTTTTGAGAAATTTCTAATTTTCAAAGTAGAATTTGAAACTGAACAAAATCGAAAAATTAAAGTCCTAGGATCCGATAGGGGTGGTGAATATTACCTGAGTGAGTTTATACAATTTTGTAATACTTATGGGATAATCCATCAAGTTACGGCGCCTTAAATGCCACAACAAAATGGAACGGCGGAATGGAAAAATAGGACTTTAGTTGAAATGATAAATGCAATATTAATCAGTTCTGGTTTACCTTTGTGGATGTGGGGAGAAGCGATTTTATCCGCAGGTTATATTTTTAAATAGAGTTTCAGTGAAAAATAAGGATATTACACCATACGAACTATGGTTTAATCGTAAGCCTAATCTTAGACGTCCTAAAGTTTGGGGATGTCTTGCTTATGTAAGAAAACCCGAATCGAAAAGACCTAAACTAGTAAATAGGACTTACAAGTGTGTTTTTATTGGATACTCTAACAACAGTACGACTTATAGATTTTTAAATCTTGAAACCCAAGAAATCATTAAGTCGGTAGATGTGCAATTCTTTAAACATCTAATGAATTTTAGTACTTTTAATCAAGGTTTCGAAAATAATAGTTCGACAGTTGACTCCTCACCTTCAAAAGAAAATTCACAAACAATATCTTCTTCAGAAACAACAAATGACGTTGAACCACGAAGAAGTAAAAGACAAAGAATTGAAAAACATATGGGCCCGACTTTGTTATCTATTTGGTTGAAGGGGATTTAAATGAAACTAAGAATAAAAAAAATTTTGTTCTTAATATAGAAGATGAACCGACAACATTTCATGAAGTGGTAACATCTAAGGATGTTGTTTTTCGGAAAGAAGCAATCAATGATGAAATGAACTCAATTTTGTAAAATCAAACTTGGGGTCTTTCTAATCTTCCTCCCGGAGCTAAACCTATTGGGTGCAAATGGATATTTAAAAGGAAATTGCATCCAAACGGTTCTATAAATAAATTTAAGGCAAGATTAGTTGCTAAAGGCTCTAAGAAAAAACTTAGAATTGATTACTTTCATACATATGTTGCTGGTTCTCGAATCACTTCCATTAGGATATCAATATCTTTTGCTTCTATTCATAATTTAGTAATTCATCAAAAGGAATATCGAAACTTCTTTTATAAATGGTGATTTAGAAGATGATATTTATATGGAACAACCCGAAGGGTTTGTTTTACCTGGCTAAGAAAAAAAGTATGTAAATTGGTTAAATCTCTTTATGGCCTTAAACACGCTCTTATGCAATGTCATGAGAAGTTTGATAATATTGTAATATCCCATGGATATAAAGTTAATGACTCCGATAAATGTATATATAGTAAATTTGAAAATGGCGTTGGTGTTATTATTTGCTTGTATGTGGATGACATGTTAATATTTGGGTCTAGTCTCAATTATGTTGAAGAAACCAAAAGGTTTCTATCATCAAAATTTGTTATGAAAGATCTTGGAGAAGCTGAAGTGATTTTAGGAATAAAAATTGTGAGAAAGAATAATTCTTTAGCATTATCTCAATCTCATTATATAGAAAAAGTTCTTAAAATATATAATCATTTCGATCTTAAGCCGGTTGCTACACAAGTGGATCCTAATATCAAATTAATGAATATACTGGGAGAACTATGAACCAACTTAAATGTGCTAGTATTATTGGAAGTCTAATGTATGCCATGCATTGCACTAGACCAGACATTACTTATACAGTGAGTGTCTTATTTAGATTTACAAGTAATCCAGGACTAGAGCACTGGAATGCAATTTCTAGGGTGCTTAGGTACCTGAAGAGGACTTTAGATTATGTCTTACATTATGTAGGATGTCTATCTATTTTAGAAGGATATAGTGATTCAAGTTGGCATAATCTTGAATCAAAATCCAAGTCAATTACATGTTGAATTTTTACATTAGGAGGAGCAACTATATCTTGGGGATCCAAGAAACAAACATATGTGTGAGATTCAACGATGCAATCTGAATTTATAGCCCTAGCAGATGCATGTAAAGAAGAAGAATGGCTTAGAAATGTGTTGTATGATATTCCTTTATGGAAAAAGCCATCTCCTTCTATTATGATAAGTTATGATAACCAAGCCACAATTTACAAAGTTTCGAACAAAACTTACAATGGAAAATCTAGACACATTAGTCTAAGGCATCCAATTATAAGAAAATTACTCAAGAAAGGAGCAATTACAGTCGACTATGTTAAAACGAACAAGAATTGAGCAGATCCTCTGACTAAAGGTCTTGTTTGGGAGATGATATATATCACCTCAAAAGGAATGGGACTAAGGTCTATTAAATAACACAACTATATTTAATGGGAACCCAACTCATATCTTGAAAATATAGATAGAGTTCAATGTGGTATAAACAAGTTAAATTATATTTATGGAATACAGGAATTTTATACAAACGTTCCATTCATATGTGCCTAGTGTTGGTTTTCTGCATGTTAGAGGATGAAGGTTACTTCTTAATAAATCATATAAGTGTGACTCGCAGAATCACTAACGTTGATATACCTATATGAGTGTCGAAAGTGTGGCTGCTTTCTATGGAATCAAGACCGATCCTAAAGCGCTCATAAAATCAAGATTAACACGAGGCCATAAATGTGCATGCTGGAAGAACACTTATAAACTCAGAAATTAGTATGTGTGATAGTTCCGTCTCGTCTCAAAAAGGTCTTTGGTTCAAGATCTGTTCACCACAGCACCTTGATGAAGCTTTGAATTGTTTACACTATATGGAAGTTCAAGTCCGTAAAACACTTCTCATTTATGTACTAGATTTCAGAGATAGTGCCAAAAGTTCTCTAATTTTGTTTTGTAATCGATCCTTTATATCCTCTCTCGTGTATATTGAAATTGGTGGGGGAAAGTTGAAGAAATTTCAACATTTATATATTATTATATAATATTTAGTTGTTAATTTTATTATATTAATTGGTGTTTTATTTTAAACTCAGCTTGGGTTTTATTTTTTGAAGGAAGAAACATGAGAAAATGGGAGTGAAAGATATGAGAGTTCTTAAAGTCCCACATTGGAAGATTACTACAAAAAGTAGTGCTATATCAACTAAAGGACAACTAAGCTTCTTAGTTGACAAGTCAAACAAGAGGCTATGATCCTACGCACTGCGGTGGTGCTTAAGAACCACCAATCGCGAAACGCATAAGTGTGAAAGGGTAATTGGGTGACTTAGGGCGCATTGCGCGCTTTGATACGCACTTAGCACTTCGCACATGCGCATCGTCGCTTGGAGCGTGGGAGCCTAAAGTTTTGAAGAAGTAAAATAGTTCAATGGCTGTGATTAAACGATTTGATCAAATGGTTTAAAATCTGAAACAACTTGATCTGAGCCGTTAGATGAACTCATAGCATTTCGTGTAGGGGATGTCCATTCGCTTATGATGGGATGCCTAATCTGAATTGTTAGATCGAAGCTATTCCAAACAGACAGGATCCAACGGCTGCTGAGTCGCTACATGAAGAGCTGTGACTGTTGAAGAACAGCCACATAAATGGGTATAAAAAGAGTTCCAGGCCTCTGTTTTGGATACCAAAAATTTCTAATTTCTCTTCTCTTCGTCCTCTACATTTTGGCATTATCAGATTATAAATTCAGAGTGTTCTCGGTTTGGTCAAACAGTACATAGTTTGAAACAAATAATTGTTCATACACTGCATTGTATCCTGAAGGCATATTCTACAAAACCCATATTGTACTCACGGTTCTGTCTCAACCAGATTGGAAGAAATTTTGCCTAAAAGACAGCGTTTCCAGAACGTGCCTTGTAGAAATTAATTTAAATATTTCATTCTTTCCATAGTAAAAACTCCAACAGAATCGTGGGAAGAAACAAAGTGTATCTAATGGTTAAAGAAATTATCCAAGAAATATTACTTAGAGGTTATTGTTTTGCTGGAACCTAAAATCGAGTTGCTTATGCTTCCAGACTTGTGTAAGAGGTTAAATTTTCATGCTGGTGTGTCTAATGATTATATCTAAATTTGGTTACTTTGGAACTATGACTAGGAGATGACTCCCATTAACATCTAAGCTCAATTTATGTTTATAACCATTAACATCACCACTTACTCTGCCCAACTCAAATAATTGAAGTTTATGGCAACTGTGATAGGCAAACTAGTTGGGAACTTTGGCAGGGCATCATGGTTTTGGCCAATTTTGCTTCTGATCCCATCATCATTCGTGGAGACTTTAATATTGTGATGGAACAATGTGAGAAGTTGGGGGAAAATAGTACTGATCGAGTGGCAGCTAGCAACTTCAAAATTTTTATGGCTTGAGCCAGTTGGGTGGAGGTTTTGTTCATTGGTTCGTCATACACTTGGTGTAATAATAGGGAGGGAAGTTAGAGAGTTTGGGAAATGCTTGATAGAATCCTGTTCAATGCCTCTTGGAATAATAAGTTTTAAATCTCTAAAGTGGAACATTTGGGTAGACAGAATTCGAATCATTCTCCTTTAATTTTATCTCTTGCCCTTATAAATGACCAAGGCCCCGGCCTATTTAATTCCAAAATGTGTGGGTTCAACATCACGCTTTTTCAAATTTGGTGGGTCAAACTTGGAACATTGTAGTTAGGGGCACTCCCATCCATGTTTATTCCCGAAAACTCAAAGCCTCAAGAATACTCTTCAAATGTGGAATGTTGATGTCTTCAAGAATGTGTTCTAGTTAGTCAGTTATGCCAAAGACACAATCCTTTAAGATGAGGTACCTTTGCACTTAGAGACTATTCTGAATCATCTTTCACTAACTGGAAAGCATATAAGGTTGTGATGCAATAGGAGCTTGCTAAAGAGGAATCATTTTGGTGCAAAAATATCAAGTGAGATGGATTTGTGAAGGGGATTCTAATACAAATTCTTCAATTCTTTCACAAAGAAAAAACTCAATAGTCTATCCATTTTAGAATGAGGAACGCCTTTGGTGTTTGGTCTTATGATTCACATGAGATTAAGGACATTCTTTGAGAGTATTTCAAAGGCTTACTCACTTCTGGGGATGTGATTGTTGATGACATTTTTTTTACTATGATACCACAGATGGCAAGAGCAGAGCATAACGAGGCGTATGTGTGTCCTAGTATGGAAGAGATCAAAGAGGTAGTTTTTAATATGGATAAAACTAGTTCATCTGGTTCGGATGGCTTTAATGGTGTTTTCTACAAAACGTATTTGGAGATTATTAAAGAGGATCTTTGATTTACTATGATTTCTTTCTTCTTGGGTCATGATATACCAAAAAGTTGGACTACTACCAACTAGTGTTCATCCAAAAAATGCCTAATACTTCTAGAAGAAAATATTTTAGGCCCATTATCTTGTGTAACTTATCTAATAAAGTCGTCGCGAAGATCATGGCCAGTCATTTGAGTTCTACTCTGCCCAATATTATTTCTCCTAACCAGACTGACTTTATTAAGAAGAGATCTATCCATGACAATATTCTTCTTGTCCAAGAGCTAATGTCTAATTTTCATAAAAAAAAGGTTCGTGGGAGTAACATTCTCATCAAACTTGATATGTCCAAAGCTTATAACCACCTTTCATGGAGTTTCCTTATCAAAATTTTAAGGGCTTTGGGGTTTTGTGAGGTTTGAATTGATTTGATTTGGAGGGTAGTCTCTAATTGTTGGTATCTAATCCTAGTTAATGGGCAACCTCATGGATTTTTTCAGTCCACTAGGGGTATCTGTCGGGGTGAAACCATTTCCCCAACACTTTTTATTATTGCAGCAAAAGTATTGACTAGGGGCATTAATAATTTGATGCATCAAGGAGTCGTGGAGAATTTTTCCATTCCTCATGTGGCTCCAATTATTAGTTGCGCTCTTTATCACGAATGATATTTTGAATTTTGCTAACGGTTCTAAATCTTCTCTTGTATCTCTTACTAAATTCATTTCCCTTTACGAAGGAAATTCTGGTCAAGTAGTAAATCAATCTAAAATCTTCTTCCTCATCTCGTATAAAGCACCGATTGTAGACGTTCTATAATTTTTAAAACTACCGTTTTCATAAAAAAAAACATTAGCTCATCACTTATTTGGGAATTCCTTTGTATTCCAGTAAAAAGAAGAGGACTTTATTTTCATCTTTGATTTATAACATCACAAATAAGCTCCATATGTGGTGCTGTAGACTTTTATCCGCAACATGTAAGTTTATCCTTATCAAGTCAGTTCCTTAGTCTATGGCCTTTCACTTGTTTGTGTTATGTCTACTATTTAATAATCAAACAATACATAATTAATAATAAAATAATAATTACAAAATTAAAATGAACTTACAGAAAATAAAAGAATTTACTTGAATTTGCAGAAAAATAATAAAATAGATAAGAAATCCGAGCCCTGTGTTATCCCACCGTGTCTGTAAGATAAATTTATTCCCACCAAGTGCTTAAGGTTAATGAATAATTGTCTCCCAAGATAGAACGGATTTTCGGATTAAACAAGTGGCACAACAATGTAAAATCTCATCGAACACAATTTTATTTGTTTACTCAACCAAACAGTATGTGAAATGGTAATAAAATGAATGCAGGAATGCATAATTTATTTTTGGGGAATAAAAACATTTCGGGTTGGAAAAAATTAGAGAGGGAATTTTTTCATTTGTGTGAAAACGGAGGGAAGCATTTGTATTTATAGTAAAGCAAGTGACTGCTTCGTAATTAATTACTAATTAAAGCCCAGAGATTTAATTCAAATAAGACAAAAAACTTAAGAGATTTTTTTAAGCCCGAACCGAACCTGACGGACGAACGGTGCGCACGTGGGCTTTTGGCCCAAGCCCAACACATGCATAGTGTAGGCCATCTCCCCTTTAAAGAGTTGGGATATCCCAAGGCATCCAATCCTTAGTCCATTATTTGGGTTTTATTAACTCATCATTTTTCCACTACTCTTCCAATGTCAGATAAGAGTTAAAACATACCCAATTAATTAACTTTCATTGCTTTGTGAGTCACTTTGGGGACATATTTATCATTCATAACTTAATGAAATTGGACATGTAAATATATTACGTTAATATCTTTACGAAGGAGAACGCATTCGTATATGGTCCCATAATTATCATAGTGTGGGTCCCAACTAAATTTGAGCTTAAAGTTGCTCAAAATTCTATCCAGGAAATTCTGGACAGCTTTTAAGTATACACATTAGTCCCATTTTTCGAACAATCTCCCATATGAATGATATATCACGATAAATAAAACTGCACAGATGCTAATGCAGATGCAGACACAGGTTGAGTAAAAATGAAGATTTATTACATCAAGAGAAGTAGCCTAGTGGCTTTGAACTTTCCTTAGTGATATACCATCGAATTTACTTGGTTAATCAGTAGACTCATGTCTTTGAACCGTCAACCATTTTTGTAAACCTAGTCAACAATATTCACACAATAATTCTTCAACACAGTTGGTTCTAACGTTTGTGTTCATTTTGGCCATGAACACCACTTGGTTCCATGAGTATTTTAGAGAATTTGCCTTTCATTATTCTCATAGAAGTGGGCCCCTCTTACTCACGTAGGTAACTTCCATAAAGGGTATCTTGTAATACCCCACTTAGACATACTAAGATGTGGATCACTACACCAAATCTGCCCATTTGTCAAGGTCATTGACCTTGACAAATTCAGCTTGTCAAGGTCAATGACCGTGACATTTCGAGGCGAGACAACTTTTTTTGTCACGGTCGTGTCACAGTCATTGACCTTGACAAAAAACTCGCGTTTTGTGTCACGGTCGTGTCAAGGTCAATGACCGTGACACGTTTGTCACGGTTCTAAACCGTGACATAACCGTGACCCCAATTGTCACGGTCGTTGACTATGACAACTTTTGTCGCGGACTTGTCACGGTCAATGACGTTGACAATTCTGGGCAGAATTTAAAAAAAATATGCTGGGCAGTATGGCCACCGCCACTGCCCAGCAGTATATTTGTACCTGTTATAGCAACGTTGTACCTGTTCCAAACATCATATATCCAACACAAACTAAAGATAATGCAAATATATATTCATGACGATCTAATCCAAATATTCAAAGTAAAAACAATAAACATGACGATATAATCCAAATTTAATTAAAATGGACAAACTTAAAAATAATGTTACTACATGTCTTGGATAAAACTGAGGAGGTGAGTAGGCCACACGACATACGAATTGACGCACCCACTAATATACATCGTACCGCATTGTTCGCGCAACCACAATAGGGAGTTCTCCTTCCCGGGTATGACATGCGTGACGAGCACCCTGGACTCCATCTCTTGAAGCACACGTCCATGGACTATTCCACCCTCGATGATATTCGGGTCCCTCAACCCCCGCCCTATCTGCTGGCCATCAAATACGTCCAATATGAACACGCTCGGCCAACCAATTGTTGACAATGGTCTGTTGGAGGGCGTCAAATAGGGAAGTGGATCGTCGAAGTACGAACATGTCGGTGATGAAGCAGCGAGGTCCACATCCTCGTCATCCTGCGCCTCGTCCTCCCGCACCTCCTCCTCCATCGCCTTCTCCTTCCCTTTCCCTTTCCCTTTACGGTCTCCACCCAACGTACGCTTCATGAATGCGTACATATCTTGGACCGTCGCCTCCAAACGGGACAGCTTCGCGTCGTGTGAATCCACCGTTCGAGCCAACCGGTGTCGCTCGTCTCCAATCCGATGATCCTCGATTTGGCCACCTGCGAGCTCACTCCCCTTGTCCTCCCTTTGCGATCAGAGCCAAGCACTTGGCTAAGTGCATCTGTGGACAAAGATGCCTTGTCGGCATCAGACTGCGACTCATGCACTTCCTTAAGCTTTGCCTGAAACGACAAAAAGCACATGATTAGTAAAATAAGTAAACTAAAAAATTATAACGTAATTAACAATAATTAAACTGTCGGATTACTTACAATCGTGGCCGCGACGCTCAGGGACACCTCCTTGTCCTTCCCCTTCTTCGTCCGAAGAGCCACATAAGTATGGAGCCTATGTGGCTTACCCCCTGGCCCACTCCCTACCCCCTGAAATAAAATAGAGTAAAGTAAAATTAGTAAAATTAGTAAAATTAATATCCAATAATATATTTCTGTAGTTATAGATAAATTAAATCTTACCTGCATCCTATGCTCCACCTCAGCGTAAGAGGTCCGGCCGGAGTAGTGCACGTCCGTCTTTTTTGCCCGATTTTCCCTCACCGATTGGCGAGATGCCAATTGTCGATCCTCGATCTCATTGTCAATGAACTTTTGCCATTGTGCCAATGAGATCGGCTCCTTGGGCGGGACGGATCCGCGCCATTGTAAAATGGACTCTCGTGTTTTTCCAAAGTACCGTGTACGCATATTTTTCTTCCACGTCTTGTGTTGCTCCCTCAACTGCTCCAAGACGGGATCGCGTAGCTTTGGATCCAAGTTGAATTGTTCCTGTCCAACAAATACAATGTCAGTTGCGAATAAATATAAATATAAATTGAAATTGAAATATTCATATAAATATTACCTGTAGTGCCGCCCAAACAGCTAACTTGAGCTCATACGGCACCTCCTTCCAACTCATAAACCCCGGGCCGATGACCGTCTTTAGCAGCTCGAGGGATCTCGCTAAAAGCTCCGACTTGTTTTCGACAGTAATCCCAAATTTTCCATATTTGGGGAGCCTAGAGGCGGAGGAGCCCTCGTCGCCTCCGCTACCACCGAACCCAAATGACATCATCATAAACATCATCATCATCTTCGCCTTAACATCTGAAGGAGACATTTTTGCTGTAAAAAAAATGTTATTAGTACAGATAAAAAAAAATGTTAATAGTACACATTTCGTTTTACCTAATTGAATTAATAGTACAGATAAAAAAATGTTCCATCTATATTATAACGTATGTGTAAGTTCCGTTAATACCATTTCGTTTCAATTTTGTAATATTATGTTTTTTCCAAATATTTAAAGAGTTATTAAATGGGTGCCCCACCCCCACCCCCACCCACCGCCACACACACACGCACACCTACGCACCTACGCACACACACACACACACACACACACACAGACCCCACCCCCACCCCTACTCACCCCTACCCACCCCACCCCTACATATATGTTAGTTGATGCCATTATATTTTTACCCTAATTAGATTCTAAGGTTATCTCAATTTATATTTTAAGTTCGTATCCATTTGTGATGTTCAAGTAGTTTGAAATGTTGGAATTATATACTATTACTTTGACCGTTAGTTTGTGCACCAACTAAATTGATTATCACACACACACACACACACCCCACCCCACCCCCTGCCCCCCTCCCCCACCCCCTCCCCCACCAAATAATTTGGATTGTGATACCCCTTGATAGACTTATATGTTTTGTTTACCCGACCGATGAACTATTTTATAATCTTATAGAATTAAGTTTTAGAATCAAGGAATTGATCAGATATTCATTAAAATCGGTTAGTAGAAAATTTATTTAACCAAGAGGGTATCGAAAACATAACGTGGGGAATCATAATATACCATAATCAACTTTAATAATAAGAACACATTCTTTCGAGTGATTTATAAATAATTAAATTTGAGTGCAATCATGATTATTTAGTGGAATGAATCGTGATTAAATAAATAAAGGATATAAATTAGACGGTTATAAATTGGGATTTCCTAGTATTTACTTTGAATCCAGTTTATTTATTTATCTTTGGTCCCTAGTATAGTCATTGCCCAAGTTGTAGGAGCGAAACTCTATAAAACCCTAGTTTAGCTAAAGCCCGTGAATTATCCCTCCCCCACCACACACCACACACACACACACACACACACACCCCACCCCACCCCACCCCCTACAAGTCTAAGGATGTTCTTGATTAAACATGGGAAATCTCATATCGTTTGCAAAAAGTTCATAGATTCTTAATCCCTAGGGTTATGGATATTAAATTTCTTTCACAATTATTTCTTCGATTGCAATGGGTGAAGTTCAATTATATGTTAGAACAATAGATCCTCGCAAGTTGGTCAATCATTGTGTTAATAGGTATGAGATCATAATTTGGAGGAATTCATGTCCAAGAAATAATTTGGATTGTGATACCCCTTGATAGACTTATATGTTTTATTTACCCGACCGATGAACTATTTTATAATCCTATAGAATTAAGTTTTAGAATCAAGGAATTGATCAGATATTCATTAAAATCGGTTAGTAGAAAATTTATTTAACCAAGAGGGTATCGAAAACATAACGTGGGGAATCATAATATACCGTAATCAACTTTAATAACAAGAACACATTCTTTCGAGTGATTTATAAATAATTAAATTTGAGTGCAATCATGATTATTTAGTGGAATGAATCGTGATTAAATAAATAAAGGATACAAATTAGACGGTTATAAATTGGGATTTCCTAGTATTTACTTTGAATCTAGTTTATTTATTTATCTTTGGTCCCTAGTATAGTCATTGCCCAAGTGGTAGGAGCGAAACTCTATAAAACCCTAGTTTAGCTAAAGCCCGTGAATTATCCCTCCCCCACCACACACCACCACACACACACACACACACACCCCACCCCACCCCACCCCACCCCCTACAAGTCTAAGGATGTTCTTGATTAAACATGGGAAATCTCATATCGTTTGCAAAAAGTTCATAGATTCTTAATCCCTAGGGTTATGGATATTAAATTTCTTTCACAATTATTTCTTCGATTGCGATGGGTGAAGTTCAATTATATGTTAGAACAATAGATCCTCGCAAGTTGGTCAATCATTGTGTGAATAGGTATGAGATCATAATTTGGAGGAATTCACGTCCAAGAAATAATTTGGATTGTGATACCCCTTGATAGACTTATATGTTTTGTTTACCCGACCGATGAACTATTTTATAATCCTATAGAATTAAGTTTTAGAATCAAGGAATTGATCAGATATTCATTAAAATCGGTTAGTAGAAAATTTATTTAACCAAGAGGGTATCGAAAACATAACGTGGGGAATCATAATATACCGTAATCAACTTTAATAATAAGAACACATTCTTTCGAGTGATTTATAAATAATTAAATTTGAGTGCAATCATGATTATTTAGTGGAATGAATCGTGATTAAATAAATAAAGGATATAAATTAGACGGTTATAAATTGGGATTTCCTAGTATTTACTTTGAATCCAATTTATTTATTTATCTTTGGTCCCTAGTATAGTCATTGCCCAAGTTGTAGGAGCAAAACTCTATAAAACCCTAGTTTAGCTAAAGCCCGTGAATTATCCCTCCCCCACCACACACACACACACACACACACACCACCCCACCCCACCCCACCCCCTGCCCCCCTCCACCACCCCCTCCCCCACCACACACCACCACACACACACACACACACCACCCCACCCCACCCCCTACAAGTCTAAGGATGTTCTTGATTAAACATGGGAAATCTCATATCGTTTGCAAAAAGTTAATAGATTCTTAATCCCTAGGGTTATGGATATTAAATTTCTTTCACAATTATTTCTTCGATTGCGATGGGTGAAGTTCAATTATATGTTAGAACAATAGATCCTCGCAAGTTGGTCAATCATTGTGTGAATAGGTATGAGATCATAATTTGGAGGAATTCACGTCCAAGAAATAATTTGGATTGTGATACACCTTGATAGACTTATATGTTTCGTTTACCCGACCGATGAACTATTTTATAATCCTATTGAATTAAGTTTTAGAATCAAGGAATTGATCAGATATTCATTAAAATCGGTTAGTAGAAAATTTATTTAACCAAGAGGGTATCGAAAACATAACGTGGGGAATCATAATATACCGTAATCAACTTTAATAATAAGAACACATTCTTTCGAGTGATTTATAAATAATTAAACTTGAGTGCAATCATGATTATTTAGTGGAATGAATCGTGATTAAAAAAATAAAGGATATAAATTAGACGGTTATAAATTGGGATTTCCTAGTATTTACTTTGAATCCAGTTTATTTATTTATCTTTGGTCCCTAGTATAGTCATTGCCCAAATAGTAGGAGCGAAACTCTTTAAAACCCTAGTTTAGCTAAAGCCCGTGAATTATCCCTCCCCCACCACACACCACCACACACACACACACACACACACCACCCCACCCCACCCCCTGCCCCCCTCCACCACCCCTTCCCCCAAAACACACCACCACACACACACACACACACCGTACCCCACCCCCTGCCCCCTCCACCACCCCCTCCCCCACCACACACCACCACACACACACACACACCCCACCCCACCCCACCCCCTGCCCCCCTCCACCACCCCCTCCCCCCCTCCACCACCCTCTCCCCCAAAACACACCACACACACACACACACACACCGCACCCCACCCCACCCCACCCCCTGCCCCCCTCCACCACCCCCTCCCCCACCCTGCCCCACCCCACCCCGCCCCATCCCCCACACACGCACACACATACACACATATATATATACACATACACACATAAATATACACACAAATATATATATATATAAATGGAAGAGAGAGAGAGAGAGAAATTGGACCAGAAATTAGAGAGAGAGAGAGAGGGAGGGAACGGTGGGAGGGAAAAAAGAAGGGGGAAAGGGTTTTTTCTGAAAAAGTTGTCACGGTCGTGTCAAGGTCATTGACCGTGACAAGAATTGTCACGGTCAATGACCGTGACAAGACAGTGGCAATTAAATTTATCACGGACTTGTCACGGTCATTGACCGTGACAATTAGTTGTCACGGTCGTGTCAAGGTTAATGACCGTGACATAAAACGCGTGTTTTTTTGTCACGGTCAATGACCTTGACAAGGCTGGCCGGCTGAAAGGTGACAATTTTGCCCATTTTGGTGTAGTGGATGTCATTAAAAGCATAACTTATCCTAATTTCACGGCAGATGTGCACTGTCTCATCTTCGGAATGGATAGGATTAAATATCCTCCAGTGTTTACTAAATACAATGTAATTCGGTTTGCCCATTGAACCTAGATCTTGGCATCTCCAGTTAACTAGGTTGGGCTATCACTATACTGATTCTTATTTATTTATAGGCTTTAGACCCACTCCTCTTGATGATCTTTCAACTTGTTCTCAGTTTAAACCTTTCGTTAGTGGATCCGCTATATTATCTTTTGACTTTACATAGTCAATTGAGATAATTACGTTTGAGAGAAGTTGTCTAACGGTATTATGTCGATGACGCATATGTCATGACTTTCCGTTATACTTGTGATTCTGTTCCCTTCAAATCACCGATTGATTATCGCAATGTATACATATTACGGGCACATGTTTCGACCAATTTGGAACATCCTCTAAGAAATTTTAAAGCCATTCAACTTCTTCTCCAGCTTTGTCTAGTTCAATGAATTTGGATTCCATTGTTGATCTAGTAATGCATGTTTGTTTTGAGGATTTCCAAGATACGGCTGCACCTCCAAGGGTAAATACATACCCACTCGTAGACTTAGAGTCTTTTGTATCAGATATCCAATTTTCATTACAATGTCCTTCAAGAACAACTGGATATTTTAAGTAGTGCAGTCCATAGTTTTGAGTGTATTTTAAATAACCCCAAACTCTTAATATTTCCTTCTAGTGATCTCTCCCTGGATTACTCGTAAATTGACTTAGCTTACTTATTGAGTATGCTATGTCCGGTCGTGTACAGTTCATGATATACATTAAACTATCGATAATACAAGAGTACTCTAGTTGAGATATGCTTTCACCATTATTTCTTGCTAGATGTAAATTTACAACTGCGGGTGTCTTGGTAGGACTGATATCATACTTCTTGAATTTTTCAAGTACTTTCTTTATGTAATGAGATTGAGAGAATATAAGTCCATCCGATGTTTTAGAAAATTTAATTCCTAATATGGCATCGGCGATACCCATTTGATGCTGTTTTTACATCCATTTAATGTATTTCAAGCCCTTTAATAGCAGCTAATGCTATTAACATTCGAATGGATGTAATTCTTGTTACCGGTGAATATGTGTCGAAGTAATCCGACCCTTCCTTTTGTCTATAGCCTTTAGCTACAAGTCTAGCTTTATGTTTATCAATTGATCCATCGGCCTTCAACTTCTTTTTGAAGATACATTTATAACCTAACGGTTTTGAACTTGGTGGAAGATCCACTAGTTCCCATGAATGATTTTGTAATACAAATTCAATTTCACTATTAATTGTTTCTTTCCAATTAAAAGCACCGGATATGTCTTCTTTGTATGATTGAGGATCATTTTGTAGCATATATGTTAGAAAATTCGGACAGAAAGAAGTTGAGGTTCTTGATCTTTTACTATAGTTTGGTTCATCCTCTATTGGTTCAATAGGTTGATGAGTACCACTTGTAGTATCTTGATTTATCCTTTTAGAAGGACCAGATTCTCGGGTCATGTTATACGGGAATTCATTTTCAAAAATGAAGTGTCCCTCGATTCAATAACCGCATTTATATGAATATCCAAATCTCAGATTTACAAACTGAGAAATTATGGGTACCTCGATTTGTCACTTGAGCCCAGATGAGTAGCCCAGTAAAGCACGACCCAAAGTCTAGAGGCCTAATGCCTCAAATAGTTTAATTATGACCCAGTCAATTCCTAAAATCTCGTAAGGAGATATCCCAGGGATCATGAACGGACGTGGGGGAGTCCAACACCCACACTCCCCGTAAATGAATATGTATATAACAAACCCTCCACCTGGGGCAAAGGGCATGCATTATTATTCCTGTAAAACACTCCCTGAAGTAAAGAGAAATAATATTAAGAGCACTACTGTGGACGTAGGCATTCTTGCTAAACCACATAA
Organism: Sambucus nigra; assembly: GCA_949130495.1. NCBI lineage: Eukaryota > Viridiplantae > Streptophyta > Magnoliopsida > Dipsacales > Adoxaceae > Sambucus > Sambucus nigra. The sequence continues at coordinate 669,489,702 of OX422207.1, read as the reverse complement.
ATTATGTGTTGTGTGATTGTCATTCCTTACATTCTTTATTTGCTCTAGTGATTATCCTTTCTTGTTATTTTACGCTGAACTTAATTGTCACCACAATTGGCGCCATCTGTGGAAAGAGTTTATCTTCCTTTAAGAAAACCCTCACTAACTAAGAATTTGGAATGTCTGGTCACAGCAGCAATGCCCATCAACCAGGGGACATTCAAGAGCAGCCTGCCCATCGCAGGATCAGATCTGAAGTTCGACATTCAGATACTAGGGCTCGCCCAAAACGACAAGCCTCAGAAGAAAGCCAAGGACCAGCCAGGTCCACGCAGATATCCAGGCTGATCGATGCCTATGAGGACAGGCTTCAAGAGAAAGGGGAGGCCACTCGCAACCAAGAGGCTGAGAATGCTCGCCTCAAATGGAGATTGGAGAATATAGAGAAAGAACTCCATCGTAGCACCAGGTAACGTCAATATCGCACTCCTAGCCCTCAGGCGAGCAAGTCTCGTAGTTGAGGAAGGATCCATAGACGTGGATCTCAAAGATTCAAAGAACACAGGTCAGATGATGACTTGCTCGAGCAACAGTGACCATATCGCCGTTACAGGAGTCCATCTTGAGAAAATGATGACATATAAAATTTGGTCCGGAGAGAAATAGACCAGCACCCAGCACATCGGGGTGCCAGATCTACCAGAAAGATAGCCAGGCAAGCTCTCAGGACCCATATGAAATCCCCCTTCTCAAGGGAGATAGAAGAATAAGAAGCCCCCAAGAAGTTCTAAATTCCTAGATTCAAGATCTACGACATAAAAACTGACCCTATCGATCATGTTAGGCAGTACAAGCAAGCCATGACCCTCTGGAACCATAGGGATACCCTAATGTTCTGGATATTTCCATCGAGCTTGCACGATGTGGCCTAAAAGTGGTTCGAGAGGCTCCTTCACAGATCCATCAGGAGCATAGAGTCCCTCGCATAGCTCTTTATGATTCGCTTCATTACTAGCAGCTCCCATCAAAAGAGGATGGATGACTTGTTAATAATGAAGAAAATGCCCCAGAAAAGCCTCCAGGACTATGCAAAAAGGTACTGGGAGTTGTTCAATGAGGTTGAGGACTACTCAGAGTAGGTAGATGTGACATCTTTTAAGATTGGCCTACCCAGCTCTTGCCTCTTACACCAATCCCTCAATAAGGAGGCCACAACCATCGATGACCTAATGACTCGTATAGAAAAGTATGCCAAAGTTGTGTATGTAACCCACCTCAGTGCAGGGGAGAATGGTCGAGCTAAGCTCACTGCCAAGGGCAATGACAAGGGTGAGAACTAGAAGAAAGGAAGTAAGAATGGGGGCAAGGGTGGTTCCAAGAACAAAAATAGAAGTGATGCCTCAAAATAATTTCAAGCAGTGAACACCGCGTTGAGATCCTAACAAAAATCCTAACAAAAATCAGGGATGAACCATTCGTCAAATGGCCCAGAAACATGGGAGGAGATCCCTCAAAGAGAAACAACGCGTTGAGATGCGCTTTTCACGAGGAAGGAGGGCACAAAACTGAGCACTGCAAATATCTTAAGTCTCACCTTGAAGAGTTGGCCCAGACTGGGCACCTGAACGAGTTTATATAGAAAAAGGCAGAGAAGGTTGCTGCCAAAGGAGACCCAAGGCCTGACAATGTGCTCGAGGAAGATGCTGGCCATCAGTTTATAGTGATTCATGGGGCATCAGATTTGAAATAGATTTAAGGAAATTTAGCCCGGATGGAAGTGAAAAAGCTTACAGTAGTAATGCAAGCTTTTCAAATTGATCCAGCAAAAACACAGGAAGGAAAGCGTTGGCGAGCAAGTGACATTGGCTACAGTAAACACATCGTGTTCACTGGATGAAGACTTAGTGGGAGTGAGAACCTCACATCATGACACCTTGATCATTACACTCAGGATAGAAAACTATGATGTCGATATGTTGCTCATTGACTAGGGGAGCTCATTCGAAGTAATGTATCTCGACCTGTTCAGGAAATTGAAGTTAAGTGTCACCGACTTGAAGGAATCCACTCTACCTCTAGTTGGCTTCGCTGGAAAAGTGATTATCCCTTTGGTAAAGATCGTACTTCCAGTGAGGGCAAGAAGTGTCTCTAAGATGATCGAGTTTCAGATAGTCGACATTGACTTGCCCTACTAGGTTATCCTCGACAGAGGCTGGCTACATGCGATGAAGGCCGTTCCGTCGACCTACCATCTGAAACTCAAGTACATGACTGAGCGAGGAGTAATGGAAATCCACGGAGATTAAGCGATGCCAAGAAAGTGCTTCATAGCAGCCATCCGCCCAAAACCAGAAAAGAAGGTCGAGAAGGCTAAAGAGAAGGCTAAAGAGAAGGTTGAGGAACAAGAAGGTTTGATACCTTCAAAGTAGTAGCTAAAGTATGGAAGACCCGGAGTGGAGGAGACCAGGATCCTCCCCTCTGAGAGGGTCATTAAAAACCTGGAAGAGGTCACAGTCGATGGCAGCGAAAAAGGAAGAATGTTCTTGATTGGAGCCTCTCTCATAGATCGAGAGAAAAAGGAATTGATGTTACTTTTAAGGAACAATGTGGATTTTTTCACATGGTAACCTTACGATCTGGAATTGACCCCAGTGTTGTTTGTCATCGATTACACATCGACCCGACTTTTAGGCCTGTCGTACAGAAGGCACGACGAACTGCGCCCGAGAAGGCCAAGGCTGTAGAGAAAGAAGTGGAGAAGCTGCTGGATGCAGGACCCATACGGGAAGTTCAATTCCTTAAATGGCTGTCCAACCCAGTAGTGGTTCCAAAGAGCAATGGGAAATGGATAGTTTGTATTGACTTCACTGACCTTAACAGGGCGTGCCCCAAGGACAGTTTCCCCCTCCCGAAGATTGACCAGTTGGTGGATTCCACAGCAGCTCGTAAAAGAATGAGTTTCATGGATGCATACTCAGTGTACCACCAGATTCCTATGTATGTACAAGACCAAGAAAAGACAACTTTCATCACCACCGTCGGATTATATTATTACAAAGTTATGCCCTTTGCGCTAAAAAATACGGTAGCAACCTACTAGCGACTGGTCACCAAGATGTTTAAAGACCAAATGGGAGATACCATGGAAGTATACATCGATGATATGCTCTTCAAGAGCAGGCACAAAGAAGACCACCTCTCCGACCTATCAAGGACCTTCGAAATCCTCAGGAAATACTGAATAAAGCTTAATGCAAGCAAATTCTCCTTTAGTGTCCAGTCAGGAAAATTTCTCAGGTACTTGCTTAGCGAGAGAGGCATTGAAGACAACCCGAACCAGATTGATGCAATCAATAAGGTGAAGCCTCCCCGCACGATAAGAGACATATAGAAGCTCACGAGCATGCTCGCCGCTTTGAATCAGTTCATCTCAAAATCATCCGAAAAATACCAGCTATTCTTCCAGTTATTAAGGAAAAGAAAAATAGTGGAGTGGAACTAAGATTGCTCGAAAGCACTAGAGGGGCCCAAATCTTATCTCAGCAAACCACCCTTGCTCGTAATACCTCAAGATAACGATTCCTTATACCTATATCTTGCAGTTTCCAGCCACGCTGTTAGCTCTACACTAGTATGCTAAAGAACGGGAATCCATCACCCAGTCTACTACCCGAGCAAGACCCTCCTGGATGCCGAGCAGCGATACCTACCACTAGAAAATCTCTCCTTTGCAATAGTGGTAGGCTCGAGGAAATTGAAGGACTACTTCGAAGCTCACTCTATTATCGTCCTTACATCACACCCCCTTAAAGCAGTCCTATGGAAAGCGAATCTATTCAGTAGACTATCAAAATGGTCGGTCGAGCTCAGGCGATTTGACATCCAGTTTCAACCAAAGAATGCAATCAAGAGGCAGGTCCTTACCAGCTTCATTGCGGAATTTATAGGAGATCATCCTTGCGACCAACTTCAATTTGTGGGCCAAAGGGAAGATCACTTAGCATAAGGTATTTGGTGATTGTTTGTTGATGGAGCCTCCAACTCTAAGGGGGTAGGAGTAGGCATTGTGCTCATTACCCCAGAAGATACAATCCTCGAGCAAGGAATCAGGCTTGGATTTGAAGCCTCCAACAACAAAGCAGAATATGAAGCATTTATAGCAGGCCTACAGAAGTCATAGGCGTTGGGGGAAAAGTAACTTCAAGTGTTTGGCGACTCACAACTGGTCTCCAATCAGATAAGCAGAGAATTCAACGCGAGGGATAAGAGAATGGCAACCTACCTCGCCTTAGAAAAGAAATTAATGTCTAACTTCGAGCAAGTAAGTGTCCAGCAGTTTCCCAGAGGACAAAATAGTTATGCTAACGCCCTAACAGCTTTGAGCTCAACAATCAACTCTGACTTAAAGAGGACAGTTCCTATTGACTTCCTCGCCCAGCCGAGCACCAACCAGAGAGACGAGCTTCGAGACATAGGTCGTGTTCTCCAGATTAAACCAGCACCCGGTTGGATGGACCCCCTGAGGGACTATTTAAAAGATGGTGCCCTACCGGGTGATAAGAAGGACGCTCATCAGATAAGAGTCAAAGCTGCCCGTTTTCACTTATCTCCAGAGGTAAAACTGTATAAAAGATCTTTCACCGATCCTTACCTCCAATGCGTTCACTCGAAGGACGTCGAGCAAGTCCTGTACGAGAATTATGAAGGAATCTGTAGGATCCACATTGAGGGTAGATCGCTAGATTTCCGAGCAATGAGGAAAAGCTACTGGTGGCCATACATGCAGAAAGATTCTGGGGCATATGCTCGCAGATGTGAGAAATGCCAACTACATGCTCCTATGGTTCACCAAACTGCCAGCAACCTAAAATCACTTACTAGCCCCTGGCCTTTCTCCTAATGGGGAATGGACATCGTAGGCCTTCTTTCTAGCGCTGTCAGTAATTGTAAGTATCTGTTAGTCGCGACATACTACTTCACCAAATGGATTGAGGCGGAGCCACTAGCAAACATTAGAGACATAGATATGATGAGATTCATATAAAAGAACACAATTACTCACTTTGGGATCTCCAGGACCATCATCACTGACAATAGAACGCAGTTCGAGAGTGGCCTCTTCCAGTGTTTCTACAGTGACCACGGGATCAAGCACCATTTCAGCTCGGTAGCATACCGTCAGAGTAAAGGACAGACTCAAGCTTCTAATAAAATAGTGATTAATGGACTGAAGAAGCGATTAGAGCGAGACAAAGGGGAATTGGTGAGCGATTTGCCACATATTCTATGGGCTTACCGCACTACCCCATGGCGAGCAACTGGAAAAACACCATTCACACTGACATATGGTATGGAGGCAATCATTCCCTTGGAATCTGGCCTCCCCACCATGAGGTCCAACCTGGTCGACTAATGCCAAAACGATGCAGCATTACTCGCTGAACTTGACCTGACTGAGGAACGAAGAGAACTAGCTCCAGTGAAACTAGTGGGCTATCAGCAATAGCTAGCAAAGAGCTATAACAAAAAAGTCAGTCCAAGAACATTCCAGGATGGGGACTACGTCTTAAGGAAAGTTCTTGGTAGCGCAGTAAAACCATCAAATGACAAGCTAGGTCCAAACTGGGAGGGACCATTCAAGGTGACAAGAGACAACCTACAAGGAGCCTATCACTTAGAAACACTGGAGGGCAGGAAGATACCCGAGCTTGGAACGCAACCAACCTAAAGAAATTAAACTTCTAGTTTTCTATATTGGTCTTTTATTACATCGCTGAAATTGGCAATTCACTTTTCATTATTTTTTGGTTAAATAAAAGATTATTTGGTAGTGGCATTATATGAAGTGTTAATTTCTTATGATGAACTTTATAACGTGCACATCATTTCCAAGCGACAGGCGTCCTATTCAACATATAAAAGTAGGGTGTTACCCTCCTCAGGTTTTCATTATGAAACACGAACAATCTCCCAACATTGCCCCTAGCAATATATGAAGCCCTACAGGGGTCCCTTAGGCATCTCGGCCGACTCAGGTTGGTCGCCAAATAAGGTTTGGCTCAAAAACCTGCTCGGATAGAATATCCCACGCCAGGTGTGTCCTTGCCATTGCCACACTTAGGCCTAAGGGGGTGTGACGACACAACCTAAAAGGTAAAGTGGGGTAGAATGGTATCTTATAAGCATATTGGACTGGGAGGACATTCACTCGATCAAATAACTCTAGTCGGCTAAGAAGAGCCCAAGATAGTTAAAAAATCAATGAAGTAGAAAACAGAATACACATGTTTAGTTGGCGAATCGCCCAAAACATAAATATTTTATTACTTCATTACATTTACAAAGAGTTACATTGAATCAAATAAATCCTAGTGAGGATTAGGCCTCTGATAAAGATAATCAGCTTCTTGTGTTATTCGACCATTGTCTGGGTGAGGAGCTAACTCCAACTCTACTTTATTTGCATTTGGATCCAGTAGTTGCCTGGGAATAGCATATAGTCATCCCTCTTAAAAGGGTTAGGCATCAGAGTCAAAGGGGAGATCTCAGGGCAATATTAGAGGACTGAGTTCTTGGGAACGTTCAGCTCCCAGAGAGAATTAAACCATCCCCTAATAAAGGATAGCTCTTCAAACTCTACCAACCTCATCAGAGCATCTGCCCAACCCTGATCATAACTGTCAGCCCACACTCGCCGAGGACCTTTCTTGAATAGGTGCCTTAGAAACGTGTCATCTTTTTAGAGCCCAACAGCTATCACATATGCTGGATGAACATCTCCTCGAAGCTCGTCCATCTCCCTAATTGGACCCCTGGTATCTGTACCAGCTCGTGGACCAGCCGATGAAGAGGAACCTCTCAAAAGTTGAGGGGTGGCGCTCGGCGCTGTACCAACCCATGGACCAACTAATGAAGAGGAACCTCTCAAAATTTGAGGATCAACGCTCGATGCATGCTCTCTAAGTCGCAACACCTCCCTCCTCAGAGCTTCATTCTCTTGTTAAAGAACTTCTCCGACTTGATTGATCTCGGAGGCATCCAAAAGCTTAGCTCTCAAAGAATTCACTTCCTCTTGAATGAAATCACCAACCTCTTCCATCTCCTGAAGCCTATCCTTCAGTTTGGCAACAAGTTCCAATTAGTTTTCAAAGCTCTAGTTCCTTGACCTAAAGGACTTGAAAATCCTTACAAAATCTTGGCGAACTTGGTTACTAGTATTAGGACCAAGAATCCTTCCCAGTTGAGAAGTGGCAGGTATGTATTCATCAACATCAACTAGCTACAAGCCATACAAGCATTAAAGAGAAAAGAAATCTGTATGCAGAAAGGAAAAACATTTCATTTCATTAAAGAAAAGGTTTCGAGTACATCAGTGAAAGAAAAGAAAGAACTATAAAATGCAAAATAATATAAGAAGTTCCCTAAGAAAAGCTAGCTGGCAACCTCAGTCTCATCTGAGGTCGCTGAATGCTTCCCCTTGTCTGCAGCCACCCCAGGCGCACCTCCCTCAGATGGACTAATTGCCATTCCCTGGTTGAGGGGCACTTCGGCAGCGGTGGTCTGGGAGGAACATCGATATCGACAGCAGGAGCAGGTACCTTATCCACAACCGGCTTAGGGCCAAAATCGTGCTCGTTAAAAAGTGGGGAGTCGATATCCACCTCGGTAGTCAGGAGAGCCTTATTCCAAACCTTCTTGAAGTTTAAACGGTTGATATAGCCAATCTGAACATCAGTATCCTCATACAAAGCAGTCCATCTGACATTGTACGAGCTTTCCTTATGGGTGGAGTCCTCGAATTCCGCCTTCTTCACCTTCTCCGTAAGCACCATGTTATCCTTTACTATGGCCAGCTTGCTCGAACAGTCCAAGTCATAGGACCACCTCAATTCCTCGAGCTCCTTGGCCGCCACCTCCTCCGCTCGATTGGCCTCAATAAGGGCAAGATCGGAAGACTTTTGGGCAACATCAGCAGCCTTCAAGTTGGCCTCTAGCTCGACATTCTTCCTCACCATCTCATCGCCTCTGCGGTAAAAGATGGCAAAATTGGTCACAAACTGCAAAAAAGAGAAATGTTAGTGAAAGAAGTATGGAACAGAATATTGAAAAAGTAAGGAAGAAAAAGCAGACTTACCAAGGCTAGCCTCTGACTCACCTTCAGAGTTATCTGGTCAGTCCCCATCGCCTTTTGATGATCAGTCGGCAAAATTGCTCTTTCGAGCAGCGCAGGAGCCAGGGCAACAGAAGCCCCCTCAAGCAAAGCAGACACGGGCACAATAGCTTGATTTGCCTTTATCCTTACCTCCTCTCTCCTCTTCTCCTCTTCCTTCTCTTTCCTCTCCTTCTCAGCTCTCTTTCTCTTGTCCACCTTCTTTTTCTCCTCCTCCTTCTTTCTCTCCCTCTCCCTTTCCCTTAATAAAACCTCCTCTCCCTTCTTCTTCTCCAGCTCATGAGCAGCAGACTGTGATCCATTGGCAGCATCCCCACTTCCAGACTTCTTCTTCTTTGACCGATGAGACAGAAGCACATTATTATCATTGTCATCATCTCGAATCAAATTCTTACTAAGAGGAGCCATATCTTCCTCACTAGAACTACTTGATTCACTCGAAGACTCTTGAGCCTCTGAAACCTCTTTCGAGATGGATGATTCTTCACCACCAGAGCTCTCCTTGCTAGAATTACCTTCAACACCACCCCTATTAGCACCCTCGCTCTCCTCACCAGAGTTTCTTTCCTCCTCATCAAATTGGATGGGATTTGCGATAACCTCTTCGGTGATGTCTAGCTCAAGAAGGCTATCCACAGGTTGCGTAATAAAATTGTACCTAACATTATTGTATTCCAGAAGGAACGTCGCTGATCAAGGGTGTTTACTGTCAGCCAAGAGCTCCCTGATTTTCCAGGCTTTTACCAACTCAGCATCTCGGATCTCACTAAAAGCAGGCTTCGAGTTCTTTGTCTTCGTTGAAAAGAAAGCGAGGAAAGTATGAGAAAAACATACATGAACAGAAGATCAATGGGCAAAATAAAAGCTATGCCTACCTACAAATTCCTCCCCATAAAAGGGAATCACAAATCTACCAGGCCTCGACCCTTCATCATGGGGAGAAAACTGCCAATTTTTGGCGATAAACCCCTTATGTCAGTCGTCCTTATGGGAATCAGGTAAATTCACTACTAATACCTTATGAGGACTCATGGACTTGAGGTACAGAAAACCAAATCTTATTTGCAAAAAAGAATAGCAGAAGGAGATATTAGCAAGCCCTAAATTGGTGCCATAGAGCTGATTTATTCTATGTACACCATTAATAATTTTTAAGACATTGGGCGAGCACTGTGCAGGGACTATATTTAAGTAACCAAAAAAGTGCAAAAATAAATTGCTTGGGGGAAAAGTAAGACCCCCTTGGGATAATCAGAGAACATGAATCCAATGAGCATCCTCAACTTCTCTAACATTACGAGGGACAGGGGCACACTCGATTTCTACCCAATTTGGAATGTTATAAAACTTCCTAAATTCGAATATCGATCTATTACCTATTTTCGTCATTGAAAAACCAAAACCCTAGTAGAAAATGCGAAGAAATTCCAATAAAAAAAGTAAAGATAAGAAATAAGGAGAACTTACGAGTAAAGACTTGGCTTGGGACGATGCAAAATTACAAGCAAGGATGATGAGAAGATGAGAAAGAAGCTTGAAATTGGAAGATGAGACCTGGAAATGAGAGAGCTACCATGAAAGCTTGGAGAAAACTAGAGAGTGTGGAGAAATTTGAAACGATAACAGGAAAAGACCTTTCCGGAGATGTTTTAAACCTTTATAATCATAGCACACAAACAACGAGGCGTTCTGCCGCCTAAATCAGTTCAAAAAGGCATCTTCGATCTTGAAGAGTGTTACACAATTTACAAAAATGACATTATGACAAATCATTTAAAGTTATTGAGCCCAAATTATGGCCCAACAGCTTTAGGGGCAATTGTGGGTACCTCGATTTGTCACTTGAGCCCAGACGAGTAACCCAGTAAAGCACGACCCAAAGTCTAGAGGCCTCATGCCTCAAATAGTTCCTTTATGACCCAGTGAATTCCTAAAATCTCGTAAGGATATATCCTAGGGATCATGAACTGACGTGGGGGAGTTCAACACCCCCACTCCCCACAAATGAATATGTATATGACAAACCCTCCGCCCGGGGCAAAGGGCATGCATTATTATTCCTGTAAAACACTCCCCAGAGTAAAGAGAAATAATATTAAGAGCACCACCGTGGACGTAGGCATTCTTGCTGAACCACGGAAATTCTGTGTTGTGTGATTGTCATTCCTTACATTCTTTATTTGTTCTGGTGATTTCCCTTTCTTGTTATTTTGTGCTGAACTTAATTGTCACCACATAAATAATATTCACTGCTATTAGTATCATAAACGATGAATATACAGTCAATGGTCTTTGGTTCTATTTTTACCTTTTTAGGTTTAGGAACCATCACTTTGGCTAAGCACCCCCACACTCGTAAATATTTATAGCAAGGACTTTGAACTTTCCATAACTCATAAGGCGTTTTATGAGTTTTCTTGTGTAGTACTTTGTTAAGGATATAAATTAGCAGATAATAAGGCTTCCCCCCACAAGTTATGTGGAGCTCCTGAACTTATTAACTTAGAGTTCATCATTTCCTTCAATGTATGATTTTTGCGTTCAGCAATTCCATTCGATTGAGGGTAATAAGGAACAAAATTCCTCAAACGGATATTCATATTCACCTCCTTTATCACTCCTAATAGCCTTTATCTTTTTGCTTAATTGATTCTCAACTTCATTCTTACATTGTTTAAATGCATTAATAGCCTCATCTTTACTATGTAATAGATATACATAACAATCTTTTGTGCAATCGTCATTAAAAGTAATAAAATACTTTTTCCCACCTCTAGTTTGTACAAATTTTAAATCACAAATATCCGTGTGAATTAAATCTAGTGGTTCGGTTATCCTTTCAATAGAATGAAAAGGTAATATAACTAATTTTGATTCCACACAAATATCACATTCATGATTTTTATCAATATTAAATTTTGGCAAAAATTCCTAGTTAATTAATCTACACAAGGTATCAAAATTAATATGTCCTAATCTAGCATGGAAAATATTAGATAACTCAATCTTATAAGTAGAACTAGAAATTTCATTCATAGAGGATGCCTTAGGAATCAATGTCATTACATTCATTTTAAACAACCCTTGAGACAGGTAGCCCTTTCCCACATACACATCATTTTTAGACAATACAAATTTATCAGAAATAAACACAAGCTTAAATCCATTCTTTCTTAGAAGTGATCCGGATATCAGGCACATGAAACACATTGTTTAGGGTAAGCTCTTTTACCGAGGTCATCTTCAGAATAATCTTTCCTTGTCCCATAACTTTAGAACTCAAAGAGTTTCCCATAAAGAGAGTCTCCTCATTTTCCAAAGCCTTATAATTAGTGAACATTCATTTGTTTTCACAAATGTGGCGAGTATCCCCAGTATTCACCCACCATTCCTTGGTATTTCCTACCAAGTTTCATTCAGAGACAACAACAGAAAGGTTTAAGTATGCGATACCACCAGAAATGTTCTCACCTTCCGTGACATTTTCTTGATCATTATGATTTTTAGCATTCTTTGGTTTGCGATACTCTCTTGAGCGGTGTCCTGGCTTGTCGCAATCATAGCATTTGCCTTTGAACTTCTTTCTTTGCTTAGATGTTCCTTCCTCATCACGCTTATGTTTGGATTTAGGACCTTCAACCACATGAGCTTTGGACTCCATGATGTTCTTCCCACTTTTCTTTTGATATTCACGATTGTCTTCTTCAGTCCGTAGTCGCACTACCAGTTCTCCAACATTCATCTCCTTGCGTTTCTGCTTGAGATAATTTTTAAACAAATTCCAAGATGGAGGCAATTTTTCAATTATCTCCACCACTTGAAAAGTGTCACTGACTAATATTCCTTCAGCATGAATGTCATGAAGAATAACCTGAAGTTCTTGAACTTGTGCAATAACTGACTTTGAGTCAACCATTTTGAAGTCGAGAAAATGGCCTACGATGAATTTCTTCATACCCGCGTCTTCTGTTTTGTACTTCTTCTCCAAATAATTTCATAATTCATTTGCGGTTTTCATAGTGCTGTACACGTGGTACAATGTCTTGACCAAGTACGTCAGGATATAGTTACAACACAGATAATCAGAATGTTTCCATGCTTCAATAGTAGAAACTTTTTAAGTCTCATCTCCTTCTTTCAAAGGTGGACAATCCTCATACACGAACCTTGCCAATTGGAAAGTTGTGAGGTAAAAGTACATACGTCCTTGCCAACATTTGAAATCAACCCCAATAAATTTTTTCGGTTTCTCTCCATGTGTCATGGTTACAGGAGCAACAACAGGAGTATGGGAATAACAACATTTCGAGTTGGAAGAAATTAGAGAGGGAATTTTTTCATTTGTGTAAAAAAGGATGGATGCATTTGTATTTATAGTAAGGCAAGTGATTGTTCAAAATAACTGTCAAAATAGTTAAAAGAATTTAACTGTTGACTGTTGGCAATAACTGCCAACAATTTATTAATTAATTAATAATTAAAGCCCAGAAAGTTAATTCAAATCGGACTAAAAATTTAAGAGATTTTTATAAGCCCAAGCCCAATCCCAATCCCGAGCCGAGCCAGCCGGATTGACGGACGGCGCACTCGCGCGCGTGGGCTTTTGGCCCCAGCCCAACACATGCATAGTGTAGGCCATCTCCCCTTTAAAGAGTTGGGATACCCCAAGGCATCCAAGCCTTAGTCCATCATTTGGGTTTTATTAAATCATCATTTTTCCACTACTCTTCCAATGTGGGATAAGATTTAAAACATACCCAATTCATTAACTTTCATTACTTTGTGAGTCAATTTGGGGACATATTTACTATTCATAACTTAATGAAATTGGACATGTGAATATATTACATTTATCCGTATGAAGGGGAATGCGTTCGTATATGGTCCCATAATCATCGTAGCATGGGTCCCACCTAAATTTGAGCTCAAAGTTGCTCAAAATTCTATCCAGGAAATTCTGGACAACTTTTAAGTATTCACATTAGTCCCATTTTTCCAACAGTTTGAAGCGTTAGACCCTCCTAACTCTGTGATTCACGACTTGGAAGCGGCTTTTGCCACATTTTTATGGGACAGTGACGGTTCTCGCAATCACCCTCGGTTTCACTAGCGTACGCTGTTCTACCCGAAACGAGAAAGCGGGTTGAGTATTAGAAGCTTTGAGACATTATAAATTCCTTGACGTGTAAATTATGGTAGAACCTAGCTAAGAACAAATCTTTATGGTCAAAATTTTTTCGTAATATTATCGAGGTGGAAATATTTTCTAGGCTCGGGTTTCTAACACAAGCTCTCAAACTAGGAAGCATATTCATAGGGTTATTAATGATATAGCTAATGGTAGATTTTTGATTAGTTGAGCATGTGATTTGATTCCCAAGAAAAATGTATAAAATTGCGCTTCAAGACTATTTAGGAGAAAATGATGCCCGATAGGTTTCGATTTTTATGTGGAAGATTCTCTATAAGATTATCCCGCTTGATTTTTCTATTATGAAGCTAAAAATTCCGTTCATCTTCAAGTCTCATTATTGTTCCGTGTGCCGAATTGAAGATTTTGATCATTTATTTGTGTTAATCGATATTACATCTCAAATTTGGCTCTATTTTCGAGGCCTCATGGGCGTTTGAGTAGATAGACTCTCGCTCAACTCATCTCTTATGTGTTGATGGATTAAATCTGACGGGAAAGGTATTATTGCTTCTTTATGCAGGTTGATCCCATCCTTAATCTGTTGGCATATTTGGACTTCTCGGAATAAAAGTCATGTTAAAGGGGTCCCTATGAAGGTAAAGATATTATTTATCAAATTAGAAGACACATCTCAGATATTTTTAAAGATTTTCCCTTAATGCCTCAAGATTTGAGGGGTTTTTAATATTTTGTCCATGAGTTGTCAACATCTCCCATCTAACTTCTTATTTTCTTTCCTACTAGATTCATTCATACTCTACGAGCCATAGTGAAGGAGTGAAGGGGCTTTTCCTTCACATCATTTATGATATTCTTCCTTTTATTAAACAATTATCAGGTCATAAAACGAGTAGACTCTGCATTGAGTATGAGGATGATATGGGCGAGATATTCCAAGATTTTTTATAATAAATATAACGAATTCTAATTTCGAGGAAGAAATTCCTTAATACCCATAATTTTAATGCATTAACTAAATAGGAAATTTATTGTTTTTTATTATATTTGTCTGCAGTGACATGTGATGTCATTAATTATACTTCGATATGTCTTTTGTTACGTTGTGTTATATACATTTTATTCGAAATTAAAGTACGACATAATACACTGTAATGAACTAATAAATATTTAATAAAATAATTTAATGACGATTTTTGGGACTCGTACCAACTAAAAGAAGTTGGTTTGGAACATATAGAATGTTGAATTTTGACTTAAAATAATGGATTTTAAACCCTATGGGCTACTATATAGCTTGGGATAGGTTTTAGACTAACTAGTTATGGTTTTGGACATAATGGATCACGGTTAATAAAGGTACAAACTCTAATTCCGTGGTTAACAAGATAAAAATGGATATTAGGTTAAGAGGAATAATGTTAACATCTTAGAAAGAGAACCCTAGAGTTAGAGAAAGATAGGCTACTTGGAGAAGAAGAAATGAGGGGCAATTAGGCTTGGGGAGTGGAATCTCACATTTTCAAGGAAAGTTTACTTTGTATAAAGGATATAATTGATTTTGTGTTATAATATTCTTATTAATTGGATTCTTAATTAAACTTAGTATAATTTGAGTTAGGTGTTAAAACTATGATTTTGGTAATTGTTAAATTTGGAAATTTATGTCAAACACCATGTTTTCAGAATAATTAATGAAATTCGGGACGAAAAGTGATTTTATGGATAAATTGGTATTTGATTATGTTAGAATTGTATAATTGAGCAAAATCCCTTTTATATGTTATGAAATTTTTTAGAAATTTGGGATTTAGGGATAAAAGTGAATTCTAGGGTTCAAAACCTTTAGATATGGAAATATGACTTAAATGGTTACTTGAATCAACTATAAATCGTAAGGTTGAGAAATAATGGAATTTGTGAAGTTAAAATGATAAATTAGGATACAATTAGATGTGTTGGGGCGTTATAGTATGTGAAAATGGAGGTTCTGTGTATAGGCATCGAGCCAGGGACTATAGGTTGCAAAAATGGAATTTTGGAAGGTTTTGTAGTTTAGCCTTATGAATGATCACAATTATGGTCCATGGGCACGGACCATATGAACGACTTGGTTTTAGGGTCGTGCACACGATCAAGACAGATTTAGTAGAATCGCTAATTTGATGAAAAGGGATAATGGATGGACTTTAGGACTTAGACTTTAGTAAAATACTGATCTAAGAACTTTACTTATGTGGGTCTAATTACTTAACTACATGGTAAGTGAGTTATCATTTAGATGTCACATTTATAAGCCTAATTGGTAGTAGATTTACACGCTTTGTGTATTATGTGTGACGTATCGAAAGTGTGTACTCGTGTGGTACGTACTAGAGGGGATATACGTATGAGGCATGAGTGACGATGATTACATTGATACCATGATGCAAAAGACGGATTTACCTTGATTGAGTGATAATGATTACATTGGTACCCTAATGCGATAAGACAATTTTACCTTGATTATGATTACCCAGGACACTATATGTTGAAATTTCCTTTGTATCTAGAGTAAGAAGCTCAGGTTGATCATTTCATATAGCTTTTGGGTATGGGGTTATATTACTAGTGTGGAAGTGTACTGATAATCACTTTGGATATGATTTGATGTTTATAGGTGTGGGACACCCTATAATTATGCCTACTACGCGCGAGCTATCCCCAAAGGCAGTAGGATAGTCCTTCGTTATGTGCGGGATTGAGAAGGCCCCTTGTATGAGGTACGCATGTTGGACCTTGCCTCTATTATGTGAATAATAGATGTAAGTAATACTTTTACTGAGATATTAAACAATTGAGATGTATAAGATGATTAAATAGTGAATACGTTTATTGAGATATGATACAATTTAGATGTATAAGATGATTAAAAATCAAAATTAGTAGGCATAAGACATCTTAATGGTCTTATGCCTACTAAAATTAGCAAAATTAGTAGGCCTAAGACAAAAATTAGTAGGCAAGTGTTTAGCATATGGTTCGAGGGGAAATGTTTTTGCTCACCTTTCATAACGACATTATAAGTATGATTTTAAAGACCTCATATGTGCGATCGCATGGTAGCCGGTATGAGGAGGAATTCAACTATCTTTATATTTTTGTATCAAGAGAGATTGATATAAAGACGAAGAAGGATGTTTGCATTATTCGCTTCTGTAAGAGAAGAACTTGTTTTTCATTGGCATATACTTTACGAGGAGGGTTTGGAAAGTTTGATTGGGTAAAGACTTAATCACCATTTATGTTCAAATGGTTGGAAATACTTTAATACATTAATCGGACCACTACAACTATCTAAAGGACAAGTTTCCTAAGATTATGAAGACCGAGGAGAAAGTAGGTCCAATGACTAAATACGGTGTAGCGTGGACCCAAGTATGGAAGACCAAAACAGTAAAAGGAATCGCATAGGGGGAGAAGAACAGGTTCTAAGAGTCGACAGTATGATATATTACAGCTAGTAGAGCCAAGAAATTATGACTAGTAGGGTCACGACCAATGAGAACAGACCCACGAGGCAAGATTTAGTAGTGATGACTATAAAGGCAGGATTAATAGGTCCACTTGTAGATCCGCCGTTTTAATAGTTTATTTAGAGGAAATTATTACACTTATGGGAAGTGATTCCACTTGGTTAGTAGAGGCCGTAGAATGAAATGTGTTATTGAGAATACCACCGGGTGATGGGTATGATTATATCTATGCCCCACGCACATGAGTTTGACTTAGACATCGAGGAGTTGTCATTCTTTATTAGTTGTGTGTTTAATATGATTATGAGAGGTTATCATTGGAATTTATTTCTATATGGAAACTCAACGGATGGGGGTTACTTTACGACATAACTGTTAAGAAGTGAAATTTTGTTGGTCAGCTTGGGTGTTCATCCATTTTATTAATTTAAACATGTGATCTTATTATTCATATTATTTAGCTTTGAGTAGTAGCTATATGTATTACTATTCTAATCGACTATCGGGGGTAGGTATCTACAACTGCCATTTTTGCACAGGGATGTTTCTTATAGTTATGCATGGGATGAGGACGGGTCTAGTGCATACTTATAGTACATTGATGCGACTTCCTCTAAGGAGTTCACTATATAGTTAGACTCGATACCGATTGTCTAGGAGTTTACAAATGTATGGGATGTGGTAATATGATTACCATTAGTTAGAGAGATAGACTCTTGTATATATTTGGCATCGGGTATTAGGCCCATTGTGAGGGTACCATACCGGATGACTTCGTTAGAAATGTGGGAGCGGAGTGAGAGGGTTCGGCCATTTTGAGACATGAGTTATACGAAAGATCACACTTCATGGTGAGCCCCAGATTTATGTGTGACCTATCGGCTGAACAAGGTCATGATATGGAACAAGTAGTTGTTGTCATATATCAATGGCCCATTCGACTAGTTGAGGAGTGCATTATTATTTTCCAAAATTGAATTGTGCTCAGGGTATCACTAGTTACATATTCGGGGGGAGGACATTCCCAAAACAGATTTTATGACGCTATATGGATCATATGAGTTACAGATCATGTTGTTTGGGCTAACCAGCGCGCCAGCAGTATTCATTGACATGATGAATTGAGTTTTTTAACCATTCCTATATTGGTTTGTCATAATATTTATTGACAAAATTCTAGTGTATTTTCATTGGATGGTGAAACACATGAAACATTTACGGTTAGTTTTTCAGACACTACGGGAATATAAGTTGCATAATGAGTTCTCTAAGTATGGGTTTAGGCTTCAAAAAGTACAGTTCTTGGGACATATTGTATCAACATCTAGGATTTCGATTGATCCTATCCAATTTTCTTTAGTTGGACATTGGGTACAACCCACGACACCTAAAAAAGTTAGGAGTTTCGTGGGCTTAGCAGGGTACTATAGGAGGTTCATTCAGGGGTTCTCAAAGATGATCAGGACATTGAATCACCTCACCCAAAAGGGGGTACCATTATTTGGAGTGTATATTTTCAGAGAACATTTGAAAAGACTAAGGAGAAACTTACTATCGCTCTCTTCTTTGAGTTACCATGAGGTGTTGTGGAGTACTTGGTATATACAGATGCATCACTCCAGAGACTAGGAGGCGTGTTGATGCATGAGAAGAGGCATAAAGCTTGTACTTTTTCAAAGATTAAGACTCATAAGGAGAATTATACTAATCATGATCTGGAGTTATCAGCGATAATATTTGTCATTCTAAAAGATATGATTTGGACATGTGTCTTTAACCTCAAAGGGAGTTGACAAGGTCATGATATGGAATAAGTGCTCATTACCGCGTGTCAATTACCTATTATATCATTTGAAGGGAAGTGTTTGTTGTGACAAATTCTTCATTGGTTGTAACAATGACCTCTTGATGATAGTGTTGATTGTCACACCCGAATTTGGGGTTAGGTAGGTTTGGGATCAAGTGGGTAACTTTACCGAGGGAATGAATGAAGGTTGTAACTGGGAAGAGTTCATTTCTACATTAACAAATGTATAAGGTCATATTTCTAAGAGAAATTAGTTATGACATAAATTCACAAGATACAGAAGGTACTTTTGGACAAGTTAAGTGTTTCGTAGGTTACTTTACATTCTAGAAGCAAGGGGTGTATAATAATTTGAGGAATTCATATGGTTAATTAGGTGAAGAAGATATGGGTATAGTTTATGTTGATAAGGGGCTCCTGCCAATAAAAAAGGTAGAGCACCAAAAAAATTTAAAAAGTTACATTATTCAATATCCTTGTGTAGAATTAAGAGAGTGGAACCATTGAGTTTCGTTAGGGTGAAGGAGATCTAATGAGGACAAGTAATCTATTGGGATCATCTGATTTAGATTGACCAAGTGGATAAAGATTCGAGAGTTAACAAGATATTTTATGAGAAAGTATTCAAGAAACCCCCATAAAATTATCATTTATAATAGTGTTTATGAAGATTGTCGGCGTAGGCAAAAGATATTTTGTGACGAATGAGGACATGGTTTGGGGGCCAAAGAGGTAGGTCATGTACTTTTGAAGACCTCCTCAAGGATAGAGATTGCAAAGTCAGGTTTCGATGTATAGTTCTTTTTTCATGTCAGCGGATAGGATGGGGACGATATCGTTTGACCTTACCTTATCACCGTCAGTAGGGATATGATGTTGATACGGGTATACAACGTAGGAAGTTCTTATAGGAAAAGATAATATTTTAACGGTTGGGTCTAGTTAATGTGATTTATGATGAGAGACCTTAGTGCATATTAGGTCATAAGACAAGTAGATTCTGCATATAGTATGGGGACGCTATTGACAAGATATTCCTATATTTTCGAGTATAAGTATAATGAATTAGAATTTTGAGGATGCATTTCCTTAAAAAGGGGGGAAGGGAGAATGTAATACCATATAATTTTAATGCATTAATTAAATTGAAAATTTATAATTTTTGATTATCTGTAGTTAAAGTGACATGTGATGTCGCTATTTTTATTTTCATATGTCATGTGTTATGTTGGGTTATCTACATTTTATTCAAAATTGAAATATGACTTAATACACGATAATGAATTAATAGTTATTTAATAATGGTTTTTAGAAATCTTACCAATTAAAATATTAAGAAGTTGGTTTGGTACTTTGGGTTGATGTTTGGGATATATAGAATGTTGGATTAGAATTTAAAATGATGGGTTTTAAGTTCAATGGCTTAGTATATAGTTTGTGCTAGGTTTTAGACTAATTGGTTATAGTTTTGGACTTAATGGGTCAAGGTTAATAAAGGGCCTAACCCCAATCTCATGGTTAACAAGATGAAAAGGTATATTAGGGTTAAGAGGAATCATTTTAACATCTTAGAAAGAAAACCCTAGAGTTAGAGAAAGAAAGGCTACTTGGAGAAGAATAAATTGGGGACAATGGGGCTTGAAGGGTAACGAATAAAGCTAATTTGGATTGGAACCTCACATCATTGTTCAAGAAAAGTTTCCTCCGCATAAAGATATATTTAACTTTGTGTTGTAATATCCTTATTCATTGGATTGTAAATCTAAATTTAGTATAATTTGAGTTATGTGTTAAAACGATGATTTTAGGAAATGTTAAATTAGGAAATTTATGTTAAACTCCATGTTTGTAGAATAAATGATGAAATTCAAGTTAAAATGTGATTATATGGATAAATTGGTATTTGATTATGTTAAAATTGTATAATATAGGAAATTTCCTTTTATATGTCATGAAATTATTGAGAAATTTGGGATTTATGGATAATAATGAATTCAAGAGTTCAAAACCTTTAGATGTAGAAATATGACTTAAATTGTTATATGAATCAACTAAAAATTATAAGGTTGAGAAATAATGGAATTCGTGAAGTTAAAATGACAAATTAGGATATAATTAGAGGTGTTAGGGACTTATAGTATACGAAAAATGGAGGTTTTGCATATAGGCATCGAGTCAGGGACTGGAGGTTGTAGAAAAATGGAATTCTGGAAAGTTTGTGGTTTAGTTGTGAGAACGAAAATAATTATGGTCCATGCACACAGACCCTGTGAACGTCTAGGTTTTAGGGATGTGCGCATAACAAAGGAAAATTTAGTAGTTTCCCTAATTTGATGAAAAAGGAAGGTGGGATGACTTTAGAACTTTAATTGTAAGGGTCTAATTACTTAACTAATAGGTAAGTAAGTTAGAAATTGGATGAGAGACATGTAACCCTTATTTATAGCAGGTTTATTTACTTTGTGTATTATGTACAACATACCAAATGTTAGTACTCATGGGATACGTACTTGGGGGATATACAAATAGGGCGCGAGTAACGATGATTATATTGGTATCATGGTGCGAAAGGCGAATTTACCTTGATTGAGTGACGATGATTACATTGGTACCTTGATGTGATAAGATGTGTTTACCTTGATTATGATTACTACGGACACTCCGTGCTGAAATTCCAGTTGTATCTAGAGTAAGATGCTCAGATTGATCCTTTCATATAACTTTGGGTATGGGGATATATGGCTGGTGTGAAGGCGTAGTGATTATCCCTTTAGATATGATTAACTAGTTATAGGTGTGGGACAACTTATATTATGCCTAGTATGCGCGAGATATTCCTGACGGCGGTAAGATATTCCTTCTTTATGTGCACGCTTAAGAAGGGCCCTTGTATGAGGTACGAGCATTGGATGGTGGATATATTATGTGGATTTATTGAGATATTATACAATTGAGATGTATAAGATGATTAAGTATGAAATACTTCTATTGAGATATAATACAATTGATATGCATAAGATGATTAAAAATCAGAATTAGTAAGCATAAGACCATTAAGATTAATAAGACTTAATCATTAGGAAATATGGACTTGGGATTAGACACATGTGATATTTAGGGTTGTTTTGGGTTGGAATGACTTAAAAATAACTAAATACGAGAATAAGATTCATAGTTTATTATAATCCAAACTCAATTATATTCTTATACTTATTAAACTTGTTGTTAACTTCAGTGTTGACTTTACTTTTCTCGACATAGGCATCTCTGTAGCCTCCGCGCCGAGATAGTTTCGGTGGTTTGATTTATGTTGATACAATTGTAGTTAAGTGATGGTACTAGTATTATTGGTTGATTTTGTATCAGAGTTATGTGTTTCACCTATGGTATGTCTCATTTATTTATTTTATGCATTTAATTTTTATTACAATCATACTTTGAATGATATTCAATTGTTTGATTCCCATGAGTTTGTGTTAAACCTAGTCAATCTATTATTAAATTTTACAGGGTGTCCCACATTGGTTCTAGTTACGCCTACAGGTTGTATTTAGAAATGAAAGATTATATATATATATATATATATATATATATATATCTGTGTGTGTGTGTGTGTGTGTGAGGAACGTTATGCATTGGTACTTAGCTTAATAACTAAATATTATTTATTTGCATAATTGTCATTGGGCGGTATAGTTATTTTAGCTTTCAATGGCTTGACCATCATTGTTGAACCCCCTCCCTTTTAGGTGTTAGTGACTATCCGACTTATCTTCCCAGTTCTTTTGTATCGAGTTATGTTCCATTTTATCACCACAAACAGAATGTAGTTACCATATTATTTATTTAGTTTATGTAGTGAGATATGCGAGGATTATGACTTTGATTCTAGAATCTACTCTTTTAGTTATTGAGTTAGGCTTGTAGGTGTTATCTCATGAAAGTTTTTGCCTGTGATGTCACTCAGATGTTATTTATTGGCGGATTATGGTTTAATTATATATAGTAGATGCTGGTGTTGTATTTCCTATCAGTTGTTATCTTGTGAGATTTTCTTACCGCACTATTATTGCATCATCTATATCTTTTTTTTCACTCATGCTAAGGATAGTATTTAAATTGTTTTGGATAAACTGTAATATTTAATAAGTAGACTTAATCAATTTAATTATTAAAAATTATAGGGTGTCATAGTAACCATCTTATCAGAAAGTATACTTCCATGCATACCAACTACTGAAAAACCTTAATTTCCTTTTGTGTGTAAAACAAATACGATGCGGAAGCGTAAAACGTGATGGTTCAATTTTAAACAATGCCAAATTTTAATTTTCTCAAACAAATTAAAATTACACCAAGTAAAGTAAAATTAATCAATTAATGTATTCACTTAAACCTATTCATTAATCCAAGTCCTAAAATTTTCCTAAGTCATATTTATCAATATTAACAAATTAGGCGAAACCAAATTTTAGCAAATGACTTGAATTAAATAAACTTACCAAATATTTAATTTAGTCCCAATTAAATTGAGTGTGATAATTTAAACCGAATTTTATCTTGAATTATCCTACACATGCGTTCTACGTTATTATGCAAGATAAAATAAACCAATCACACTACGCCGCGATGTACGAGGAAAAACCCAAGACGGGAAACAACCTCGGACGGACCTAGCCACAAATCCACTAGATACAGAATTACAATTACAAGACAGATAGACTTACAACGCACGACTCGATCCCTCTCAAGCCTCGACGCTTCTTCTTGTAGACACCTCTTCCTAGCGGATAACATTGGAATACCACCGCGGTCTCGAAATCCACCGATGGGACTTTATATGGTCACCGTCACCCGAGCATGGAACCTTTCTCCGTGTGGGTAAATCAACATAGAAACACTTCTTCTTTCTTTGTGGGTGGTGGAAGCAAAACCCAAAAATTCTCTTCAAATCGATGTAGAGAAAACCGGTGCCAAACCCCAAGCAATTGATAAGTATATAAGAACTTGGAATAAACTCATTTGGGTGTAAACACTAGAGTGATAGAAATTATTCTCTAAAAATCTCACTCAAAACATGAACATTTTCCTAAACAATTTTTGCTCTCAAACTTTCTCTAAGAGATAAAACTAGGATGGAAAAGTTAAGTTGGAAAATGTTATTCCCGCTATTGATAAAGTCTGAAAAAGTTGGTTAAAAACCAAGTGGGGAAGTGGGTGCAAAACTGCCAAAAAACTGCCAAAAACTGTTCCCGCCTGGCATCTCGTTCTAACGACATTTCGTTCGAACGAAATCTCGTTCGAACGAGACTTCTAACGACGTTCTAGATTGAACTCGTTAGAATCTCGTTGGATATCTCGTTAGAACGAACAATCTCGTTCGAACGACATATCGAACGACGGACCAGTATACTTTGGTGGGAACTCGTTGGCAGGTTCGTTCGAACGACATTTTCGTTCGAATGACAATCTCGTTCGAACGACTCTATCGAACGAAAAACCAGAAAGTTTGGAAAATTCGATTTTAGCCCAGAAAACTTTATAAACATTTATTTAAAGTTTTAATTAATTCTTTCTTAAAACAAAACGCAGTTTTTATAAACCTAACACCCAATAAACTTTGTTCCAAGCTCCTATATATATAATATAGCATTCATACCTTGGGAGCATGGAACCATGGTTGATGACGTAGAAACGAGGCACGCAAACCGGCACATTTGATGAAGCTTTATACTCTTTGCCGCTACGTCTTCAACAAACACTTCATAGGCTTGAGAATATTACAATTATACTTTCCTATGAATAAATGTTTTTGTCCGGAATTGAGGCAAAACTTTATATGGACTCAATTGGAAATTTGTGTCCTTACAAATCTCCCCCTTTGGCTATTCCGGGACAAAAACCAAAACAAAAATCCTAAAGGGTAGTCAAGCTCTACTAGACTCAAAACATAACCCGCCCAAACTTGACTCAACCCAAGGATCAAACGCTTTGCCGTTTAAACAATGCCGCTTTAGAAGAAATCCTGCACACTTAAGCAAACTCATCAAATGCATAGGGAATATCAAAGTATTAAATGCAATTAATTAATTAATGCAATTAATTAATTACTCCCCCTAAATTAATTCTCCCCTTTATCAAACACATGACCTACTTAGAAAGACGTCTCCCCCTAAGATAAATCTCCCCCAAACTAAGATATGATAATAATGATAATAATAGGATTAGATACCATTTCTCCCCCTATCATCATTCTCCCCCTTTTTGTTCAGGAATAGGCAAAGGACTAATAAACATAAAAGCATGTTGAAGCTTAAAGTGATAAGACATGAAAGCATATGGGCAATAAAAGCAAGGCAAAGACAAACAAATATCATATATATATAAACTAAAATATACCAATGAAGCACTTGCATAGATATATAGATATAAACACACATATAACACAAAATACAATAAGTTTGCACACTCGTATGGGAAAAATGTGTCATATGGAAACGGAAGTGTTGGGGTGTGAACTAGTAACAATTAAATTTAGACCCAAACACTTAATAAACATTCACGGAGTTCTCATTTGATTGCAAACTTTATCACATTTAAATATAACCTCATGTGACAATATGAAGATTGAACTCAATGAACAAACATACACAAGGCATACAAGCCTAGCATGATGGTGATTCTACAAACCAAATAGAGTCATGACATTAAAGACAACTAGGATAAACGGACATTGTGCAAACCGTTGATATACCATCCAATTCTCCCTCAATAAGCATATATATTCTTTTGCTTTTGAATGAATATATCAAACAAACATAGGCATTGACAATTGTTTTCTTTTTAATGCCAAATATTCTGATTTTAGGCCTTTGGATCACGTATTTCTTTTAGATCTAATAAATGGTGGCTTACTATCGCAAAGGATTTAATTCATCCTTTCGGAGCCCTTCCCCGTGCACATTTATATTTATCATGTTTTCTTTTTTCACACAAATCTCACGTGCAACGGATTTTGACATGCACTAGTCCTCCTAGCTCATAGATATGTAGATGACTAGATTGGTAGGAGAACACCTCAAAAAGCTCAAATATAACATGTGACATTAAGATTTCAAAAGATCTCGTGCATGTGTGAAAAGAGGCATATAAAAATAGAATCCATTTAAACAATACAAAATCCAACTACTCCATATAAAACATGGTAAAGAACATTTTGAGGATTGAAAATCTAAACCAAAAGTTCTATCCACGTGGGAGCGTAAAAGATGGGATTCAAACACAAATATATGCCATATAAAGTGTGTCAAACAAAAATACACACATAGAAAATCTTTTTGAGTTTTTTTTTAACATATTCCACCAAAAATAAATATATATACTCAAAAGGATAAACAAAAATCATTTGAATTTTTCAATAAGCTTAAATTACCAAGAGATAAAATCCAAATGATAAACAAAAATCTTTTTGTATTTTTCATTTAAAGCAAACAAAATGAAGGAAATATAATACAAAAGATGAACAAGTCAAAATATCTAGCATGTGATATGAAATAAGGCAATGACTAGAAAATGACTAAACATGCATACATCTAGCAATGATATATAATATGAAGCACAAAAAGCTAGAGTATGAATAAAACACTAACACATTCAACCTTTAAATTTAGCAAGGTAGGTTTCATGTGATAGTAAATGAGAATCAAAAATCATATTTTGCAAAGCAACCAAGTCGGATTTCCTAACCCAAATTAATGAAGAATGACTATCTTGGGGTGTAGGAACTTTAACTACCGTGGTTACTTTACTATGGGATTTTCTAGGAATTCGTTTAAGATCAAAACAAAATTTCCTAAGATGACCTTTTCGACCACAATGAGTACAAGTGAAAACATGTCGAAAAGATTTACTTAAGGAGTGATCTTTAAATGTATTCCTAGTAGATTCTCCTAAAACATTGGTTTGGGCATTATGAGTAAATTCATTACAAGTATTGAAGCCTAAACCACAAGTGTCATTTTTAATTTGGACCGTTCCTAAGATTTTATCTAATTTTTCCGAACGACACTCCAAATCAAATTTGACATTACTAGAGTCTTTTAATTTATTTTGCAATTCTAAAATGTTAGACTCTAATAAAACATTTCGCTCTTCAAAAGCAAGAAGCTCCTTTTTCAAGGATTCCATTAAACCCTTAAGGCTATCTCTTTCGCCTTCTACATATTCTAGCTTCTCTCGAAGAGTCCTCTCACGAGTCCTAAGGTCTTCTATTAAATCATGTTCATCAACGACCTTGACACTCTCTCTTAAACTAGCTTCTAACTTCAAATTAGCTCTTTTCAATTTAATAGATTCTTTATAAAGTTCTTCAAAAGCATTTTGAAGTTCACTCACATTAACCTCTTCTTCATTTTCACTCTCTCTTTCTTATCCACTCTCACTATCATCAAAAATAAGAGAATCATAAACAATGACCTTGGAAGTGTCATGTGTAAAAGTTTCATCAATCGATGAGTTCTCACTATCACTCACATGACTAGCCATAAAAGCCACAAAATTTTTCTTAGTGGGGGAATCGGGCTTCTCTTCCTTATCATTATCACTAAGGGTCGCATTATATGAAATGGGTTGCTTACCCTCTTTCCTTAGTTTAGTGGGGAACTCAAACGCCCTATGGCCATAACCTTCACAACCAAAACACTTATTAGACTCGTCCCTATCTAAATTGTCATTACTAGGTTTATGGATCTTTTCGGCTTTGGGAATCTTTTTTGCTTTAGAAATCTTCTCGTTCTTGTCATGCTTAGAAGATTCAAATTTCTTAAAATCATTTTTAAATTTATCTTTGTTAATTTTGAGAAATTTTCTAAATTTGCGAGCAAATAAAGCCATGTCTTCCGAGTCACTATCACTATCGCTCTCTACTACTTGTTTGACCTCTTTTCGGGCTTTTAACGCAACGCCCTTTTCATTTTTCTTTTCAGTTTTAGAGGGAAACATATCCAGTTCATAGGTTTGTAAATCACCTACAAGCTCTTCTAATTTCGTAGAGGCTAAAGTGGGTAAAGAATTTAACATGGTCACCTTTGGAATAAATCTATCGGTTAGGGACCTTAAAATTTTCTTTACAACACGGTCGCCAGGTATTTTCTCTCCCAAGTTAAAAGATGAATTAACAATATCAGAAAGTCTAGCATAAAATTCATCAAAAGTTTCTTTTTCATTCATTTTAATAGTTTCAAATTGAGTGGTGAGGTTTTGGAGTTTTGAAGCTTTAACGACACTAGTTCCTTCATGAGTTAATTGTAAAATATCCCAAGCTTCTTTAGCGGTTTCACACGTCATAATACGTCGGAATTCATCCGGTGTGACAGCGCTAAACAAAGCATTTAAACCACGGGAATTGAAATTAGCAAGTTTAAACTCATTTTCAGTCCATCTATCGGTGGGTTTGATAACTCGTTCATTTTTAACTAAATAGGTTGGTGGGGACCACCCGTTAACAACAGACATCCAGACTCTCTCGTCGATAGATTTTAGTGCCGATCTCATACGCGCTTTCCAATACACGTAGTTTGAACCATCGAAAATAGGAAATTTTGAAAATGGGGAAAAATCCATTTTAGCCGAAAATTATTTAAAAGATCGTTAACGAAATAATTTGTCTCTTTGGCTCTGATACCAATTTGAAAAACCTTAATTTCCTTTTGTGTGTAAAACAAATACGATGCGGAAGCGTAAAACGTGATGGTTCAATTTTAAAGAATGCCAAATTTTAATTTTCTCAAACAAATTAAAATTACACCAAGTGAAGTAAAATTAATCAATTAATGTATTCACTTAAACCTATTCATTAATCCAAGTCCTAGAATTTTCCTAAGTCATATTTATCAATATTAACAAATTAGGCGAAACCAAATTTTAGCAAATGACTTGAATTAAATAAACTTACCCAATATTTAATTTAGTCCCAATTAAATTGAGTGTGATAATTTAAACCGAATTTTATCTTGAATTATCCTACGCATGCGTTCTATGTTATTATGCAAGATAAAATAAACCAATCACACTACGCCGCGATGTACGAGGAAAAACCCAAGACGGGAAACAACCTCGGACGGCCCTAGCCACAAATCCACTAGATACGGAATTACAATTACAAGACAGATAGACTTACAACGCACGACTCGATCCCTCTCAAGCCTCGACGCTTCTTCTTGTAGACACCTCTTCCTAGAGGATAACCTTGGAATACCACCGCGGTCTCGGAATCCATTGATGGGACTTTTTATGGTCACCGTCACCCGAACATGGAGCCTTTCTCCGTGTGGGTAAATCAACATAGAAACACTTCTTCTTTCTTTGTGGGTGGTGGAAGCAAAACCCAAAACTTCTCTTCAATTCGGTGTAGAGAAAATCGGTGCCAAACCCCAAGCAATTGATAAGTATATAAGAAGTTGGAATAAACTCATTTGGGTGTAAGCACTAGAGTGATGGAAATTATTCTCTAAAAATCTCACTCAAAACATGAACATTTTCCTAAACAATTTTTGCTCTCAAACTTTCTCTAAGAGATGAAACTAGGATGGAAAAGTTAAGTTGGAAAATGTTATTCCTGCTATTGATAAAGTCTGAAAAAGTTGGTTAAAAACCAAGTGGGGAAGTGGGTGCAAAACTGCCAAAAAACTGCCAAAAACTGTTCCCGACTGGCATCTCGTTCGAACGACATTTCGTTCGAACGAGACTTCTAACGACGTTCCACATTGAACTCGTTAGAATCTCGTTGGATATCTCGTTAGAACGAAAAATCTCGTTCGAACGACATATCGAACGACGGACCAGTATACTTTGGTGGGAACTCGTTGGCAGGTTCGTTCGAACGACATTTTCGTTCGAACGACAATCTCGTTCGAATGACTCTATCGAACGAAAAACCAGAAAGTTTGAAAAATTTGATTTTAGCCCAGAAAACTTTATAAACATTTATTTAAAGTTTTAATTAATTCTTTCTTAAAACAAAACGCAGTTTTTATAAACCTAACACCCCACACCAAAAAAATAGAATTAATTAAACTAGGACACCAAAAATATTTTAAAAAGAGCAGGAGAAGAAGAGAAAGGAAGAAGAGCAGGTGAGAGAGAGAGAGAGAGAGAAAGAAGGAAGAAGAGAAGAAGAAGACTGAGGAGAGGAAGAAGGTCGAGGAGAGGAGGAGGGTATAGAATGAGAAGGAAAAAGAGGAAGAGAGGAGAAAAATGGAGGCGAGGATAAAGGCTGGGCAGGATTAAGTGCCTGTGTTCGTGTTTCCAGAGGGGGCCTCGGTTGCCACTTCTCCTCAATCGGCCCCTGCGCTGCTCGAGAGAGCAGCCCTTCATGCTGATCGCCAAAGGGCGATGGTGACTGACCAGTTATACCTGCAAGCGAGTCATAGGCTAGCCTTGGTAAGTCTATTTCTCTTTTCTAATGTTCGTCAAATTCTATTTATTTCCTTCTTCTAATATCTTCTTTTACTTGCAGTTTGTGACTGATTTTGCTTTGCTCTATCGCTCTCGCGATGAGTGATCAATAAGAATGGCGAGCTGGATCTTTGAGAGTGAAGAGTGCCAAGCTCGATACTAGCTTGAAGGCTGCTCATACTACCTGGACGTCCTCTGACCTGGCCCTTGTCAAAGGCAACCGAGAAAGGGAGGCAGTGTACAAAGAACTGAACGAGCTATGGTAGGCCTATGATTTGGTCTGCTCGAGCAAGCTAGCAGTCGTGGAGGAGAACAAGGTGCTGAACGAGAAGCTGAAGGACAAGGAGTCTGAGGCAGCCACCGTTAAGAAAGATTCATATAACTCCAGGTGGGATGCCGCATATGAAGATGCTGAGGTTCAGATAGGCTACATCAGTCGTTCGAACTTCAAGAAAGGTTGGAACAAAGCCCTCTTGGCTGCCGAGGTGGACGTTGCCTCTCCCCTATTCGATGAGCATGATCCACGCCCAAAGCCAATTATGGATGAAGCCCCTGCCCCAACCATCGAAGGTGTTGATTCTGCCTCCCAGTTAGTTCCTGTTGATGCCCTTCCTGTTCAAGTGATAGAGGTTGTCCCTACTGAGGGAGGTGCTCGTACTGCTGTTAATAAGGGGATGCATCCAGCTTCTTCTGGGCAGCCCGAGGTCACCAACTAATTTACCCTTAGTGTTCCTTTTGTATTTTTATTTGTAATCTTCCTTTCAGTTCCTCTATGTACTCTGATCCTTTTGCATATTAATGAAATGAGAAGGTTTCTTCCTCCAGTGTTATGATTTTTTTCTTTACTGCTCTTTTATGGCCTGTAGTTGGTTGATGTAGATGACTATATACTAGAGTATAATAATGTTATCCTGCAAAAAAATAGGACACCAAAAATATATGATATTAGTAACCAAGTAATTTTAAAAAAAAATCGTATTCAAGAAGAAAAATTGCATATACATGTTACAATTATTATTATACTCTTAAACAGAAAGTCTCGTGACTATCAGTTCATACGAGTTACATTGGTCCCGTGCGAGGTGTTCATGCCTCTTACGGAGCCATTCAGAGGATGATTTGGGTTTTCACCCTTTAACGACTTGTTTTTAAGACTAAGTTGGATACTTTTAAATTATTGTTATATTCTCAAACCGGGACACCCGTGACTATGCGATCAATTTCTATGAGTTACATTGGTCCCGTAGTTTGGATTTTCACCCATTGACGGATTATTTTTAAGATTAATTTAGATATTTTAAAATTATCGTTATATTCTCAAACTGGGAGACCCATGACTACGCAGCCAGTTCCTACGAGTTACATTGGTCCCGTGCAAGGTGTTCATGCCTCTTACGGTGCCGTTTGGGGGTGATTTGTATTTTCACCCTTTAATGGCATATTTTTAAGCCTAATCTAGATATTTTCAAATTATCATCATATTCTCAAATCGGGAGACTTACGACTATGTGGTTAGTACCTACGAGTTACATAGGTCCCATGCGAGGTGTTCATGCCTCTTATAGGGCCATTTGGAGCTTGATTTGAGTTTTCACCTTTTAACTGCTTGTTTTTAAGCCTAAGCTGGACACTTTCAAATTATCATCATATTCTCAAATCAGGAGACCCGTGACTACACGGTCAGTTCCTATGATTTACATTAATCTCGTTCGAGGTGTTCATGCCTCTTACGGGACCATTTGGGGTCTGGCTTGGGTTTTGACCCTTTAATGGTTCATTTTTAAGCCTAAGCTAGATATTTTGAATTATTGTCATATTCTCGAATCGATAAATTTGTGACAACGCGATCAGTTCCTACGAGTTACATTGGTCCCGTGCGAGGAGATAGTGCCTCTTACGGGGTCGTTTCGAGGCTGATTTGGTTTTTCACCCTTTAACGACTTGTTTTTAAGCTTAAGATAGATACTTTCAAATTATCTTCATATTCTCAATCTAGGAGACCCGCGACTACGCAATTAGTTCCTATGAGTTACATTGGTCTCATACGAGGTATTAGTGCCTCTTACGGGGCCGTTTGGAGACTGATTTGTGTTTTTACCCTTCAACGGTTTATTTTTAAGCCTAAGCAAGATACTTTTAAATTATTATTATAGTCTCAATTCGGGAGACCCGTGACTACGCAGTCGGTTCCTACGAGTTACATTGGTCTTGTGTGAGGTGTTCATGCCTTTTACGGGGCCATTTTTGGGTTGGTTTGGGTTTTCACCCTTTAACGGCTTATTTTTAAGCCTAAGCTAGATACTTTCAACTTATCGTCATACTATGAATTCGGGACACCGATGACTACGCGATCAGTTCCTATGAGTTACATTCATCCCATGCGAGGTCATAACACCTCTTACGGGGTTGTTTAGAGGCCAATTTGGGTTTTCACCCTTTAACGGCTTAGTTGTAAGCCTAAGCTCGATACTTTCAAATTATCATCATATTCTCAAATCGGGAGACCCATGACTATGCGGTCAGTTCCTACTAGGGCTGTGTTTTTTTTCCGGTTTTTTCGAATTCTGATCTGATTTTGGAAATATTTTTTTATTGTCGATTTCCGATTTTTCTGAAAAAAATAGAATTTTTTTTATATTCCGAATTTTAAATTTTTTTCGATCCTAATTTCTGAAATTTGTTCCGATCCGAACTTCCGAATTATTTTCCAAAATATTATCCGAACTATTTTTCGATTGTTTTTTCGAACTATTTTCCGATTGTTTTTCCAAAATATTTTCCGAAGTATTTTCCAATTTTGCCACGAAATATTTTCAGAACTATTTTTTGAAGTATTTTCCAAAGTATTTTCCAATTTATGTTTCTGGAAAATTGTCGAATTTTTCAAAAAATTCCAATTTTGCCGAAAATTCAGAATTCGGAAAAAAAAAATTAAAAAAAAATCGGATTCGACTTCGGGACGCTGATTTTTTTGGAAATTTTTTCGAAACATGCTTTTCCGAATCGATCCGGCCGAAACACAGCCCTAGTTCCTACGAGTTACATTGATCCCGTTCGAGGTGTGCATGCGCCTGACGAGGCCACTTGGAGGTTGATTTGGGTTTTCACCCTTTGATGGCTTGTTTTTAAGTCTATGCTAGATACTTTCAAATTATTGTCATATTCTTGAATTGGGAGACCGGTGACTACGCAATCAGTTCCTACGAGTTATGTTGATCCCGTGAGAGGTATTAGTGCCTCTTACGGGGCTGTTTGGTGGACGATTTGGGCTTTCACCCTTTAACGACTTGTTTTTAAGATTAAGATAAATAATTTCAAATTATCGTCATATTCTCGAATCGGGAGACCGGTGACTACGCGATCAGTTCCTACGAGTTACGTTGGTCCCGTGCGAGGTGTTAGTGCCTCTTTCGGGGACGTTTGGAGGATGATTTGGGTTTTCACCATTTAACAACTTGTTTTTAAGCTTAATCTAAAAACTTTCAAATTACCATCATATTCTCAATCCGGGAGACCCGTGACTACGCGGTCAGTTCCTACGAGTTACATTAGTGCCATACAAGGTATTAGTGCCTATTACGGGGCCATTTGGAGACCGTTTTGTGTTTTCACCCTTTCAACGGCTTATTTTTAAGCCTAAGATAGATACTCTCAAATTATCATTATAGTCTCAATTCGGGAGACCCGTGACTATGCAGTCAGTTCCTACGAGTTACATCGGCCCCGTGTGAGGTGTTTATGCCTCTTATAGGGCCGTTTTGGGGTTGGTTTGGGTTTTCACCCTTTAACGGCTCATTTTTAAGCCTAAGGTAGATAATTTCAACTTATCATCATATTCTCAATTCGGGACACCGGTGACTACACAATTAGTTCCTACGGGTTACATAGGTCCCATGCGAGGTCTTAACACCTCTTACGGGGCTATTTGGAGGCTGATTTGGATTTTCACCCTTTAACGACTTATTTTTAACCCTAATCTTAATACTTTCAAAGTATCATCATATTATCAAGCCGGGAGACCCGTGACTATGCAGTCAGTTCCTATGAGTTATATTGGTCTTGTGCAAGGTGTGCATGCCTCTTACGAGGCCGTTTGGAGGTTGATTTGGGTTTTCACCCTTTGACGGCTTATTTTTAAGTCTAAGATAGATGCTTTTAAATTATCATCATATTCTCAAACCGGGAGACCCGTAACTACGCGATCAGTTCCTACGAGTTACATTGGTCCCGTGTCAGTTTTCATGCCTCTTACGATGCCGTTTGGGGGCTGATTTGGGTTTTAACCCTATTACAACTTGTTTAAGCTTAATCAAGATATTTTCAAATTATCGTTACATTCTCAAATTGGGAGAGCCGTAACTATGCAGTTAGTACCTACGAGTTACATTGGTCCCGTGCAAGGTGTTTATGCCTCTTACGGGGCCATTTGGAGATTAGTTTAGGTTTTCACCCTTTAACAGCTTATTTTTAAGCCTAAGCTAGATACTTTCAACTTATCGTCATATTCTTAATTCCGGACACCCATGACTACACGATCAGTTCCTACGAGCTACATTGGTCCCATGCGAGGTCTTAACACCTCTTACGTGACTGTTTGGAGGCTGATTTGGGTTTTTACCCTTTAACGGCTTATTTTTAAACCTAAGCTCAATACTTTAAAATTATCATCATATTCTCAAACTGGGAGACGCATGACTATGCCATCAGTTCCTATGAGTTACATTGATCCCGTTCGATGTGTTCATGCCTCTTACGGGCCCGTTTGGAGAGTGATTTGGGTTTTCACCCTTTAACGGTTTGTTTTTAATCCTAAGCTATATACTTTCAAATTATCATCATATTCTCAAACCAAAAGACCCGTGGCTACGCGGTCAATTCCTACGAGTTACATTGGTCCCATTAGAGGTGTTCATGCCTCTTACGGGGCCATTTGGGGTCGAGTTTATGTCTTGACCCTTTAATGGCTTGTTTTTAAGCCTAAGCTAGATATTTTCAAATTATCGTCATATTCTCAAACTGGGAGGCCGATGATAATGCGATCAGTTCCTACGAGTTACGTTAGTCCCGTGCGAGGTGTTAGTGCCTCTTACCGAGCCATTTGGAGGCCGATTTGGGTCTTCATCCTTTAACGACTTGTTTTTAAGCCTAAGCTAGGTTCTTTCAAATTATCGTTATATTCTCAATCCGAGAGACCCGTGACTATGCGGTTAGTTCTTACAAGTTACATTGGTCCCATACGAGGTGTTAGTGCCTTTTACGTGGTCGTTTGGAGAACAATTAGTGTTTTCACCCTTCAATGGCTTGCTTTTAAAACAAAGCTATATACTCTCAAATTATCGTCATAGTCTCAATCCGGGAGACACGTGACTATGCAGTGAGTTTCTACGAGTTACATTGGTCCCGTGTGAGGTGTTCATTCCTCTTACGGGGCCGTTTTGGGGTTAGTTTGGAGTTTCACCCTTTAACGGATTATTTTTAAGCCTAAGCTAGATAATTTCAACTTATCGTCATATTCTCAATTTGGGACACCCAAGACTACGCGATCAATTCCTACGAGTTACATTGGTTCCATGTGAGGTCTTAACACCTCTTATGGGGCTGTTTGGAGGCTGATTTGGGTTTTCACCCTTTAACGACTTATTTTTAAGCCTAGCTCGATACTTTCAAATTATTTTCATATTCTCAAACCGTGAGACTCGTGACTATGCGGTTAGTTCTTACTAGTTACATGGATGCCGTTCGAGGTGTTCATGCCTCTTACGGGGCCGTTTGGGGGATGGCTTAGGTTTTGACCCTTTAATGGCTTGCTTTTAAGCCTAAGATATATATTTTAAATTATTGTCATATTCTCGAATCGAGAGATCGGTGATAACACAATCAGTTCCTATGAGTTACGTTGGTCCAGTACAAGGTGTTAGTGCCTCTTACGAGGCCGTTTGGAGGCTGATTTGGGTTTTCACCCTTTAATGACTTATTTTTAAGCCTAATCTAGATTCTTTCAAATTATCTTCATATTCTCAATCTGGGAGACCCATGACTACGCGGTGACTTCCTACAAGTTACATTAGTCCCATATGAGGTGTTAAAGCCTCTTACGGGTCCGTTTATAGATCGATTTGTGTTTTCACCCTTCAACGATTTATTTTTAAGCCTAAGCTAGATACTTTCAAATTATCGTCATAGTCTCAATCCAAGAGATTTGCAACTACGTTGTCAGTTTCTACGAGTTACATTGGTCCCGTGTGAGGTGTTCATACCTCTTACAGGGCAGTTTTGGGATTAGTTTGGTCTTTCACCCTTTAACGGCTTATTTTTAAGCCTAAGCCAGATACTTTCAACTTATCATCATATTCTCAATTTGGGACACCTGTGACTACGCGATCAGTTTCTACGAGTTACATAGGTCCCATGTGAGGTGTTAACACCTCTTACGGGGTTGTTTGGAGGCTGATTTGGATTTTCATCCTTTAACGACTTATTTTTAAGCCTAAGCTCGATACTTTCAAATTATCATCATATTCTCAAACCGGAAGACCCATGACTACGTGATCAGTTCCTATGAGTTATATTGGAACCGTACGAGGTGTTAGTGCCCCTTACAGGGCCGTTTGGAGGCTGATTTGGGTTTTCACCCTTTAAGGGCTTATTTTTAAGCCTAATCTAGATTCTTTCAAATTATCGTCATATTCTCAATTCGGGAGACCCGTGAGTACGCGGTCAGTTCCTACGAGTTACATTGATCCAATACGAGGTGTTAGTGCCTCTTACGGGGCCATTTGGAGACTGATTTGGGTTTTCACCCTTTAACGACTTGTTTTTAAGCCAAAGCTAGATACTTTTAAATTATCATCATATTCTCAAATCGGGACACCCGTTACTACACGGCCAGTTCCTATGAATTACATTAGTCCCGTGCGAGGCATTCATGCCTCTTACGGGGCCGTTTGAAGGTTGATTTGGGTTTTCACCTTTTAACGGTTTCGAGGTTGATTTAAGATTTTTGTGTTTTCAGGTTCATTCATTTTCTCTAATTTTGATGTACAATTTACTCTCATAATCAAAGGTCATAAATTAAGAACTGTATAATCTTATTAATACATCTTATATAAACGTACAAAAGCCCTCGATTAGATAAATGGGTTTTAATCTTGACCATTAATTATATTAAAACTCGTTGTTTCTTAAAAAAATTGACTTTCAAATAACTTTCTCTTGAAAAGAGTAATGAGCAAAGATATTGGAAAACACGGACCATAAATATTGTCTATAAATGGAAGAACTAAATGAAGGCATGTCTTTCTCAATCAAGAAGATATGCGAACTCCTCTTTTGGCCTATAGTTTGTGTTGCTTTTTCCACTAACAATCTCTAATGCAATAACTCCAAAGCTGCAAACATCTGTTTTGTCTATCAAGTAACCACTCATTGCATATTCTTGTGCCATATATCCTCTGGAAAAGTAAAATTACAGAAAGTAATGCACTAGTAAGTATATTTTCGTAAGCAAACAAAAAATAACATCATTGCATCGTATAACCTATATGGAATATGATTAGGTAAAAAATAATAGAATATGATAACCATATGATTAGTGACCTTCTTACGAGAAATTGGAGTAACATAAATTAATTCATTTGTTTTCAGTACTAGCCACCAACATTCAGCAGTTACTTAACACAAATGGCCCAAACATAAAGGATTGGTGAAATGAGGAGCACTCA
Organism: Sambucus nigra; assembly: GCA_949130495.1. Taxonomy (NCBI): domain Eukaryota; kingdom Viridiplantae; phylum Streptophyta; class Magnoliopsida; order Dipsacales; family Adoxaceae; genus Sambucus; species Sambucus nigra. The sequence continues at coordinate 669,451,901 of OX422207.1, read as the reverse complement.
CGATTTTCCAGCAATTCGTGTGTTGATATGCGTGTTCTCTTCTTCATCAAGCTTAGCTAAACCAAAGTCCTTAGCCTTAAGATCCTTATCAAGTAGCACATTGGTAACCTTTATGTCCGATATCTTCAAGAATAATTTTCAATTTACAGGACTTAATGGAACTTGTTTCTTTTAATTTCCTCTGAAACCAGAAAACAAGGAGAATTAGAAGTTCTAGTTTTACCTATGATCCTTTCCATATATACTGAAGAATGAACAATGCAGGAAACCCCTAATAACCTTAAGATGTTTCCATTACAATTGAAACCTAAAAGAAAAAATGGTTTAAATACCTTAAAAACTAGAACAAATAGTGCATGACTTTCTTATAGTAGGGACCACTGGAGTGTTAGAAGGGATAAAATAGTGAATACTTGCCTAAAGGGTATCATATTCGTCTGGGGTCCAGCCTATTGTCCATAGGTACAAATGGTGAACGTGAGCGAGAAACATCTGAGGAGGTAAATCCCAAAGTAGGTAAAGCCTTAATGAAAAAGTTAACGAGATAAGTTAGATATAACGAACATAATAATGAACATTTATGACATATAAAGATTGCAATGTTTTTTCTACACTTTTTTATATGAAACTTCTAATATGTTTTGTTGATATTTCTACAATCGTTGTTTGTCAAACTTGTATTCAAATTTTTTTCTATAATTTTCAAATTTGTAAATGTTTTTTCTGTAACTTCCAGATTTTTAAAAATGTATGGTAACTTGAAGTTCTAGAGGTGTTCCAACTAGGCTTCAAAATCCTTGGCACAAATAGCTACTTTTTTCACCCCATACAAACATCAAATTCAACTTGAAAATAAATTCCTAACAGAGTTAGAAATGAAATACAAACATAATTGTGATTGATCTGCACATAATGTATCAAACCAAAATTCAAGAATCTACAAATATATGAGAAAAAAAGTTAGGCTTTAACTTACACCCTGCACTTTCTTAATATTGTCATCATTTTCAGTAATTAGATGTCTCAATGTTCTATTAGCCAACTAAGATTAACTCAACATCCAATTGCATGAAACCCATACTTGTCAGGTTTGAACAATTTGCATATTTGATTCTGACATGTATAAAAAGATCATCACCAATGAGAACAATCAGCATTAAAAATGAACACTTGCCTAAAAGTAAAACATAATAAAACACCAATCATAACATAACATTAAAAATAGGTAAGAGATAATTAAATATACCTCTGTTCAATATTGTCGAAGCCCGCATCAGAAGAATCAGAGAAATCGACGGGAACAACAGTGTGGTTGGAGCTATAGAGATCTTTGCTGGTAACATCTAAGGTTTGGTTGCTTATGCACTTGGCTCGTAAATGAAACTCAACGGAGTAAAACTTGCACTGGCCGACCACATCGGTGTGGTTGTGAAGACAGCAGCTCACCGCCGAGAGAGTGGGTGCGTGGGGGTGGGGTAGCAGCTGGTCATCGAGAGGGGGGGAGGGGGCCGCGGGTCTCGTAGATAAAAGGGAGAGAGAATTTTTTTTTGATAGGGTTTGTGAAATGGGAATGAAATTTGGCTTGGCTCGACTTAATGAAGCGTGTTATGATTTGGCACGGTTTAAAACTGTGCCTAATTTTGGCACGGTTTTAAAGCGTGCTAAATGAGGTATAAACCGTGCTAGATTCTGGCACGGTTTAGAACAGTGCCAGATTTTCCATGTGCAAGCGTGCCAAATTGATGTTTTTGGTGTAGTGTCGACATAGACAAAGAGTCACTTGGGAATAACTAATAGAATCCTTAATGGGTTTCTTATCGTAGTTTAAGATTCAACAAAAAATGTAGGTATGAGAGGTCAAAAGTGGCCCAATACTTATCGAGTGTATAATAAATAGTGGGTTATTAGTATTAAACGATGAAAAACTATGATACAAAGATTCTCTAGCTACTTAGGTTGTTTCACAGTGATGTTTAGATGATCTTAAATCCTTTATAAGTTGTCAATATATAGGCACTCGCTTAGTGAGAGTATGAGTGGACTATAGTGCTATGGGCAGAGCTGCTTTAAGGTTTGATGACTATAGTAACATGGTGGAGTGTTTGTGAAAAGTTTTTAGGTGGTGTAACATAGTTGACATGAGCATTAAATTTTGATTAGATCACTTAATGTTATTGGTAAAAAGTAGTGGCCATATCCACTAGAGAAGTTGTGAGAGCTTTGTTGGACATTGGAGGTGTCTTCAGGTGCTTATGATGACTTTGGATAATCTAATCTTCTTTATTTGACAATGGGAGGATTTACCCATAAAGAAGAAAATGTAAAGTAGGCATAGTCCAACCGTTGATAGGGTATGGACTATTAAACTCATATGATGCCTGATGCTGCTCATTTCGAGGTCTATGAGCTTGGTCTTCAAGGTTTGAATGGATGAGTTCATACCTTGTAACCCTGAGAATGTTGATATAGCTTTTGCTCTACTAGGGGATCCTTCATTGTGGCATCCATGGTCGCTAAGAACTGGAAACCACTCATCGAAGGTCTCTAGTATGCCTTAGGACCTCATCCTCTATATGAGGGACATTAAGAGGCTAAAAACCCTTGGAATAATCGAGAACTTAAATGTGGTATCATTGTAAGCCTTTGTTGCTTCTTTCAAGAACTCAGAGGGACAATACTTCTCCGTTTAAATAAAAAGGGTAGCAATTGAACTAGCCAGTGAGATTCGGGTTGTTATAAGATTGTGCCGGGAAGGATAATGCATTAAGTGTAGCGTGTGGATGAATATGGTGTGTAGGCATTGAGTGGTGGTAAATAAACCCCTTGGACTAGGTAGAATTCTCACTACTTACTTCTAGAATTTCTGAGATCTTTCTTTTCTTGAGCTTCCTCTTATAATAATTTGATCTTTATTTATCCTCTTATGGAAACCTTATCTTCCAAAAACATCTCGCCTTTAAAGGTTTTGAAACCCACTCCTCTTTTAATCATAGAAACGCATGTCCATTTTCCTTCCACCACTAAAAGAGGAGCTAAAATTTATGTTAAGCTCCCCAACTGGTGGCTTCCTATTGGGACCCAAGTGATAAGTTATTTGGGGCCTAAATACCTTGATTTCTCTAGAAGGGCTCAGCTAACCTCGAGAATAACTAACCAATATTTTGAAGTTATTCGTGTAAGGTACCATATACCTAAAAATGTGACTTTGAGGACCACTAGGCCTAAAGAGGGAGCTTTCTCCATAGTCACCCAATATATCTAGTTCAATGAATGCCTTTTAGCCTATGGGTTTAGGTTTTCACTACCCCACACGGTGTTAGATATTTTAAAATTCCTTAGGGTGGTCCCTATTCAGATAGTGGCTAACCCTTGGTGGACATTGATGACCACTATTGTGACTTATAGTGAGTCTAACAGAGGTAAGTTCCATGTCTCCCCAGCCTAATTTTTCATCCTCTATCTAGTTTAGGATTAAATTAACCCCAAAGAAAAGGGTTTGAATTACTTCGTCCAAGGATAGTGGTCTTCACAAAGGAATATCACAATACCCCAAGCAATGGAACGAGAAATTATTCCATAACAGTGAGGCTTTGTCCACCCCAGACCATGTGGAGAAGCTTGGTTGCCCAACTTTGTGGTGCACTCTATAAGCCATTGGTAAGTCTCTTCTGCGATTTTTATCTCTTGCACAACTTATATAAGTTTGGACTATACGTCTTTTTTATTTTTTCTTTCTATAATCTCATTCCCTTAGTCACGAAAAGTTGAGAGGTTGAAGGAGGCTTTGAAGTTACCTCCTACGTCATTCGAGATCTTGGTCAACCTATTCAAAAATGGTCTTGGCTCTTAGTCTTAGGTATCCCCATATTAAGGGGTGTTAAGGCCCCATAAATCATTATTAGGGAGGTGGAAGAGGTTGAGGCCTTTGCTCTGATCTGCAGGAAGCATAAGGCGGTGTCCCTTAGTGCTTTGGAAGGTTCATCTGCTACTTTTGAGGTACCGAAGGCTAGTGGGGTCGAGGATGATATACTAAATAAAGATATTAAGCTCCCTCCTAACATCGATGTGGTCCATCACCCAAGGGAGGGATTGGTCATTCTAGACTGATTTTCACCAAGTAAGTTTGCTGAATTTTTCTTTATTTTTGCTTTCCTTTGCTGAACTTATTATGTTAACTCTTTGTTATTCTGGGCATATTAGATGGACTTTAACATAGGAGGATTTCTCAAAATATAACTAAACAAACCTCTTCCCCTCTAGCTATAGTGAAGGGAAAAATATATAAGGATGTCCAGAGCATCAAGTTCAATCCTCTAGTGGAGATACCTGATCCTACAGTGAAGCTGTTGGGTGATCTTGATCAAACGTGCGACCAAAATGAAGAGCTGTCATTGGACACAATCACCAAAATCCTTCCTCTACTGCAAGCATTACTAGAGGTAGGTGGGTACTCTGGGGCAACCTAAAGTGAACCTACTATCCTAGGGGACTTACAACCCCTAGTCTCATAATTTTTTAATAAATAGGTCCAGTGTTTCCCTTTCAAAAGGGAAAGAATCTAAGGGAACCACTCTAAACTTATATGATGGGTCTATTTGTGGAGGAAAAAAGCACAATGGGGGTCTCACCAAAACCTTATGACTGTCCTCTGACTAGGTCAGGGAGTATGCTAAGAGAGAAATGGAGTGGGCCTTATATTCTCTAAGGAGGACAAATATTCTAGGCCAATATCTTAGGAAGGGAGGAACTCTTAGGCCTCATTTGTTGAGGCTCTAAGAATTATTCTAAAATAGTGTCAACGCTGCGGAGAAGTGGGATCTCAACCAACTCTAAGGAACTGGTTTATATCCTTGGCAAGGTAAATTTTCACTTCTACATCTATATAAATTATTTTTTTTGCTTAGTTTCATTTCTATTAACATCCTTCTTCTTTTGTTGAAGACCCACCATCTTACTAAGGCCCTCATAGCTGATGTCATTGTGGGTGATATGGCATGAAGGAAAGCTTTGACAATGATAGAATAGAAGGACCTTAAAAGGATTTCACTTCATGAGTTAGTTTACTTTTAGTAGATCAAATTGTCTACCATGGGAGATAAAATGGAGAGCTTTAAATCTCAAATTGCTTCTTTGCACCAAAATCATCTCTTTTATAAAAAAATCCCTTAGTGAAAGTATGTCCCTTATGTCTACATTGAGAGTCTGAACCTTTGTTTCTTTGATTGAGAAGTCCAATATTGAGTGTTTGGACTAATATAAAGAGGCCGTGGAAGCCCTCTCAAATGAGATGTTGAATCTATAGAGTGATAAAGACAAACTTCAACACATTGCTAAGGATATTTACTTGCTGGAAAAGCAGGCCTCTGACTTCAGTGAAGAGAAGGTCCATATGATGGCTATGGGCCAGAATCTGTAAGAGGAGATATTTACGCTTCAACTCAAACATTCTGAGCTCTTGGGAAAGTTAGACTTTGTGGTGAGGCGTTAGATTGACACTTATGTGGCCTTTGATGCCTATAGGAAATATCTTTTTTCTAGAGATATTACTCAATCTTTGAGGCTTATAATTCCGAGGTCCAATAACTCTTCCCTAACGGTGATGTTTCTGGACTTCTTGCTTAGGATTTGTCCTTTAAAGGAGACGATTCCAGAAGTGATTGTTCCAATGAAGATGGTACCCTTGAAGCTCTAATCTCTTAATCCAACGATGAGCCTCCTTCCCCTTCAGCTATGGAGACCCAACCTTTGTCAATCCCTTCTGTAAAAGAACAAGATGTTGAGAAACCGAAGCCTTAAGAGTATTTTAACAAAAAAAAATCATGTTTTTTTCTTTTTATCCATGTGGCCTTTATTTATTGGACTTGGAAATACTTTTAATATGAATGCAAGTTGTTAATTTTGAAATTTATTTTTAATCATACACTGTTTTATTTTGTAAAATAATGTTCATTCTCTTTTTGTATTGTCTATGCCTATGGGGTATCCTCCCATCCCCCAAGTTTTCTTAGTAAGGTAATGAGAAAAGGTTACAATCATATGTCAAGAACTTCTAAAGGATTCATGTTTGAAATTAACTAAGGATTGAAGCATTAGATAACTATGAATGAGTTATACCTAGGAATCTAAGACCTTATAACTATAATTAACTAAGGGTTAAAGCCTTAATAGTTCAAACAGAGTTTTTGTTAAGGGTTTTAAGACCTTAAAACTATAACTAACCAAGGATGAGAGCCTTAGAAGTTTAAACAGAGGTTCTATTAAGGGCCATAAGACCTTGGAACTATAACTAACTAAGGGTGAAAGCCTCAATAGTTTAAATAGAGTTTTTTTATCAAAGGTCATAAGACCTTATAACTATAGTTAACTAAGAATGAAAACCTTATCAGTTTAAATAGATTTTCTATAAAGGGTCCTAAGATCTTAGAAATAAAACTAACCAGGGATGAAAACCTTAAAAATTTAGTACATTCTTGGCACTTTGTTTTTAAAACTAAAAGTCCGAGATTTTTAGTGCAAACTCATCCCCCCACCCCCCATACACACACTAAAAAAATTATGGTAGTAGAGGTTTTAAAAAATGTGGCTTTTTCAGCCATGGGTTCAATAGGTTTTTCATGCTTTTGTAACTTGACCCCCCTAAAAATATTTTTAAAGTAAGGACTGGAAATATTAGAAAAAGTTTAAAGAATTTTTCATAACTTTAGAATTCCCAAAAGAAAAATTTTTAGATGAAAATTTCTTTAAAATAACTGTCTTGGGTCCTCAAACCTTAGTCATTTTAACCAAAATCAAGGATGGAAGCCTTAGTAATTCCCTTGGTCTATCTAGGGTTCTTAAACCTTAGACTTTTTGTTGGACCAAGGATGAATGTCTTACAACTCTTAATGGGTCTTGAGAACTTAAATATCTCAAGAATTAAGGATAAAAGCCTTATAATTCATAGAGTTTTCCATCTGAGATGATTGGACCTCAATTTCTTTATTTAGAGTCAATGATTAATGCATTGCAACTCTTCTTGGGTCTTTAGAACTTAGGTTTAGTTGAGAGTCGAGGATCAAAGCCTTGTAGCTATGTATATACAATGAAGGTAGCAAAAAAACTTATTTTCATTCCATTTCAATCAACAAAGTAAATCATTGAAAATATTTCTCGAGATATTATATGTTCCAAGGGTGAGGAATCTCATATCCTTCCATGTCTTTCAAGTAATAACATTCGGACCTTGAAATTTCGGTGACCACATGGGGACTCTCCCTTGGGTTTCTAGTGGCAGTGGTTACCTCTCTAAATACCAATACACCTACTTGAAATTATCCAAGGTGCACTTTTCTTTTAAAGTAAGAGGTTGTCCTTTGATTGCAAGTATCGACACCACATTCTACTCTATAAAGGTAACAATACCTACCATTGTCTTCCTAAGGCCAAAAATCAATCCAAAAACTCATTAACTTCTCCATAAAAGCCCAAATTTCCTAAACAAACAACCCAAGTGAGTCAATACAACCCAAAATGGACTCAAAACTTGAGATGAAATGTTCTTGATCGATTGATCCTCGACGCACTGTACCTTTGATCGATCGGTCCTCAGCCCCATAATTTTGCCAATAAAAGAAGGCCCTCGTCGACAATCTCAGGGCATTAACTCCATTTTCTTAAATGCTGAGCATTTTGGCCAGTATGAGTTTTTTTTCCAAATGGCCCCAAAACTCTCGCCATTTATCATTAAAACCCTTTTTAAGTTTAGATTAAGAGTTCTAATTCCTAGTCCTAACTTCTTCTTTCTGCTTTTAACCGATAAGAAATAAAAAAAAAATCTTCCTTTTTTTCTTCCTTTTTCCTTTTAAGGTACTTTTTCTTTAAAGTATCCTTAGATCCATTCCCAAAAAGTTGATTCCAAGTTAGAATGATACCGAAACAAAGAGGAACACTTTATAGGTACGTTGTCTCTTTTATTTTTAAGCCTTGATATAGAAAGGGTGGTGTTGTGCTGCAACACCATCCCAAATAACTTTTTATGTGTTTTATTGTTCTACCAGGCTTGATCTTTATTCAAAGTTCATATTCGAATTACGTTGACTTTGATTCATCATGCGGTGGATATGCAGGCATATTAGAGAAGCCCTGTATCTAAAACTCAAGTCAAGTCATGTACATATTCATCCATTTTCATTTTTATTCTCAAAAACTAACATTTTGTACCCTTTACTTAGTTCCTTTCAACTACCATGACCCCATAATGAGTGAGGAATTTCAAACACTGGTGCACCGTAGAGCGGATGACTTCAAACTTCTTCAGCACTACTCTGCCAAATATGATGTTGTATGCGGAATGAATGTTCTTGTCTAGGATGAAGAAGCGTGTCTTTTCTGTTCTACAAGCAGGCTACGTGTTGATCATGACTTCTAACTCAATTGTGCCCAAAGGATATACATTTTCTCTGAGAATCTGATAAGTGGTCCATGTAGGCCTCAAACTTGATGTCCCTCAACCTCAGACTTTTGAAGAAATCATAAAACAGGACGTCAGTTGAGCTTCCATTATCGATCAGAATTCTTACCACTTTACCCTCCTACACCATCATATAAATGACTAATAGATTGTCATATAGGTATAGCACACCAGATAACTTCTCTTTGGATAAGCCAACCATAAGTACATCCTTGTTTAGCTTCCTAGGATGGGTATCCACAGTGCTTGTCAGGTTGATATGTATAATATGAGCATAGGCATATGCCTAATTAAGACAGGCTTTCCTTTTCGCGGGCTCGTCTCCTCCTCCAACATCCCTTCCTTTAATGAAGTTACGTCCAAAAGATATTATTTTTACCTCATGTACAGGTTCTTTGGTCCTTTGGGAAAGATCTGGGTCATCCCCGGAGTTATCATTTGTGCTTTTTTCTTCTCGTCAGGTCTTTGACCTGGAGAATTCGATCGTCTCCTTGGCTTCTACTCGTCTCTTTGATCTTTTTGGCAACCTTTTTCCATAAACTTTGATAATTTTTCTCTCATACTTAGATTTTTTATCTCATTCTTCAGAGCTATGAAACTATTAGTATTATAGTCATGATCTCTGTGGAGCCCATAATATTTGGTTATATCCCTTTTGTTATCTAGGGCTTTTAATTTATCGGCCCTCTTCGGATCTTTGCTTCCACGAATTTCCTCAAGGATGTGATGGACGTCGAAAGTCAAATGAGTATATTCATTGTATCTCTTTGGTTTGTCAACCTTTTTATCTTTTTGCTCTTTCATTTTTGAGCTTTTGTTGGTGTTGGCTTTGGTGATACTAACCTCTTTGGCAACCATAACTTCTTCAGCATTCATAATCTTCCGAAGTTTGGCTAATAAATCATCTTGGGTAGGTCCTTAGATAATGCCCAGTACATCTTTCCTAACTGCAGACCACTCATTAGGGTTATGATGGTTGTCTTCTTATCATAGTCGATCACATCCAGCTTCTCACTATTGAAACGAGTGATGAACTCTTTAGTCATCTCATTGGCATTCTGTCGAACGTTCAACAGATGAGCCACCTTCTTTTCGGGCTTAGTTCCAAAGTAAAAATTATTGACGAAGAGATCGGCCAATTGTTAGAAGCTTGAAATCTTCCCTTGCGGTAAATTATTTTACCAGATTTGCGCGAATCCCGTGATTGTATTAGAGAATGCCTAGTAATGCATCTTATTCAGGATAGAATAAATATCGATTGTGCCCTGGTATACGGCCAATTGTTTTGAAAGGATATCATACTTCAGGGTTACCCCTGGTGGTTTTAACTTTACGGTATGGGATAATCCAAAATTGACAGGGTGAATGATATCCTTTCAAAACTCCTATGTGCAATGGATCCTTTGATTTAGCAATCTCCCCTAGGAGATCTTTCAGATGCTAGATTGATCCTTTCTAGGGTTGGTCGTCATGTTCGGCCATGGATGCAATAGATTTTCTTGGTTGACCACGACATTTTATCGAACTCTCTTTTTGAAAAGTTTGTTCGGCGTGTGGCGACCTACATGCTGCAGCCCTAAGTCCATCCGAACACTTTGTCCTCCTGATAGTAGACCTTGAGTCTTTACTGTACTGTCTAGATCTAGGGGGATCTCCGCGATATTGCCTTCTCATCGTCCGTGGCCCTAGGTGCTTAAATACAGACTCTTTGTTCAACCTTTCCAGTACGCTAAGCCTTTCTTCGGAGAAGGTTTTCTCATCATCAAAACTAGTCATTATGAGAGACGAGGTTGCTCCTGGGTAGTACGACCTATCATTTTGAGATCCAGAATATCTGGACGTGCTTTCTTCTTCCTGTGATCCCCCACTTAGCCTCCTTGAATTCTCTAACGCTTGAGTACGATATGCATATTATCCTCCTCGGCGAGGAGTTAGAGGTGGCATTTTCACTCTTCTACCTATACGTTTGCCTCTTTTTAGGACAGACCCAACCTGGAGTGTTTATGTCAATCATTTAACATTTTCTTACATTGTCTTTTGGCCCCTAACCAAGTTCATAAGAATTCCTTTTATATCCCTCATTCCAGTAGGGGTTGAAGGTGGAATGGTTTCTGATGAGTGAATTATTTTGTATAAATTATGCCCAAATTTAGGCCTTGTTAGGCCCATTGTATCTTAAATAATGAGCTTTTAGAGTTATTTTTGTAAAATAAAAGAAAAAGGTAAGTTTGAATAAAATTCGAGTTGAAATTGTAATTTTAGTAACTTCAGGGGGTGAAATTATAATTTTAGAAATTTTATGGGCCTGAAAATAATTTTTAAATATTTATCTAGGCAAAATAAAGTTAACCTGAAATTTTGTTGAATTTGGAGTTAAAATGGAAAAGTTATGAATTTCGGGGTCTAAATTGCAATTAAGGATAAAATTGTTAATTTCCTAAACCTTTTGGGGATGAATTTAATTAATATAAGTTATTTTATTTTTTTACAGATATCTCAAAAATTTGGTGAAAATCCTAGGTCATTTGGTGAAGATATAAAGGTTGTGAGAAGAATTGAAAGAAGTAAAACAATCTTGGGGTCAAAGCATGAAAAAGGAATTTTCAGAAAAGTACTTGGTATATAATTGATTGGAGCGGATATATAAATAAGGAGGCATGTTGGCCTAGTGGCAAGGCGTGCGAAAAGGGCACAGTTTGGTCCTGGGATCCCTTTATTTTTTTAGACAAAAATAAATATGACTAAGGCATTAAAAGCCAAGCCAAACAAGGCCTTAGCGCATGCGTGGCAGATTTTCCCAGAATTCAGCTTGTTAAGTTCTTCGTCAAGGATTCCTAGTACCAGTTAACTTCTAAAACCATTTGGACTTATCTTATCAAATCCAATCCAATGGCATTCTCCAATGAGGACAAGTCTTATTATTTTCAAAATACTCATTTCATAGGAACATTTAATTAATGTAGTTCTGAATTTTTATTAATTCAAATAAAGCCAATTAATTGAGTGTTTTAGTATGACTCAAATACCCTACACCTAACCCTATAAATAGGACCCCTAAGTTCATTATTTTACAGAGGGTTGTAGAGAGAGCTTTAAAGATAATTTTTTGTTCCTTGTTTTGAGAGTATATTTTTTATTGAGGGCCAATAATTATTTTGTAGGAGGAATTTTGTCAAGAATATTTGTGACATACCATTTGTAAGTTTGTTCATTTAATATAAATTAGTATTCATTCTTGCAAATTTAAACTGTCTACAATTATGATAGCTTAATTTCCTTAATAAGACTAGGTGAAACTTATCATGTGTGATTAATATTGTGTGTGATTTAAATTTGTCTTAGTTCCCGTTATGTGCTAAAGGTTCTAAAAAAATCCGGTATTCATTTAAAACGACACGAGAGTGCGTTTTAAACCTTCGACATTATTTGAAAAAAAATCATTTATTTTTATTTTAAATATGAGTACTTTTTGATGCGCTATACTTTTATTAAATTGATTGATAGCCTATGCTTAAAGACTATATTTTGAAATTTAAAAGTTAACTTTTTAAGGGAATAGGAATTTTAGGCGTCTAAATTTAGAGACGTTAAATTTTATTTTGAACTTCTAACGTGTTATTTTTTCGAATTAAATACGACGAGTGTCGGTTTAATTTGAGTTATAAAATTGAGAATGACGAATTTAAATTATTACACAATGTTAGTTTAACGTGATAAATGGATCCAACGTTCTAGTTTTCACGCTCCCTTGATTATATCTCTCGTAGCCTTACTTTTTCTTCGTTTTGCGTAGTTAATATCACATCCCAAATCCAAACCTATTTCATCTAGTTGGGCAGTCACAATAATATTTAACGATTTTTTTTATAAATCCTCGTAGGTTCAACCCGTACTTAACTCGTTATTCTATAATAGCCCGTGCACTTAAGGTATTTTAAAAATATTGACAACAATTTCATTTGCACGACTTCCCTCCAGATCTTCCCCTATTTTCAAGAGATGCAAACGATATCTAAAAAGTCACGGTTCAAAAGTTTATGGATAGGAGGTGGTAGGAAACAACAAATGGCTCGTCGTTTTCCACGGACGACATCGATCTGTTATCATTTAAAATTGGTATATGGATTTTATGATTCTTATCTTGTAAAAATAAACAATAACAAATAAAGAGATCAACGAACTAGAATAAAGAGAGAGATGAGAAATCGGGATATAGACAGGCGATTAACGTGGTTCAGCTAGTATGATGCCTACATCCACAAGTGTTGTTGTGCAGGGGTTTGTTATTCAATCATCAACCAGAATGTGACAAGCTCTCAAAGTTCTCTCTATCAACATATTGATTTTCTCTCCCTTCCTTGGATAGGAAGGTGTGATATTTATAGGTGAGAGAGAGAGTCGATGGACAAGTGGAGTGCCTTTATAAGTTAGGCAATTGCACCCATTTACATTCTATAGGCAATTAATGAAGATTTAATTACTATCAACCGAAGGGACTGCTCCACGTGCATGTAATGGGGGTTATACATATTCCCATGCATGATGCATACGCACACCTGGTGATTTAAACTAATAGCGTCAATTTATTATGGTTGGTTGCTTAGCCGATCAGAAGTAATGCTGAGTCAACCAAAAAGATGATGTGCCAACCAAATTTAGTGAAGTGCGCTGAGCTTCTTCCAATGACTGGTGTCGAAATATCATAGGTCCAAGTCACATTCCATATTTATGATCAATAAGAGTGAAATTGGCGAAGGAAAGTTTTCATGTATTCTATTTGTTTCCATTTATTGTAAATGGTGATGTGTGTGTGTGTGTGTGTGTGTGTGTGTATATAAAGGATGTCATGCATACCCTTCGTGCGGATCATTTTTTTAAAATAGTAAAAAATATATTTTTTGGCTGATTTTTTTAAGGGACATATACCAAATAGTCCCTCGGACATTTTTTAATACCCATTTAGTCCAAACTTTTTTATTTTGCCTCAAAAAGTCCTTTGCCACATATTTTGGAGAGGGAGTGCCGCTGGCGCAGACCTCTAAAAATAAGAGGATATTGAGTGCTTGAGGGACTAAATGAGTTAAACTAAAAATATGTGTCCTTTTTAAAAAATATATATTTATAGTAGGGACTATTTAATAATTGACCCTTTTTTTAATGATTCTTAAACATTTTAGTAGGACCATAAAAAAAACTCAAAAAGAATTGTTTTGCTATTTTAAAAAAATCGATTAAAATTTGTCAGTTTTTAAGTGATAAAGTTTGACCGATTTTTTAAAAACAGTAAAAAAAAATCATTTTGAATTGATTTTTTTTTATAGTTCTATTGAAATGTTTAAAAATCATAAAAAAATTAGTCAAACAAATATTTTTTTTACCGTTTTATCAAAAACTAATCCGTGCGAGGCGACATGCAAACTGAGGTATGCATGAAAACCGTTCTCCTTTGAGTGTGTGTGTGTGTGAGAGAGAGAGAGAGAGAGAGAGAGAGAGAGGGGGGTGAAGAAGAGAAAAGAGAGAGAAAGATGAGATGCTTTAGAGAGATGGCGAGAAATAGTCTGAAAATAGAGAATGGGGAGAAAAAAAGGTATATGACACAAAATAAGTGGGTAAGAATGAAATAAACAACTTGTGAAAGGAAGAACTTGCATTTGATGACCACGAATACTCCTTGAAAATACCTGTATTAGTCTATTGCAAATTAAATATTCCATTCATTTAAAATGAATTCACGGTTCACAGCCGTAATTTCTAAAAGTATAATATTTTTATAAATATGTTTTAAAGTAGGATACTTTTATAAATATTTAAAAATGTATTTCTTTAATAAAAAAAACTCTTGGTGACATGTGGTCCTATAAACCTTGAAAAAACAATATTGCGAGTGAAAACAATAGTGTTCCATGGGTGACGTCCTATATATGTTTACACTGCTTCCATTCCATTTCGTATTCGTCCGTCCATTCCTTTACACAATAAAAATGGATTTGGGGAAATCAGAGGTAATTCATGACGTTCCACCGTACATTAGAGTATACAAAGACGGAACTATCGAAAGGCTCGTCCCTGACGAATTTGCCCCCGCTTCTCTCCATCCCCCAACCAAAACTTGTTCCAAAGACATCCTCATTCTACCCCAAACCGGCGTTACCGTCAGAATCTACCTTCCCAATCTTTCTCCCACCCCCCAAAAACTCCCCCTCACCCTCTACTTCCACGGTGGCGCTTTTTGTATCTCCTCCTCCCACGATCCCAAGTACCACCACTTTCTTAACAAACTTTCTGCCAAAGCAAACACACTTATCGTCTCAGTTAACTACCGCAGAGCCCCGGAGCATCCTCTTCCCGCGGCTTTTAATGACTCATGGGCCGCGATTCATTGGGTCGCCTCGCACTCTTCATCCAATGGACCCGAGCCTTGGCTCAATACTTTCGTTGACTTTGACAAGGTTTTTTTATCCGGGGACAGTGCCGGTGCAACCATCTCAAATCACTTGGGACTTCGAGTTGACTTAAAATTGAAGCTTAATGGTATCATTTTAATCCACCCCTATTTCTGGGGAGAAAAACCCATCGGGTCGGAGGTTATGGATCCGGCCCGGAAGACCATGGTTGACAAGTGGTGGAATTTTGTGTGTCCGTCTGAGAAAGGGTGTGATGACCCGTTAATCAACCCGTTTGTGGACGGGGCTCCGTCTTTGGCGGGTTTAGCGTGTGGGCGGGTTTTTATTTGTGTAGCGGAGAAGGATATATTGAGGGACAGAGGGAGATTTTACTATGAATCGCTGTTGAAAAGTGGGTGGAAGGGCAAGGTGGAGATGTTGGAAATTGAAGGAGAAGATCATGTTTTTCATCTCTTCAATCCCAATGCTGAAAAAGCTGTCAACATGATCAACCGCTTCTCTTCTTTCATAAACCAATAAACCAATTTCTTTTCTGCTCTTTTTTTCTTTTCCTTTCTTTATTTTTAAGTTCAAATCTGGTGTGGGAAGATAAAGTGAATTCAATCAAACTTTAAGGAGAAATGCTTTTGGTACCGGCTTAATTGCACCGGAATAGCCTACCGGCTGACATGGCCAATGAGCTGGCAATGAAAACAAAGGCAACAAAGACACATCACATATATTCCCTTGTCTCTGGCCAAAGAACCCAAACAAAAACCAAACATAAACAGCTCTTTTTTAAATATTTCAAGCCACCACGGTTGAACTTGAAACATATTATTTGTTACCAAACCAAAAATAAAACCTCAAGTTCATTTAAAAAAAGAAAAATTCTACTTGCACCGAGACTTTTTTTGACCGGTACATGTACCGATCACTAAAAGATAAAAATAAAAGGAATAGTTAATAAATATTTTTATTAAGATTTGTTTAACTCTGTTTTTTTTAATAAAACCTAAAAATTTGGATTTTTAGTAAAAACTTTTTTTTAAACTGTATTTTTCAAATTGTTTTAATTTTTCTTTTTACTTTTTATAACTGTTTAAAAAAATAAAAAAAATATTTCACTATTTTTTTCAAAATGACTTTTAGTCAAAATTTGTATTTTCAATAAAAGTCATTTTATTAAATGAGATGGGTCCGTGTCAGGGGCACTAACCAATCGCGATGATGATGTGGTCCGCGCCAGCGGCAGTAACAATCGCGGAGATGTGCCCGCGCCAGCGGCACTAACCAATCGCGATGATGTGAATCCGCGCCAACGGCACTAATCAAAAGCGATGATGATGTGGGTCCGCGCCAGCGGCACTAACCAATCGCGATGATAGTTTTTCAAATTTTTAATTAAAAAAAAATGAATGCAATTTTTCATATATTTTTAACTTTTTATTAATGTTTAAAAAAATATTGCACTATTTTTTTTTAAAATGACTTTTCTTGAAAATTTGTATTTTAAATATAAGTTATTTAAAAAAAAAGTTTAAATGACGTGACTCCGCTCAATGTTTAAAAAATAATTTTTCATACTTTTATTAAAAACAGTTTTTTTTTTATTTTTTTTTATTGAAAATGCAAATTATTTGTTTTTATTTTAAAAAAAAACAAGTTTTACTCTTTTTTTGGTTTAAATGACACTTTATTTAAAAAAACAAAATTTTCATACATTATTTAAAAAACCAAAAATCTTTGTTTTACTTTATTTAAGAAAACCAAAATTTTCATACTTTTACCTTTTTTTGGTTTACTTTTGGTTTAATTTTTTTTTTAAATTTTAATAAAAAACTGTTTACTTTCAATAAAAAAAACTGTTTTTTTTATATTAATAGAAAAATATTTTTTTTATATTATAAATTATTTTTATATCCAATGGTAAAAACAAAAGAACAAGAACGTTAAAAAAAAAAAAAAAAAAAGAAAGAAAGGAAGCTACATGGCCACGTCACTATATACATCCTATGTACAAAAATTCTATGTGCAAATAGAAAAGCTCTTAAAAAAAACACAATAGCATTTTAATTAGCACAGTAGCATTCCAAAAACTATTTATTGTTTTTTTATTTATTTGAAGTTGTTTCTAAAACATAAAAAAATATTTTATATAAAAAATAAACTGTTTTTATAAAAATAAAGTGTTATAACTATTAAAAAAGTGCTTTTTAATAATTTTTTATATAAAATACCTATTTTAAAAACTATGCTTTTTAAAAAAAAACAATTTTTAAAAACTTGTTAAATGTTATTACCTTGTTAAACAATTTTTTAAAGTGTTATTACCTTGTTAAATGTTTTTTTTCTAAAACAGTTTTTAAAAACTTGTAGAGTTTTTTAATTGGCAAAAAAATTGATGTGGTTAGTGTCACTGATGCGGATCCACATTTATTAAATGATGTGAGTCTTTGCCAGCGGCACTAACCAATTGAGGTTAGAGACACCAATTTTTACCTATTTTTTTGTAAATGTAATGTAAAAAAAAACTGTGGTGTTTGTGCTAAGTAAAAAAATTCTCCGAGTTCGTATAGCGTTTTAATTCGATTGTGTTCGTGTTAAGTAAAAAATAATATTTCTTGTCATGTGACATGTTGTTTGAACGGTGTTCGTGTTTGGTAAAAAAAATGGATTGCATGTCGTGTCACTTTTATTTTTGCCATGTTCTTTTTAGGTAAAAAAAAAAATCATGTCGTGTCTCGTTTTAATTCAGCTATGTTCATGTTAGGTAAAAAATAAAATTTCTAGTCATGTTATATTTTATTTGAGCGGTGTTCATGTTTGATAAAAAAAATGATTTTTTTTGTCGTGTCACATTTATTTTGATCATTTTGATAAATAAAAAAAATTACCGACGATGCGAATCCGTGTCAACGGTATGTATAGGTGGTCGGACTGTCTATGCATATCGCTAACGTGGACCAACATAAATAACTAAAATGTCATTTGTGAAATGTCATTTTTTGGTAAAACAGTTTTTTTTGCTAAAATCAAGTTTTTGTGTTAAAACTAGTTTAAAAAATATTTTTTTACTATGTGTCGATTGCGACACGCTGACATGACGTGTTGCAATTGGTTATTGTCTTATAAATGTGGGTTCGCGCCAGCGACAATAACCGGTAAAATTGATGTTGACATGTTTAAAACTTGTTTTTCTTATGTTTTTTCTTGGTTGAAACCCCTTTTTTATCAAAATAAAAATAACAGTTTTATCAAAATAAAAATAATTAAAAATTTTACGGACACAACATCAATTAGTTTTGTCAAATATGAACATAACTAAATAAAAATAAGATTTTACGAAAAAATTTATTTTTATTACAAACCCGTAACTGACCTAATTAAATGCAATAAAAATTGATTTTTTTGTCAAATAGGAACACGACATAATTAAAACACGATATGACATGATACAAAATTTTGAGGCATTAATTTTTTTAGATAATATTTTTTTTTGTTAAAATCAGTTTATATATTTTTAGGTAGTAATTTTTTTTTTGTTAAAATTAGTTTTGTCATATCTAATATCAATTAAATTGTGTTACGTAAGGCACGCCACGAGTTTTTTTAGACTAATTGTACAGGGACCCACAAATCCGACTTATTTTGTGCGACGCACTGACGCGTCGCATCTGTATTGCTTCATTTTCGGGCCCTGGCAGGATCCACGCCATAGGATCCTCAAAACGAACAAATGTAGGCACGATATGTCAATGAGTCGCACAAAATGAGTCGGGTCCGTGAGTCCCCTAGAATAACTGTTTTTTTATCACACGACATAATTAAGACGCTACACCACAAAACCGAAAAAATTATTTTTTTGCCGAACGTGAGCACGACCTTTCTGAATACGATCCAAATAAAAACAACATAATTAAGGCGTGACACATGTCGTATTTTCTTACCTAGGTGAATACGATCCAAATAAAAATAACACACCACCGAATCTTATTTTGTTCACCAAACACGAATATCCAATTAAAACGTACACAACGCGCTTCTTATTTAGTTTTAGCAAACACGATTACGACCCAATTAAAACTGTGCCCGACATGTCATTTCCTTTCTTTTGTGGCGCGGATCCGCATCATTTAATGGATGCGGGACCGCGCCAGCGGTACTAACAAATCGAATTTAATATTGATAAAACTTTGTGTTAAAACTAGTTTAAGAAATGTTTTTTTTACTAAAAATGGTTTTTTCATTAAAAAAATCTTTTGTTAAAAAATATTTTTTCTTTTGTTTTTGTCGTGTCTTGTCATATGTGTCGATTGTCTATTAAAACTAGTTAAAAAAATGTAATTTGCTAAAAAAATATTTTTGATTAATCTTTTTTTGTTGAAACAAAAAAAGTTTTAGAAAAACAAAAATAAAACAAGCTTTGGAAAAACAAAAGAATAGGAGTCCCAACCTTTACATTTGCTAGTGGATTGTGTAGACTTGGGTATCAATATATGTGGCCAGCGCATGTGGCCACATCAGCCGGTAGACTAAACCGGTGAATTAAATGCGGTACCAATAGCAGCCCTCAACTTTAAGACCTGTAACTCATGGTCGGCTTTTAATATTAATAAATTTTTTTTTTTTCAATAATTTTTTGAATCTTCCATTCTTTAACTCAAGAATGGAATCTACTTGTAACATATGCTGGCCGTGATTTTCAAACTTTCAGCACTGGTATCATATATTTAAACTTGGGTCCACAAATAAAATATTCTAGGATCAAATATTACAAAATTTCTTAAATATTTTTTAATATATATATAGTTTAAGCCTTTTTTTTGTACAAAAAAATTTCTTATTCTCTTATTTTTAGAGGTTCGCACCAGCAGCGTAATAAATTTTTTTTGACATGGTGAAAGATTTTTTGATGCAAAATAAAAAGACTTAGATTAAACGTATATTAAAAAAAAATTAAAAACTATTTAATATATACCCCAATATTCTAACAATTTTAGGTCGAAGACTTTGTATGTGGGAATGGAGGGGAAAAAATTCTTTAATTAACTGGATGCAACCTGCCATACAATCGGTATCTATTTCATTCATATTTAACACTAGTACGTAAGTGCCACGGTAGGTGAGTCAAAGCATCAAATCTATATATATATATATATATATATATATATATATAGAGAGAGAGAGAGAGAGAGAGAGAGAGAGAGAGAGAGAGAGAGAGAGAGAGAGAGAGAGAGGGGATCACAAGTGGATCAAAAGAATGGACTTTTTAATGGACTTAACAAAAAAGACTAATAACCCACTAATTTTAATTCCTTGGTGTAATGGCTCCGCACCAGCGACACCCAATAACCGAGACTTATTAGTCTTTTTTATTAAGCCCATTAAAAAATCCATTCTTTTGGTCCACTTGTGAATCTCCCCATATATATATATATATATATATATATATATATATATATATATATAATATTATAGTTTTAAATCTTCACTTCATCGTTATGTGTCACTCACATTAAATCTAAACCTTTTTTTTTGTCCTTCTTGTCTTCTTTAAACGTTTCATTTCCCTATAAAAACTCTTCAATTCTCCAACGGTAGTAGAAAGGGTAAAAAAGATTTTGTTTGTAAGCATGTAACTATTGATACCCACTGGAATCATAAATCTAGAGTAGGTGGTGGCACAATTTATTGATAGGGGGTCCGCTCCTGAAAAAAAAATAATTTAAGTTTATTTTTAACATTTTACAATTATAACTAAAAGAAAAAATCGTTGAATACAATATTTTTTTGGAATAGGTTCCTTTTGAACATCGATTTTATCCGTTAGACACCACATTTTCGCGAGTTTTTTTATAATTTTTTTTAATAACTGAAATTGCAAGTTTAAATATTAAATTATTTTAGCTCACCAAATATTAACTTAAATAAAAAAAACAAATTACAAGTTTAAATAAAAGTTAAATCCCAACATACAAACAAATGATAATAAATAATTATTTATTTATTTTCAAAATTTCTTGGTGGGGCACTAGTCCCCCCCCCCCCCCCCCCTCTACAAAGTGGCTCCGCCACTCTTGATACCCCCGTTAGATGTTTTATACTTTTATTTCTTTGTTTCCTTCTTATCTTCTCTAACCTTTCTATTTCTATATAGAACTCTTCAAATTTCAAACGGTAGCAAAAAAGGTAAAAAAAAGTTTTGTTTGTAAGGATATGACTATTGATACGCTTGATAAATACTCGTATATTAGCTATTTCCATCATGAAAATTTTAATTGGTATTTTTTTGTCCCTTTCTCTCTATATAATAATATATGTGTATGTATATTATCAATATGGTACACGTTTTCATGTAATTATTCCAGATTTCTCAACATCTCTCTAATATGAAAATACTAGTGTATGTCCGTCCCTGAAGGCACAGCGAAAATTTTCGAAGTATGTAATTGCAAAACGACAAAAAATTCCAAACTATGTAATTACAAAGCGGAAAAAATTTCGTTCCCAACAAAATAAAGTATAATTTTTTTTTAAAAAAATGTCATAATTTCCAAAGTCAAGCGCATGCCTGAAGGAACGACGACAATTCTCCCGGGTATGAATCGTGTGGTCAAGTCATAAAAGTTTTGTATTATAGTATAATTTTTCAAAATGTCAATCATGATCAATTTTTCTGAATGACGAATATTTTTTCAAAATTATTTAATCGACACTAATTTTTGAAAGTGTAAATCGTTGATAGGACCATACATCTTATTTAGTTCGCAACAAATAAATAATTTTTGAAATAATCTATGATACGAACCTATTAGTTTAAAGAAATTAGAATTTTTTAAAGTTTTTTTTACATACATACATTCACTGTATTTATATACATACATACACCATGGTACGGACCTATTCAGTTAAAAAAAATTACAATGAATAATTATAAATAATTTTAAAAATTTGGACAAATTTTCATATGTTTATATGACCACCGTGTTTAATCCACCATGGATCTCGTAATAATTATTAACTATTGTATAACATCACATGATCAGATCCAATTTATCTGATGCACACCACATGTTCAAAGTGTTGTACACCATATGTTTTAAGTGTTGTACACCATATGTTCCAAGTCTAATCCCTCTAGAAAATTAAATCTGAAATACATAACAAATGTCAACAATATATAGAAATATACTATACAATGTATAGAGATATATTCGCTTGCAACAAACTCATCAACAGGAATATCGAAATATAACTTGTGTAAAGTATAACGACTAAACTGTGACTTTATGGCATAAATGTAATTAATTGTGCACTTAACTTTATTTCAAGACTTTGTATACTAAAGCATTTGTATTTGGAATGCTGAAAATATAGATTGCATTTTCTATAGTTCAAAAAACTAGAAGAAAAGCCTAATTAAGAATATAATAAAATCTACACCTTTAAACTTTGAACATGATGGAACAACTTTAGATTTATTGAAATTTTTCCCATAATAGTAATCAACCCATAAAAATATGTAGGAATCTAAGTTTTACCCATGAAAAGAACTGATAGATATATGCTTCAACAATGGTCACTATGAATCATTTTTTCTTTGCCTACACGAAAGCTACAACTAAACAAAAAAATGTTTTATTTAGTCCTTAACTATCAAGTTAATCTCAAAATAACCAAATTGTAACAATAACATCAGACTGGTCATGGCCTACAACTCGTCATTTACATCATCATCCACAACACCTGTGTCATCTTCCTTATCGCTATCAGCATCTTCTCCTTATGCGTCATCCGAGTCGGCATCTTCATTCTCACCATCTGTCATAGATAAAGGATCAAACATGTAATTTACTCAAAATCTTACAAAATAAACAAATTACAAAATGTAAAACTATATTTTTAAAAACATTATTCACATCCAAATAGACAAAATTAGGTCAAATTCAACGATTCAATGCCTAAAAGAAAGTGATGTTACCTTCAACATTCAGTTAGTGTACTCCCCAGCAAACATGAAGAATGAGGTGCACTACTATAACATAAATATAAATCTATAACAACCCACAACCTAACATAATCTAAAATAAAACTGATATGGCCCCGTTTAACTCAATACTCTCTTGAACCACAACCTATATAGATTTGGTAACATATAAAGAGTTTTTTAAACTCACTGTACCAAACACTAAATCATCACCTTCGACCCCATAAAATTCTACGGATAATCTGCCTATGTCCGTACTACAACTCTTCCCATTACATGCTACTCTAAACCCATAAAGTTTTAGCTGGAAAACTCAAACCTAATTAGGGCGTTTCAATAATCCTCCTGATTGGCAAGAAATATTGACATACTTTTGAGGATCTGAGTTGCAGAATTATTTCACCCGTACACCAGAAGATAATTTGAAGGCAGTCATTAAGCCCTAGTATGTTGACCACATTCTAAAAGTTATTGAAGGGAACATTGGGTAAGTGCTCGAATAAAAAGATGAGAGAGATATGAAAGAAGAACTTTGTGCTAATCTTCAGCTGAATCGGGTTATTGACCGTAATGTTGGGGATTTATCGGGTTGGGAGCTTCATAGGTTTGTTGTTGTTGTTTTTTCCATACATAATGTAAAGATATATATGTTTGATGAACCCTTAAGTATCTTGACGTGAAATAGAGACTTAAAGATGTCAAAGTTATCCGATCTTTGCTAAGGCCTAATAGCTATGTAACAGTTGTCAAGCATGACCTAAGTTTCTTGGACTACTTATCAGACTTCATATGCTGTCTCTATGGAAAGACGAGTGCCTACGGAGTTGTAACACTTCCTTTTTCTGTCAGAGAACGAATCAATATATTTTTGGCTAGATTTGTACCCACAGAAAATCTTCGATTTAGGGATAAATCTCTTACCTTTAAGGTTGCGGTGACTCCATTGGAAAGTGCTGAGGAGATTAAAACATATGCCAGATACATATACAGGAGTATGACCAAGACACAGTGTGGGTGTGGTTTCAAGCTTCGGGTGATTGAGGGTGAATTTATTGATTCTCAGATTATTGTAATGCTCCTCAAATCCTCTTCATTGTGCACCTCTTCATATGCTCCTCAGATTATTATAATGCTCTTCAGATTATTGTAATGATTCTCATATTATTAGTCCTTTATCTCTCACTGTTGAAGAAAAGAAATTTCAAATACTTAAAGAAAAGAAAAGAAACTTAAAGAAATTCACAACAAAAAATCATCTTACAAAGCACAAAGTATACAACAAAACCAAAATAAATAGAGATTATGTTTGCAACTTCATTAACTATGTGGATGTCATTCTAGTAGAATAATGTGAAATAGACAAAATAAAATGAATCTTGAACTCACACTATTGGGGTATCTACACCAGGATATCGAACACTTTAGGGCCTTTTCTTAAATACGTGCGAGGCACGAGTAAATAGTAAACCAAAGTCCCGATAAACTAACTCCCAATATATTGCTGAGGTTCGATAACTCCAAGTACACCAGCTGATGCTGCTAATATCCGGTGCCATTGAACTGCAGAATGCTTAAGCAACTGATGAAATCCGGTGTAATTGTGCTACATTCTCAAGCCCAAGCATTCTCAAGCCCAAATTCGATGAAATCCGGTGTAGTTCAGTTATTTTCAATTGTCCCTGTGCTGCATTCTCAAGCCCAAACATTGAGTCAATTGAAGAAAAATGAAGTTGTCTGCAAGTGAAGAAAAAATTAAGAATAAGTTGTACCAAGTACCTCTTACTGCCCAAACATTGAGTCAGTTGAATTAAACTACCAAATCAAGATAAATTGATGTGCTGTGAAGAAGTGTTTGCTGAAAGTCCCAAACTTCATAAACACAAAAATGAAAGACAATGAATAAACTTAGGTATGAAAGTTAAACTATATCAATATTGAAGTCAAAGTTTTCTAAAAGTTTATATCAATTAATCATCAAGAAAGCAGGCTAATTGTGTCCATATTACAGTTATGAGAATTTAAAATTTTTTTTTACCAAACTCTACAAACCAAATATTATTTCAACACTGATGAACTGAGTCAAAAGAAAACGTTAAAATACTTTAGAAGTTGTTGTCACTGTATCACCATCACCAGAGGTTTTCACAATTCTAACACCTGAATGGTTCACTTTAAAAGATAATAAAACGATTAAGGTTTCTTTAATATTGTTTACGCTTTGTCAAAGTCCAGTTTCAAATGCAAACCAAGCCTATGAACCATCAGCTATAAACCCAAAAATTATCAGATTGGATCCAATAGACAATTCAACCATCACTTCATTGATAATCAGTTTCATGTCAAAAGTGATACTTGTGGAGTATCTCTAGCAATGACATAACCAAAAATGATAACCTTGTGGAGTATCTTAATTAAAAGGTCAAAAATAGATAGAGGTTTATCTCATTACAATGAAGTGAAGAATGAAATTGAGATAAACTTCAGACTTTTTAATTGAGATACTAAAACTTGTAATGAATACAAAATTCTTTAAATGAAAAAATTGCAATCGAATACTAAAACTTATAATTAATACAATTTTTTTTTGAAATAGGACATCGTTTCAGCTTTGTATGTTTCAACAAACAACAATAAACAACAAACCTACTGAATATTATTTGAAGGGCCTTAGTCAATAATGGGGCAACTTATGATCCTCCAACTTTGGCCGCCCTCACTAGTTATAAAAGAATTGGATTTTGAGTCACGTTCTTTTGGATTCAAATCATTAACCTCCTGCTACTGAAGAGAACTATGCGTAATGGGAAACTAATAGCCTACGTTGTAGGCAAATTCCTCAATACAAAAGAAATGAAAGAATAAAACCATATATATAATGAAATACAAAATTCACCTAAACTTACTCCTTCCACTTTTGCATCGACGCTGCCAACGTCAATTACCTCTGCTGAATAAATCTTTAAGTGGTTTAGAAACCTTAAACTCTGGAAAGCTATTTTTAGTAAATCCATCTTCATTAGGATTAGGATCAACAAACCATTTGCTTGGATTGAAGTTTACAAATAAGCACTACATCCTCTGAACTTCTATGAAAATTTCCAACCTCCGAATATCACCACTTCCACATAAATCCAACGAAACACCAACATTATATAAGGTATGTGCATCTGACAAAATAAAGCATTAGTTTTTTTCTTAACGAAGAGTCATGGACGAAATTCCATTCCAATCATAGAGCAAAAAACATCAACGATACTCACAAAAATGTTTTATTCGTGTATAAATGGTACAAAGTAAATACATGCCCCAACCGTTGATAAACCACCACACCAATAAAAGCCCAATTTTTTATCCCATCTAAAAAATAAAGACAGACACATAACCAAACAGTAAATCCGCAATTTCATATACCACAAATATGATAAGAGTATCATACAAATAGAAAGGGATCGAATATGAAAATAAATTAGAAAAAAAAAGATTATGTGTTTAATTGTCGAGTCTGGAATAGATATATGAAATAAAACTTGGGATGTAATGCGTAATGCTTTAATTAAGGAAAATATATCCACAACACGCAATACATTCACACTACTCGAAGTGGTGGATGGAGTATTTGTGTATGTAGATAAAGAGGGGGGGGGGAGAATACCTTAGTTTAAACTTTTAATCACCTTCGCCACATTATTAGATCCGAAAACCCTCAATAAATTAGCCAAAAACACAAATCAAATGACCATCAAACCTAAAATTAAAAAACTAAAGAGAGATAATATGATTGCAAGAGATTCAGGGATATGGTTACGTGAGATCCAAACCCAAATAGCCAAAATTGAACCTAAAATACATAAATCTAAACCCAGATTTATGTATAGATAGAGAGTGTGGAGAGCGTGAAGAGTGCGTGTCATATACAAAATGAGAGAGAGATGAGAGGATGGGTGCATTTGGAACCGTGCGGTTGAATCGTGGTTGTGGGATTTATGGTTTGGGTATTGTGAAGTACAGAGATGGGAGAGGTTTTGGAGGGGTGTTATGAAAATAACCCCAATTTTGAATTAAAGTATAGAGAGGTGTAAGTAATTTACACTTTTATCCATGTTTTTAAATTTTTGTGGGAGATGGAAACTTAATTTGAAGGATCGAAAAGAGGGGGAAATGAAATAATAAAGGGATAAAAGACGAAAATAGGACATTTTAATCTTCACCCTTTATTTCTTGCACTGGTGGCAAATTATGGACCTTTTGATTACTTTGATAAGATAAGATAAGATAAGATAACACTATTCACAACACCATTTTCCCATATTATATAGATGTCAATTCTTTTGAATTGGATTATGTTAATTAAAAAGAGATCTCCGTGGCAAATTGATGGGTGGCCCTCCGATGGTAAGTAATTGAATTTTTTTTATCTTATATGTGTACAATTTTTATGTTTGTAAGTACATTTTCTTCCACAAATACTGTGAAGATATATTAGAATGTACACATTAGAGCTTTGTACTTACAATATTAGATAAATTATATTAATTAATTTCCTTCTTTTCAAGGAAGTTGAAGAATTTTTATCATATTATTTTCAAACTAAAAATGCATTAAAAGTATAACAAATGTTGATATTTATTTTGTAAATATTCCTTATTTTTCATTCTCATTGATTAATACTGATTTTTACTATTTTTGAAAAAAACATAGGGAAAAGTACTCTTAGGTCCCTCACAAACAAATTTTAAACACTAAAGGAATTTTTACAAATTTTAAACACTTAGGTCCACCAATTCTCTTTTTGTAGAAGTCCACGCTAGTGGAATAACAAGTGGACTTAATTGTAAATTGTCCTTAAATGTTTAAAAATTGTTACCAAGGGACCTAATTATAAATTGCCCAAAAACACATGGGAATGTTGTTGATTATAACTATAGAAAGAAGAATAAATGGGCATGTGTGATGGTCGAATAATTAAGGTACGTTCCTTTTTTTTAATTTATTGATCATTAAGGGATTTTTCCTCTTTATTTTTTTCTTTTATTTTTCTTCGGGTAGTTAAATATATTCACAGTTGCTTGACTAGAAGGCTTGATCGAAAACATCATGTAAAATTCATTTTAGGAAATTTTGGTCATCAGTAATTTTTTAAATTCCATTAGTAACCACATAATTTTATTATTTTTTACTCTTACATACAAATACATTACTTCAGAATATAATTATATTACACATTAAAATCGCTCGCGAATTGCGCGGGTCTACATGCTAGTACAAATATAAACTTATATTACTAGTGATAATAAACCCATTGTGGATGGACACGTGGCTTGCCAATTTGAGTGGAATTGTACTTGGTTAGTTTGTTAGAGGGAATCTTTGAGGAGCGTAGCTAGGAGATGGTGAGATAAGTTTAGTCTATTAAAGCATTATAGTCAAGAGTTAGGAGGTGATAGGCATGGAATGTATGAACTTACTCTGAGGTCCATCGCAAACAAATTTTAAATACTAAAAGAATTTTGACAAATTTTAAACACTTAGGTCCACTAATTATCTTTTTGTAGAAGTCCACGCTAGTGGTATAACAAGTGGACCTAATAGTAAATTATCCTTAAATGTTTAAAAATTGTCAGTAAGGGACCTAATTGTAAATTGTCCTTAAATTTAAGTGAATATTCATCTCTCTTCTTCTTACTTCTTTTTCTTTTCTATGTTTTTTTAATTCTCTACTGTTGATACAAAAAATTATTCATCTATGTGGACCAATCAGAAATAGACAATTGTCTCCCTGCGTGGCAAAAATCCTAGTCAGCATATAGTTGCTCAACAGACATGCCGAACAACGTGAAGGATGTAGACCATCAATATAAATAAAAAGTCACCACACGAAAAGTACAATCAAATGTCTTTTCGCACGTGGTTCATACAATCAACCATCACATTCATTATGTACGAGTGTAAATGCTTGAATATGTAAATGCATTCAAACCCTTGATCTCCGGGTCACTATAAATACAATGTATCCCTTTCATCAAAGGCAAGATATAACGGATCCTATGATATTCTTATTAACAAGAGTACCTAGCTTTCTGTAATCACAAAAAAATCAATACCATAACAGTGGTCGTAGGCTTGCTTACATAGCCTACCACTTTAAAACTCTTTGTCTTTCATTAAATTATATCATTACAATCTTATATTTTATCTGTAATTAGGAAATTGGATCTAGTC
Organism: Sambucus nigra; assembly: GCA_949130495.1. Taxonomy (NCBI): domain Eukaryota; kingdom Viridiplantae; phylum Streptophyta; class Magnoliopsida; order Dipsacales; family Adoxaceae; genus Sambucus; species Sambucus nigra. The sequence goes on along the minus strand of OX422207.1, from coordinate 669,422,860 downwards.
CATCTTTTGACATCAATAGATTGGCGTCGTCTGTGGGAATATGTGTTTAATTGATGTTCACTATTTAATGCATCCTTGTTTACAAAAAAAATGAATAATCTGGAGCCCAATGCTAGAAATGAAGGCAATCTAATCGTTCCATATACTATGCCAATATAGGTGACAAATTTGTCATTTTGGTGTAGTGTATAGCAACTGACCTAAATGGATTTCTTGCTAGTATTGTCAGGGGTCAAGATGCCATGCAGGAAATAATGAGGCAATTGGCTTAGTCATTACTAGCCAGATCTTCAGCCCTTTCCAGGCAGCAAACGGTTCCTTCGCCAAGGAGAGAAATTCCACCTCCACCTCCAAAGCATAGCCGACATAGCTATTCCAGATCTTCACATGATAGGACTTATCATCCAGGAGTCAGTTCATCGATTAGATCAACAGAGTTCTATGATGGCCACTCTCTCTCCTGAAAGGACAAATGTTATGGAAAGATTGAGAAAAGCTTTGCCTTTTGACCGTTTGGGAACCCGAGCAAATAGAAACCCTCTTAGAGCGTTATCCAGAACCACTTAACATCTAGTCGACCATCGTGAAGTATCAGTAAGGTCAAGATCAAGCGTCCGACGATTTGTATACGCTAAGCAGACTTCTCAGAAAGAGAGCTCAGCATAGACATATGGTCAGGATAACCGAGCTGCTTCACAAAAATCTGACGCAAGCAATCCACCATGGAAAGGATCAATACAGTGATTAGAGGATCGACAGGGAGAAATGGAAAAATTAAAGAATCCCTTATAAAGGAATTTCGTCAAAGGATCTCCCTTCATTCAAGAAATTGATGATTCCCCAACTCTATCCAAGTTTAAAACCCCTGTGGTCACCCTAAAATATAATGGTAAAACTGATCTAGTTTTACACATAGAGTAATATCAATCTACAACTGACATTTATTCAGTCCCCAATGAGATGAAATGTAGAGCATTTTCAAGTACTATTGCGGGTTCAACCTAAATATGGTATAATAACCTATCCCGAGGGAAAATTGTCAACTTCAAACATCTTTTCGAGTTTTTCATCAGCAACTTCTATTTTAGGGCCAAGCCAATGAAGAGGGTAGCCCATATCTTGAGGGTAAGGCAATGAGTAGGGAAAACTACCAGGGAGTACGTCACTCATTTTAATAACGAGAAATTAGAATTGATTTTTTATGGGGAAAAAATAACCATCACTGCTCTAATGAGGGGGTTGCTTCCAAAAAAACTATATTATTCTCTGGCTTAAGATCCTCCTAAAATCATGACTGAACTCATGGCTAAGGCAGGAAAAATCATGAACGCCAAGGAAGCAATAGCTGCAAAGCAGAGTCCAGCCACTAAGACTGATAAAAAGGATCAAAAGGAGCAGAAGATGAAGAAGAATGATAAGTTCAAAAATATCGGACATATACTCCGTTGACTATTAGCATTCACCGTATCCTACAGTAAATCAAACACAATAAAGAATTGCGATGGCCTGAAAGGATGAGAGCCCCGCCTAACAGGAGAGAAAAATCTAAATATTGTGAGTTCCATAAGGATCATGACCACACGAATGACAACTGTATCACTTTAAAGAATGAAGTGGAGTCCCTCATTCGTCGAGAAAAATTGAACAAATTTAGTGATCGTCGAGAAAGTAGAGAAGTAATGGAAAGGTCAAATTCTCCTTACAAGTCTAGAGATGACATCAAGATGGTTATGAAGATGATCCCGTCCTGTCAAAAAAACCTAAGCAATTATAGTGCAAAGTAGCTACAATAAGTTTTGGCTCTTTTGATTGTCATGTGATTGCAGATGGTGATGCAGGAGGATGATATCACACTACCGAGAGAAAGGCCTACATGAATGAAGGGCATGCCTATTCTTATATCCAAAAAATCAATCTGAACGAAGATGATCACCCCAGGAAGGTTAACAAAGACAAATAGGTTATTATCTTTTCTAAGAACGACCTCTCTGGGGTACTTTATCCCCACTATTATCCATTGGTCGTCAAGTTCAGAATCCAGGACGCCATCATCGCCAGGGTTTTGATTAATAATGAGAGCTCGACTGATATCATGTTAATGTTTCAGAGTCTTGATTTGAAACTCAGCTAACCGGAACCTTACCACAGGACATTAATAGGTTTATCAAGTGAAAAATTCTACCCATTGGGGACAATTAAGCTAGAAGTGTTGTTCAACACCTGGCAAGTGAGCCATACTAAAAAAATATCCTTTTTGTGATAGATAAAAATATTCAAGTTGCCTATAATGTGATCCTAGGCAAGGTAGGATTGAAGAAGTTTAAAGTTGTACCATCTACAGTCCATCAACGTTTGAAATTCCTAACTCATTTTGGGGTTGGTGTTGTGAAAGGTGACCAAAAGGTGGCCAAAGAGTGTTATTACTCCTCAACCAAGAAAGAGGACTCGATTTAGTTAAAGAAGAAGATCACCACTTATCAAGTAGATACCACTGAGCCCAACAGTGAATCTGAATAAAATCTAGATCCCCGAGATGAGATGGAGCTAGCCAAAGGGCATATTGTTGAAACCACCGAAAGTATAGTCCTAGATGATGATAAATCAAATAGGACCACCCAAATCGTCTTAACACTGGATCCAATCCTTAAACAAGAGTTAATTGTGTTCTTGAGACAGCGAAAGAATGTGTTTGCTTGGATTCATGAGGATATGCTTGGGATTGATCCCAACTTCCTCTGTCATGAGCTCAACATCAAGAAGGATGCCAAGCCGATCAAGCAGAGACGTAGGGTTTTCAGTCCCAAAAAAATAAGCTATTCAAGAAGAGGTGGAAAAACTTCAAAAAGCTCAATTCATAAAGGATGATAAATATCCAACCTGGTTGGCCAGCGTTGTGACGGTCAAAAAGAAAAATTATAAGTGGAGAATGTGTGTGGATTTTACTGATATGAATAAAGCCTACCCAAAAGACCACTTTCCCCTACATAGAATTGATTAATTGGTAGATGTTACATCAGGACATGAGCTCTTAAGTTTTATCGATGCTTATTCTAGGTATAAACAGATAAAAATGAAACCATAAGATGGGGAAAGTACTACTTTCATCACCAACCGAGGTACTTATTGCTACAATGTAATTTCCTTTGGGCTTAAAAATGCTGGAGCAACATACTAGAGGTTGGTCAACAAGGTGTTTGAAGAGCAGCTAGGTGAAGGTACCTATATAGAGGATGCCTAGGGTTTTCTTTTCGTGCTTTAGCTATATATACCTTCATATAATTGGACGTGAATTTTGACAAAATATTTTTGTAATTAGGATTGTGTCTCGCCTATCGACCCTAAGCTCTCTATGTTCGTTTACATCAATTGAGCTTTCGACTCAATCCGTCACTCCAGAAAAGGTAATTTTCATATTTTATGGCACATAAGATTTATTCTGTCACATAGGACATGACACCACATTGCATTTGCATTTTCGTCATAATAATTTTCATCTTATGATAGTTCTGTATTTCGTCATAATAAATTTTGTTGAGTTCAAAACTATAATTGAACTTTTTATAAGAATAAATATTTTTGTGAAAATAAATTTTTGACACTAAATATTTTTAAAGAATAAAATTTGTAGTATTATTTTTTTGAAGTTAAAATTTTTTTAGTGAAACTGTTTTGAAATTTATCATTTAACATTTTTTTAAAAAAAAAAATTTGAAATTAAGTTTTTAAAACTTTATTTTTTTTGCGTGTAAAGTTATGTGTATGTACGTATGGGATATTATTTAAATAGTTCATGCGTGGCCTAATTTTTGTGTGATTGCCATCCTTTTTTATCATGTAAGGTTTAGATATGTGACCTTGACAAGTCTTTCTCATCCTAGCGATAGCCTTAGGATATGACATATTTGTATTGGCCCCGCCGCTAGCTGTTAACTAGCATGTATTTCTCTACAAGACTTTGTGACACCCCGCCTAGTTAAATACCGGGCGATCACTCCTTTATTAAATTAAATCAAGGTTAACAGTTGGTTCATTCTCAGCATCACTGACGATAAAATAAATTTTCCAATTTAACACCCTAAATAATTAAGCTAAGTGTCAAAAACATTTTTCATACAAAATTTCCAAATTTTTAATTAAAGAAAAAGATTTATTTATTTAAAACAACATTTCTACAATTAAGAATCACACCACAAAAAGCTAAATAACATAATACATTCGTCAATCGAATGTCAACATATGAAACTAAAATCACAAAACCATCTTGAATAAATCCCATAGAACAATACCGGAAATAACTGAAATATAAATGTCCCAACAACAAATGAAATGATGAAAAGGGGCGACACGTGCCCAATAAATGAGAGTACTAGGAGTGGAGTCAATAACGGAAGCCGTCTACTCAAGTGACCTGCAACTCCCACCTAAGCTGCAGCTCGTTCTTCTCAAGGGATCCTAAGCAAGACGCCCCTGTGGCTGGGCACCTGAAAATATACATATATATACAAGAGAGAGAGAGAGAAAAAGAAACGGGTCAGAGCCCGAAAGTGTGTTTGATTTAAAATACGTTTAGCAAGTATTTAAATTGATACAGGCCAATGCAACAACATATTAGTACGTCCCTCTCTTGAGAAAATACTCACCTCTCTTCTAATGTGCACACCTATCGCACTAACCTTCCCAACGGTTTGTTTTAACATTTATCATACTAGTCTTTCTAAAAGATTTAACTTAACTTAGATTACTCGAAAGATTTACAATACACGATTTCGATTTAAAAAGATGTTCCAATTTGTAGCCAAAGTTCTCTATCTTTAACTTCGTAAAAATTTATAAAGTACCCGTGACATTTTATACTTTCTCAAAACAAGTATTTATAATATAAGTCAACAACCATGTCCTACTTATCCAATCACAGTAGTCTGTCTCAAATTTCATAATCTCATATATATATATTAACTACTCGTATAATATATATATATAACAGCACCCCGAATAAAACTATGGTGCGTGCATACTTCCACTATCCAAACCCCATACCACTCAAATCAAGGGGAATACGAATTCGAAATCACTCTCGAATTGTATTAACACATACACAAATAATATTGAGGCGAAGCATAGATTCCAAGTCTCTAAGAGGATGGCACATACTCGCGTCTCTTAGGCCCGTCTGAACTATCGATTCGATAGTCTGTACCAAGGATATCTATCTTCTAGGGTACAAGTCAATATCCCCCATAAAGGTCCCATCGAGATAAGACTGTCCCAGCGCGGTAACCTCAAGGATAGCAAGTAGCGCGGTATGTTTTTCACATGCATATAATATATGTACACACAATCATATAAATATACCCCTTTATCATATTGAAATAGGTTCTTCTAATCACCCGTAATTATACCATTAATCCTTAATTTCACAGTTATAGAATTACGTATAAGGTTTTATTCCTAACCTTAACTCGAAGGGGTTTTCTCACTTATTACCTAACACTCGTGGATTATATCCCCACACATCTGAAATTCAGTAAGTGACTTTATTAGATTCCAACGTAACTCTCTTACGCACCTCACCCTTTAAATTCATAAATCTAACAACCTAAAGTAAATCTCCCATAAATATCATTCTCGTTGAATATTAAAGGTTCCAACATTATTACATATACCCTACTGGTCCTCAATGTCTCCCAAATCATTTTATTTAGAATGCCCAAAAATTATTTCACGATAAACTTAATTTAACTAATTAAACAAGAAAATAGGAGTCTGCCAGGAGGGGTCGATCGATCGAAGCTTGGGGCTCGATCGATCAAACCTTCGATCGATCGATGCTCTAGGCTCGATCGATCGATCAAGCAGGTTTGGGCAAAATTCTGCAGAATGCAGTTACGGGATTCACCAAACTTCTTCATCCAAAACTATGTTTTTCCATTCTAATCGTCCCAAAGATCCTACTTTCATCATCATAACATTATACCAGGTGTTTATAACGTAAAGCATGTGTATAACTATCATTAAACATGGATTTTCAACCTAAAATCATGTCCAATCATCAAGAACCCTAGAATTTTCTCAAACAGATTTCTAATGAATCTTTCTCCAATATTTCTTTCTTATGATCACCAAATTTCGTGGATTATTACCTCTACATGGCAAGGGTTTCCAGAATTAACATATACATCAATACTACATGGGTTCTCCTATCAAAAATGAGGTTTTCTTCCATAGTTTTTATCACAATTCATTCCTAAACTAACATGAAGATTGCATCAACGAAAATAGCATGTTTAAACACTTGCCTGGGATTTTGGTATGCAGATTCACGGCTGATTTTGGTATGGCTGCGTTCCTTGACTCGTGATCTACGCGGTGGTGGTGGTGGCGGTGCAAACCGGTGGCTTTTTGGCCTTGGATTGCCTTGGAGCTCTCTCCTCTCTTCTCCAATGGCCGTCACTTTATTTGTGAATGTTCTAACCCTAAGAGGCTGACCTAATGGCTGATATAGGTTGGCTAAAATTCGTGGGTTTAATTACCCACTTATGTAAAATGACTAAAATGCCCTCCCGGGGTACCAATTAGGCCTAAAAACGCCCCGAGACCCAAACTAAACCCCCGGGTATACTTTTCTGACTATCTCGACCTTTTCGGACGCGTTGGCGCACTCAAAACGACCATACGAACAACTTATAAAATATTTACTTTTTATTTAACAAAATTAGTCCTGACGTGACACGGGCACGTCCCGACTTAAATTTCTGAAATAGTCATTTAGTTTACTTATGACATTCAATATAACCAATATAATATATTACTATAATCATTAGTAATATTCAACAAGTTTCCCATAATTACTAACTCTCCTCTCGTCACGTTAATAATTATTACATAATTAATTTTCGGATTTTTATTAAATAAACCGTCACATTAAATTTAATAAATCCCCAAATTAATATAGCATAAAAATACGGGGTATTACAGACTTTACATCTATTACTTACATAATTGATCATAATATAATAGCGAGTTGACCTATTACCGTTCATGTGTGACGGTCTTTGTTATATATATATATATATATATATATATATATATATATTAATATCATATTAGTATGCATGTTTGTATGTATACATATCTTGGAAGATATGACAGCCTTAAGCCTAAAGCCTATTTGGTGTGTTCCCCATAACTCTTGGCATGTTAGCGTGCATATTATATATATATATAGATATGTAATATGTGTTATTGTTTATGTATGCATGTCGAGATGACCCATAGCAGGTGGTACCATTTTATGTGTAACAGTTGGCGTTTATGCATTTAGTATATGTATATATATACTTGATGTTAGTCATTATCATGTAGATTTGATTCATAACAAGTCTTCCAAAGATGGTCCCTGAACTTTACCTACTTTCATGTACATCAATGTATTGTAGACTTGACCCCTTAGTTTTTACTGATGTGACCGACCATGGTTTTAATATTTGAGAGAAAACTTGTGTGGGTTGTTCTTTTTTAAACGACGTCGTTCGACCCCTTTTTTCTTGCTTTAATCAAAACCATTTGTTTCAGTCCACGGTTTTATCTTTTAAAAAACGAAACTGGTTTTCCTTTAAAAACGAAGCCATGGTCTCTTAATTTTAAACCGCCCACTGTTTTGATTATTAAACCCTTGACGGTAATACTTTTTTTTAAATGACGTCGCTCCTCTTTTTATCCCAACGGTAATTTTTTTGTGGATTACAGTTGGCCTCCATTTTTTTAAACGACTGCGTTTTATAAAATGATTTGTTTCTTTTTCAATTAGTGGGTAACAACTGTGTATACACGTGTCTGATTTTTAACACATTATTTTGTGTTTCTTTGTGAACCATCAGATCAGTGCTTTATCAATGGTTGTGAGTGTATTTCTTTTCAATCCACGTGATTCTTGTTTACACCAATCAACACACACTTGTGTACTCTATAAATAGTACCCTTTGGGTCTTATTTTTAAGAGTCCGAGAAAATTTATTTTTATGGCCAAACTCTGTCAAAATATCTAGAGAGAGAGAGAATAAACCAGAATAATTTTTTTGTCATCTTCAAAGGTTGATTTCTATTCAAAACTAAAATGAAGATTGGACATCTCTCATTCTAAATCTGCACTTACGATTTTTCAAGAGTATATAATTTTTGTAATTGAGTTCTCACATCTTTGTGTATTTTATATAGATCATACTTTAAATCTAATTTTTGTACACAACACACACTTGATTCAAGAAATTAATTTTTATGTGCGAATATTCTGTTTGTATCTTGTTTGTAAGATCTTGAATGTTTTTAAACATTTTGTTTTAAAACATATTTTTCAGAAAAATATTTTTGATAATATTCATATTATCTTGTTTGTGATTTAGAAAGTTAAACCTAAGTTTTTGTAAGAACTAATTTGAGAAGATTCAAAATCTGGACTGAATATTATTTTTCTTGAGTGCTTAAGACTATTTTGGACTAATCTGAAATATTTGTAACTTGATAAGTTTATAGATTAAAATCTGATTTAATCTAATATTTATTTTCTGAAAAATAAATTGTGAATATTTGACTTTGTGATTTTATTGAATATATTTGAAGTCATATTATTCTGTGAATATGATTGCTTGGTCTTTGAAGTGATTTCGGGATTATTCATGTGCATCACTTAGAAATCACTCACTACACAACACTTATTCATGTATACACTTTTTGATGTGTATATATTAGATCAACTGTGATTGTTCTATTTTTGAGAAAAGGGAAGTAAAATTTGAGAACATTGTGTTAAATCAAGAAAGGTTGATTTAAAAAAGAGAACAAAACATAAGAGTTGTTGCTGATATCTAGGATAAAGATATATTGTTGCATTCCATTTGGTTATACCATTTAAGTGTAGGTGTGTCATCTAGGATAGAACACCGCACACAAATACTTCACTAAGAACTAGGACAATAGGCACTGAGCCAACCTGCGCTAAAGAAGCTAGAGGGGAGGCAAAGACGTGAAGAAAGCAAAGTGAACAAGAGCTGCATTGTGAGGATAATTACGGAAGAGCAACCCGAGCGGAGAGAAGCTTGGTCGAGATAGGTAATAGCTTGTTCTGATTTATCTTGTTTTGAGTCTTGTTGCATGTTTGTATAATCGTTCCTATTTCGTTTGGTGTTAGTGGAAGTAGACTAGGTGACTCTTACAAGAGTCCGTCATTTTTCATGGGGAAGGGTTTTTGTGACGTTAAATCAATACCGCGTGCTTTACACTTTTCGCATATCACCTCACACGAAAAAGTAGGTTTGATAGAAACTCGCCAAAAAACTGAATAGGTTATTATTTTGTAAATCACCTAGATTTAACAAAGATAATAATTTGGACTTTTAATTGGCTTTGGAAATGAAATTCATTTTCATAAAGTTAACAATTCAAGAAAAGTTTGAATTGGTCCCTCCTAGAATAACCGGTAAAACTCATAGGTAAATTGCGTTTAATCGGCAATCGTTTACTTCCACACATAGTCTTGCGCATCGGTGGGTGCTTACAATAGGGAAGAATATGGAGGTTTATGTGGATGATATGTTGACTAAAAGTAAGAAGGCATCAGATCATATTAAGGACCTCAGTTAGACTTTTGATCATCTAGAAAAGCCTCAGATGAAGCTGAATTTGACCAAGTGTGTGTTCGGGGTACAGTAAGGAATGTTCCTCGGCTTCATAGTTAATCAAAGGGGAATTGAAGCTAACCTAGCCAAAATAAAAGCTTTGATAGAAATGTAGTTGTCGACCTGCAAGAAGGATATACAAAGACTTACCGATAGAGTGGAAGCGTTGAACGGATTTATTTCTCGGGCAACAGATAGATGTTTGACATTCTTTTAAGTGCTTAGAAAGACTTTTGAGTGGAATATATAATGTTAAGAAGAATTTCAAGAGTTAAAAATGTATCTGGGATCACCTCCTTTACTATCCTGGCCAATTTTGGGAGAAATTTTATACTTATACTTAGCTATTTCTGAGTTAGTAGTGAGCTCGGCCTTTGTTCGATTGGACAATGGGATCTAAGAACCAGTTTATTACACTAGCAAAGCATTCAGGGGAGCCAAAATCAGGTATCCATGCTTTTAAAAATGGTCTTAACACTCATTGAAGCTTCTAGACGTATAAAGCCATACTTCTAAACACACATTATAGTTATGTATACTGATTTACCTCTTCGACAAGCGCTCCACAAGCCTGAGAAGTCAGGAAGATTGATGTACTGGGCAGTAGAACTTGGGGAGTATGACATCATCTAAGAACCAAGATCATCATTGAAAGTACAAGCTTTGGCGAATTTCATTACAAAGTTCACCTATACAGAGGTTGTTGATAAAAAAAAATTACCTCCGGAGCAGACTTCTAATGAAAAAAGCTCAGTTCAAAAGCAAGCTGAAGTTGTAGCCGACCAACTCGAATCATCCAGAACTCAAGAAATAGCCCAGAAGTACGTAGAAGAGAGTGAGAAAATATTCCACCATGGAGTACTATCAACAGAAAGCTTCAATAGTGATATCTCATTGTGGAATTTATACGCAGATGGATATTCATGTGTAACCGAAAGTGGAGCAGGTATAATACTCAATACTCCTGATGATATTTATGTTTAATATGAACTTACGTTCCAATTTAAGGCATCAAATGATGAAGCGGATTATGAAGCTTTGATAGTTGGATTGAATTTGGCCTATTCATTAGGTGTTGAGCAGGTGGTGGCACACAGTGACTCACAGCTGGTTGTCAACCAAGTGCTTTATTTATATGGAGTCAAGGGAGAATTGATGAACAAATACTTTTCCAAAGTTATGGAAGTCATTTCCAAATTTCCATCCATACAAATGAACAAGATATCAAGAATGGATAACACTCGAGATAATGCACTTGGTCGACTGGCTTCAGCAACAAGAATTAAACTTCAGAGAACCATTCTAATAGAGATCTTGGTGAACAGGATTATTGATCAAGACTTAATGGTCAGTTTCTTTACTGTAGATTTGGTACCTTCTTGGAAGGATCCGATCAGGGCTTACATTAAAGATGGAACCCTACCAATTAATCGCAAATAAGTGGAAAAGATATAGTATAAAGTAGCCAGATATGTGTTGGACAAAGGAGTTTTTTACAAAAGAGGATTAACCATCTCCTTATTGCATTGTGTTCATCCATTAGAGGTGGGAGATTTGATTAAGGAGGCGTAATAAGGTTCTTGTGGAGCATATTTAGCTGGTCGGTCATTGCTCCGAAGAATCAACACTCAGGGATATTGTTAGCAGACTATGAACGCAAACTGTAAAGCCTTTGCAAGAAAGTGTGACAAGTTATAGAAGTTATCTACAATTCACAAAGCACCTAATGTTTCTCTAGTACCAATTACATCTCCTTGGACATTATATATTTGGGTAATCAACTTAGCCGACCCACTACCGACCACTAGAGGCAGGCTCAAATACTTGGTAGTTACCGTTGACTACTTCACAATATGGGTAGAAGTAGAGCCGTTGATTGAGATTCCACATAAGAATGTGTATCAGTTCATCTGGAAGAGCATCTTATGTAGGTATGGGATGCCCTGTGCCTTTATTACAGACCATGGAACCCAATTGGACAACAAATAGTTTGACACATATTGTGTTCAGTCCAAAATCCAGAAACTCCATTATGCACCTGGCCATCCACAAAAAAATAGAACCTTGCTCAATGGATTGAAGAATAGGCTTGATGCTGCCAAAGGAAACTGGATTAATGAATTATATTATAGTCTTTGGGCTTATAGAATAACGCTGAGAACAACAACTGGGAAAACACCTTATATGCTTGTATTTGGGACCGAAGGCATGGTGTCAGCCGAGATAGGCCTACTAACTCACAAGGTACTGAATTTTGATTCTCCAACCAGTGACTTGATGAGACATTTGGATTTAGATATGTTGGAGGAATTCTGAGAAGATACTACTCTAAGAAATGTTGCGTATCAAAATAAGATAGCTCGCTTTTACAGGAAAGGGGTCAAGCCAACCAACTTAAAAGAAGGCGACTATGTCCTTAAGAAGGTCATCCAAAAGTACAACAAGCTTGAGGCTAATTAGCATGGCCCATATTGCATTTCAGCAGACATCTAACCAGGGACCTATCGGCTTGAGACCTTAGAAGGGGAAAAATTCAAAAATCCCTAGAACATCGAGCATCTCCGAAAGTATTATCAGTGATTCAAGAGATTTCCATATTCTATTTCTTTTACTTTATGTTCAACACAAGTATTTTTCAAGTTCAATATAATCTTGATTTTAGTTCCTTCAATTTTTTTGATTTTTTTCGGAGCAACGACGATATATATCCCCCAGAAACAACAAATAATAAATGTCTCCTGGTCTTCATCTCTTGCCACATGCTTAACCAGCTTGAACTTATCTGCCGATCAACAGAATATACTTAATTGGTTGAATTTATCAAATTCCAGATGCACTAACAGCTTAATGCACAATCGCATCTCATCCAAAAGATTACTTTATGTATGAATTTTTACGTACAAGTCACGAACAAGAAGTTATTACTTCATGTATGACTTTGTATTAACAAGTCACGAACAAGAAGGTATTACCTGACCAAGTTAGATACAAGAGTACATTCCTTAACCTTGGTTGGCATTATTAATTTACTTCATGCATGACTTCATCTTTGATAAGTCAAGAATAAGAATTCTATAAAACTTCGTATACAACTTATGAAGTTATAAATAAGTTTTACCCGACTAAGTTAAATACAGGAAGACATGTAAACATTCCTAACCATTGGAATACACACATGTATTCCTCATACACTTGGTCACCACTGATAACAAATGCTGAACTTAGATAAAAAAAAAAAAAACTATTTATAGTTTCATCTAAATGCATTAGTAGAATCTATGGCACTAAAATCATGGTTTAAATATTCATTATTAAACAATGGCTCAATTGACTGATTGATTAAATAATCAAGAGTTTACAATACAAAAATATGGATTTTTATTCACATATTAATTGTAATACATTCAAAAATCAAATGAATAACAAAATACAGAAAAGTTATTCAACTGGACATTTTCCTTAAGCCTTGGAGGATGGTTGTACTGTCTTCATACCAGAAGAAGGATCATCCAGAGTATAAGGAGAATTAATAAAATTGAGATTTCTTAGCATTCACCTGTTGTTACTGCTGCTCGGTGTATTGATCAAATGAGGACAAACTATTTCATTTACATCATGCAAACCATAGTCTCCCAAGTATTTGGTGATCAAGCAATAGGGAAAGCATCAACAGATATCCATGATATGTCCAACTTAAAAGGAGGCTTGTCACAATCTAGCAGACCAGGCTCATTCTAGTACCAAAGCTCATTGTTACTATCATGTTTTAGCAAAGTGAAGCAGTTGGTCCACCCCCACTTATAACCTTCACGATGGTTATGGGCAAGGTGATATCACATCCGCACCTTTATGGGTTGCTTGTGAAATTTAAAGGTTAACCTTTCAACTTGATGTTGAAGGTTTTTCAACACATCACTCTTCACCTTCAACTGAACAGATTGGTCGGTAATGGCTTTATCTTTAGCTACCAGCTTCATAGACAAATCAGTAATCACCTGACTCTTTGCTTTTAGTTGGACAACTTGGTTGGCTAATGTTTTTTTTATCCTTGACTCATTTAAGATTGGTCAGCCAGTGCTCTGCTGTTTGGAAGTTTTCCCAGTCTTGGTTTTCTTCAGAGCTTCAAGTTCCTCTACTAGCCTAGCATTCTCAATCTCCAAGAAAGATGCCCCTTCATCAGCACCACTGGCATATGACTATTTTAAGATGTTCAACTCATTTTCGAGTTTATTATTTTCCTCCTCCAGGAGTTGGGTAATTTCCCTGGCCTCATATAGCTCTTGATTCAACACGAACTCTTTTCTTCTATACAGGAAGGCATATTCTTCTAATTTCTTCTCAAAGCCCCAGCCTTCGTTCAAAGCTTTGTACTTAGATTCATAGTTAGCATGGAGTGAAGCCACGATAAATTTGTGATCTTCCTACAAATCCTTAATAATTTCATAATAAGTTGCATTATTTGTTATAGCTTTATCCAGCAAACAATGGAGATGGGTGTATGATTCTTTTACTTGCTTGGATACCTTTGTTCCAAGCAAGCCGACCAAGCCTTCTTTAGTTAAAGGAACGTGTCCAGCCTCCTAAAGATTTTTACTCCTCCTAAGAAGGCTGGATTCAGCAGAAACTATAGCCTTCTTCCTAGCATCAAACTGAAAACTTCAAGTGTAAGTACACAAGTATGACTACTGAGCACAAATAACACAAAGTACGAGATTTCATTCAACAAATCAAGAAAAGAAAAATGTATGATATATACAACACATGTAGTAGAAGAGAAGAAATGTTTTCAGTAATAACCAAAAAGGTGTTACAAATTTTTGGTTATATTATAAAGCAGACAAACAGAAAAAAAAAAAGAACAAAGGATTTAAACCTTCTCCTTGTCCTGGATATTGATCCCAAAAGGCTGGTCAGCAAAAGGGGTAATTTATTCAATGGGCTTTAAAGTAGACCCAACAGGTTTAAGGGAAGATTCCCCAGATCCTTCTTCGTCATGAAACTCTTCCTCCAAGTTGGGAGGAGAGCTTGAATCATGCTTCAAAAATAACTCAGACTCTGCTGGGGTGCCAACCTCCTTAAAGGCTTCTGACAAGCCATCATTAAAAGATTTCTTCCTCACAAAATCAATTTGGGCAGAGATATCTAGAAAATCCTTGCCTTAGCCTTTGTTTAAGGAGTCATCCTTAAGCATCTTATTCTTGGCCTTCTCTGCGACCAACTCAGAAGACAAACCAACAGCTTTCTCCTCGACAGATTTCAGGAGAGCTTGGTTTTCAACCAGTTTATCCTTGGCCATCTTGGACTTATTCTTAAAAGCTGTTAAGATGGCCCCAATAGTCAACAACTTTCCCTTAATAGCTCTCAAACTCGTTTTAGCAATTATCCGTTTTCCCTGAGCAAGGGTGGCTCTATTAACAACCTTTTTCAGCTCAGCATCCCAAATCTTTTGCTTGGACTCCAACAGCTGCCCTGAAGCTTCAACAAACTTCCTTAGACTCTCAAGGGACTCCTTAACATCTCCTCCAGAAGAACGAATAAGCTCGTCCTTCTCCAACATTTGATTAAAATTCACCAAAAACTGCATAGGGGACATTGTCAGATTACAAGAAGTATTGGGAGAAAAATATATTAAGGGCATGTAATGAATAAGAAAGACTTACCATAGCCAAACTTTGGCAATCATTTTCTTCCAACTTCAATCTTGACAGAGGGTCAAGAGTTTCTCTGTCAGCAAAGTGGGTACTAGTCCTAATTAATTTCCTGGCAACACGAGGATAAATGACAACAAAGGATGACCTAGCAACAGTCAAATCCTTCTAAATTTTCTCGACCAACTCCTGGTCAGTAAATATTTTCTCAACTAGCTTCTTGGGAAAACCTTTCCTTATCCACTTGAATTGAGGAACAACAACATTTACTTCCTCAGAAGTGATGACTTGAGGAACTTTCTCTGTCTCAGAATCCTTGGATGCTTTTTCTTGTTTATTAGCATCCCTAGTCTTGCCACCCTTATCGGTAGCTCTGTAAGGACATATTTTATAAGTTCTATTTACATTAGTGCATGTCGCATACCATTACAAACCGTTGAAGAAAAAGTTCAAGTTTGAAGATACATGAAAATGGACCCGAATATAAAAGTTCTTTAATATTCAAGCCTTTACGAGATGAATTTTGGTAAGGTTATGTTTTGGTTACTTAATGGTTCATTAAAAAGTGTTAAGATATTTTTCTAAAATATTTTCTAATTGCCGAGGCTATACTTTTCTTCAAAAAGATTTTTTTCTAAGTGTTGAGGAGGAGTTTTTGACGAAATAAAAATTTTAATTTTTTTACGTTGGTCGTTCGAACGACGCTTGTATGTCGTTTAAACGACAATAGGATTTCACGCGTAGTTATCATTCGATCGACAAAAAATTTCGTTCGAGGGACTTTGGGACTTTGTTCGAGCGATGCTTCGACTTAAATTTTCTATATAATGCATGTTAAACCACTTTGTTTTCGTTAAGAAGACCTGACGAATTTCTTCCCGCATAAACTGCTAACAATCGATTACCTTTGTCTTCTTCATTTAGGGTTCAAATACTTTTAATTTCAATTCACAAATCCCAATTGCTTTTAGTGAATTGTTTTGGAACCCAAGATACAATTTTGCTGGAGTTTCTCTTATGGGAAGGATAACCTAATGCAGATCTAGGTGCAACTTGAGGGAGGTGTTGGGTTGACTTAACTGCGTATCAAAGGGAGTAATCGTGGGTGTTCCTGGCCTGAATGAACTGGATGTCTTTATGGATCTTCTGAGGTTCATTCATTATTGAATTAGGTTGCAGCCTATGAGAGTATGTTGCGGTAAATTCTTTGCAGAATTCGCTTGTAATCATTGTGAGTATTATTAGTGAAATAAAAGGTTTTGCCCTTCGAGTATTTTTTGTGAAATCTGTGAGTCAGCAATTAATGTTTATATGTTTTGGCATGATCCATTGCACCTAGATGTTTGTATAGTTTTGAATTCAAACTGGGTTTAATTAATTTGGTTTGAAATTAATATTTTATTAAATAAGGATTTACATGGAATCTACGAATTTATTCAAATCAGTATCACACCGTGCATTAAAAAGATTTGATGAGTTTTATGCACGTTTGTCTGATATTGTAAACACTAGTTTCAATCTTGATGAATACATTCTTGATGAACTGATACTTAAAAAGATTTTGATATCTTTACCTAAACGTTTTATCTCTAAATTGACTGTTTTGAATTCCTTAGGTAATTTAAGCAATTTAAAATTGGAATAGTTGGTAGTAGACCTCCAAACATATGAGATTGACATGTTCCCAGACACTATCAAACCTAAGGATATAGGGATTGCACTTATAGCTCAGTCTAGGAAGGGAAAGGAAGTGTACAAGAGTGAGAAGAAAAAGGCAGTGAGAGTTTGTGAGTCCGAGCCTGAGGACGAGTCTGATTTTAATATGGCCATGCTTGCAAAGAATTTTAAAAACATTCTTGAGTTTTAAAAGAAAATTCTTCCAATAAAAAGTTTTTTGAGAAAAATAAAAAGAAAAATGAGGCCAAAGAGAGTGGTGAGAAAGAGAGTGAAAAAGAGAAAGAGGAAGAAGAGAAGTGTTTTGAGTGTGAAGGTAAGGGGCATAGAGCTTTTGCGTGTACCACTAGGCTAAAGAGAAAGGGCAAGAATATTGCCATGCCAGCCACTCTTAGCTATAGTGAGGATGATGTAAGAGATTCCGGGGATAAGTCTTCGCACAGGATTTGTATCGCATTTTCTGTTAGTCATGTGAGCACACCTAGTTTGTCCCACGACGATGAGGATACTTATGCACATGAGACCCTTGAGGATGATTTGGGTGTTTCTAGTGAGGGTGAGAGTGAGTGAGCTAGTGATGGAGATAGTGAGCCCTAGATCAAGTTTAGAGATTTGTATGCCGAGACCTTAAACACAAATAAATTGAATAAGGAATTAGGCCTTAGGGTAATTTATTTAGAGAGAGATATTGAGAGTTTGAGTGGTTTTGAGACGTCGACGAGTCAATTAGATAAGGTGAAATTTTTTTGAGTGAGCAGTTGATCATCGTGAATAGGGAGAAGAGTGAACTTATAGCCCGTGTGTCACAATTAGAGAGAGATCTTGAACGTGTCTGAGTGGTAAAGGTCACTTTCTAGAATACATCTAGGAAGTTAGGAAATATGCTCCTTGGTCCCGCTATGGGTAATGTTGAGAGACTAGGAATAGGTCATAACGGTGCATCCACTTCACATACTGCACCCGAGCCGATTACTGAGTTTGTGATTGATCCATATGGCTCTCAACCCAACCCACCTAGGAGTCCCGTACTTGATAAGAGAGTGAGTAGGATACGTTTTGAGAGAGGTGTTCCTAGGCCTATTTATGTTTTCAGTCATTGTAAGAAGAGAGGACACCTTAGGGAGTTTTTTTAAGTTTGGTAATGTGTCACGTTTTGCTACTACACGTGTTCACACCCACACATGATGCTCCGGATGACTACGTGAGAGATTTTGCACATATTAGGGAGCAGGTAAAGTTTTTATTCAAAACTTCACATGATTTAATGGATGTTTTTCATAGTATGTGACCACCTTTGAAAAACTCCACCGCACCTACTGGTTTAGCTTTAGACTTCTTTGCTAGTACAAGATGATTTTCATGAAGATATTTTATACCTAATGCTATTGTGTACCATTTTTGTAGTTATGTTTTCCATTTCTGATATATTTTTTGAAAAACCAAAAAGGTTTTTGTTTTTGAAAATTTTTGGAAAAATACAAAAAGTTTTTCTTTTTTTAAGAAAAATTGGAAAAGCTAAAAGATTTTATTTTGATAAAATTTTTTGAAAAATTCAAAAAAAGTTTGTATTTTGTTTTGCAGCGTTTATGGATGGACATTTAGGATGACTGGATCACAATTTCATTCCATATCCATGTGACTATTTGATAGTGTTTTGATATGCGTCGTCATTTTATTTTGTGCTTTACAATATTTGGAGTCATTGAGATGTGATGTGTTGTTGCTACCTACATGTCTGACTCATGATTTCCTTTATTGCACACTTGCACGGATTTGTTTGACTACAGATCTTGTCTATCACATGTTGATCGACATTTTTTCATCTCAATTTTTTCTTTAAAACGAACCAACTGCTATTAAACTTGACAAAAAAAGTAGTGCATGTAAGAACCGTTGTTATGAGTTTGTGTGATATATTTGAAAAACGGGTAAGGGCTACGAAAGGTACTTATTTATCCTTTGTGATTAGGCCACCATTTAAATCGGACCAAGAAAATGTATGGCACAAAAACATAATCCAAGGTCCCAAGAGGTTGAATAGAGCCCGAAAAATTTAAAGGAAATAAAAGAAAAATAAGCCAAAAGTGGGTCAATTTATATTGTTTCATCACCTCCAAAGAAAAATAAAAATCATTATTATTTATGAGGGAGTTTGTATGTAATATAAAACGGGTTTGCACGTCCTGACAAACTCATGAAAAAGTGTTACATTGTTTCAGACGTTATTGGTGTGAAAATCATGTCTGACATTGATTCGTCGATTAGATTACGGCGATGTCATCTAAATTCACATTTTCGACACCTAAGGACGATTTTGATGTTCATTCGTTAGAAGTACACATATTCATCATGCACATATGTTATGTTTGATTGCATTGCATTGATTTTCCTATCGAATATGTTCACACCCATCATTTTTTTTTCATCATTTGGTTGTCTTAGTGAAAATTTTTGGTGTGTGATTTTTGTAAAATTATTTTTACGTTTTCGTATGAAAAATTGAAAAATAAAAAATTATTTGTGTATGCCTTTGATGATTCCTTTGCATGAGCGGAGTTTGATCCATGTTTGCTATGTATATTTGTCATGACACTACATGTTTATTTTGTTTATTCTTTTCCTTGTTTATTTCGGACAAATAAAAAGGGGGAGAAAGAATCATTATAGGGGAGATTTGATTATTGATTATTGATTAATTCTTATATCATTTCAAACTCGATATGTCACGAAGGTATTTGTTTCATCTCATGTGTGTAGGTAAAAAATTGAAGATCAATTTTTTGCACACCCTGATAATTTTTTTTTAAAGATTTGAAGATTTGATGTTGAAGATTTTTTGAAGAAAAGTTTGATACTTGCATCTTTAGTACCTTTTTAGTTTGGGGATCATGGGAGGTATTAGATTTGTATAGGAATTTTGGTTTGATAATTTGGATGTTTTTATTTTGTACCGGCATAAAGATAGGAAGATATTTGTAAGGACATATTTTATAAGTCCTATTTACATTAGTGTATGTTATATACCGCTACAAACCGTCGAAGAAAAAGTTCAAGTTTGAAGATGAATGAAGACGGACTCGAATATCAAAGTTTTTCAACATTCAAGCCTCCATAAGATGAATTTTGGTAAGGTTGTGTTTTGGTTACTTAATGGTTCATTTAAAAGTGTTGGGATATTTTTCTAAAATATTTTTTTAGTGTTAAGGCATTACTTTTTGTTAAAAAGAATTTTTTCTAAGTGTTGAGACGGAGTTTTTGACAAAATAAAATTTTATTTTTTTACGCTATTCGTTCAAGCGACACCTATATGTCGTTCAAACGACAATGGGATCTCGCGCGAAGCTGTCGTTCAATTGACAGACAGTTTCGTTCGAGCGACTTTGGGACTTCGTTCGAGCGATGAGCTGACTTAAGTTTTCTATATAAAGCATGTTGAACAACTATGTTTTAATTAAGAAGACCTGATGAATTTCTTTCTAAATAAACAGCTAACAAGAGATTACATTTGCCCTCTTTATTTAGGGTTCAAATACTTTTGTTTTCAATTCACAATTCCCAACTGCTTTTCGTGAATTGTTTTGGGATTCAAGATATAGTTTTACTGGATTTTATCTTGTAGGAAGGATAACCTACTACTGATATAGGTGCCCGTTGAGGGAGGTACTGGGGTTACTTGACTGCGTGTCAAAGGGAGTATTTAATTGGGCATAAATATTGTATATTTATCCCCTTAATTTCGGAACCTTTGTGAACCCGAGCGATGTAATTGATATGGATTTAACTCGTAACTATGATACTAACCTTTGTTGGCAAGTATTTCGTGTTTTGTGTTACTCTTATGTGTTTTACAGGTAAATTATACAAATGGTGCGAAAGAGAAATCGAAACATTAAGGAAAGGCTAGGAAGGCAAGTTCAAGGGCATTTTCGTAATTTTGCAGCTCAATCCTGGAGGTAGGGCCTAGTGGAAATTTGAAGATCTCGGAACAACGAGAATACTAGAAGAAACGACACTCAAATCCGAGCTACGGTGAAGGAGTTATGACCCATTGAAGTTGAAAAAAATCCATTGAAGAAAGGAAGAGAACTTGGAAAATATTCTAAGCATTGGAAAGAGGTCTAAAACCAACAAGATTTCCCGAACCACACTAGGAACTGGTTCAGGGATGAATCGGCTTTGGGTACCTACAAACCGGTTCGAGGTGTCTAATACGTGAATTTTTCCCTTAATGCTGATTGGTCCAAAGAGTCCTATCATGTTGCAACTTCTTTTAAAATATACATGTATCATTGGATTGACTGAGAAAACAGAGTTTTTAAATAGTTTTTTTTATAAAGAAACAAGTAGGAGAATACCCTAGGAACATAACTTTGATTTGGTGATTTCGGGTTTGATCTCAAGTTTTAATTCAAGTTTCATTCTTTATATTATTGTTTTGCATGTAATTCTTCTTGCACGATTTAGTTAGTTTCTAAGTTCATAATAATTCCTTGCATGTTTCAATACACTTCCATCATGATTTCTTTCACATGCAACATAGTTAATTCATGCACAGTTAGGTTCAATATGTCCAGCTAGATTTTTTAGGGTCGGGATGCTTGAACTCATCCGATGTGATAGTTGCATGTGTATAAAATTAATCCTCCAAATTTAAGGATTTATTATGACCGTATTGCGTAGCGAACACAACCATTGTAGATATTTGAATCTCGGTTGCTCCAGGGTAATCGGAATGCTTTAGACTGCAAATCAAGTGTAGCTATCATGTTACTACTTTACTCGTCCTCTGATTACGTATGGTGCGGGCTTGAACCTCATATATGTAATGCTTGGGAGTATTAAAGTCTGGGTCTAATTAATCACTTAAATTTACGATTAGTTTTATACCATCAATACACTAGGGTTGAGGGATTGTATTCCCAGACTATTTGTCCCACCATATAGTTCAAGTTTTAGTTCAATCATCTAGATAATTTAGAGTAATTGCATTTAGTTGTAGTTGTTTCACCATTCAAATCACCCTTCTTCTTAGAGTTGAATTTTGGTTAACCATTTTTCCTTCCGTCGCCAAGATTTTCTCATCGTATTTCCCTGTGGAGACGATCCCGACTTACCGGGTTTATTACTAACACGACAGGCTTGCACTTGAGCCTAGAGAGAATGCACTTTAGAGACACATTCATAGTCGCATAAAGTTTTTGGCGCCGTTGCCGGGGACTTAGGTAAACGTAGGTTAGATTCCGTTAATCTAAAACTTCGACCCAAAAAAAAAATTAAAAAGCACAAAAAGATACTTCATCTATCAAAATCCCGTTAATGCAAAATCCTGAACTCACTCTAACTCCCCAAAATACTCCAACTAGCATTCACGAAAACCCGATAGTTGAGTACGACCCCGATAGCCCTCAAACTCCAAACATTCCACAATTTTGGGTTCCACCTCCCACACCTCAACACTCAATTGCAAGTAGCACTCTGACATCCCTCTTAGGACACACCACAGAAAACGCTCCGAGCATACCAAATGAGGATACAGAGTCATCAAGTGAGAGAGCCATGTCATAACACGGTAGTGTAGCCGCAGGTGAGGAAGAGGTCCCGTATCTCCCTTTGATAGAAATCTCATATCCCGAGCGAACAGTCACTCCGGGATGCATTTTACTCCCGTATAATGCAGGGAAATTTCTCTTTAGGAATGGGATGATTCAGATACTTCCCAACAACCATGGAATGGAATGTGAAAACCATATCTCCACATCCGGGAATTTGAGGAGGCATGCGAGACCCTCAGTGACCAGACTTGCATAAAAGATTTGATACGCCTCAAACTCTTCCCATTCTCTCTAAAGGATAAGGCTATGAATTGGATATGGTCTTTACCTCCAAACTCGATTGCATCATGGAACGACTTGCAATCTAAATTCATTAAGAAATTCTTTCCTCTACATCGAATGAACTCCATCAAGGCTTAAATTCAAACCTTTCGATAATCAGAAAATGAGTCATTTGATCGATATTACGAGCATTTTAATGAGTTAATCACTTCATGCCCTCATCATGGATTTGATAAATTGCAAATCATTTCATTCCTCCATAATAGGCTAAATATAAATTCCAAACAACTCGTTGAAACCATGTGTGATGGTACCTTTGTGGACCTAGACGCAAACGATGCTGAGCTTCACCTGAGGTATGTCGCTGACACTACCCAAGCATGGGATACATCTGACCCTAGTGCTCATACTTGAACGCGCCAAACGACCACCACTCCATCGGCGGCCGACCTATTTCACATAAAAAAAGATACCATGATGGCCAGTCGACTCGATCTACTTGAGAAAGGAATGCGAGAAGTACTTGAGTATGTGCAAGGGGACCAACTGGCTCCATCCCGAATCCAAGTGAGAGGGTGTGTGTTATTTGTGAGGCGGTCCATTCAACAGAGTAATGCCCGATGACACCCACCTACAAAGTTATGCTTCAAGAGAAAGTGAGTGGTGTAGGAGGATTTAAGGGTAATTTCGGTGGGCCGCACGATAATTCTTACAACCCTTCATGGAAAAACCATCATGGTTTTAGCTATGGGCAACAAAATACTGCGATGAATCCTAATTCACATGTTTCCTCTCCCCCGTCATCATAATTTCAACAAGCACCTCACATGCAGGGATATGTGCAAGAACCACCACCTCTAGGGCCATATGTCACTCCACTACGGAGAAGTCTCGAGGATACGATAAACTAATTTATCAATGCACAGAATGCAACCACTGCTAGACATGAGCGCATGATCAATGATATAAATGCGACTATTTCAAAGATATAATCATCATTGAGTATCCAAGAGAAGGGAAAGTTTCCTGCCCAGGGCCAAAGACCTCCCCAAGGTCAAACTAGTATTAGCTCCACCTCTACGGAACATGAGGAGCAATGTCAAGATGTGACCACTCTTCGTAGTGGGAGAGTCTTTGATTTATCACCTCTTCCACACGATGCAACCAAAGACAAGGAGATTTTGCCCGGTATGAAATAGGCCGAAGATGTCCCCTTGAAAGAGAGTGATAAAGAAGATACTAGTGAGCCTGAGGTAGTAGTGAAACCACCCTCTGTGGCACCATTTCCTCAAATACTAGTTCCTTCCCACAAAGGTAACCCTCGTAATGAAGTTCTAGACGTGCTAAAGTAAGTAAAGTTAAATTTACCTTTCCTCGATGCCATCAAGAAGATTCCAGCTTATGCAAAAGTCATCAAGGAATTGTTAAAAGTGAAAAGGGATATGAAGGTAAAGAAAAATTTATTTCTAGCACAGAACGTGAGATCCATTCTACTTAATGATCTCCCGCTAAAATTCAAAGATCCTTGTGCACCCACCATTTCTTGCATCATTGGAGAAAATAAAATTAAAAAAGCCTTACTTGACTTGGGAGCAAGGGTCAATATTTTTCCCTTATTCCATCTATAGGCAACTCGATCAAGGGGACCTCAAGCCCACAAAGATCACTCTCCAATTAGTGGATCGAATTGTGAAGATCCCAATAGGTATAGTTGAGGACGTGATAGTCCAAGTTGACACTTTCTACTTTTCGGTAGATTTTTTCATTTGGGACACGGAGACCTCCTTATCTTTGAGCAATCATGTTCCCATTATTCTCGAGCGCCCATTCTTAGCTACGGCTAACGTAATAATCAATACTCGAAATGGGCAGATGCAGCTCACCTTTGGGAATATGACCTTAGAGACTAACATATTCCATATAGCCCAACGTACAGGGGAAGAAGATGATCTTCACGCGGTGAGCTTAATTAACGAGATCGTAGAGGAGTACTTTAAGGAAAAATATTATGGAGATGCTCTATGGACCTGCTTAGTGTCGAGCCACGAGAGTGATGGAGCGTATACTGAATTCGAGAAGGAAGTTGAGAAGTTGAGAGAGTTACTTGATGAGAGAGCGTCAGATGAGGACGCGAGAGATGTAAGTTGGGTTTCTTAATTCGAGGATTTACCACCGAGGGAGGCACGCATGCTCCCCTCCAGCGATAAATTTCTAACCCTCGAATTAAAGAAACTTCCCTCCCATGTTAAATATGCATATTTAGGAAAGGAAGAAACATTTCCTGTTGTTGTCTCCTCTAGCCTAGACGAAGAGCAGGAGGGTAAGATATTAGAGATTCTGAGGAAGCACCAAAGTGCTTTTAGTTAGTGTATTGTTCATTTGAAGGGGATAAGTCCTTTGATTTGCACCCACAAGATCCACCTCGAAGAGGGTGTAAAGCCCTCTAGAGAAATTCAAAGAAAGCTAAACCCCAATATGAAAGATATGGTGGGGACCGAAATTATAAAGTTATTGGATGCCAGGATCATCTACCCAATCTCGAATAGCAAGTGGGTATGCCCTATTTAAGTTATCCCGAAGAAGTCGGGCATGACAGTGATTGAAAATGTTAAGGGAGAGCTAGTTCCCCAACGTACCACCACCGGGTGGCGCGTTTGCATTGATTACCAAAAACTTAATACCAGAACTAGAAAAGACAATTTCCCCTTGACATTTATTGATCAGATGCCTGAGAGAGTAGAGGGACACCCTTACTACTGCTTCCTTGATGGTTATTCTGGATATAACCAAATTGAGGTAGATATACTTGACCAGCAGAAAACAACCTTCACTTGCCCATTTGGTACGTTTGCTTACAAACATATGCTATTCGGCTTGTGTAATGCACCCACGACCTTTCAAAGGTGAATGTTGGGTCTATTTAGCGACTTGATTGAGAGAGGACTTGAAGTGTTCATGGATGACTTTATCATTTTTGGCACCTCTTTCGATCATTGTTTGGCAAATCTGGAAAAAATACTTACTCAGTGTGTGGAGAAGAACTTAGTGCTAAATTGGGAGAAATGCCATTTTATGGTCACTGAGGGAATAGTTCTTGGCCACATAGTTTCATCCAAAGGAATTGAAGTTGATAGAGCTAAGATAGATGTCATAACCGATCTACCCACACCAAAATCTCTCAAGGATGTGCGCTCCTTCTTGGGCCACGCGGGGTTTTATCGAAGGTTCATTTACTACTTTAGCGCCATCCCTAGGCCCTTAAGTAACCTCCTTATGAAGGATACCCAATTCGAGTGGAATAAAGCATGCCAAAGTGCTTTTGAAAAATTAAAAATCATGCTTGTTTCCTCTCCCATCATGCAAGCGCCGGATTGGTCCTTACCATTAGAGCTCATGTGTGATGCAAGTGATTTTGCAATAGGGGCTATTTTGGGCCAACGAAAGGATAAAAGGCTCATGTCATCTACTACGCTAGTCGGACTCTTACCGGACCACAACTCAATTACTGCACTACGGAGAAGGAATTGCTATCCGTAGTATTTGCTCTAGATAAATTTTGATCCTATCTCATTAGGTCACCCATCACTTGTTTCACTGACCACGCGGCTCTTAAGTATCTACTTGCAAAGAAGGATGCAAACTCGTGCCTCATAAGGTGGATCCTACTCCTACAAGAGTTTTATCTCTACATTAAAGATAAAAAAGGAGTAGAAAATGTCATTGCCGACCATTTATCACGACTTTCATCCGACGTACCTAGCGATCCAATACCCATATACGAATATTTTATTGATGAGAAACTCTTTGCTACCTCTTCTTTGCCCTGGTTTGCGAACATAGTGAACTATCTTGTCAGAGAAGTCGTCCCTCCCGAGTGGACACTGTAAGATAAGAAGAGGTTCATTACTTGGTCGCGCATGTTTTTCTATAACGATCCCTTCCTTTTTAAAAATTGCGCTGACCAACTCATCCGACGGTGCGTACCGGATGACGAGATACCGAAAGTCATCCAATTCTATCATTCGAAAGTTTGTGGAGGTCACTTTTCGATAACAAAGATGGTCACTAAGATTCTTCAAAATAGTTTCTATTGGCCCATAATATTCCGGGATGTGAGCAATTATTATAAATCTTATGATAGGTGTCAAAGGATGGGAGCGATAACCCAACGAGACATGATGCCATTAACCCTGATACTCATTATTGAGATCTTTGACTGCTAGGGTATTGACTTCATGGGACCTTTTCCCCCATCTTTTGGTTTCCTATACATCCTTGTCGCGGTAGACTACGTTTCTAAATGGGTGGAAGCCATAGCTACCAAAACAAATGACAATAAAGTGGTGATTAGGTTCATATAGGAACACATACTTTCCCGATTGGTGCTCCGAAAGCGATAATTAGTGATAATGGCACGCACTTTTGCAACAGGCCATTCGAGAAGCTCATGGGAAAGTATGGCGTTGTTCACAAGGTTGGAACGACCTATCACCCACAAACGAATGGGCAGGCCGAATTAGTGAATCGAGAAATGAAGCACATCCTCGAGAAGACTGCCAATCCCGACCGAAAATATTATTCCCTTCGATTGAATGCTTAAATATAGGCCTACCTCACCGCATTAAAGAACCCACTAGACATGTCCCCATTCCACTTTGTGTATGGAAAACCTTGCCATATTCCCGTCGAGTTAGAGCACAAGGTGTATTTGGCCATTAAAAGATTAAATTACGATATGGACAAAGACGGTGAAGCTCGCAAGCTTCAACTTAATGAGTTAGAGGAGATATGCAATGACGAGTATGAGAATTCCAAGATTGCAAAAGCCCAGATGAAACTAGAACATGATAAGATTATTCGACGAAAAGAGTTTCAATCGGGACAAAAAGTGCTCCTCTATAACTCCCGGCTTCATCTATTTTCGGATAAATTACGGTCTCGGTGGACTGGCCCATTCGTTGTGAAGAATGTATTCCCTCACGGAGCTATGGAATTAGACGATTTAAAAGGGGGAATACGTTCAAGGTGAATGGACAACACCTAAAGCTATATATTGAGGTGTGCGTAGAAGAGATCGACACCATTTGGTTGTCGGACCCCGTTTACGGAGTGAGTTGAAACGAGAGGTCGTCGCACCCCCGACGCGTATGGGTTGAAATCTTGTGTACAGTAGTAGTGTTTGAGTTAGGATAGCTACGAGTTCGAAAGCACGGGTCATCATAGGGATCGAGGTAGCACGCATTTTGAGGACTTGGTAGAGGCTTTTCAGGGAACCTGAGGGTTTAGGATATTGTAAGGGGCCATAAGCAAGTGATAAGCCATGGGAGAACACTTCAATTTTGAGATATGAGAGAAACCAAGCTTCAAGGCCAGCAAGGTACCCCAAACCGCAGGGTGATTCGGTTCGCGGGGGGGGGGGGGGGGGACCGGTTCGGGTTACAGGCGAACCGGTTCGGGGGTCCTGCCAGATTATTCCCCCCTTTTTTTCCAAATTCATCCCCTTTTCCCCTTCCCTCCATTCATTTTCCCTATGAAATTTCACCCTCTAAAACTTCCCCCTACCAATTCACACTCCAAATTCACTCCCTCCTTCCGCTCCCTCCATACCTATTCCCATTTCCCACCAAAAGCCACCCCCACACACCTATAAATTCACCCTCAACCCCTCTCCATTTCTCACACTTCATTTCACTCTCCCTCTCTTCTACACCATATCAACTCCATCTCTCTCTCTCTCTCTCTCTCACCATGTTGCGCCCCCTCCAAGCAAACTTCCTTCCAAAAAAATATGACGACACCACCATTCTCAATGACGAGGGTGCGGGAGTATTTCGGTGCATCCAAGAACGTCATTGGGCCGAGCGCTATTTCTTGGCCACTCGCCCAATTCATATCGAGCGGTTTGATAATTGGGAGAATCTCCCCAATGAAGTCACCTCCCTTTTCAACTGTTGGGGGTGGTGTTCATTCCTCTCCCCCACAAGCAACAAAGTTTTTGAATCTGAAATTAGCCAATTCTATGGGACGCTCGTGCGCAAATCCTCCCTTCTTCACGAGGAATATCTTGACGGAATTTGGATTCCATTCTCTGCCGCCATCATTGCGCGCAAAATGCGGGAAAAAGGGGTTGTCCTCCCCGTGCCCTTCATGTATCCCACCAATGGTGCCCTCCGCACCAAAGCCGAATGTATCGCCCGAATGGCACCCGGGGAGGAATGGTTGCTCGATTCATTTCCAATATGAGTCTTGTCGAACACGGTGTGATTCACGCACCTAATTGCATGTGGAGCAATCCACCAAACCACCAATGATTCGGTGGTTAGGCTACATCACGCCAACTTCTTATACCATTTCCTCAACCCTGAGAGCATGATTAATTTGGCCCAACTCTTCTACGCGGACATCCTCCATGCCGCCTATAATGAGTGGGGAGAAGTAGCGCTCCCCTACACCCGCCTTATCACCGAACTTCTGACTGATGCCTGAGCGGACGATCTGGGGCAGCAAGTCTGACTCCCCCACCCAATTGGAGCCACTTCCACCACCCGTAGTGAACACCAAATGAGAGTGGCCCTTCCCGACCATCCGATTCTCGATGAGGGTGCGGGGGAGGAAGAACATGACGCCCCAATGATGGATGTGGGGGAAGAAGAAGAGTATGATGAAGACGAGGACGATGACTCCAATTTCGAGCCCCTGGGTGCAAATTTCGATAGGCGCCTTTCGGCAATGGAAACCCATTTGAACGGTTTCCTCACCCAATACAATCGAGACCAAGCGTCCTATCAACGGGATCAAGAGGCCTACCGAAGAGATACGAACATGAGGCATCGTCTCCAAGCCTATTTATACGAGCTCAACTTCGGTGGACCCCCTCCAACTTTCTTCTATGATCCGTATGATCCCAATGCACCCGGCCCCTCCAATCCACAGCCCCAATGCAGCCCTTGTTTGTTTGTGTTGTTGGTAGTTGTTAAAAATGTTGATTGTGTAATTCTCCCATCACTTGTGTAACACAGACTCTCAGTATCTATAAAAAAAATCTTGCATTTCTGTTTTATTTATTCGTTTTATTCTCTTGCACTTTTAATTCGCTTTGAGTTAGATTTTAGTCCTTTTTGCTCGAGGACAATGCAAAAGTCTAAGTTAGGGGGGGTCACAAGTGCATCTTTCTAAAACTTCACAAATTTTAAAAAATGTCCAAAATTTTCCAAGTAAAAATCATAAAATTTTAAAAAATCCAAAAATATTTTTCTTCAAAATAAATAAAAATTAGAATTTAAATTTTTCAAAAATATCACCTTTATTCTATTTGAAGTCTCAAATTGTTAAATCCCTATTGCACTAAGCCGAAATTTACCAAAGATGGAAATTGTGCGAAAATTGACGACTTAACGAATAAGTGTGGAGATTACCAAAACCCGGTGAGATTTCGAGCCTATCAATATTTTTGAGTTTTTAAATCAATCCGAGTTAATGGTTAACTCATGGTTCTAATTCAGCATTTCAAATAAGTCGTTGATGATCTCAATTCTTTCTTTTGATTGGTTGTGGGAAATGGAATGTTGTCTCGAAAAGCGCACTACAAATCTCTAAATTAAATTAATCTCGAAACCCATATGGTAAATTAATAAGTAATTCGGACAATGAAGTAGGCCATCGTTTGTTACCCAAAAACATTAACCCAATTGAGCTGAATAATATTTTTCCTTTTAGTTTGGCAACCCGAAAAAAACCAAGTAGGCTGGAATTGTGAAAATTGGTAATGTCATCAAATAAAGTCCGAAAAGTACATAAAAAGGGGCAAGAAAAAAAATAGTAGAAAAATTCTCAATAGAAATAGCAAGTGGAGAAAAAGACGAGAAAATGAGCAAATGCCCGAAAAATCACTAACGGATATTATAAGAAAATTTTCCAATTCCGAAGTTCCTAACCATTCCTATATTACCCAATATACCTTTAACCTGAAAAGTCCTACCGAGTTCGAATTGCGAAATTGATTACCGCGTGGAGAGATAAGATACAAAAATATAATATGAGAGATTGAATGGTGTGAATTGAGGCTATGTTTCCCGTTTTCTAACTACCGTAATCCGATGAAGAGATCATTTCGCTAAATAATTTCCTCTTTCACAATTGTGTGTGTGAACTTGCATTAGATTATATTTACTCTTATAAATCACGCATACCGAGAGAATAGCCACACTTCCAAGTGATTCGTTTGTGAGTGTATCGGTGAGATTTTGAAATCAAAGTGAATGTTCGAAAAGTAACGTAATGATCAATCGGTGGAAATTAGCGGTTCGATTTCTGGCTTCGCACACACACACGACAACTTGAGACTCTTGTGAATATGAATTTATGGTGACTATTTTTCGAAAGGTTTAAATTGTACAATTTTTAAGTATTTTGATTTTTCTTTGAGTCCATAACCAATTTTGTGGGTATATTCACTGCAAACCCTCACGAGACACCACTCGTCCTACTAGGGTAACCTAGGGGTTTAAAGGCTTGTTGCATACGCTAAATGCAATCGCTTACCCGTGAAAAAGGTATTCTATCCCAATAAAGTGTTTAAAACAGTTGTGACTTTATTCTTTTTCTTTTACATTGCTCGAGACGCGCAAGGTTCTAAGTTAGGGGGGTTTGATTGAACATAAATATTGTATATGTATCCTCTTAATTTCGGAACCTTTGTGAACCCGAGCAGTGCAGTTGATATGGATTTAACTCGTAATTATGATACTAACCTTTGTTATCAAGTATTTCGTGTTTTGTGTTTCTCTTATGTGTTTTATAGGTAAATTATGCAAACGGTGCGAAAGAGAAATCGAAACATTGAAGGAAAGGCTGGAAAGACTAGGAAGGCAAGTTCAAGGGCATTTTCATAATTTTATGGACCGATCCAGGAGGTGGGGCCTGTTGGAAAGTTGAAGAGATCAGAACAATGAGAATACTGGAAGAAACGTCACCCAAATCCGAGCTACGGTGAAGGAGTTATGACCCCTTGAAGTTGAAAAAAATCCATAGAAGAAAGGAAGAGAAGCTGGAAAATATTCTAAGTGTTGGAAAGAGGCCTAAAACTAGCAAGATTTCCCGAACCACACTGGGAACCGATTCGGGGTTGAACCGATTTGGGGTACCTGTGAACCGGTTCGAGGTGTCTGATGCGCGAATTTGCCCCTTAATGCTGATTGGTCCAAAGAGTCCTATCATGTTACAACTTCTTCTAAAACGTACATGTATAATTGGATTAACTGAGAAAATAGAGTTTTTAAATAGTTTTTTTAGAGAAACAAGTAGGAGAATACCCTAGGAACATAGCTTTGATTTGGTGATTCAAGATTGATAATTTTCGGGTTTGATCTCAAGTTTTAATTCAAGTTTCGTTATTTATATTATTTTTTTCATTGTTATTCTTCTTGCATGATTCAATTAGTTTCTAAGCTCATAATAATTTCTTTCATGCTTCAATACACTTCCATCATGATTTCTTTCACATGCAACATAGTTAATTTATGCATAATTAGTTTCAACATGTCCGGCTAGATTTTTTTAGGGTAGGGATGCATGAACTCAACCCGATGTGATAGTTGCATGTGTATAAAATTCATCCTCTAAATTTAAGGATTTATTATGACCATATTGCGTAGAGAACACAACCATTGTAGATATTTGAATCTCGGTTGCTCCAGGGTAACCGGAATGCTTTAGACTGCAAATCGAGTGTAGCTATCTTGTTACTACTTTACTCGTCCTCTGATTATGTATGGTGCGGGCTTGAACCTCATATACGTAACGCTTGGGAGTACTAAAGTCTGGGTCTGATTAATCACTTAAATTTACGATTAGTTTTATACCAGAAATACACTAGGGTTAAGGGATTGTATTCTCAGCCTGTTTGTCTCACCATATAATTCAAGTTTTAGTTCAATCATTATCAATCATCTAGATAATTTAGAGTAATTTCATTTAGTTGTAGTTGTGTCACCATTTAAATCACCTTTTCCTTCTTCTTAGAGTTGAATTTAGGTTAACCATTTTTCTTTCCGCTGTCACGATTTTCTCGTCCTATTTCCCTGTGAAGACGATCCCGACTTATCGAGTTTATTACTAACGCAACAGTCTTTCACTTGAGCCTAGAGAGAATGCACATTAGAGGAACATTCTTAGTCGCGTCAGTACTCGTGGGTGTTCCTGGACTGATCGGACTGCGTGTATTTATGGATCTTCTGAGGTTGATTCATTATTTATTTAGGTTATAACGTATGAGAGTTTGTTGCGGTAAATTCTTTGCAGAATTCGCTTGTAATCATTGTGAGTATTATTAGTGAAATAAAAGGTTTTGCCCTTCAAGGATTTTTCCTGAAATCTGTGAGTCAGCAATTCATGTTTATTTGTGTTGGCATCATCCATTGCACTTAAATGTTTGTTTAGTGTTGAATTAAAATTAGGTTTAATTAATTTGGTTTGAAATTGATATTTTATTAAATAAGGGTTTACTTGGAATTTATAAATTTATTCAAATCAGTATCACACCATTCATTTACAAGATCTCTTAGTAGTTGGAGACAAAGCTCCAGTCATCAGACCAGGAATCTTTCTATTTCCCATAACAGCAAGTGGAGAAGAGGGAATAGTTAAAATGTCCAAAGACTTAAAAGAAAATGAAGTTCCAAAGTCTTTCTCAGCGCCAGCAGATTCTTCAGCTCAGGAATCTTCCTCATGATTAATAAGGGATACAATTGTAGAAGTGGTGGGCCTAACAACAAAGGAGTTAATGGAACTCATGTACTACAATAAATACGAGGCATCTCTACGGGGTTCATCACCAATTCTCTAGTGGATGCTCCAAAGAAATTTCAATTCACGAATGTTAATGTCCTCTTCTTTGGGACACTTCTTCTTGCTCTCAACTGTGCAAAACAAGAAATAAGGCAAGAAAATATGAGTTAGCATATTATCAAATAATTTGTCAATAAAAAAAAAGGAAAACAGTAATGAAATCCAACAACATATGCCATAATCCACTTGGGGGCACTTGGGCCCATCATAGACCTATATTGTTGGTAAAGGATCATGTTGCCAATTTTTCGCAATAACTACATAATCAAAATAATACTTACTGGAGTCTGGAAACTTTACAAGTAAGGCCTTATTGGCAAACCTAGTCTTCAGGTAATAAGTACTATCACTAGTACTCCACTTATAACAGAACATTAGCTTAGGAATGACAATATGTGTTCCATATATTTGCTTTATCCTATATATCCCATTTACCACTCTCCAAGTGTTGGGGGCTACCCTAGTTGGTACGACATCAAAGTATTGACAAATATCAAACAAAAGCGATTGGGGGAAAGGTGAAACAACATTCAGCGATGAACAGAGAGGAATCCAATGACCCTCAGGTGGTATGGGCATTTCTAAGTCTACCCAGTCATGAATATTCCTTTCCCGCCTAAACTCATCTAAAGAATCCCTATGTACGATATAAACCATGACTATAATAAAGAGTGAAAAAAAGCTAAATGAAAGGGGAGAAGAAATCTTACAGAGAGAATGGTGACTGAAGTGAAGGAAGAACGCAAAGGAAAGCTGAGGGTCAGAGAACTTAGAGAAGAAGGAGAGCTCGAATCTTAGAAATGGTTTGGTATGAAAATCTGGCAACATCTCGCATCTTATAGATTACTTGGGAAATTGTGCCAGAAATGATTACTTGTATCGGCGATTGACGTTCTCACGGCTTCGCAATTCTGAAAGCACAAAAATACCATTATACCCTCTGGCATTTTTCTAAATTTCAAATTATTTGTAAAAATGCCACTATAAAATCAAAACATGGAAAAATTTTACAAGCCCCATACGTCGGCATGTGCCAACCAACCCTGAAAAATATATACTCCATATTTTTAATGAAAGAATCAAGAATGAAGTATTGGGGGCTTCTATTGATAACAAAAATTATCTACCTATGTGGACCCATCAAAGCTAGACAATTGTCTCCTCATGTGGCAAAAATCCTAGTCAGCAGATAGTTGCTCGACAGGCATGCCAACAAACGTAAAGGATGTAGATCCAATATAAATGAAAAGCCACCACACGGGACGTACAACCAAATGTATTTTTGCACGTGGTTCATATAATCAACCATCACATTCATTATGTAAGGGTGTTAATGCTTGAATATATAAAGGCATTCCAACCCTTGATCTCTGGGTCGCTATAAATACAATGTATCATTTTCATAAAAGGTAGGGTAAAATGGGTCATAGGATATTCTCATTAACAAGAGTGCCTAGATTTCTGTAATCATAAAAAATCAATACCGTAACAGAGGACGTAGGCGGTTTTAGATAGTTGAACCACTTTAAAACTCTTTGTCTTTCATTTAATTATTTTGTTGTAATTTTATATTTTATCTATGATTAGGAAATTGGATCTAGTCCATTTTTCAAAATCAACATCTATGATATAATCAAATGCAATCATTACTCTCTCTAGACTATGACATTTGGCATTAGAATATTCAATTTTGGAAAAAACAAGGGTGGTGGTGCATGGTTAATGTTATTTGCTATAAAGCCCTAGAAACGCGATTCAATGAGAAAGAAGACAAGATCACAACCCTAACGAAAGATCAAGCATCCACTCATGATTCACTATGCCATATATCAACAATGGTCACAATTTTAGTCTGTAGCCATGGCTTCGGATCAAGATTTTGGTTCGTGGTCATTTTAAGGGTAACTATCTAGAGGTCATGATCCAAAGTCGTGACCATGTGATCACGACACCGTGATTGTAACCAATTAATAGTGGCATTTTGATATCGGTCACATTTTAGGGTCGTGATCCTAGTTTTAACCATTGTTAAATTTAATTAAAAAATAAATTTTAATTTTTTGCCTCTCCAAAAAATAACTTTATGTTTTTAAACATATATATACTTCCACAGATAAATAATAAGCCATTAAATTGTTCAATACAAATTAACTAATTATTAAACAACTAACTAATCCATAACTCAAAATATAATAATATAACACAAATTAACTAACGATTAATCCATCAAATTGTTCGACACAAATAATAATTTAACTCTTGCTTGTGGATGTCCACCCAATATTCGATAATGAAATATAGTAATTTGAAATGTCTGAGTTGAAGTAAATCCACTATCTATTATTTTTTCCACGCTTGGTACTTCTGACAAAAGTGAATTGATGATGACGAGTTAACTGCAATTGGAGTCATGGGTTTGGGGGTCGAAACGAAACAGTCGTCTTATTCTTTACCATATCTACAGTAAACTCGAACAAATAATTGAACTCAATTCAAATCAGTTGACATCATTTTATATCAGTTCATCTCAATTGATTGAATAATTGAATTTGGTTTAAATTAGTTCAATCCTAAATCAGCTCAGTTAATATATCAAACCAGTTGAATTAAGCTAAACTTATAAATTAGTTCAACTCGGTTGATATATCGTCCAGTTGAATTCAACTCGATTTATATATGAGTTCCAACTCAGTTTATACATTAGTCCCAACTTATATATCAGTTTACATTAAACCAAACTACATTTTCATCACATCATTGCATCTCAGTGCCAAACCAAATGAATTCCAAACCAGTATATATATGAGTTCTAAACCAGTTTATATATCAATTCCAAAAGAATTCACCTCAGTTTATATATCAGTTCCAAATGAATTCGCATCAATTTATATACCACTTCCAAATAAATTCATCTCATTTTATATATCACCTCAATTTAAATACCAAGTTTATATATCAATCTCAAATCAGCTCAGTTTATACATTATTTCACATTTCAGTTTAACCAATGTTAAAACCACTTCACATTTCAGTATGTTTCTTCAAAGGAGTTCACATTTCGATTATTGTTCATATTAGTCAGCATTTTAGCTATAAATATCATTTCAAATTTAAACTAAACTAAATATTAGTTCACATATAAGTTTACATTTAAACCAAAGTACATATTAGTGCATCTCGATTCATGAAAATGTAGAACGGAGAACAGAGCATCTCATTTCATAGTACATCAATTCAACTCATTGCACCATTGTATCTCGTTAACAAACCAAACATGATCCATCTCATTCTCAATACCATTCCAAATAGTAAAGTACAAAACATTCCAAACACCAGTTCATTTTCAATACCATTCCAAATAGTGAATTATAAAACATTCAAAGACAAGGAATTCCAAATGCATTTCATTAAAAAGAATTCAAAATATTAATCTGGCATTGTGCATGGATTCAAATATGAGTGCATCTCACTTTTACATAAACAACCTCAAAACAAGATAAACACATGACCCAACAATAACAAATTGGATTATCTTCACTATTGGTGAATTATTTTTGTAATTTCCATAGAGAATAACACTACGTCCATTCAAACTACTATCATGTGTAGAAATAACAATGTTGGAAGACTAGGTTACTCCACACGCATAATTCATTGACAACGTGGAAATCATTCCACGGGGAAGTCCATTGTATTTAGGTGTTTACCATCCTATTCATTTACCGTATCTAGGACATTACTGGTTCACTTATCCTACGTTATTGTTCTCATTAGTTAGTGTCACTTTAACATCCGACATCCCACCGCATTCAAAATTCATTTGTTTAGACTTAAGTTGAACGTTGATGGTTCCACTTGATTGATTCATTGACAACATTTTCAGTACCTACTAAAAAATATAAAATTAAATGTGATTCTTTTAAAAATATAGGTTTTACACTATAGAATATCAAAATTGTAAATTAATCCTCAAAGGAAAAAGGTTCGTTGTGGGTGGTCACTCTTTCATTGCACGTCAATGTACCATTACGTCCCTTTTTCACTCCATATTATTTGGTTAGTAAATGTAATAGTCTTATTCATTGAGGCATCATTTGGTACATTAAATAGCGTCGGGGTTGTCTTACCATTGATCTCTATGTCCCCTTTTCATCCATCTAATTTGTCAGCCATGCTTAGAAAGTGGTGAAGAGCACAATATGAGAGTATAATCTTCAATTGAGTCTCAATGTCATGAAAAAGTTAATGTCGTAGATATGCGAATTGTTTTTAAAAAAATTAATTGTCCGTTCAATGACATTACTTAGAGAGGAGTGTCAAAGATTAAATAACTCTCGACTATTCATTGGTCATTGACCTTCCATATCTCGACGGTGGCAACGTCTCTTTATGTATGCTGAAAGAAACCATGGAACCAAATGACTTGAATTCTAAAATGACTTTGGGATGCCTACCTAGCCAAAAGTGGCATCAAAGTCCACGTAAACAAGGTTAGGTCTAACCCTTAATTCGAATCTAGGGTGTGACTTTTTATTTTTTTAAATCGATGACAAATGTGTTGAAAATGTAGAAAATTGTGTGAGCACTCTAAATTGAGAATTGAAGTATAAGCCCCATTTTTGGGTTTTCGATTTGTCAAAATAGATTTCATGTAAATATGAAAATAGATAACTAATTATATGAGTAAAATATGCACGGATGTAAAAAAAACACAAGGGTTACTCCAATACATACAATATAAATATGGTTACCATACAAGGTTTAACTAAGTAACAATAAAATAATGTTTTAAAATTCAATTTTCGTCCAAATCAAATAAAAGATCCTTCGAAATATGGTTGTCATCAAGAGTAGATTAAAGATATGTAGGGGTATTTAATATTTCTACTTTCGTAGGGAAACCCTTTGGTACATGTATAAACAAAAGACCAATTGTTGTCGTTTATGCACTCTGAGTATAATACCTTCTTCACGTTTTGAAAGGAACAAATAAAATGTTTGTCAACCATGCCATCTTTACTATTCATTTTAGATAAATATACCATGATAACTTTTAAGGCTTGATAAAATTTACTTCTATTAGTGGTGTCCTCTACCCTCACCCGATCACAATAGAAGATATCTTTTTTGAAATCTAAGAAATCTAGTTTTAGGATTTATTAGACAATCCCATATATAAGGACAAATTTCCAATTGAGTTAATTTGCTTGTAATTGGATTAATTCCAAAAAAAATAATTCAATCATAGTTTAGGCTTCGTATTGTCAATCTCGTAAGATTATAACATGTTTGATGAAGATGTAGAGGCCAAGCTTCAAAGTTCGATACATATCGTGTCGTATTTTTTGTGTCAAATTTGTATTCATGTTTATCGAGGATCTAGTAAGGTATGGATGTATTTTGAATATAGTCCTTGGATATTTTTATGGGAGTTTGTTTTTTACCAAAATCATTTGGAACTGTTTTTAAAATGTTTTTCTTAAGAAAAATATTTTTGGTTCTGACCTCGTTAGTATGAGTTTTAAATCTTGTTGGAATGAAATGTTTTTTTTATTGGAATGAAGTTTAATCTGGCTATAACAAAATTAGAATCTCATTGGAATGTGCATCTAACGAACATCAAACGATGATTCTATGTTTGTGGACACTCTTTGGAAGCTCATTGAAAGTTCGTTAGAACGAAAAAGGGTTCTCGTTCAAATGAGTTTGTTGCCTCAAAATTCGTGTTTTACTATTAATAGGCGCATTGGACTCAGTTTTTTCAAGAACTTTTGGAAAAAATCAATTCCCTACCTGTTTCTTGAAGTTCCAAAACCCTAGTATCACCCTTTATGTTTACAGATCCAAGTTTTCATATTTTCATGGTTTGAGATCTTTCATTTGGACACGAAGGTTTATTCCTCTTTATCTTGAGAGAACGTGTTTCGTGCAAACTCTATAATTGTTGTTTGCACAAGGTGGAATCCCTGTTTGTGGTGTTGTGATAATGGAGTAGTGGATTTCATGTTCCAATTCATAGACGGTTGTTGAGCCTAATCGGTAGATATCGAGGCATGTGTGGACTCGTACGTTGTGACAACTTGCGTGGGTGGACTCATGTCTTGCACTGTGAAGGAGATGTAGAAGATAGAAGAGCTTCAAGGCTTGAGAGGGAGATAAGTCGTTGAGTAAGTCTATTGTATAGTCTTTGTAAAACCTTATCATAGTGAACTGTTTGGCTGGGTCGTCCAAGATATTACCCTTTTTTATTTTCCTCATTCATTTACATGTAGTGTTGGATTTATTTATTTTATCTTCTTATCACTTAGATGCGTGTTTTAGGTTAAAAAAATAAAATTGGGTTAATCATTTTTTCACCATAAAATGGTTTAATTGGTGCAAAGTTTTCATTAGGTTGAATTTGTTTAAAGTTTTGATCTTTAAAATTGAAAAATCTAAAAATAAACTTAATGTTTGTTCGCACCATCCTTACCTAAGCACACACGGTATAGGGGAGTGTTCTCAAAATGGTATCACAGCGGGTTACACTTAATTATTATATTTTGATTCCATGTTGTTAGGCATAAATTTCGGTGGTTTTGATGGTATCATAACTCCGACGTTGGATGGGTCGAACTATGCATACTGAAAAATGTGTGTGAGGTCAACACTTAAGGATATAAATGAGTCGGTACGGCAAGAAAAACCTAATGGTTGGACTCCAACTACTACCTTAGTTGGAGAGAATAAGATCCCAAACCCTTAGAATCATGGAGTGAGGCTGAGCATAGGTTAGCGAATTATAACTCGAGAGGTTTAAATGCTTTGTTTTGTTCCCAGAGGAGTTTCGTAGCATAATGACTTGAAAAATATCGAAAGAAACTTGGGACATACTCCAACTCACCCATAAAGGAACTAGTTCTCTGAAAGCTTTCAAACTCCAAAACATCACCGCTCAGTTTGATATATGAATATGTTGCAGAGTGAGACCTCTAATGAGTTTTACGCTATACTGTCTGACATAGTCAACAAGGTCGATCACATCCTTAAGAACTGAAATGAGAGAAAAGAGTCAAAAAAAGTGTGCCGAAAGGAGGAGAAGCCTAACTTGAAGTTGGAAGTTAAGTTGAAAGAGTGTGCCGAAAGAAGCGATGATAGTGTTTTGGCTGAGAATCTTTAGGAACGTGAGAGGACCCTTCAAAATAGCTAGAGTTTGTTGAGGGTGAGAAAGATAGTTTTTGAGGTTTGATTGAGGTAACGAAGAAAGAGCTTCCTGAGTTTGAAGAGTTTAGGCATTTACTCGAGTCGAGGACAGTTAAGCTTGAAGAAAGATTGAGAGATTCGAGTAGGGTCATATTTGATTTGGAATTTAGGTCGAAAAAGTTGGATAAGATGTTAAGCACCGTTCAAATCAAATATGACAAGTGTGGAATTGAATTCAATGATTAAAAGACTTTCGCAACCCAAGCCAATACCATGCATTTGAGAGAGTTGACTAGGAATGATAGAAAAGGTCAACGCTTAGGTATCATCCCTCGTCGTGTTTACAGTTGCACTCATTGCGATAAGAAAGGTCACCTTAGGAGGTTTTGTTATGATCTTAAGAACGGTCCTAGGAAGTATAAGAATACAGTCACCAACGTTACCAAAATCTAAGAGCATCAAGTTACACCTACATGGGTTAGGAAATCGAAATTTTGAGGCTTTACATATTAGACATGTTGATTCTTGTTTGCTTGCACATTATACTTCCCATGCTATATCTAATGGTTGATTATGTTTGCATGTTTACATACACTATTTATGCTTCATGATATTGTTTGCTAGTTAT
This sequence comes from Sambucus nigra, assembly GCA_949130495.1. NCBI lineage: Eukaryota > Viridiplantae > Streptophyta > Magnoliopsida > Dipsacales > Adoxaceae > Sambucus > Sambucus nigra. The sequence goes on along the minus strand of OX422207.1, from coordinate 669,381,378 downwards.
ATGTTGTTTGTATCTTTTATATTTTGATTTTTCTTTTATTGAGTCACATTGAAAAATATATAAAAAAAATTGTTTGTCTTTTGAGTTAGTTTTTGTTTTCAAAAATTGGTATTTTCTTTTAAAAAAGTTAAGAAAACTCAAAAATATTTTTGTTGTTTGTGTATTTTAGTTTTACACTCTACATCACAATGACCATTTACTAACACATGGTGAGTGTTAGTAATCCATTTTCTAACAGATATATCCATTAGGAATAATTTGTTGGGAATATGATTTCTAACGGACACAACCCATTAGTAAATTTATTAATTCTAACGGATTAAAACTGTTAGAAATTTGTTATTTCTAACGAAAAATTACTGTTAGAAATAATAAAAACTGTTACTTATGTGGGAACTTATTTACGCATTTATGCTTTTCCTTTTATTTACTGACGGATCTAAACCGTTAGAATTAGGATTTTCTAACAGTTTTACTCCATTAGAAAATATCGTGTGTGTGTGTATATATATATATATATATATATTCTAGGGAACCACCCAATCGATCTTTACTCACCCTTTCAAAATCAATGCCATCATTGAATGAGAGCCAAAATAGTAATCAAACACAATCACCAAAATAAATTCATAAAAACTCATGCTTGTTAAAATTTTCAAATAATTAATGAAGTTGTCATATATAAAAAAAGGTCCACATGCACAAAATAAATACATAAATATGCATAATCCATAACAAGCATAGAGTAACCATCCAAACATACTAGAAAAGGTCCACATGCACAAAAATATAAGCAAGAATAAATGTCATGATCCGTCCAAAAGCAGAATCATATGTACTTGAACCAACAATCAAGTCGTATGAGGTATCCCCCATCCGCGAAGCCAGCCAAGGTATAGAAACCATCTTGAGGAACTTTCCATAAATGAGCGTCAGGGTCGAACACTTCCTCCACACAAACTATCTTTTCTCCACTTTGGGGACGCTTAAAATGGCACGTTTGTCATGATGGATATATCACAGCATAACCTTTTGCCAAAGTTTTACCAAACTTATTACACAATAGGACTTTAGGTTCGTTCATTGGAACGTGGGGAGGATGATGAGTTTGAGATGCACCAAGCGATGCGAAAAAATTGTCCACATTTTGGGTTAGAGGAGAAGGGTGATTAGTTGAGATGGATCGATCACTCGTGGGAGTGTTCAACGATGCCCCGTTTTCTTTCATGTTTGATACAAAATGGCACATAACCCGTAAAATAAAATTTAAGAGCATGAATAACACAATGAAGTTGTAACATGGCAAAACGAAACTTAAAAACATGAAAATATACCTTGAGGGTATTCTGGACAGTGTGTAGTCTTGAGTTAAGTTCATAATTATTTCACGCATATTTTGCATTTTTCGTTTGCCCCCGTTCAAGTGCCTCACTCGCAATCCCAATATGAAGAAGTTATGTCCTAGAGATATGGCTTGAATATGCACGAACACTTCCCCTTTTGTCCTTACCAAATACTTCAGCAACTACATCGGTGTCGATGCCTACCTCATCATGGCTACATCCTTCATATTTTTTTCTATTCTCGGAAGCCATCAACTCATCCTATAGTATGAACAACGAAATGATAAACTATAAATACATATAAATGTTAAACTATAAATACATATAAAGGAGGAAAGACTAAAGGAGAGAAAAAACAATATCACAAATAAAAAAAAGGAAATACTGACATATTTAGCCTTAGCTCAAGCCATCACATTCCCATTTTCATCGTTGTGTGCCGCAATCCATTTATCTATTCGCCTAAAGTTTTTGGTAGGCTCTTCCTTTCCCTATAAATTTGATGTTAAGTGTGAGATTAAAAAGTGTTAAGACTGAAAATTATAAACATCAATGCCTACCATTTTGAATGCTTTCGGGGCATAACTACAATGCCCGAGACAATGAAGAATTTGCAGTTTTTGTCGATTTTCACTATTTTAAAACAGAAAAACCATCATGTATAGATAGTATTCTCAAAGGAAATTGACTATTACCATTAATGTGCACCATACATCATCTTTAAAGTGTTGTGGCACCTTTCTCCAATCATCATAGCTCACGGGAATATAAGACTTCGCACTAAATCCCCTACACGAGAGTTCCACTTCTTACAATTATCACCCACAACAGAGCCATCAATTTCAACTATGATTGGAATTTTATCCTTCTCATCTTTGTCACCCAATGTTTGAGACGAAGTTCGAGCATAAGATGGTTGTTGCGTTGCATTTGCATCTGAAAACATAATTCATTTTTTGAAATTCAGAGCACGTCATTAAATGTTAGAACATTAAATGAGCGTCCTATATCTATGCAAGGTATTGTGTACTATTTACTTGAGTAGAATTCAATCGAATGCGCAATGCTAGGCACATATATTTATACAAACAGCAGCTGACATACCGAATCAGGTAACTTTAAACATGCATAAATAGCCTTTCATAGGCAAATAATCAATATGAGCTAAGATCACTAAAGTAGGATTTTTCATCTCTCTGATTCCATTATAAAGAAACGAATTTTATAAAGTAACTGAGGTTTTGGGCATAACTCAAACTTGGAGTTGTAAAGAGATTGCAAGGAGTTGTTCATCAAAGAAGCCATTTTTTGTTCCATCTCTTCCTCTCCAAAGGACAAATACGAAATGCAAAATAATGGATCAGCACCACCGCTTATCATTTACTTTTGCTGTCCTTTATGGTCTTACAAGTGATGGTTTCACATAAACCACAAAATATCCTTACCTTCATGCTCGTGAATAATGCAGGTGCTGTAGTAATAGTCCAACAAACCCATTCTTAACTAAACAACAGTAGATGTACTGATGGATCATAATGCAATCCAGATACATACAAAATAACATCAAATAAAAAAATAAAAATAAAGGTATCTTTTATTATTTCCCACGGCCTACCCAATCAGAAAAACAAGTACACATGAATCCACAGTCGAGGAATACCAGCAACAAGGATGATATTGTATCCAAAAGATGACTTGACTGCTCTCTTACGTGGCCTGCAAAAATAGAATTTTGAACTGTAAACAAGTATTCAGTAACTAATAGTTGATGAAAACTTACCTACACTAAGTAGACATTAAAAAACTGGTACACATCAGTCAATGACTTATGTGGACAATTGTATGCAAGGGAGTTGACTAAATTATTTAGTTGAATAAGAACCAAAACAACGCAAATTGAGGACGGTCAGATGCTTGAGTATTAATCTAAACGATCAACTCGAAGTCTCAGGTCTGACTGAATAACTCAAATAACACCATTTAAGCACTTTAATCTACCAAATTCAGTTCAGGTAATTGAAAAAGATTTTCAACATTGCTAAATTAATATACATATTACTTTAAACATGCCTTATCCAAGTACACACATGTTCAGATATCATTTGCAATATCTAAGACTAATCCAAGCTAGCATCAGGTATATCAGATAGGAAATTCAGTTCATAATGCAGCATTTATGTCGCAACATATATGCTGTTGTAATCCAAGTTGTTGTGGATATATGCAGTATATATCAAGTCGCTGCTTAAATACACACATCTATGTTCAGCATTTAAAGCACACGCACCCCTTGAACCAACACATTTGAATATAGTTTATATTCTCAAAAATTATATTCAACTTAACGATACTTTTCTGCTTCAGTAAATGTTAGGTGATGTCATAAACATCAATGATGACCTTGCTTTCAAATACATGGTTTCCCTCTTTTGATTCCCATTTCCCTAGTTACCGTTGTTTCTTGTTTTTAGGTAATAATATATATATATATATATATATATATATATATATATATATATATATATATATATATATATTCCTTCTCTTGTGCGAACTAGTTCGCATTTTAAGAATGCGGACCGGACATGTGTCACCTGGCGGTGGGCCCAGAAAAGAGAGAGAGTGTGCCTATAATTTAGGCGATAATTTCTAGGTGCACCGTTAGGTGACAAGTGTTCGCTCCGCATTCTTAAAATGCGGACTAGTCCGTACCAGAGCATTATTATTATTATTATTATTATTATTATTATTATTATTATTATTATTATTATTATATATATATATATATATATATATATATATATATATATATATATATAATAATAATAAACGGATATAAAACTTACGCGCTGGCAGAAAATCCCAATTAGATGTGGTGTGGGTGAATAAATCCTTGTGCTACCCGTGCTAGAGACAAACTTGGACGTGGTGTTGCTCGAAAAAAAACTATTACGGCATTAGGATGAATGTAAAACATTAAATGAAATAGATTAGAGGATTGAAAACATTCATTTCTCATGGTAAAGAGATAATACCAAACATTCATTAAATGACATAAGGATGACGAATAGAGAGAGAGAGGTGCGATGGGTAGTGGAAGATGGGTGAATAAATGCAGAGTCTCACCAAATAATATTATCTCACAATTTGATGTCGACGTGCAGAAAACATAAACAATCACACACAACCATTGCACACTCACACCAAATATACAAACTAACATGCCTAGTGACACAGTCGAATACTTAACATGCGCAGCAGTCCACACCAAATCACAATAGTTTATTTTAGGTCTTCGATTTTTGTGTAACCAACCTTTTAATAGTTTATTTTTGGTCTTCGATTTCTATGTGACCAGCCTTTTATCACTAACATAGTTAGTTGAGAAGTTGGATGGGAAAAATGAAAAGGAAAGAAAAAAATAGAAAACTGAGGTTATCATCGTTTATAATAAGAGGAAAAAATGTGAAAGAAAAACGAAATAACAAAAAATTGACATGAGGTCTTAGAGAAATCAAACCTTGAAGATTCTATTGTCTTGTATATGTGTTCAGGAATCGCTACTAAAATATCGTCAACTTTGTAACATGAGGACTGCACAGAAACAGAAGAAAAAAAGTTCTAAATTTTTTTTTCAAATTGAAATTAACAACTTAACTCACAAAATCATAATCAAATACATAAGCAGATAAGCAAATCAAAGCTCGGCCTCAGCACAAATTGAGAATTTAAAATAAAAGAGGTCTGCCAGCATAATTTAAAGGTGTAATTGATCCCTTAGTGATATTGGTCTAGAATAAAATGACCCATGCGCGGGTCATCATATTGGTGTAGCCGAAGCTTAGAACGCAAAAATGGCTACTGGTGGTATCTGGAACACACTACTTCTTCAGGCACCTAGTTTTAGTTCTTCAGCACTACTCATGTAACTGGAACGCAAAAATGGCTATTGATGCAAACTCTCAATTAGAGAAAAAAATTAAAGAAAAGCCTTGATTTAGCAGGGGAGCATCGCAAATCGCCAAGAGTATGACTCTTGACTTGTTAAGGTCAGCGGAGTCAAATACAAACCCTCACTTGAACCTCGGCTCGGTAAGCAATGACAAAAATGCCCCCCCCCCCCCCCCCCCCACACACACACACACACTTGAGTCTTGAATTTACTCTTGATCATAAAAATAAAATGAACAAATCATAAATTCACAAACACTGAAGAAAGAAAACAATCCTCAACAAACAAAAAAGTTCATTCCTATATAACAAAAGCTTTAAAATGATAACAAAATGTAACTTCAAAGCCAAATTTCAAAATAGAGAACCTACATATATGAACACCATCAACCACACTTGTACATTATTCCAAATATACCTTCTGACATCGTTACTGTATTACTTTTAAATAACACAGTGGTGGTGGTTGGTTAAAAACATTATTACTTTAATCATCATAACACAATAAACGAGTCGATCCTTAGTTAAAAGGACAATTTATACTTTCTTCACCTTGTGTTAAAAAAAGTCGGATATCTTTATTTACATCTCAGCAAATCGTTTTTTTTTACATAATGGTTCATGATGTCTTGCTATGTAATCTCAAGTCTCTTTATTAATTTTTATTTGTGATGGACAATTTCGTAAAATATAGGTAATGGTTATGATCGATTCAGTAGAAAAGAAGAAATAGTGTGTATTTTTCATTGGGGATTTCCTAGAATTTCAAATCATGGAATTGACTCGATCATCAGATTATAGTAGCGATGTCAGAAGGTCACATAGGGAGGAGAAGCATCCTATTGTGGGAGGCAAGAAATAATCATTTTTTGTTTGTGTTCACTGTAGTAACAAAGGCCATTCAATGCAGACATGCTTATTCAAAAATCCCTCTCAAAGTATTATTGTTGTGAAGCCACATCAATCAAAAGAAGTCAATAAAATCATCAGGCCTCCCAAGCAAGATCAGATAAAGAATGAAGTCATAAGTCATGTAGAAGAAGATCACAACACAGTTCTAGTTCAAGATAAAGAAGTCCAACTACTCGAAGATGATTTGATAATCACCAATCAAGCACTGAAGAAGCCAACCATTGACCCTCAAAGAATCGCTAATCACAAAGATAAAATTAAGAATTGTAATCTCTAGTGATAAAGCTAATATTTTTTAAGTTTCCAACCTTTCCCCATGGGCAACTGATCTCCCAGAATTTGAAGTGCATGAATATAATAAAAATTCTTTTTAGACTCTGAACCAATAGGTAGAATCATAATCCCCGTGCATTAAGAATTATAAGTCTTTTAAGTTGATCTTGACAAGAAGATGATGTATAAAGTTTCTAAGACTCGGGCTAACAATAAAGTGATCCATCCTAATGTGATGCAGTTCTCAGAAGTTAAAGGAGGAAAAATGTGTAGCTCCCATTTCTTTATGCCTTCCATTTCTCTTGGTTGGACTAATATTCGATTCTATGAAAAACTGAAAAAAGCATATGAGCATTTCACGAAGTCGCTCATCTATTCTTCTCTCTTTTCTAAAATTTCACAAGATAAGACTGTTTTTCATTTTTTTTTCAAACTTTGTAATTGAATGCACCCTTACAATGCAAAGAGTTGCGACTACTTAAAACAAAAAAGTCAGAAACAAATGTATGTAACAAGTTAGAAAGTGGTTTTGTTTCCAAGCATCAACAGAATCGAACCATAACAACCTTTACATTTGAACTATAATAGTGCTCCATTCATACTCACGCCAATCGAACCACATATGAAAATAAACAAACTCAAAGAAAGAGAAATAGAGAAAAGTGACTGGACAAATATATACATAGCATGATTTATAAAAAGAAATATCTAGTTCAATGTAATTCTAAACATAAAAATATATAAAAAGAAGCATTAATCATTCCGAAGGCATTCACATATCTCTAAATGAGTTTGGTGATTCAAAACCTAGACAGAACCATAAAGTTTAAACAACTTTTCCAAATGAGGTTGGTCTTCAATAGTAGATTGGAAGTCCGTTGGTATATATGACTCGTCTACTCGACTGGTCAGTCTCTTCGGTGAGTGTACAACCACCCACCAATTGGGATTCTTAGCGTCTCTCAAATAGAATGCTTGGTTGGCCTCGAAAATGTGAATTAAAAGCTCATCCAAGTCATTGTTCAAACTCTTAAGCTTATCAAAATTCACCATCACCAAATTAGAGTTCGGACAGTGTCAACAACCATTGGTCTTATCTTCCACTCTAACCCAATCACAATAAAACACCACCTCCTTAATTATTGTCTAATTAAGCTCAATTATCTGTCTAATAACTTCATACCACATAGTCCAAGCATCCTTTAGATTCTTATCGCTTTTTCTTGCCCTGAATTTTGTCCACGCCTTTAGTGAAACACCTTTGTCTTGTGTTACAACATTATCGTCTTGGTACATAGTTGAAAATACAGAACTGTTGATGCGATACTTTTTATATGTCTTAACCCTGTGATTTATCCCTTGAACTAATCACCACAACAGTGCCTTTGATTCCGTCTCTCTTGAATTGGCCAACTATGCAAAAGACCAAACTATAATTATAGCATTAAATTCCAATAAACGAAATGTCTAAGCGCTATTATTATATATTACAAACCTTTCCGTATAGCCATGGTATGAAAGAAGTGTGCTTCTGTACTTTTGTCATTTTGATCCCCTTTACTTTACCATGATAATTGTACTTCAATAATGCTTTTTACTCACTATAAATTTTCCATGTTAGTTTCAAGTTTCAATATAATAATATTAATACACATGTAATATAAATATGTGACGAAACTCAAACCTGTAGTATTCATGGAGTCCATAAGATGATATAATACCCACCGATGTATTTGTTGAAATTGTATTGGTTCCAACATCATAATATTATCGTCAAATAAAGGCCCTTCATTAGATAACTCTCAATATTCCTCTAAGAATTCTTCACGAGTTCATCGATGATTTACCTCTAGGGGGTTTGGCATATACTCCATGCAATAGAAAACCGAATCAGAAACAATATAGGACTCTTTAATCGACCCTTTAACATATCGTTTATTATTTGGTATATTTTTAAAGTCCCCCACTTCTCTGTTCATATAGGCAAAAAAAACATGAACATTCTAAAGTCATTCATATTTGCGTGTTAAAATTCAATATAAGATAAATTATTTACCTTTCGAACAAAAATGTCCACCGATCTGATATACGTCCACATATCAATGACTCATCTGCTAGATGCACCATAAGGTGGATACTAATATCAAAGAATGTTTGTAGAAAATATTTTTCCAACACACACAATGCTTCCACAACCATGTATTTGGCCCTTTGAATATCCTTTCGAATTAAAACCTTCGAGCACAGTATGTTAAAGAACAAACTCAACTACTAGATAGATTTTCATAAATTACGGTGTTTAGGGAAATCATGTTGAAGCAAAACAGGTAGTAAATATTCTATTATGACATGATAGTCATGTGACTTCAACGAGTGAAAACTGGGTTGATTAAGAGTGACAATGTTGCTCAAGTTGGATGAAAAACTCAAAGGGAGCTTCAAGTCTTTCAAAATTTGACAAAACTCTTTTCTCTCCTCCGTATTCAATGTAAATGGTGCTTTGGGTTTTATCGCATTACCACTGTGTCCATCAACTTTCATCCATTAACTATTGTGCATGTGCACATTCTCCATATCCATCCAAGCATTTATTGTATCCTTTGTTTTTAGTTTAGTATCAAGGATTGTGTTTATTATATGTTCTGAAACATTCTTCTCTATGTGCATCACATCAAAAACATGTCGAACTTGATGTGAAATCCAATATTCTAAATCAAACAAAATGGACCTTTTATTCCACTCCTCTTTAACTTCAGTATTACAATTATCAATCACATCACTGACCTTTCGATTTTTACTATGGACTTTTGGGATCTCCCCAGGAATATAATCAATATAGGATAACTTTTCTAGTGTATCACCATTTAGCCGACTATAAGGGTCTCTATATTTTGTTGTTTTAAACCCCAAATAAACTTCTTTCCTGAACGGGTGATCATTGTTAAGAAACATACGATAGTTTGTGTAAACTATCTTTTGGCTATACTCTAATCAGATGGACAGAGTATTATTGGCTCAAAAAGGACAAGCTTTCTAACCATGTGTAACGCATCCAGATAAATTCCCGTATGCGAGGATATCATAAATCCCCCACATAAGCATAGCTCTCAACGTAAAAGACTCTTTTCTTGACATGTAATAAGCCTAAACTCCGTGGTTGAAGAAAAACATCAATGTCTTGACCAGGTGCCTTCGGCCCAGGTATTAACAAAGACAGCATATGAAACTCTCGCTTCTCACACAATTATGGTGAGGAATTTAATGGTGCGGTGATAACATGCCAACAACTATAACTAGCAGATTGAATACCACGGGGATTAAACCCATCAGTTGTTATTCCTAGACAAACACTGTGCTCTTCTTTAGCAAAATCTGTCCATTTCAGTTTAAAATTTCTCCACTGAGATGAATTAGAAGGATTTCATTGAAAATCCCATGAACTGGTTACTCGACTATGCCATGTCATTTTTTGTGCTATCCATGGTAGTGTACAATTTAACACGTCAAGGAATTAGAGGAAAATTTCTCAATACTTTCTTAGGTTCTCTGCATACTATACTCCCTTTGTGCATGGTCACTTCATATCTCGGCTCTCCACATTAAGGACATTCTTCCTTATCTTAATTTTCCTTCCAATACAAAATACAATTATTGACGCAAGCATGAATGAAATTGGCATTCATCCCTAATCTTTCATCATACGCTTAATGTGAGGATACTTTTCTGGCAACATGTTTCATGTCGGGAGCCACCTTTTCAATATAGATAGAAGTTTTGTCACACTATTTCCTGACCATCCAAACTGCTTCTTTATAATGTGCAATTCTAAAATTACAGAAAGAGCTCTCTTAGGGCCCTCACATGAAGGGTACAATTTCTCATTTGTTAATTATAACACCCCATGTTTTAATTAATTGACTTTAATTAATTTGGAGAAAAATAAAATTTTAGATTTAATGCCTTTAAGAATTTAACTTGGTTTTATTAGTAAAAGTTTGAATCGGGAATCAATTCGGGTCTTTTATAAAAAGGTTATAAGTATTTTTATCGTTTAACTGGAAGGTATGTTTTTAAGAATATTTATCAGATTAAAAAGTTGGATTTTAAAAGATTGAATTTTTGGATGTAGGGTCGTTCAAACGACAGCGTATGTCGTTCGAACGACGTAGCATCTCGTTCGAACGACATCGTACTTTATTGAAAGGACAAGGGCGGTGGATGGATTAGAGAGTCCTAATCTGGTTTTAACTCTTAAACCCTTTATATACTAAACTGATACTGGGCTGGGACTTTGAAAAATACTTTTTCTCTCAAATTTTCTCCAATAAGGTTCTCAAAACATATTTCTCTCATCTTCAACCCCTAGCCCCAACTTTTAACAAGTTTTGGAAGATTCCATTGGTGTTTTCTCAAGAGGATTTCAAATTTCTACTCAGATTTTTATCAAATTAATCACAGGCATGAATACTCTATTGCTTTCCTTTAGTATTATGCGTTATAAATGTTGCCTAAACTCTTAATTACATGTTTTTTTAAAATCCATTAGCAACCTAATTAGAGAAAGTGAACACTAATTATGGGAATGTTTTTATTAAATCTTTTAAATGAATAATATTCATAACCCTTGGGTACGGTAGGATTCATGAGTGAATTTTGGGTTTTGTTGGTGTAGGTTGCATGTAGAAAAATCCTAGTTTTAAATTGAATAAATTTGGGGGCGTATAACTCACGTAATTTATGTAGAGATAACGAAATTAGAATTTTGATGTATTAATGATGAAATATCGGTGTATTTAATTTAAAATAATTATATGGGATTAATTGCGTGTTTATGACGATGTGATCATTAAATTAAGATTTATTTGAATTGGACTATCATGCTTTGTTTGGTACATTGATTAATTGTGCTTATTTATGTGACTTGTTGGTTTTATTAAATTTCCATTGTGACGATGGTTGTTGGGTATTTTTGCTCTCCCTTTAGTTTAGGATGCCTTCTAGGTATGGGACTAGTGGGTAGGTCTTTTGATGATTTATGCCTTCTATGTATGGTACTAGTGAGGGTAGATTATTACGACTTTTCTATGTAGAGGGTGGGATGATTTTTTATACTTTATCATCGTTACGCGAGCCTAGGCATGAGACTAGGTTGAAGTTTATGTTAGAAATTAATGATATACATAGGGTAGGACGTATTGATAACTTGGGGACCCTTAGGTATGGGACTAAGGGGTATTTTAAGGATTTCACATCGATTAAAAAGGTGGGGTAATTTATAATTTGTGAAATTGAGAAATTGAGAATTAATGCCTAAGATAAAAACGGATAATGAAATTGGTGGCGACATAAATTGTGGGGGATCGACAGTTTAATCGTATTCGGCTAGTGTTTTATATCGTGTCGTGTGTGGAACCTTGTCAAATTGCCGGGGATTGAAAGTTTAAACGGATTCGGCTGGCATTTTGGCAAGGGGAAGTGTGACACTTTGGTGGATTACCACCCGGGGCGGGAGGACCGCCATAATAACAAGTGAAAACAATAATAAAAGTTGTCTAAGTTAATTAAATTAACATGGTGGGACTTGGTAATTTTAAATCATATTGGCGTGCCTTTTTAAATGGGGATTTCTGCGGGTAGTTAGTGATTTATATTTATCGCATTTAATTATCCCGTTTAAATTAAAATATTCTATTGTGATATTTATTGCGTATAATGCTACTGTCTCGATTCAAGGATCCTATTTGAGGGGAGTAGTGTGTATTCATGCTCGGGGCTCTGACCTCGTGCATTGACTAACTTTTTCAGGATAAGTTTTGGGAGAAGATGGATAGGATATCGAAGTTCATTATTTGGAGGTTGCAGCTAGAGTTTACTTATATTATTGCTTTATTTAGATAGACTTTCTTTTCAGTCGAATTTAATTATGAGACTTCATTTGAGTTTTATTGGTCCATTCGGTTCCAAAGTTGTTTAGAGGATTTCAGTTGGATTATTTAGTCGGTTTATTATTCAGATTTTATTAAATCATTATTGGAGGTTGAATTTAATTGGAGTTTTAGCATGTGATGGATCTTTTATCTCTCAGTTGTTTATGATCATTTGATATTGATTCAATTATTTATCTTATGGACTGATTTATTTATGTCTCATATATGTCTCATGCTAAGAATGGTATTTATCTAGTTCACGCCCGGCGTAGTTCTGCGACGGTGGCTGGCCACCCCGTCTGTCGGATTTTTTGGTGTGTGACATTATTCTCTTGTATTCATCCTACTTTTTTTCACTTGGGTACGTTTCTTCAGCAACCCCTATTTAGCCTCCTTCGGTATCCACATAAGTACCTTCATGCACTCCATAAAATGTATCAACAAGGTTCCTCATACCAAGTCCCACATTGTCAGTTCTTTCTTCTTCAGTTATTTCTTCAACAATTCTTGTCGATAGGTGCTCTTTTAAATTTTGGGAAGACTTTTCACCATGTAAAGCCCATGTAGTATACGACTGATCTATATCGTGCCTCAACAAATGTGTTTGAATTTTTGTCACGTTAAATCGCATCATATTTTGACATTTAGAACATGGAGATGGAAACGTTGACAACAGTTGATCATTATTTCCAATCGACAAGTCAATAAAATCTTCAACTCGTTGTTTATACACTAAGCTAAATCAATTCTTTTCACCCATCCATCCTTTATTAATTGGTCGAGACATTATGCAACGTAAAAGACTTAAGTGATGAGAGTATATCGTATAGTAGACAATAAATTCATATGGAAACAGTAAATAATTATTTAATGTTGAAGTCACATTGTGTTTCCTCAAAGTTTCAATTACACTTAGATAATTCTACCATCGTAATAATCATCACAAAACATGTATTTTGATTGAAATAAACGTCATCAATATTCAAGATTAGACATGTCAGATAAACACATTTAAAACTACTAAGATGAAATGGTACATTTTTATGGCAGAAGGAGGATATATAACAAACTCATACTTTAACTTCAAATTTGATCTAACTTAAAACCTTAGCTTTTATTGCAACCTTTGATTTCAAACGTGATATCACATATCATCCATGATTTTGTGATTTCAACAGGATAAATATGATTATTAACGGATGTAATTCGCAAACAATAAAACTATATACTAATACCCTTATTACCCAATAAAGATATACATCAATTACATAAATGAACAAATAAAGCACATAAAAGAATGGGTTATCATAGTGAACAACTTCTCTATCTTTTAATATATTTTTCCTTTTTGCAATCTTATATTTAAACAAAAAATTAAAAAAACATAATAATAAATATATTCGTACATATCACTCTTATAAACTAATAAATTCAAAACTTTTATCAATCGGTTAAATGAGAAATGCACAATGATTAGACAAATAATTGTAATTTTGCGACAGAATTTCAATTCCAATGCGTGTATATATTTATACATATGATTATATTGATAATGGAGGATGAATATAAATATCGAACTAGAAGAGAGATGGATCAAAAATTCTGTGAAGCCTTTAGAAAATGAGAGAGAGAGAGAGAGAGAGAGAGAGGGGGGGGGGAGAGGGAGAGAGAGAGAAACACAATATATTTTCAGAATATATCATTCATAAAATAAAAAAAATTGAACGAAAAATAATTGTAGACACCCCATTATGTTACCCCCTAAACTCTCCTTAGGTCCCTGGCACCTCCCTTCATCACTACAAACCCATGTCATACCCCGAGCACTGACCTAGAAGCCATCGGGCACTCCCAAGCTCCCTTTGACCAAAAGTCAAAGTCTTCAACTCGACCGAGACAGAATGAATCTTCAAAGGGAACTGAAACCTCTTTCCAATGGTCCGTCCCGTGCGCGATTCCAACTTACCATGCAGACGAACGACCCATTTTCTCCGAAACTTGATCTAGAGGCCACCACACGCTCCCAGGATCCGTTTGACCTAAGTCAACTCTTCAACTCGACTGAGACTGAATGAATCTTCGAAGGGCACTGAAACCCCTTTCTAACGGTTCATCCCGTGCACGATTCTGACTTACGGTATGGACGAACGATCCGTTTTACTCCAAAAGGTCACCGAATGCTTCCAGGGCTCGATTGACCGAAGTCAACTCCCCGAACCGGATCAAAACCTTTGGAATGTCGAAGTATATCTCCTAACCTTCCAAAGATATGCCCCGTGTACGATTCAGACTTACCGTACGAACGAACGATCCATTTGCGTCCGACGATTCTCCGACTAATGGACCGACGAATGCTTCCGAGCCATATTTGATCCAAAGTCAACTCCCAAACCCGGGAGAGGTCCCAAAGACTTTCGAAGGTATCTGAATTACCTTTTCAACGGTCCACCTCGTACGCTATTCTGATCAATGATTTGCGTTCTGCGATCGATTTTCCAAAAATGCCTAAAAGACACTACTAAACGAGAGGCCCCAGACCCTGCCTATCTGCAGTGTGCCTAAACGCACCTACCGATTGGCAGGAACAGGGATATGGCGATCGTAAATTCCCTAGGCCTATAAAAAGGAGGCTTGATCTCATTTGCAAGGAGTGCCGAGATCTGATAGATATCACTCTCAGCAAATCCAGAAAACGTCTCTCGAAGTCAGCGTGATTTCCACACCCAAACCCCTTTTCAACCTTCACTTTTCATCATCCTTTTCATCAAACTTGGTGAATTCACTACCCTCCATCATCATCATCCAATTCTAAGGGTTGCTCTCCAATAATCAAGATCAAGCTCAAGATCTTCAAGAAGGTCCAATTTTCTCAACTCTCTCCTTAAATTCTCATAAATTCGCAATAACTTATTTTATTACTTAGCACTTTCATTATCTCATCTCACACATCCTAATATACTTTTTATTTTGTATTATTGCACATCTCTTATTTTCATATAAATAAAAATACAAAAAATAAGAAAAAGAGGGTTTGTTCATAAATTCCAAACGGGAATTCTCATACTTTTCTTACACTTTTCTTACAACTCAAATACTTTTTCTACACACACACACACACAAATAAGAGAATTCCCTGGTTAGATTTATGGGATAAACCCCACCCCTCGTTTTGTATGCGAACTACATGGACTTTAATGCCTCTATAGGCTACGTAGGCGTCTCGGGGTAAAACCCGAGACTCGAGTCCTATTTTTACTTTTTCTCTCATTTTCTATTTTCTCTAAACTCCACTCTCGTATATTATATGTATAAATATATTTATTCTTAGTGGCGTATTATTCCACATGCGTTATCGTTCCATCATAACAGTCAATGTAAGGATAATCGCGTAAATCCTATTTTCTAATATTTTTATACCTTCCTACGGATGACTCGATTTACCTCTTCCATAGTGCAAGTCGATGATTCATATCTCCACTATGTATACACATGCACACATATCGCGGGGAATATAAAGGAAAATAACAAAAAATCCATGAGAGACCGAAAGGGCGGAATGGGTGCCTAACACCTTTCCATTTCGTAACTTAGCCTCCGGACCCTTTTCGAATCATTTTTGGTTTCGTATGAATCAGTATGTCTTTGGATGTTGTCCTTCGGGATGGCTCCCTTTCTTTTGTCTATTTTGAGTAAAATAGACTAGCGACTCTATCTCTCTATATTTTTCACCTCAACCAAATGACGTCGGCCGAAGCGCTCCCGATAGGGACGCGCGGGACCTAGGATGAGGATGAGTGAGATGTTATGTGTAGGTGAGGATGTGTTTGGGTGTGAGGGTGTGTATAGTAGGTGGGTGTGAGTGAGTTTAGGATAAGTTTGTGTTTAATTTGTGACCCTTAGAAGAATAAAATAAAACTAAAATTAATAAATAAAAAAATCTAAAAAAAAAAAAAAAAAAAAATCCTAAGCTTATATAAAAACTAAAATAAAATAAAAGAAATAAAACTTAAAATCTAAATGAAAACTAAAGTCCTAAAAAAATATAAAATCTAATAAACTAAAAAATAAATAAAATCCTAAAAAATAACTAATTCGAATAAAATAAAACTTATAACTAATAAATATAAAATAAAAATATACTAATAAAATAAATAAGAAAAATAGAAAATAAAACCAACAAATTCTAAATAAATCTATAATAAAACCTAAAAATAAAACGACTCAAACTAAAAATCTAAGAAAAATATAAAATGGCACAAACTAAACATACACATGGTTCGGGGTAGGTTTGGGCTCGGTTTAAGCTCGGGTAAAGTTACGGGGGAGGGAATTAGCTCCATTCAACGCGCAATTACCTTGATATATAGCTTTTGATACCGCAAACGGACATTTGACCTACAAGATAAACATTTAAGCACATAAGACCCATATTGCCGAGAATTAGCAACTAAAGTACGTTTATTCGGGGTATAAAATGTACACTTTTGGGTGCTTATCACACCACCCCCAAATAGAGCGTTGCTAGTCCTCGAGCAATAAGATAGAGAGAAAGAGAAAGATAAGTAACCAAAAGTGTACCACTTTCGCGGGAACTTGCGATTTCACTTAGCATGTGCAACAAGCCTTTAAACCTCTAGGTTGCCCTACAGGATGGGTTGTCTCGTGAGGGTTTGCAAGGAATATACCCACATAATTCTTATTTGCAAAAATTTATTGAAAGGCAGTCAATCTCTTATTAGAAAAAGAATAATCTCACAATCCATCACGAGGTAAATGATTTCAGAAATACAAGCTAGAATGTGTAAAAATATTTAGCTAAGTAAATACACAAGGCATATCCTTCCTAGAACTCAATGTGTGTAGTGTGAATCAGTCAAAATGGGTCGAGTATCACAAGAGTAATTCCTAGATTGCCTCTTTGGAATCAACGCTTCAACTTCAAATCTCACTGGATATATCTCTCTCAAACGAACTCTCGAGATTAAGGTCAGTGTATCGCTCTTGTGTGTGAGGAGGTGAGTAAATGTAAGCAAGTTCAAACATCTCACACACACATAAGAAAGAAAGAACAATAAGAAAGAAAATTATTTCATAAAAGAATGCTAATCACTATAGTGAGAACTCGAGTTATTCACCACGTTGACTTTCATTTACCCGAACACCTAGGGGAATTATGGATGTATATAGGTGAGGGGTAAATGAAATGGGATATGTGGGATGAGGTAGGATGGTATGAGGGATAAGATGGGATAGTGATAGTGATATGAAGGATGATGGATGTGTGAGAATAGTGTATACACTTTAGGCACAAATATCTATATTACTAACTACAAAATCTCTTTCTTTTCTTTTCTCTCTTTTTTCTCTCTCTTTTTTTCGATTTTTCTTTTATTTTCTCTTTTTCGATTTTTGTGCTATTTTTATGATTTTCTGACTTTTTTTTTCACTTTTCGAACCAACACTGAAGACATTTACATTTGGAATCAACACTTTTTTTCTCAAAATGATGATGGATGATATATGAATGGAGTGGGGAGTGTGTATGGATGATGAGGGAAATAAATGGGAAGGTAATGGGTGAGTGAATGGATCAAAATCTAGTATTCGGATAAATTTCAAGACACACGTTTCTTACAACTAGAAAAAGATGTCATTCTCAGTGATTAAGATAAAAAATTTATGAAGAATAATGAGATCATACAACAATTTAATGCGGACCCAAAAGAAGTTGAATCAACTTATGACTAGGAGATTGCGTAAAACTCTCTGAAAAGTTGAAAGGCACAAATCTCACAAGCTAAAGTCTCCACTAGTGATCCTTAAGATTTTCTTTAGAATTGTAGTACTCCTCAACTATAAATCGTAGTGACGTGATAAGTGCGCAAATTTTGTTGAGTCTAGAAATTCATGGTGCAACATGCCATGTTACGTATTACATAAGCTATTTATAAAACGAATATCCTCTAGCTTGATTCCTAGACTTTGAAAGATGGATGATTGAAAATTCACATCAATAAATGAGATGAAAGAAACTGTGCAAAATTTTAAAAATCGGGTTCAAAAATCAAAATTTTTCAAAAGAGGTACGATTTTGATAAAATTCCCCACCCACCCACCCACCAAAAAAAAGGAACATCGTCCTCGATGTTAAGTGAAATGATTTTTAAAATTGAGAGCATAAGGTAGGAAAGAAATTACCAGAATGAAACGTTAATTAAGTGGACAAATGAAGCCAAGAATAAACCTGAATAAATGATAAGAGAAAAAAAGGTGTACAAGTATATAAAGCATGTAAAGAATAGGGTGATGTGAAACACCACCCCCAAACAGGATGAGACTCATACAAGAAACGTCGGTTGCCTCCCGGTAGCGCTAAGTTTAATATCTTCAGCCAGACCGATGGGAACTCTCCCAAAAAGAGATGATAAACGAGGAGAGAACGGGGTGGCAAAAAATTCGGGGGATAAGCATCACCCCCAAACAAGACTGAACGGCCAGTCTTCATAAATGGGGTCAATAAGGTTAATTTTTTCTATGTGAGTGGAGCCTAGCTCCAAGAAGGGCTTCAAGCGTTGACCATTGTCCTGAAAGTGGCTACCATCCTTGGGATTTTGCACGGTGATGGCACCATAAGGGGTAACTGAATCAACAATGAAGGGTCCAGACCACCTGGTTTTCAATTTCTCGAGAAAAAGATGCAACTCAGAATCATACAACAAAACTTTTTGACCAGGGTGGAATTCTTTGTGCATGATTCTTTGGTCTTGGATCCACTTCATCTTGTCCTTATACTTCTTGGACAAATCATTGGCATCATTTCTGATTTCCTCCAATTCATTAAGTTGCAGCTTTCTATGGACACCCGCCTCATTAATATCTAAATTAAGGGTTTTAACAGCCCAATAAGCATGATGTTCAAGCTCGACAGGAAGGTGGCAAGGCTTATCGAAGACCAAGTAATAAGGAGACATGCCAATTGGAGTCTTGTAAGCAGTACAGTATGCCTATAATGCGTCGTTCAAGTGTAAGGACCAATATTTCCTATTAGGATTGACGGTTTTTTCAAGAATTTTCTTGATCTCGCGGTTGGAAACCTCAACTTGACCACTAATCTGTGGGTGGTAAGAGAGACCAACCTTGTGGGTAACACCATACTTTTTGACAAGGTGTTCAAAAATTCGATTACAAAAATGTTTACCCCCATCACTAATGATAGCTTTGGGGGTTCCAAAATAAGTGAAGACATGCTCTTTGAGAAATTGGACCACAACTCGATGGTCATTGGTACGGAAAACAATTGCTTCGATCCACTTGGAAACATAGTCAACAGCAACTAGAATATACTAAAAACCATGAGAGAAGGGAAATGGTACCATGAAATCGATACACCACACCTCAAAAATTTCAGCAATGAGGATGGGTGTGAGAGGCATCATATGACGACGAGAGAGATGCCCAGAGTGTTGGCAATTGGAACAAGCCTGACAATATTGATGGGCATCGCGGAAAAGGGTAGGCCAATAGAAACCACTTTGCAAAATTTTTACGACGGTTTTCTTTGAGCCAAAGTGGCCTACACAAGCACTATTGTGGCAAAAGGACAGAATACTGAGTTGTTCACATTTGGGAACACAACGACGAATGACTTGATCGGGGTAATACTTGTAGAGAAACGGGTCATCCCAAGAGTAAAACTTCACATTTGCCATGAATTTGGAGCGATCCTATTTCGAACAATGATTAGGAAGTTGATCGGTAACAAGGAAAATTACAATATCAGCATATCAAGGTGAAAGTGGAGATGGAAAAAAGTTGTTCATCGAGAAATGACTCAAAAATGGGAACATGATCACAGTCAGACGTGACAGTAATGTGAGAGAGATGGTCAGCAACAACATTTTCACAACCTTTCTTATTGCGAATTTCAAGGTTAAACTCTTGGAGTAAGAGAATCCACTATATCAATCGTAGTTTGGAATCCTTCTTATGAAGAAGGTTCTTAAGGGCAGAATGGTCAGTATACACAATGATAGGGGAACCTATGAAATATGAAAAAAATTTATCAAGAGCAAATACAACAGCTAACAACTCCTTTTCAGTGGTCGTGTAATGAAGTTGAGCATCATGCAGGGTTTTGCTAGCATAAGAGATGACATGTTGGAACTTTTCAACTCGCTGGCCAAGCACGACACCAAGTGAAAAATCAGGCGCATCACATATGAGCTCAAATGGGAGAGACCAATTAGGAGGTTGTATGATAGGAGTGGAAGTGAGTTCAGCTTTTAGGTGCTCAAAGGAGGCAACACTTCCTTCATTAAAGACAAAAGGGACATCTTTAGATAAAAGGGTTGTCAAAGGTCGCGCGATTTTAGAAAAATCCTTAATGAAGCACCGGTAAAAGCCCGCATGTCCTAAGGAGGAGCGGATGTCCTCAAAAGACTTAGGAATGGGGAGTGAGGAAATCAAATCGATTTTTTCTTTATCGACCTCAATACCGGAGCTGGAGACAACATGACCTAAAATAATACCCTTTTTTACCAAGAAATGGCATTTTTCCCAATTTAGGACCAACTTCTTTTCTTGACAACGCTGAAGGACCATAGTGAGGTGAGATAGGCATTGTTCAAAGGATGAACCAAACACAGAAAAATCGTTCATAAAGACTTTGAGAAAACGCTCTACCATGTCACTGAAAATACTTTTCATACACCTTTGAAAAGTCACAGGTGCATTACAAATGCCAAAGGGCATACGAGAGTATGCAAATGTGCCAAATGGACAGGTAAAGGTAGTTTTTCCTTGGTCTTCAGGGGCAATGGGAATTTGGTTGTTCCCTGAATATCCATCAAGAAAGCAGTAGTAAGCATGGCTCGCCAAGCATTCAAGTATCTGGTCAATATATGTGAGAGGGAAGTGGACTTTACGAGTGACAGCATTGAGCTTTCTATAATCAATACAAACACGCCAGTCGGTTTGTACGCGGGTAGGCACAAGCTCTTCGTCACTATTTTTTACAACAGTGACTCCAGACTTTTTAGGCACCACATGAATGGGACTGACCCATTGGCTATCTGAAATGGGGTAGATAATACCAGCATCAAGCAATTTTAAAATTTCAGATCGAAAGACCTCTTTTATTGCTGGATTGAGTCGGCATTGTGGCTCACGAGAAGTCTTGGCATTCTCCTCTAAATGAATACGATGGCTACAGACATTGGGGCTGACACCTTGAATGTCGAAAATGGTCCACCCTAAAGCAGTGCTATATTGAGTGAGAGTGTGGACCAATTGATCTTCTTGATCCGGTGTCAAGTCAGAAGCAATAATGATAGGGTGATGTTGGTTTGTGCCTAAGAAAGTATATTTTAACTCAATAGGTAATGGCTTGAGCTCCAAACTAGGTGGTGGCTTAGGAGAGGCATCAAACTCAGATGCAAAAACATAGTCTGAGAGAATATCGAGATAGGGGTTGACAGGGTCATGGACAGAAAGAAGAGTATTGATAAGGAGAGGCTCAAATGGAGGAGCCCAAGTGGAAGTGTCCAGCAGAGGTGTAGAATCTAACAAGGCATTGACCTCGGAGGTGGAGGAATCAATATCAAAGTCGGACCCAAAATGAGCTAAACATTGGTGGATAAGATCTTCTGGGTAGGTGGTATCCAACATCTCTTGGACTAAGGAGTCAATCATGCAAACCTCATCAATAGAATCAATATCGGTCGATTGTTGCATGAGGTGGAAAATATTGACTTCGATGGTCATGTTGCCAAAAGAAAGATTCATTGACCCATCTCGACAATTGATGATTGCATTGGCAGTTGCCAAAAAGGGGCGACCCAAAATGATAGGAATATTGGTTGGGTCGGGAGCAGGAGTGTCTAAGATGATGAAATCCACAGGGTAGTAAAAGTCAAAAACTTTTACCAAAACATCTTCAACTATTCCTTTAGGCACTTTCACACAATGGTCTGCAAGTTGAAGAGTAAACCGTGTAGGTTTCTTATTTTGCAAATCTAACTCAAGGTAGAGAGAGTAAGGTAGCAAATTAACACTAGCTCCAAGATCAAGCAAAGCTCGAGTAGTGAACTTATCTCCTAACATACAAGAGACAGTGGGACGACCAAGGTCTTTATATTTCACAATACCATTCTCATGGATGAGGGATGTGGCTTGCTCATTGACAAAGTCATCACGAGGAACATTCGTCTGTCGCTTGATAGTGCATAAGTCCTTCAAGAATTTTGCATAAGAAGGAACTTGTTGAATCGCGGTGAGGAATGGAATGTTTATGTGAACATTCTGAAAAACTTGCTTGATCTCATCAAATTGTTGAGCTTTCTTTGTTAATGCCAACCTATGAGGGAAGGGTGCTTTAGGGACAAAGGCAGCGGTGGCCTCAGTGGGTTTAGAGGCAGTCTTGTCGGTGGATTTATGGGGTGGTGGGACCTGAGGAAGAGATTCTAATGGGCAGTGCTGGGTGGGTGGGATTGGAACATCAGGGGGAGCATCAACACCATTGTCAACCTGTTTACCGGATCATAGAGTACTCACCGCTTTCATGTCCGCTTGGTATGTGGGTGGAGTGGAAGTGGATCTAAACTCATAAGCCGACTCCTTTCCATTCCCCTTAGGGTTAGGAATGGGTTGACTCGAAAAATAACCTTTCTCTCGCTCGGACTCAAACTAATTAAGACGTTGCTCAAGCCTTTGGATGGCTTGAGTCTATGCTTGCGTCGTTTGTTGTTGAGTCGTGATAAATTGAGTGAGAAGATTATCGATAGAGGAGGTGGATGATTGGGGTGGAGGGGTTGGGGGACCAACTCTTGGTTAAAACTAAGCGGCAATGAATACTAGTAGGAATCAAAACATCCCCGGCAACGGTGCCATTTGATAGGAAGAACTTTTGTGTGTGTGTCGTTGTTGTAAAATCTCTTCAATCAAAACCTCAATTACCTACAAATATATAACAAACTCAAGTGTAGAGTGGTAAGTAAGGATGTCAATCCTAATCTAAGGTGTGAACATGCTAAACATGAGAGGATAATGAATATAATTCACTTGATTCCTTTTTTTTAGACTTTTTGGTTTTTTTCTAATTTTTTTATGTTTTTCAAATATTAAAACACTTTTTAGGTGAAAATGTGAAGTAACTCTAAACTAATATAAGAGATGAAATTAACAAACTAACTAGTGTGCCAAATAAGAACTAAGTAATAAGAATTGAGATGAACTTAAATTTGAGAAATATTCAAGGAATGAAACTTAACCTCCACTTTATAAATTAAATGTGTTAATTATTCTAGTTTACTAATTTTCCAAATATTAACTTCTTTTATCAATTGATTCTCATCATTTGACAAAACAAACTAATATAAAATTAGTTAATCCAATTTTCATCCTCACGACTCAAATGAATAATTGATTTAAAAAATTATATAAATCACTCGCTAGAGTAAATTCATATAATAAATCATAAATCCAACAAAAATTTAATGTATGAGTATAATAAAATATAATATACTCTAATTAGTGGGTCATTCTATCTCTAGTTTGAATCCAAAAATTAAGAGTATATTAGATTTTAATCCTTTCTCAAGGATTAGTTTACCATTTCTCAATGCATAAACTCATGTAGGATTGAAAAGAAAATTAACTAAATGAAACAAAGTAAACTAGATTAATTAATACATTCAATTATGTATATGGGTCTTCATTTCACTCCTTGAATGGAGTGATTAGCCAACCATAGTCATAATCCAAGAATAATTGAAACCAAGTAATAGCATAGAATGATTAGTAAGAGAAGAATTAATCAAACCTAATTTTGCCTTCAACTTGAAATAGAATCTTCAATTACAATCTCTCAATATTTTTTTGGTAAAGAAAAAAATTAAAACTAAAAATTTCTCTCTCTAACTATTTTTTTCTTCTTCTCCAAGTATCTTCTCTATTTTATGATTTTTTTTCATGCTCCTCAAATGGGATCTTGAGTCTTCTTTTATAGTATATGCATGGCACACATGGGCTAAGGGGTATTTTTGGTAATGGGCTAGGGTGAACATGTGGGAGAGGTGTGAGCTTATGTGCATGGGGTGTGAGGTGTGAGGATATTTGGGAAGTGGGGTAATGGAGATAATAATCTAATTTGGTTAAAAAGGGGTTGGGGTAAAATGGGTATAAGTGGGGTAAAAGATATTAGAAAACATGTGGCATTTGTTGGTTTCATGGCTTTGGTTATTGAGATTGGCTTTTGGCAGGTGAATGTCGAGAGAAGCTTTGGAGAAGTTCAAATGGGAAGTGGGTTTAGATGCCTTGGATACGGTTTTGGTTTGGGTTCCGGGTTATGGAATGGGTCGGAGGTAAGAGGTCCAAAGACGGTGGGTTGGAGGTTTCGAGTTTTTAACAGTGGGTAGGGGGTCTCGGGTTGACTGGGTTATTGTCGGAAGGGGTAAGGCTGGCCAGCGATGGGTCATCGGCGATAGAAATGGGGCTGGGATCTCAGGGTAGAGTTCGGGTTGGATCGCTTCGAGTTCAGGGTTGGAACCGGGTTTTGGTTTGGGGCAGGACAAAACCGAGGGAAGGTTTTAAGTCCGGCGGGTTTGAGCTAGGTGAGTAATTCGCCAGGGTAGTTAGGACGGACGGGGTAGTAGCGGGTAAGAGTTTGGTGGTAGGTACGAGTTTCAGGTGGGGATATGGGTAAGAGGGAGGAGAGAAGAGGTGGGTGTTTCAGTGGAGGAGAGAAGAGAGATAGATAAGGGTTTGTTGGGGAAAATGATGGGTTGGTTGGATTGTGGGTGTATGGGAATATGGATGAGGATGAGTGAGATGTTGGGTGTAGGTGAGGATGTGTTTGGGTCTGAGGGTGTGTATAGTAGGTGGGTGTGAGTGAGTTTAGGATAAGTGTGTGTTTAATTTGTGACCCTTAAAAGAATAAAATAAAATAAAATTAATAAAAATAAAAAAATAAAATCTAAAAATAAAACAAACTAAAAACAATAAAAATAAAAAATATTAAAACTAAAAAAAAAATCCTAAGCTTATTGGTGATGTAAAAAACTAGATCACTTTAATAATTTAATCACAGATAAATAAATGAGACAGAATATTTTAAAGTGGTTCAGCCTTGTATGAATGGCCTACGTCCACTGTTATGTTATTTCTGAGTGTTTGGGAATTTTCGATTACAAGTTCTATCAAGAAATTTCGGTCCCCTTGAATGAGGGTGATACAAGGTATTTATAGCCCTTAGGTTGTACATGAAAGGGTGTTACATTAAATGATACACATATGAAAGGGTAATTCATTTAATGCTCTTCAAACGTGTGCGTCAAGATGATAAGCATTCAATGAATAGTTGAACTGTTGATTATCTGGCAATCAATGCTGCGGTCGAGATGCAGCTCGAACCGCCTTGGTTGCTCGTCGTTCAAGAGTTCCTCGGAGCGTTAGAGTTCCTCGGAACGCTGGAGTTCCTCGGAGTGTACTTGTTGCTCGGAGTGAGTCTGACTTGGTCGGGGGAATGAACATCCTCGTTGCTATAGTGCCACGTAGATTGACACGCGTCTTCTTATTATTCGTCCACATCAGCATACTAATTTTGGTATCAACAGAAGCCCCCAATGTTTCGTATTTCGAACTTTGAGGAGTATGGAACATTCTTTCTCGGTATATGGCAATATTAAATGACCTTCCTGGGTTTTAGGAGCCTTTTCTTCGTATTTGAATTTCCTTCCAAATTCGCAGAATCCGCCTTTTTTTCATTTTTATAAGCGCTTCGATTTTCGTGCCATTTTTGTCCTTTTAGCCGCCGGTAGCGTAATAGTTTCTTTTTTGTAATCATTTCTTTCTCCGTTTCCCAAGGCAAAGTATTTAAGCTTCAGAGGCAATCCCATCGTCTTCTACCTTTTCAATTTTTGCTTTCGAGTTTTTTATAGCTTTTCTCTCTCCTGTGCGTTCATCCCTTTCTTCGTTTGTTTGTCAACAGATCTCCTCTTTCCTGTAAGGTTTTCTTCCTTCTTCTTCATTTCTTTTTATTCACCATGGTTTATATTATCGAATCTCTTGAGAAGTTCCGTTCTGACTTCTCTATTCCTTCTTGGGTAACTTTGGAGAGTCTTTCTGAGCCTCCAAGTTATTTTGATTTGGCTGAGGGACATTAGTTCCCTAGCCTTTTTATTGCTGAATGTGGATTTTCTTTTCCACCAAACCCTTTGTGTTTAGAGTTCTGTCAATATTTCGATGTTGTCCCTGCAAAAATAGCCCCCAACACATGGAGAATAGTTAATGAGGTGTATAGGTTAAATCAGACTCATGGAACTCGTATAGGAATTCCTGAGATTATGTACTGTTATAGATGGGATGTTTTAGATAATGTTTTTTATTTAAAAACAAGGTTTTTGAATAGGGCCTTAGTAGTCAACCTCCCTGATGCAAACAGGGATTATTTTGAACATGGGGTAGTTATAAAAAATTGGCAACATGCCCCTTTGGTTGGAGATGCAGTATATGAGGGTCCCAGATGCCCCCCATATGGCAATGGGATAGGTTATTTTCATTTTATTTCATTTCTGAAATTATGATTTCATTATGTTTGAATAAATGCATGATTGACATTTCAATATGTTTTTGTTTGCAGTCGACAGCAAGAGAAAAACTCTCAAAGAATCAGAAGTTAATATAAAGCATTTGAAACATATCTGGAATTTGCATCGAAGAGTTGCAGACGAGCACATCAGGTCTGCTTCATATTTGTTGCAGTACCGGAGCTACACATCATCCTTTACTGCTCGTCCTGTGGTCAGCATTAGTGACCCATTGCCAGCTTCTGAGGAATCTTCACCAGAATCTCACATTCCTCTAAGTCAGAAGATGGGCAAGAGAAGAGTTCCTTCTATCTTCGAGGAGACTTCCTCTGCCGGGGATGGAAAGAGAAATAAGGCTGAAGTCCCAAAGGGGACAAAGAAAGTGGATGATGTTCCTTCTGTTGCTGCTCAGAAGGCTGCCGAGAAGCCTCCAATGGCTCCGAGCAAGAGAAGTACTTCTGTGGAAGTGGTCACCATTTCCCCCACCAAAGGTTCTTTGGCTGAAACTGCTGAAGTACCACTGAGGAGATTAAAGAAATCCTCCTCGGTCAGTTTTTCTGAAACCATTCCTCAGCTCCAAGCTAGTGGAGCTAGTGTTCCAACTATTATTCCCCCGAGTTCTGCCATGAGCTCGGTAAAGACTTGGACTATTCCTGAAGTCCAAGGAATTGAAGAAAACATGTCTAGGGATATGCTGACATCCCTAGCTACTCGCCATATTGCTTCAGTAAGTTTCCCTTATCCTGAATTTTTTCTTTCTTTCAGTCAATATATGTATCTCGGCACTGACTTTTCATTACCATCTTTTTCAGCTGGTGAGTTGTTTTAACACCATAGTGAAGAAAGATGAAGCGCTCAAGGCTTCAAGCTCCTCGTCCAGAGTAGAGGATTCTTTCCAGGGTTTAGCCCAATCTCTGAAGGAATCTCGTCAAAAATACGACGAGGATAGAGGTGAATGGGAAAAGAAGTTGACTGCGTCTGAGGCAGAGAAGGTACAGTTGGGCAATAAAGTGAAGGATTTGGAGAGAGAGAATAAAAAATATGCCGAGAAGCTCACAAGCTTTGGGGAGCTTGAGAATAAGTTGAAATCGGCTGAGGAAGAGCTGACCCTTCTGCGAGAAGTAAATCGCCAGAAGGAGGAGGTGGAGGCCAAATTAAAAGCCACCGGGGATCTTCTATCCGAGAAGCTCTCCTCGGAGAAAATGAAGAGAAAAGCGGCTGTGAAGAAATCCTTTCGAACTGGTTGGGACAAAGGATGGGATAGGGGGTAGCGACAATAATGACCCAAGTCAATTATGGAAGTTTGAAATACTTCCGAGATGGTTGGGTTGCTGCCCTGCAGGAACTGAAGGTGAGCGAGGACTCTGAACTATTTTAACAACATCTCCCTGGTCCTCCTCCAACTATTGAAGATGAAGAAGAGGATGAAGCTGCATCCGAGGAGTCTTCAGTGATAGGGGTGATCAAGTCCTTGCTCCACAACCCAATCAGACAACCACCGAGGAGATTTCTTCCTTGCCTGCTCCTCCTGAACAAGTCCCAACTCCTGCCAGCCAACTCGTTGTTCCCACCGAGCAACCAAGCTCCTCGTCCCAGCCTCCCGAGAAAGTCTTGGGAGACAAGGAAAAGGTGTGAAGTTGTTCGGTATTCTCTTTTATTTTCCTTTTACTTGTACTTTGCATTCCGAACGATGTACTCTTTTTAATGATGTAATAAAATCACATCTTTTTGTTCTTCTACATTGTTGATGCTCTATCTTCTTCTTTTATTAACTCTTGCCTTCTCTTCTTTATTAGTTTATGACTAGAATGGAATTGCTGTCTGCCAATGATACAAAACTAATGCAGCATTGCCATGAATATTTTAAAGCTGGACATACTCACCTAAGTGCATCAGAAATTGCTGATATCCTTGGTCATGATGCTTCAGACCAAGCAGTGGAGGCATATCAATACTTGAAATGTCTTCTTGATCGTGTTGTAGCCAACAACGTGGCTTATTATGACATGATCGAGGAGCTACAGTATACTTTAGAAGATCTTCAGACTCAGTACAAGGAATCAAATGCCTTGTTACATGAGGGGTATGAAAAGAAGTATCAACAGCTTTCTGCCGAGACAGGCCACAAAAAGATCATTACTGGGTACGATGTTAGGGAGAAAACCCTAAGGGGTGAAGTTGAAGCTTGTAGACAAATTGCTGAACTGCTGGAGCAAGAGAATAATAATTTGCAGAAAGAGCTAGCACAATATAAGTCTGTAGCCTCTTCTTCAACAGCGGTAATCCCAGTGACTGATGAGGGATTTTCCTTCTTAGAGGTTGAGAATGCCAAATTAAGGCAAGAGTTGGATGTCCTGAGAAGGTCTGGTACTTCCACTTCTACTCGGGGACGAGGAAGAGGTTCTCGTGGGCGAGGAAGAGTTGCTCAGGATGTTGTCAAGGAACGAAGTACTCTACCTGCTCGGGGTCGATCAAGAACTCCTCGTAGTATTGAAGAAACTCGTACTCTGTCAACATTGGAAACTCAAGCGTACCAATTGAATGCAAAAGATCGAGCTTTATCTTTAATGTCTAAGAAAATCCAAACTCTGGAGGATCAACTTGCTTCGACCAAGTTTGCTCTGAAGAATAAGGATGTTTTTGCCAAGAACCTTCATGAGCAGTTAGAGAGAATAACTTTCCAATTCCACAAATAACCTCGTGAGTTCTGGAATGCAGACTACAATGAGGCCCTTTATCACTTGGATGCTCGCATTGAAAATGCCAATAATGAAGGTTACAAGCAAGGTTGGCTGAATGCCTTGGGCGTGCTGAAGCTCGAACAGGGGCACTACCTGTGGGATTATTATGATCCCGGGGTTCTTGACTTGCCAGTGCCACCGTATAACTTGGACATGGAATGGATCCCATCTCGTGCCATTCCTTGGAGCTTAATTGCAAAATACCTTGGCGACTATAATCTTCACTCTCAGATTGAAGTATCTCGTCCCGAGCATCTATTGGATACTCCTTCAGTAATGAATGTCAGAATGCTCCGAGATATTAACTTCATTAACTCTCCTCAGACTTTAAATGATCCGCCTGCTGGCGAGGAACCTATTTCAAAAGCTGAAGGAAAGAAACCAATAGAGTAGGGATCTCAATGTAATAGTTAGCACACATATGTAAATTGTAATTCGTTTTGAATTTTAATGAAAGGCCTTCATTTTCTATTTGCAAATCTGTATTGCTATTGTTTTGTGCTTGTCAAACATTTTATATTTATGCATATGTATCTGTTTAAATAGATAACAATATTGTGCTATTCATCGACCAACTTAGTAAAAAATTACAAGTACCAGTAATGTTGCTCGACCACTTAACAATAAAGTAATGAGTATAAAAATGTTAAAATTTCTTACAACCAACCAAGGTTGTTAAGTTGAGCTCGTCGACCAATTATAGTTAATGGGTTTTTATCCCCGACCAGCTATACTTGGTAAATTTTGTCTTTTTCATAAAATGTGCCCGGCCAATCAAGGTCAAAGATTTTTCCTTGTCGACCAACTACAATTAGTGGGTTTTTATCCCCGACCAACTATACTTGGTTCAGTTTGGAATATTTGTTCTTCGAGGAACTTTTATGTAATAAACTTACTTCCCGACCAACATAAGTTGGCATTTGAGAGCATATCTTGTTTCCTAACCAATCGAGATTGGTCTTTCGTCGATCATCTTTTGTTCTCGCCCTTTTAGCAACCAGAGTTGGTCGTAGGTCTAAACTATCATGTCCACTAGCTCTTTTACCAACCCAAGTTGGTCACGTTAGTGTACGCCTCCTAACCAAAGGAGTATAGTTTGTTCTCGCCCTTTTACCAACCGGAGTTGGTCGTGGGTCTGAACTATCATGTCCACTAGATCTTTTACCAACCTTACTTGGTCACACTAGTGTACGCCTCCTAACCAAAGGAGTATAGTTTGTTCTCGCCCTTTTACCAACCGGAGTTGGTCGTGGGTCTGAACTATCATGTCCACTAGATCTTTTACCAACCTTACTTGGTCACACTAGTGTACGCCTCCTAACCAAAGGAGTATAGTTTGTTCTCGCCCTTTTACCAACCGGAGTTGGTCATGGGTCTGAACTATCATGTCCACTAGATCTTTTACCAACCTTAGTTGGTCACACTAGTGTACGCCTCCTAACCAAAGGAGTATAGTTTGCTCTCGCCCTTTTACCAACCGGAGTTGGCCGTGGGTTTGAACTATCGTCTTCTTTTTACTGTCGAGCAGCGTAGTGTTAAACACACTAGTATTCCCGGAAAAAATTTCAATAAGAGGAGAGAAGATTGTGAAATATCATCATTTTATTCATATTGATGGAACTGCTTTACATTTTACATCACTGATAATACTTGCGTAGGTGTTCAGCATTCCATGCATTCTTAAATTCCTCTCCTTCTAGAGTTGCTATTCGGTAAGTTCCTGGTCGGACAACTGCAGTAACTCGGTAAGGTCCATGCCAGTTTGCTTCCAACTTATTGTGCTTCTGAATGACCTTCTTTAGTACGTAATCTCCTTCTTTTAAGTCGTATTTTTTTACTCTCTTGTTGTAGAACAGGGCTGTTCGTTGTTGATAAGCAGGATTCCTAATGGCTGCATCTTCTCTAACTTCCTCGAGCATGTCCAAATCTAATCTCCTCATCAAGTCGCTGACTGGGGAATTGAAATTCAGCACTCTGTGTGTTGGAAGACCCAACTCGGCAGGTATTACAGCCTCACTTCCAAATGCCAGCATATATGGTGATTCTCCAGTTGCTGCTCGGGGAGTTGTTCGGTAAGCCCATAACACTGACTGTAGCTCATTAATCCAATTAGCTTTAGCCTCACTTAGCCTCTTCTTCAAACCATTTAATAATGTTCTGTTCGTCACTTCAGTCTGCCCATTGCTTTGAGGATGCCCTGGTGCTGAATGAACCTTCAAAATGTTTGATTGATGACAATAGGCGACAAACTCCTCATTATCAAATTGTGTTCCATGGTCTGTGATGAAGGCATGAGGGAGACCATATCGGCAGATGATGTTCT
Organism: Sambucus nigra; assembly: GCA_949130495.1. Classification (NCBI taxonomy): domain Eukaryota; kingdom Viridiplantae; phylum Streptophyta; class Magnoliopsida; order Dipsacales; family Adoxaceae; genus Sambucus; species Sambucus nigra. The sequence continues at coordinate 669,349,326 of OX422207.1, read as the reverse complement.
TCCAAACGAATTGGTACACCTTCTCGTATGTCATATCAATCAGAGGCTCAGCTTCCACCCACTTAGTAAAATAATCCACTGCGACGACGAGGTACTTGAATCTTCCTCGGGTCGTTGGCAGGGGTCCAACCAAATCCATTCCCCACATGGAAAAAGGCCAAGGAGAAGTTATGGGTGTCAACAATGCTTGCGGAGTTCGTCGGATGGAGGAAAAACATTGGCATTTATCACATTTCTTAGCATAGGCTATATAATCAGCCCTCGTCGTTGGCCAGTAGTATCCTTGTGTCATCACCCTTTGCAAAAGTGTTCGACCTGCTACATGGGCTCCACAGGATCCTTCATGGATCTCTTCAATCAATTCCTTCACCTCGGAGGGATGCACACATCTTTGCAAACCTGCCATAATTCCTCATCTATACAAAACACCATTAGTTAGTACATACCGAGCAGCTTTAAACTTCAATTTCTTGGCAGCGATCTTATCCTCCGGCAATTCTCTTTCCTCGACATATGCCCTGATGGGATCCATCCAAGATGGTCCTAAATCAAGAGTAATAATATTCATCGTCAGGTCTTCATCTATGCTTCGACTTTCTAACACCTCAATTGGTATCGTTATTTGTAACTCGGTACGAGTAGCTGATGCTAGTCGGGCCAGTGCGTCTGCTTGTGCATTCTCCATTCTTAGTATTCTGATCAACTGAATGGCATCAAATTCTGCCAACAACTCCATCGCCTTCGCATGATACTTGATCATTAATTCTCCTTTAACTGCATACGTTTCCATCATCTGATTCGCAATTAATTGAGAATCAATGAGTACCATTACTTGTTGCGCTTCCATAATCTTTGCTAAATTAAGACCTGCTATCAAGGATTCATACTCAGCCTCATTATTGGAGGCTTTGAATTGGAATCGCAAGGCATATTCCATGTCAATCTCGTCTGGGGTTTTCAAAACAATTCCTGCTCCACACCCTGTTGTGCAAGATGACCCATCTACATATAATCTCCATGTAGGTAATTCGTCTTCAAATTTCTTATCTGACAGAGTTCCTCGGTGAAATATTTGATGTTTCCTTTCATCCTCGCCTGGTATTTTCGCTCTTCGTCGACCATCTCTTCTCGCCCTTTTACCAATCGGAGTTGGTCTGGGTTTGAATTTCATGATCTTTCTACATCCACAAGCCCTTTTACCAACCGGAGTTGATCTGGAATTATGTCTGTTGGTCCTGTAACATCCACAGGTTGGTCAGCGAGCAACTTTTGTTCCTCGGGGGTATCAGGATATGTAAATTCTGCTATAAAGTCTGCTAGAGCCTGCCCTTTTAATGATGATCTGGGTTCATACACAATATCATATTCACCGAGCTCTATTGCCCAATACATCAGTCTCCCTGATTTTTCTGGCTTATGAAGGGCTTGTCTCAATGGCATGTCGGTATACACGATGATGGTGTGGGCCTGGAAATAAGGTCTCATTCTTCTACTTGCTTCAATTAATGCCAATGCCAATTTTTCCAGCTTTGGGTACCTGATCTCTACACCTCGGAAAGCCTTACTTGTGTAATAAATTGGCTTCTGGACTCCATTCTCCAATCTGATCAATGTCGAGCTGACTGCATTCTCTGATACTGCCAGGTACAAGTACAACTTTTCTCCCATTACTGGTCTGGACAATAGTGGAGGTGCTCCCAAATATTTCTTCAAGTCTTGAAAGGCTTTTTCACATTCATCATTCCACTTGAAAGTTTTTCGAAGTGTTTTGAAGAATGGGAGGCATCTATCAGTTGCTCGGGATACAAATCTGTTGAGCACTGCAACTCGCCCTGTAAGACTCTGCACCTCTTTCTTCATCGTTGGAGATCGCAAACCTAAAAGAGCTTTGATCTTTGCTGGATTTGCCTCAATGCCTCGCTGGTTGACGATGTACCCGAGGAACATTCCTTCTCGTACTCCAAAGGTGCACTTCATCGGGTTGAGCTTCATCTGGTATTTATCCAGTTGATCAAAGGTCTGACCTAAGTCAACTAGATGATCAGTAGCTTTCTTGCTCTTTGTCAGCATATCGTTGACATAGACCTCCATATTGCAACTGATTTGCTCGGCAAAAACCTTGTTCATCAGCCGCTGGTATGTCGCTCCTGCATTTTTCAAACCAAAAGGCATAACATTATAACAATAAGTTCCCCTAGGGGTAATAAAAGAAGTGTTTTCCCTGTCTTCAGGTTTCATTTTGATCTGGTTGTAACCAGAGTAAGCATCCATGAAGCTGAGCAGCTCGTGTCCCGAGGTAGCATCTACTAGTTGGTTAATTTTGGGCAGTGTAAAGTGATCCTTTGGGAAGTCCTTGTTGAGATCAGTGAAATCAACACACATTCTCCATTTATTGTTTTTCTTCTTTACCATCACCACATTTGCTAACCAGTCTGGATATTTCACATCTTTAATGAATTGGGCTTTCTAGAGCTCCTCGACCTCCTCTTGTATAGCCTGATTCTTTTCGGGACTAAACACTCTTCTTCTCTGCTTTACAGGTTTGATCTCCCTATTCGCATTGAGTTCATGGCATAAGAAGTTTGGATCTATTCCTGGCATGTCTTCATGACTTCATGCAAAAGTTTTCTTTCTGTTTCTCAAAAAAGTTATCAACTCCTGTTTTATTGAAACATCCAACGATGATCCTATCTGGGTTACTCGTTCAGGATGCTCGTCGTCCAGAATAACATTTTCTGTAGATTCCACCACCTGTCCTTTTACAAGTTGGGATTCATCTCGGGGATCAAGTGTTTCAATTTCTGTACCTTCCTCCACCTGGTAAGTAGTAGTCTTTTTCCTTGACTCTTCAAGCTCCTCTTGCTCGGCAGACAAATAATAGCATTCCCGAGCTACTTTCTGATCACCTTTCACAACTCCTACTCCAAAATTTATAAGGAATTTTAAACATTGATGTACTGTAGATGGAACTGCTTCGAACTTCTTCAAACCAACTCTTCCCATGATGATGTTGTAAGCTGATTGCACATTCTTGTCCATCACAAAGAAGCATATTTTTCTGTTCGACAAGCAGGCCAAGTTCCAATGAATATATCCAACTTGATCGTCCCAAGTGGAAAGACTTTCTCACCAGCAAAACCCAATAGAGGTCTATGATAAGGTTCCAATTGAGATAATTTCAAATTTAAACTGTCAAAGCATGAATAGTATATGATGTCTGCCGAACTGCCATTATCTACCAGCACCCTTGAAATCACCACTTATTTCATCCTCATTTTGATCACCAAAGGGTCGTCGTGAGGGTAAAGAACACCTGCCAGGTCATTTTTTGAAAAGCCAATGACCAGTTTCTCTTTGTTTACCTTCCTCGGGCGATCCTCTTCAGGCAAATTTATCCGTTGAATGTATGAGCAAGCTTGAGCCTCTCCAAGGTAAGCCTTTCTTTCTGCAGTAAGGTATACTCCTCCTGCATCTCCTCCTGTAATGACATTACAATCAAATGACCCAAAGCGTATTGAAAATACCTCTCGTTCTGGCTGCCTTGGTTTCTTGGGAAGATCGGGGTCATCCTCTGTATCATCTTCATGATCCCTTTTCTTTTTCTCCTCTGCTCGATGAGGAGATCTAGACCTTTCTCTAGTTCGGGCATTATTTCTTCTTTCGCCTCCCCAATCAACATACTTTTCTAGTTTCCCTCTTTGGATGAGTGTTTCAATCTCGTTCTGAAGAGCTATGCAATTTTTGGTCATATGGCCGTGATCCTTATGAAACTCGTAATATTTATCCCTATTCCTCAGGTCGGGTCTGACCTCAGTTTCTTTGGCCACTTTACTTCCTCGTTATTCTTGATTTCTTCCAAGACATGATTAATACCCATTTTCAACGGAGTATAATTATCGAATTTCTTCAGGACTTCCCATGACGATTTATTATTCTTGGAATGCTTATCACCGCCATTGCCCTTATGCTCTTTCTTCTTGGATTTGTCGTCTTCCACCTTGGTTTCTTTATCCATATTCTTCTTCGCAGCCATAGCCTCCTCGGCATTCATGATTTTGGCCGCTTTCGCCATCAATTCTGACATAGTTGTAGGTGGATCTTTGGCCAAAGTGTAATACAACTTGTTAGGCAACAACCCACTCATCAAGGCGGTGATTGCTGTCTTTTCTTCATAATCTATAACTTCCAGTTTCTCGTTATTGAAACGAGTTATGTAATCTCTAGTACTCTCACTAGATTTTTGTCTAACACTTAACAAGTGTGCTACTCTTTTTACTGGCTTTGCCCCAAAACAGAAATTTCCGATGAATAACTCGGCCAACTGAAAGAAAGTTAAAATCTTACCCCGAGGAAGATTGTTGTACCATATCTGGGCAGCTCCAGTAAGAGTTCCTGAGAATGCTCTGCATCTCATCTCGTCGGGGACGGCATAAATGTCGGCAGCAGCTTGATATTGCTCTATGTGTAGAACAAGATATGTCTTTCCATCATATTTGGGGGTCACCACAGGTGCTTTAAACTTTGACGGGGTAGGAAAACCCACAATGGCCTGGACAAAAGGTGTCCCTTGAACAAAAGTTCGTTGTAAGGGATTCTTCGCCTTAGCCATTTCTCCTAATCTATCCTCCAAGCACTGAATGGAACCGTTCCACGCATCGTTTCCTTCCTCGGGCTTATTAGTTAGAGCAATTGATTGTTCTGATGTGGCCTCTTGAGATCTATCTTGACGAGCAATTGGTCGTGATTGTGCTGATCCTTCTCTTAGATCTGATGGTCGTCAAAAACTCCTCGACACGGTCTTAGGTGGACTTCTATTCCTCCTAGGGCCTAATCTACTGAAAGGAGACACCCTACTCAGTCTTTCCAAGGCACTGGGTCTTTCTAAAGAAAGAGTGATACGTTGATCAGTATCTGTAGCCCTTATTGACGAAGTTCGCCCAGGTTGATAAGAGAAATCATCAGATTCCTCATTACGATATGACTCAGTACGCCTGGATCGTGAAGAAAGTAAATAAGTTTGCCTCTGACCACTTCGTTGTCCTGAACGTGCAGGTGCACCGCCATGAAGGGTCTGTATGAGTTGTCGCATTGTTTCTTGCATGGCGGTTTGTCCTTGAGCCAGATTCATCATAATCCCAGCCAGATCTGGAGGTGCAGAGGGATTTGGAGAATTTCCAGCATTTCCAGCGTTTCGATTGCTGGATTCCGGGTTATCTGCCATTGATGATGAATGATTTTTGGTGAAAAGCGATAATAACAATCGTTCCCACAGACGGCGCCAATCTGTTGATGTAAAAAACTAGATCACTCTAATAATTTAATCACAGATAAATAAATGAGACAGAATATTTTAAAGTGGTTCAGCCTTGTATGAATGGCCTACGTCCACTGTTATGTTATTTCTGAGTGTTTGGGAATTTTCGATTACAAGTTCTATCAAGAAATTCCGGTCCCCTTGAATGAGGGTGATACAAGGTATTTATAGCCCTTAGGCTGTACATGAAAGGGTGTTACATTAAATGATACACATATGAAATGGTAATTCATTTAATGCTCTTCAAACGTGTGCGTCAAGATGATAAGCATTCAATGAATAGTTGAACTGTTGATTATCTGGCAATCAATGCTGCGGTCGAGATGCAGCTCGAACCGCCTTAGTTGCTCGTCGTTCAAGAGTTCCTCGGAGCGTTAGAGTTCCTCGGAACGCTGGAGTTCCTCGGAGAGTTAGAGTTCCTCAGAGAGCTGGAGTTCCTCGGAGTGTACTTGTTGCTCGGAGTGAGTCTGACTTGGTCGGGGGAATGAACATCCTCGTTGCTATAGTGCCACGTAGATTGACACGCGTCTTCTTATTATTCGTCCACATCAGCATACTAATTTTGGTATCAACACTTATATAAAAACTAAAATAAAACAAAAGAAATAAAAACTTAACATCTAAATGAAAACTAAAGTCCTAAAAAAATATAAAATCTAATAAACTAAAAAATAAATGAAATCCTAAAAAATAACTAATTCTAATAAAATAAAACTAATAACTAATAAATATAAAATAAAAATATACTAATAAAATAAAATAGAAAAATAGAAAATAAAACCTAAAAATTCTAAATAAATCTAAAATAAAACCTAAAAATAAAACGACTCAAACTAAAAATCTAAGAAAAATATAAAAGGGCACAAACTAAACATACACATGGTTCGGGGTAGGTTTGGACTAGGTTTAAGCTCGGGTAAAGTTACGGGGGAGGAAATTAGCTCCATTCAATGCGCATTTGCCTTAATATATAGCTTTTGATACCGCAAACAGACATTTGACCTAAAAGTCAAACATTTAAGCACATAAGTGTAACAACCCGCCCTTTTGGAGATGATTAAATCCCATAATTAAGTATAATTTGGAAATTGGAGAATTTCTCGAAATAGTGATTTTTGGGATTTTCGAGGATTTGATGATTTCGAAAGGTGTTATAAATTACTTTTGGGACTGTATAGGTCGAAGTAATTTAACTATATGTCGCCGTGGAGTATAGCGACAAAAGATGTAAGATTTTGAGTTGAAAACCCGCAATTTCTTTTATGGGTTAGAATAGTGATTTACAGTCAAGTACCTCGGATGGGAATTTTGACTACACCATGAGTCTTGGAATGTCCGAGATAGTCGGAAAAGAGTGTTCGATTGTCAAAATTGAGTTCCGGGTAATTTTGAAGTTAAATAGGCTCGTAATTGGGTAAACGAGTCGTTTTTGGGTTTTAAAGGGGTTAAACCCTTTTCTCCTTATAAAAGGAGGGAGAGAGAGATAAAAGAGAAAGAAGGGAGGGAAGAGAGAGAGGAGGAAGAAAAGAGGAAAAAGGGGGAGATTCCGACCAGCCTCCGCGGGATTCGGCTCGAGGACGTCGGATTTTATCCACGAGGCAAGTGTTTACTTGCTTTATTTATTTTTAAGCATAAATATCTCATATCATTGTTGGTATAACAAACCCTAATGATTTTGGGTGGGGTATTCGTGGATAAAACGGGTTTTTGGGAGTTAAAACGAATAAACCACTAAAATTTGATAATTGGAAAAATTTAGAAATTAACCAAAAGTATTGGGTGATTCCGGGTTCTAGGATGTTTAGGACCCGTATTATAGGTGTATTTTTTGTTGGTAGAAGTTGTAGGTCGTTGGGTGAGGAGATGGAAGCTTGGGGGAAGCTTCCATGGCCGAAACAGCTTCTCGGAGAAGAAGCTGCCCGACTTGATCGATCGATCGATCATGGGGGCTCGATCGATCGAGCCATCGATCGATCGACGGCCATGGGTCGATCGATCGACCCCTGCAGAAAGTTGATAATTTTTCTAGGATGATTTGGATGGGATAGATGCCATTTCATCATGCTTTGAGGTTAATTAGGTGATAACCTAAAGGACCTTTTAGGACTTTATGGTCCATAAATTAAGGCAATTTAGGAGGGTAAAGTAAGGGTTTTTAGTATATAACCCTTAATCTATGTTTTCGAGGAAAATATAATATTTGCAGAAATTGATGGATTAGGGTTCCTAAATTATATTGGGGACTTCTAAATGATTAATTGGACTAGGTGTAGTCTTGGGGTTCAAGGAAATGAAATCCTTAACTTGTTGAATTTAAGGTTGTTCGGGTGAGATAAATCCCGAGGATATTTCTCGTAGGCATACAGGCCTATATAATTATGCTTATAGAAAGCATAATTATATCGATTATCGTTAAGTGTATCGTAGGAGATAATTAGGATAAAGTAGGAATATAGATATTTGTTGATTTCATTTAGAGTGAAGGGTATCATTGGAGATATCCAATAAATCCTTAGATGGGATTGAGGTATATAGTGATTATTAAATTAAGAAATATTTGGGTTTAGTATCATGCTTATATGAATGCATGATTATGATTCCTGGAAGGAATCTTTGGGATTATTGATCATCGCTAGATGCTATAGACCACTATGGCTGTTTATATATATTCTAGGAAGAATATATAGGATATGTATATACTGTGTGATTTAGGTATATATATATGTTATGATGGAAATGATTTTGAAAATATAAAAATGAATATTTTCAAAATGGTAAATAAATGATTTTCATAATTGATAAAATATGGATTACACACCTCTCTAAATCTCTATCATAAGGGAAGTTGCGTACGTATGATGAAGCCCCCTGGCTAATGAATGCAGGGTGGATATAGTCCTATAGGCCATGTGAGCGTTTGTTGATATATATTTTTCTGCGAGGGGTAGGAGATTCCGGGTGTGGTCTTGACTATCCCGCAGGCACATGGCCGCTTCCCGACGTCTTGCGATGTAGGATCCTAGGTTAGCTTGATGATAGGCCCTGGAAGATGATAGCCATTTAGGGGCGCGCACAGTTGGGAAACCCGGACGGGCGGTCTTAGAACGCGTTATATTAAAGCAATTCATGATAATGGATTGGCTTTAATTACATTTCCTGGATATAGGAAGGGAAATGGGTTATATGTTTAGCTTCGGTAACACTCCCGGATGGAAGAAGGGATGTGGAAGCATATGATATGGTAAAAGCATTTTTATGATAATAAAAATGGCTTTTAATTACATTTCCTGAGTATAAAAAGGGAAATGGGATAATTGAAAAAGGAAAAGCATTTTTATATTAATAAAATTGGCTTCTAAAAAGATATATGTTTTGGTATAGCAATTCACGCTAATGAATTGGATTCTAAATACATTTCCTGGATATGAGAAGGGAAATGGAAAGTTTTGAAATAAAAATGATAAATACTTTGTGTATCGAATACACCTCAGTCCGGGAGGTAGATCCGGATGAGTATTACAAAGATGAAAATAAGTAAACCTCAGTCCGGGAGATATTATTCGGATATAATTATAGATGTATATATATATGTATTTATACATTTGTGCGTGCTACGGGCCTAATGGATCTCTACCATTAACCCTGCCAAGTAGTAGTGTATCGGGGGGGTTCCTTGTTTGGATTTCGCTTTGCGAGACACCCCACGCACGAACTTAGTGCAGTGTTGAGAATGGAGGGAAGTTTAGCCCTTAGCACTGGGACTATCTGGGGTAGATAGTAGTTGGGGAATAGACTAGTTAGGCAGGAAGAGTTTGACTAGGGTATGTTGTTAGGGTGAGTTAGGTGTGCACTACTAGAGGAGAGGTGAGGGGTATCTCATGGGAGTGCGATACCAATTTAAATATGAGATAAAACTATTTTTCTAAAAATAAAGCATTTATGCACTTGCAAAATATTTTCATAATTCGGGCTCTGACCCGTCTATCTACTTTTCCTCTCTTGTTGTATATTATATATATATAGGTGTCCAGACACAGGGATGCCTGGATGGAAATTCTTTCGAGTCAGACGTCTTCCGCAATAGCTGTGGATGCTTGCGGGTTCTCGGTAGACGCTTACTTCTTTGTAATCTAGATAGGAGGTATTGTAGAAACATTCAGGCCAATGGTCCAACTGTTTTTATTTATTCTTTGTACGTTATTCGATATGGTTGTATAATTTGAATCGAGTGTTCGGTTATTTTATTTCAGATCATTTTCCCTTCAGTTTTATTTACGCATGTAATTGTAGATGTTTTATTTTAATCATTAAAAAGAGTAGTTAAGTAAAAGTTTTAACGCTCGCCTAATAGGATATTAGTAATAAAATGGATTTTCGACAGTGATGCTAAGAATGATCCATATGTAACTCCTGTTATAATTTGATATAGGAGTGATTGCCCGGTATCCCATTAGGCGGGGTGTTACAATAAGACCCATATTTCTGAGAATTAGCAACTAAAGTACGTCTATTCGGGGTATAAAATGTACACTTTTGGGTGCTTATCAATTCATACGACATCACCAAAGAGTATTGTGATTGACCAAATTTTACCCAGTAACTGGAGGGTCACTTTGTGATGGGCGCTGGTCCGGTAGGGCGCAGTTAGCCTAAGCGATATGACTCTCACCTTCCATTGGCCAAGTACCTTCGACGTATATCGAACGGTTCCCCCCCGCAACGTACCGCTTGACCGAAGTCATGACGGGAGGTATATCGCAGGGAACTCGTTCACGTACGCCGAGTATATCGAATTCGCTCTCACACGTACCGTCCCCACGAGGTATATGGTGAGCCAATTCACGTACACTCAGGTATATCAAATGGCTTGTCCACGCGTACCGATTACCCGCAAGAGAAAGACGTATATCGTGGAAGTCACTCCAAAGGGGGGAACCCTTTTTTATTCACCCAACCAACTGCATACCCGCATATAGGTGTCAAGCCTAGGACACACATATAAGATTGTCAGTTTCAATCCGAAACTTTGCCAAAATTTTGGGTCGGCCTGCCGCCCGAATTCTTGCGCATTTTTAAAATGGGACCCTGCCCGTGAGCCTGGTCACAAGTCCATCCATAGCTTTGCGTATATTACAAACCCAATTTTTCCAGGCTCGGGTCCGGCATTTCATTTTGCATTTAGGAGAATTAATACAAGTGAAAACATAATAATTATAATAATCATGCTGAGACCGTCTCCAAAACAAAAATTCTCTTTTTTTATCCAAAATCAAAAAAAAAAATCTTCCCTTTATCAAAAAGCCAAAAATATTTTGTCTTTCAATCTCAAAAAAAAATTTCAAAAATATATTCATCCCTTTTTTTTCTCAAAAATAAATCCCATTTTACGCCTTCTCAAGTCGATCGCAAGCCCTTGGCCTGGCTCCTTATTGGCTTCGATCTTCAGTCAAGTCACCCCAGAGTTCCGTCTGTTCCCCTATTACTCCTTTTGAGTCCGAAATCCATCCGCTTTCCATGGAGAACACAGATCAAGTACCCGTTGTGCAGTCAGATCTGACGATAGTCCTAGCTCAGCTTGTGTTCAAGATTAACAACCTCCAAAATACGGTCCGAGAGATGCAACAAAACCAGGTTACGATTCCTCAAGAACCCGAGGCCCTATTACCTCGTGCTATGGATCCACCCGAGCCCATCTGGGTTCCTGAAGAGTATCAGAACGCTCCACGTGCCCCTCCTATTAATGGGTTGCCGCCTGCCTAGCTTCCTATGCTGAACCTTGCCCAGTCTGGGGCTAACTTGCTTATGATCATTGATCTGAAGGAAGAAGAGATGAACAAAGTCAAAGAAGACCTCAAAATGATCACCAAGAAGTTTGGCCAAGTCAGAATCTCTGGAAATTACATGGACTACACCCACATGTCTCCTTATCCTAAATCGAGGTTACTCGAGAAGTTCAAGATGTCGAATATCAAGAAATTCGGAGGAAATGGACCCTCGATTGTTCATCTTCGAAGCTATCACCATTCCATGACTCTACTAGGGGCTTCTGAAGAAGTGATGGCCCAATTATTTCAGCAAAATTTGAAGGACAGCGCCCTCCGATGTTTTTTATCTCTCGAAGAGTCCAGAATTCGTAGTTGGGAGGATGTAGCCCGGGAATTCATGTCATAGTACAAATACAATGAAGAGCTTGAGGTCAACCACTGTGATTTAGAGCTGCTCAAACAGAACCCTGGGGAATCAGTCAGTAACTTCATCACCCGATGGAGGGAAAAAGCAGCAACCATGACCAATCGGCCTTTCGAGGAAGAGCAAGTCAGCATAGTAAACAAGAACTTCTTAGCCCATATCCGAGCAATAATGGGAGGATAATACTATCCTCACTTCCGAGCTCTCAAAGAAGCAGGAGTAGAAATCGAGGAAGGTCTTACCAAAACATAAGTCGAACCAAAGAAGGTGTACGGATAGTTCACCCCCAGAAAATATGATAAACCTTCCAGTGCTACAGTCTCAACCATCAACAATATTTCTCAACCAACCACCTCACGGGCGCCAAAAAATTGCCATATCCCAATCCGAAAGGAATACACCGAGCTCCATGCTCCCCTCTCTGAAGTTTATCAAGCCTTATTAAGACTAAACCTTATCAAACCTTTGGATCCCCATCCCAAGAAACTTCAAGGCAGATGCCCATTGCGCCTTTCACCAAACAGCTAGCCATACCACTAACCAATGCTTTCACCTCCGAAACATAATCCAAGGTCTAATTGACTGGGGTACCATCGCCCCACCAGCCAATCCTAAGCCAAACACTACTCACAACCCACTTCCAAATCATGCCAATGCCATTTTCTTATAAAAGAACCCAGAATTTGATCCCTCAAATCAAATCACACCTATAAACTCTCCCAAACCTCTCTAAACCTGCCCATATTTCCTCATACACCCTGCTAGCCTCGCTAATTAGGCACTGTCACTCCTTACCAGAGCATGCATCGTCGTCCGTATCTGTTTCAAAAATGGAAGTATGGAATTATCATAAGTCTTAAACCAACTCCTAGAGTTCAGGCTGAAATTGCCCTCACAGATAATCATTGATTGCCAAAGGTTCAGTACGGTGTTCTTAGAAGCAGGAAAATGGGCCTAAGAGTCAGATAGTTGGGTAGTACTGACCGATAAAGTCAGCTTGGATGATGTTATTCATATTATGGCAGAATTATTCTGACAAACAAATAACATTTGCAGTATCACCAAGTTATTCGATGCTTTCAAGCTACAAGGATGCCTAGTCCCTTCACCCTTACACATCCCCACCGATTAGGAAGACATGTATGAAGAAGACATTGAAGTTGTGGAATGTATCAACTTTACGTGGAAAGACAGAATTATTTCCATCGAATGGGGGGAAGAATTTGAAGATTCGAATAAAGAGCAAGCTTTAGATAAAACTAGCTCGGTAGCCGACTTGTGTGGGATGATATCATTTGAAGAACTTCTCAGAGAAATAAACAAGGTGGCGAAACAATCTGAGGTTGATAAGGAAACGAGATTCATGTTCTTCCCTTCTTCAGTAATTCATACGACCAGATTAGGGAGGCATTACCAGATCCCAAGCTCACTACCAGACAATGACAAGGGGAAGGGGGTGGAAAATCTTCCTATGGTAGAGATGACCCTCAAGGAGAGCAAGATTCTCGATCAACTAAAGAAAACTCAAGCTAACATCACTCTATGGGGACTTTTCATGTCTTCTCAGCTACACAGAAATGCTCTAATCAAGTTGCTCACTGGACCCACAGTTCCTCCCTCTACCACACCGAAAGAAGCGATAAATTTAGTCGGATCCCTGACCTCTACCCGAATGCTATCCTTTTCTGAAGAAGAAATCCCCAAGATTGGTCCAAACCACAATCATGCACTCAACATCTCCGTCGAAGTTATGGGTAAGGTTGTGCCACTCTCTCTTGTCGATAATGGATCGGCCTTGAATGTCTACCCACTGAGAACCTTTAAATGTTTAGGCCTGAAAGAAAGTGACCTCGCTCCAACCTTCGTTGTTCTGTGTGCCTACGATAATACCCATCGAGAGGATATGGGATCCATAAAGCTTGTAATAGGGGTTGGCCCTATAAACCCTATCATCGAATTCCAAGTTATTGACATCCCAGCCTATTTTAACCTATTGCTAGGACGACCTTAGATCCATAGTATGAAGGGTATGTCTTCCTCACTCCATCAAAAATTGAAGTTCTTCGCCGACGGATGAGTCATCACCATTTTGGGCTATGACGATAATGCCGAGGGTGTAAGAACCAGCAGTCCAATCCTTGAGATACAGCATGGGTCAAATGATATGGTCCTATCAGGATTCCGAGTTGAACCACTTCTACTCCTGACAGGGGACAACTTCAAAGAAAGGGTTTGTCCAGAATATAACCCTCATAGCAACTCCAATGTGATTCAGATGTTCAGAAGCATGCACTTCATGCCTAGACTGGGGCTAGGGTAAAGACAGCAAGGGATACTTGAGCCCGTTGAACTAAAGAAGGCTTTCCCTCCTTATGGTTTGGGGTATCAACCATCAGAATAAGAGCTCAAAATGATCATCCTGTCTCGACCAAAGAGAAGACTAGACCGCGTCCAGACTATCCCAGGTGACTCCTTGAAAGGACAATTAACCAAAGAGGGTGAGGACTTCCCCTTGTGCGGATTTTTAGAACCATGGTATGACCATATAGACAAGAACATGAAGCATGGAATGGAGATCTTTTTCCAAGACAGCTACTCATGGGCCGAAAATTCCTAACACCTAGTACAATCGCTCATCAAAGATACCGAAGAGACTGAGGAAAGTGACTCGGAAGATTCCTTTAACTTACATACACTGGGACTGACACTCTGCATGGTTCATTCAGGAACTACATCACTGGATCCATCCCACCTAATTAAAGCTACTTATACACCTTTCCTCAACTGGTATGTTGTGCGCTGAAATCTCCCCTAATCCTAATGTTTACCCCTTTTCTTCTTCTGTTGTCTATCCTTGTTCAAATGTAATCGAGTCCTATTTTAACGAGGTTCTCAATGTTGTTTTTCCTATCAATGAAATAAACGAAGATTTTGAGTATCTTGTTGTGCCTTACATTAACTTTTTGGATTCTAATCAAACTTTGATGATGATGATTTTGCAAATGAGCAATTCTTAACTGATCTAAATAAGGTTAATAATAAACAACATAACCGCGTTCAAGTTAATAAAGAAGATACTATTATTGTTAACCTTAATTCTAGTAGCCAACTGCGTGAGATAAGGATAGGGACTACCATCAACGAGCATGAGCGTGCACAACTCAAAGAATTGCTAAAAGAATTCGTGGATGTCTTCACATGGTGCTACAATGATATGCCTGACATTGATCCTGAAATAGCTCAGCACGAGATTCCCACTCTCCCAGATTACAAGCTGGTCAAAAAAAAGTTGAGAAAGCTTCGCACCAAATGGTCGCTCAAGGTCAAAAAAGAGGTGGTCAAACAGTTGAATGTAGGCTTCATTCGTGTGATCGAATATCCCACATGGCTAGCCAACATAGTGCCTATGCCAAAATCAGGAGGACAAGTTCGAATGTGTGTAGACTATCGGGATTTGAACAAAGCCTCTCCAAAGGATGATTATCCGTAATCCAATATTGACATGATCGTGGACAACACAGCCAATCATGTTCTCAAGTCATTCGTCAACGGGTTTGTCGGATACAACCAAATCAAAATGCACCCAGACCACCAAGAAAAAACCACATTCATCACCCCATGGGGAACCTTTTGCTACACTGTCATGCCATTTGGTCTCAAGAAAGTTGGGACTACCTACCAGAGTGTAAGGACACAAATTTCCAATTGAGTCCTTTATAGTTTTGGCTCAATTCCGAACAAAAATGTTTGAGTCATAAGATAGTGTTATTGACCACCCTTCAAGCCTATGACATGCTAAAGTTGAAGACGTAATGTCCAAGTTTAAAGTTTCATCAAAATGTCGAGTTTAATGTGCCTCGTTTCTACATCATCAACATGATTCCATTGCTCCTAAGGTATGAATACATTCTAATATATATATACAGGATCT
This sequence comes from Sambucus nigra, assembly GCA_949130495.1. NCBI lineage: Eukaryota > Viridiplantae > Streptophyta > Magnoliopsida > Dipsacales > Adoxaceae > Sambucus > Sambucus nigra. The sequence goes on along the minus strand of OX422207.1, from coordinate 669,333,892 downwards.
TGGAACAATTTATATTGGGTGCACGTTTATTTAAAACTGTTGTTAATTTTTAGAAAGATTTTATTTAAACTTTAAAATAAAGTATATAAAGTTTTGGGACTAAAAAATCGAAATTTACTCTTTCTAGAAGTTTGTTTGAAATGTCGTTCGAACGAGTTTTTCGTTCGAATAATAATATCGTTCGAACAAGTTTGCCAACGAGTTCCCACATTGGCCACTGGAATGTCGTTCGAAGTGTCGTTCGAAAGAACATGATGTTCGAACCATATTTCCAATGATATTTCTAACGAGTTCACACTAGAACTTCGTTAGAAGGCTCGTTCGAACGAGACTTCATTCGAACAAATATCTTGTTCTAACGAGTTTTGGCGGGAACAATTAATTGACAGTTTGGAGCAGTTTTTTCCCTCTTTCCCAATACTTTTTTCACTAACTCTTTTCCTGAATATCTAAGTGCGGGAATCAAGTTTTTTAATCCAACTTTTTCATATCCTGCAACCTCCAAGAGAGAGTTTGAGTGCTTCAACTTTCCAAGAAAAAGTTATTGTTTAAGTGTTTTTGTTTTTCAAGGAAAATCTTTTAAACACTTGTTTTACACCCAAAGTTTGTTTATCCAATTTCATCCATATATATATACTTTGCTTGGAGTCTTTGGCACCGGTTTATCTCTACATATTGAAGAAGATATTGTTTGGGTTTTCTTCTAAATCCCACAAAGAAGAATAAGTTTTCATTGATTCGCCCACTTGGAGAAAGGCTCCTAGTTTGGGTGACGGTGACCATATAAAGTCCGATCGATGAATTTCGAGACCACGGTGGAGCTTTGTGGTTATTCGCTAGGCGGAGGTGTATACAAGAAAGAGCATCGGGGCTTGAGAGGGATCGAGTTGAGTGTTGTAAGTGTTCCTGTCTTGTATTTGTAAAACCATACTTAGTGGATTTGAGGCTAGGGTCGTCCGAGGTTTTTTCCCGTTGTGGGTTTTTCCTCGTACATCGCAGCGTAGTGATTCATTGTTTAATTTTATCTTTCTATATCACCTAGAACGCATGCTTAGGTAAAAAGAAAAAATTTGGTTTAATCACTACTTGTTTAATTTGGTGTTAAATTAAATTTTGGTAGTGTGTAGTTAATTCAAGTCATTAATTTAATTTGAGAAAATTGGTTTGGCCTAATTTGGTAAAATTGAAAAATATGACTTAGGCAAAATTTCTAGGACTTGGGTTTATTAATTTTGTTTAACTGAAATCTAATTGTGTGTGTGTTTCATCTTAATTTCACTTGGTTTAATTTTATTTTGTAAAGAAATTAAAATTTGGTGTTTAATTGAACCATCATCTTCGCTTTCGCATATACTTAAAAGGAAATTACTTTTTATGAAGTACGAAGATATTAAAATTAGGGACCTATTGTTCCATCAAGTGGTATCAGATCCAAAACGATAAATTATTTCGTTAAAGATCCTTTAAATATTTTTGGCTAAAATGGAATTTTCCCCATTTTCAAAATTTCCTATTTTCGATGGTTCTAATTACATGCACAGGAAAGCGCGAATGAAATCATCACTTAAATCTATCGACGAGAGGGTTTGGTTATCTATATTTAACGGGTGGTCTCCACCAACTCATTTAGTATATAATGAACGTGTTCCCAAACCGGCTGATAGATGAAGTCAGAATAAATTTAAACTTTCAAATTTTAATTCCCGTGGTTTAAATGCCTTGTTTAGCGCTGTCACACCGGATGAATTCTGACGCATTATGACGTGTGAGACCGCTAAAGAAGCTTGGGATATTTTTCAACTCACTCATGAAGGTACAAGTGTCGTTAAATCTTCAAAAATCCAAAACCTCACCACTCAATTTGAAACCATCAAAATGAACGAAAAAGAAACTTTTGATGAATTTTGTGCTAGACTTTCTGATATTGTCAATTCATCTTTTAACTTGGGAGAGAAAATACCCAACAACCGAGTAGTAAAGAAAATTTTAAGGTCCCTACCTGATAGATTTAATCCAAAAGTGACCGTTTCAAATTCTTTACCAACTTTGGCCTCAACGAAATTAGAAGAGCTTGTAGGTGATTTACAAACCTATGAAATGGACATGTTTTCCTCTAAAACTGAAAAGAAAATTGAAAAGGGCGTTGCTTTAAAAGCCCGAACAGAGGAAAAACAAGTAGTAGAGTGCGAAAGTGATAGTGACTCGGAAGATATGGTCTTGTTTGCTAGAAAATTTTGAAAGTTTCATAAAATTAACAAAGATAAATTTAAAAATGACTTTAAGAAATTTGAAACTTCTAAAGAAACTTTAAATAGGGACGAGTCAAATAGGTGTTTTGGTCGTGAAGGGTATGTCCATAGGGCTTCTGAGTGCCCTACTAAACTAAGGAGAGAGGGTAAGCGGCCCATTTTATTTAATGCAACCCTTAGTGATAGTGATAATGAAGAGGGACTCAATTCCCCCACTAAGCCCAACTTTGTGGCTTTTATGGCTAGTCATGTGAGTGATAGTGAGAACTCGTCTATTGATGAAACTTTAACACATGACACTTCCAAGGTCATAGTTTATGATTCCCTTGTTTTTTATGGTAGTGAGAGTGAAGAAGAAAGAGAGAGTTAAAATGAAGAAGAGGTTGAGGTGAGTGAACTTCAAAATGCTTTTCAAGAAATTTATGAAGAATCTATTAAATTAAAAAGAGCTAATTTGAAGTTAGAAGGGAGTTTAAGAGAGCGTGTCAAGGTCGTTGATGATAGTACGTTAGTGGAAGACCTTAGGACACGAGAGAGATCTCTTCGAGATAAGCTTAATTATGTAGAAGGCGAGAAAGATAGCCTTAGAGGTTTAATAGAATCCTTGAAAAAGGGGGTTCTTGAGTTTGAAGAGTGAAATATTTTATTAGAGTCTAATATTTTAGAATTAAAAAATAAATTAAAAGACTCTAGAAAAGTCAAATCTGATTTGGAATGTAGGTCGAAAAAATTAGATAAAATCTTAGGCACGGTCCAAATAAAAAATGACACTTGTGGTTTAGGCTTCGATACTTGTAATTAATCAACTCATAAAGCCAAAACCAATGTTTTAGGAGAATCGCCTAGGAAAGCTTTTAATGATCATTCTGTAGGTAAGTCTTTTCGCCAAGTGTTTAAGTGCTCACATTGTCGTCGAAAAGGTCATCTTAGGAATTTTTTTTTTATCTTAAACGAGTTCCTAGAAAATCCAATTGTAAGGCAGCCGAGGTAGCCAAGATTCCTACACCCCTAGATCGTCATTCTTCATTAGTTTGGGTTAGGAGATCCGACTTGGTAGATTTACAAGAGAGGTTTTTTTATTCTCATTTACTATCACATGCTTCCTCACTTGCTAAATCTAAAGGTTGAATGTGTTAGTTTTCTTTGCATACTCTAGATTTTTGTGCTTCATTTTTTATACGATTGCTAGGTGTATGCATGTTTAGTCATTTTCTAGTCATTGCTTTATTTCATATCTAATGCTAGAAATCATGACTTGTTTATCTTTTGTATTATATTTCTTTTGCTTGCATTATATGAAAAATACAAAAAGATTTTTGTTTATCATTTGGGTTTTTATATCTTGATAATTTAAGCTTAATGAAAAATTCAAATGATTTTTGTTTCTCTTTGAGTATATATTTTTATTTTTGGTTATAAAATTCAAAAACTCAAAAAGAATTTTTTTTGTGTGTGTATTTTAGTTTGACACACTTTGTAAGAGGGTACTTTAGATAAAATGGAGGCATAATCCCTTTGAAGTATAGTAATGATAACTTAATTAGCCAAAACCTTGGATTAGTGATAGAACATGCAAACACAAACCTAATGAAGATAAGACTTAGTTTAAACTCACAAATCTCTCGTTATAACTCAGAGAGGTAGTAATTAACTTAGAAGTAACTTAGCTGGAGGGAGAGAGACGTAAGCACCATAGATACACCTTAGTAGGCAGATAAACACACCAAAAACTCTCAAGAATCTCTATCAGGTATTAAAAACTTCTTAATAACTGACAATGGTGGATGAATACGGCTTTTGGCTCGTAATAACTCTCCTTGATGTGTATTCTCTCTTGTAATAACTTCTTAAACTCTCAAAAGATCATCATCTCCTTAGGGGTGGTTGGGGTCCTTAAATAGCCCCCCACACATCCCCGAGGCAACTCAATCATTAAAGACTATGAAAGACATCCCTCATACTTTATGTCATACCATTAAATGCCTGATGCACCAGTTGTCTCCACGTCATAAACATTAAATGCCAAGACATGCTTTTTGCCTAACCACTATGTGTCAGGGGGGTTGTTGTCGTAGAGATGGCTCACCAACTACCTGATAGCCCTAAATACCACAGTGGATTACTCAAGTGCAGGTCTGACATTATTTAGCTGGCTAGTGACATCACCTACAGTAGATGTGACATTAAGTAGAGTGTTGTTTGGTTCACGACCCACCGCCCGATGGGACTCCGAGCTGCTTCGCCTGATATTCCACGGTCAGGGTCCTTTCGGTGTTTTACCAGGTGTATCAAAGATGGTTGGATAAGCCCCAACAGTGCCTCACTTCTCAATCCTCCAAACCAAGTCCCTCTAAAGTTTCCACGGTGAGGTCATTCGATAGAGCATGAAAGCTCTCTCAGGCCCTGCCAGGACTGATCTCTCACGAGTACCGTTTGACCTCACACAAACTCATTATTATTCTCAGTACATCATTACAATCGTTGTAGCTTATAGTAAATATAAACAAAGATACAATATGACTAATATAACAAGCTAAAATACAAGTTGCCATGCTAAGCTGCCTCACTTGAGCTGCCACGTTGAGCTGCCACGGTGACTTAGTCCCCAAATCACTGTTGCTAATGTGGAATTTCTTCTAATATCGAAATTACCTTCAAACCCCCTCTAAATTTTCCTCTTCGTGGAGAGGTTTGTTGGAGAAAGAAATGTCTGCACGAAACTTCTCAAACCGATGAACCTTCTCTGCATGAAAAAATTCTAGCCTCCTTTCCTTCGTTAGAACCACAGCGTTATATTCTCCAAGAAAAAGTAAAATTATCCCCGGTATACCTGAGCCAAAGCACTACGACTTGTTGGGTCTTTAACAAAGGGACATCGCCACTTTTTCCTTGTACTGAGCCTCAACCGTTCTAGCTTTTCATTATTTGAAATTCTCCCGAAAGGCCTACTAACCTTCTCAAATACTTGGTTTAATTCTTGGTAAGTGAAATTCTCCCTTGCAATGCTTCGCTATGTTTGAAAAAGCAAAAATTCTCCCCAATATAGTTGAGTCACCATTTGAACAATGTTTGAACTTGTGACGAGGGGACAACGTAGCTTTTTGAACCATTGGGGCATCTGTTTCGTTGGGCATTATTGGATATGTCTGACAAAAAATCTGGCGCAAAAACTCAAACTTTCTAGAGAAGGAAACCCCTTTTGTTCCCTAGGCATCGCTTCGTAAATGAGGTGGCGCTGTCTTTTCAACTGTCAGAACACTTCCCGAAGTGCCACGTGTGCATTTGAAATGATTATAGGCGGCTGTGCACGTGCGATGGTGGGAAACTCAAAGACAGGTTTTAAAAGCTTCAAACGTCCCTTTATATTTCAAAACCCCTCTCTTTCCTACATCTTCTTCAAGCTCCCGTATTTTTTAGAGAGAGAAAGTTTGTGCGAACTCTGTGCGAACTCCATTGTTGCTTGATTCTTTTTAAGCTTCTTCCTCCTCTCATCCTTTACACCACCGCCTGTGGTTGTGCCACTCCACCTTCATTCCCAAACCTTCTTTTACCAAGATTTTTTTCTTACCTCGCTGTTGTCTGCCATGGCCTCCTCCAGCCACACTTCTACACCTGCCACCAATGCGCCACCTACCATCTATATGGCCACTACCGTCTCAAGCGCCGCTGCCCTGGACGCTGCTCGTCAAGAGCGACTTCGCTTCTATCACTGGGCCTCGTTCTTTGGTGAAGGTGATAAATTTTCTGAGGAAGGCAAGACTTACCATTTTTCATCCAAGTTCGACCCCTTACTGCTGGGTGATGAGAAAATGGATTCATCGAAGTGGGGCTATCTTCCACCAGAGGGAACTTTTCGTTTTCGCTTGGACTGTGGTGACTTTCCCTATTCCCAGATCGACTTCGAAGCACTTGGGGTGTCACCAACCCATTTCACTACCTGGCATACACACATGCAGAGCTCCCACGCTGTTGCTCTTGCTAAGGTTGGGCTTCATCGCGCATACTGGTTTGGGGAGTTCACCCTCTCAAAGCACAATGCGACCTTACAAGTGCTAGTTTCCTGATGGAACACCACAACTCACACCGTTTTTGCTGCATGGGGGGAGTTCACCGTTACACTGGAGGACGTCTGTGAACTCCTTGGGTTTGAGCCCGTGGGTGAGTTCACCAACCACGACGAGCCTCTGGATGCCGAAGAGGCTGATGATCGAGTTGAGCTGGATCGGATCTGCCGCAGTTGCACCAGTTCCTCAAACAAAGCCACATTCACCCCCTTATCAACTATTTTTTTGAAGCCCCGATGCCGAAGGATGTCAGTGATGTAACGGGCCGCGGTAGAGGTACCTCCTTGTAAGTACCAGCCTACATAACTGTATTGCTTTCATGCTTCATCCTTACTGGGAAACCCAACGATCAGCCCAGGAGGGACCTAATAAACATTTTCGTTCGTTTTGCCAGAGGGTTCAACCTTCCTCTGGCCGCTATTGCCCTGGGGTCCCTCTATACCTGGTTGGATCGAACGCACATCGATATGGAATGATCATTGGGTCATTACAACTTGGCAAATTTTGCCAACACCATCATTTTGACGGGCTTCCCTACACTCGCTTTCCTGCTATTACTGCTAAGTCCGTTTCTCTGCCTGTGAGCCAAGGTATATAGCCCCCACGCCTCTTATATTTTCACAAAAATCAAAGTCAAAACTAGATAAACGAAGTTTTTGACCTTTTAGACTCCTTTGTGATAAGACCATATTGTGAGTCTACATTTACCCATAGTTTGGATTTCTTTCCTGCCACAGCCACAACGGTCAAGTTCATCCCAGTTGTGGAAGATCCCTCGCAAGCCGTGGTGCTTCTATTTACCCCATGATTTCTTCCTTCTTATACTTAATGGGGATACACCTCAGAACCCTACAACCCTGACAGATGCAGCAGGCAGTTCAGGTTCGATCAGGGGGACCCTCGACCTGTGTTTCAACACAACCCTGCAAGGGCCACTTTTGCTGAAGCCTGCACTCTATATACTGCAGCCGCGGTGCTTGGTGAGACATCCACCATCGATGTCCATATCACCCTTCCTAGTGCTATTAGGAAGGGAGATGTATCCATCTCTTTTGCCACTAAGCTCCACTTGGAGCAGTTGGAAATGAACCATGAGTATATTCAGTCCCCCCCCCCTCAATATCCCCCAGTCCTTTCCTTATCTTCTTCTGAACTGGGTCTTAAGGGGAACTCCGTGCTCGGGGTTGAGTTTCCCTTAAGTAAAATCATTAAAGAATCTCCCCAGTAGATACCCCCTCATTGCCCGATGATCCCAACTGCCACCCCAAAACCCAAGTCCGTTGCAGCTCCCAAACAAACTGTACCTTCGATCGAAGATGTAATGGGAGAAGGGCCTTCTGAGTCGCCTGCTAAGAAGGCCAAAAAATCCAAGTCCAAGTCCTCGAAGTATAAGGTCCATGTTCAAGCGCAAACTCCTTTGGAGGCATTGCCAATTGCCTCCATTCCCCCTCCCATGTCTCCAGAGATGGCTGAAGTGTTGAGGAGGCAAGTGCAAGCTAAAGTCGACATAATACATGCTGAGTTTCAATGGCGCGCTATCGACGTTCCTCCTCTAGGTGCATTTCCCATGATCATTTTTGATCCCATGGAGCTAACGGCAAAAGGGAGAGGAAGGACGAGGCTACTTGAAACTGGTGGTGCAACGAGCTCCAGGAAGAAAACACTAGGTACCAAGCCCTAGAAGAAACAAACACTTTAGAAACCTTCATCACTAGTTCCTTTTGTTGTTGCCTCCTCACCGCCTTCACCAGTAATTATACCCTCTCGTTCATTCTGGATCTGAGGTATGTGTGCTTTCTTTTTTTTATTCCCCTTTTCTTAAGGTGTTGCATCTGCCCATTCCTTAATAAGAAAATGTTTTGGTGCAGGGAGTTGAAGAAGAAAGGCCCTATCCCCCCAGTCCCCCTGTAAGCCGCTTCGTGGGGGGCGTTGTGGTGTCTCTCCATCAGACACTACTCTTCCCCGTTCCCCCTTTATAAGTCTTACTTACTCTCTTCGTTCATCTTCACAATGGGCCAAAGAAGCTGCGATGGAGGCTGCTACCGTTGAGTCTGCTAAAATGCCTGGGCAACTCGAGGGAACTACAGCAGCCTCCTCTGAGTTATCATCAGAGCAAGAGGTACATCTGCCCCTTGTGGTGGTCGAGGAGATTGCCCCGCAGGTAAATTTCTTACCAAGTCTTACATCTTTTATTTGTTCCCTTATTTTGTTTATAATCTCTAACATGCTGGGCCATTTTAGGTGGAAGTGGCATCACTGATAGCTAACATTCTCCTTCCGCCTGCATTGACCAGACCCCTTACTGCGGTTCCTCTTTTTGGTGCCATAACGGGGGAGTTAGATGCATTCCTTCCTCTTATTCTTTTGTGTTTACCCCTTGCGTCTAACACTTGGTTTTACCTTTCAAGTTTTATCCAAGTCTCTCTCCATCCACCCTTTGCCCTGAGTGGCCTTTTTCTTTCCCAGGCCCAGGTTGGTGCTGTCGCTCCCATTGGGGCATCTCTTGAGGGTTCAGCCTCTCCCTTCGATGCACCCGTGATGACTTTAGTACCTTATGTTGGTGAGGGAAGTTTGCCTAGCGTTGAAGCTTCTTCAGCCGAGGTCCCCGCTAAAGCTACTGCGATAAGGAGCCCGCCTCTAATGGTTTCTACCATGATGGCCCCCGTGGTGACTCCCGTTTTTTCTCCTACTGCTGCTGAGGTACTTCTCTAATCTCTATGTATTTCTCAGTTTCTCAAACTTCACCTATGTAGGTGACTTAAACAATGGAAACACTTGTTAATATTTATTTCAAAAACTCCACCTATATCGATGACTTAACAACGAAAATGCTTGTTAAGATTTTTTTTTCAAAAACTCCACCTATATCGGTGACTTAACAATGAAAACACTTGTTAAGATTTTTCCAAAAACTCCACCTATATCGGTGACTTAACAACGAAAACACTTGTTAAGATTTTTCTAAAAACTCCACCTATATCGGTGACTTAACAACGAAAACACTTGTTGATATACCCATATATACCCTCGGCCAGGCTGAGGGGGCCTTCCACCAAGATGGGATAAGACGACCCTTCAAGGGACCGACCCCTCATCATGGCCCAGATGACCCTTTAAAGGGCCGACCCCTCATCAGGCCCGGACGACCCTTCAAGGGGCCGACCCTTTATTAGGCTCGAACGACCCTTCAAGGAGCCGACCCTTCATCAGGCCCAGACGACCCTTCAAGGGGCCGACCCCTCATCAGGCTCGAATGACCCTTCAATGGGCCGACACTTCATCAGGCCCAGACGACCCTTCAAGGGGCCAAACCCTCATCAGGCTCGGACCCATGCATACTTGGGGGTACACTACACCCCCCAAGACCTATATATACTTGTCACCTACAACCCTAGAGGGGAGATCGAGGAATGGATCTGTGATTGTAACCCTAGTAAAAACTCTTCTTATACACACAGTAGAGAGAGAGAAAGTGAGCTTATGTGCATTGTATCCAAGGCCATTAGTGCCCATACTTAATGGATCACACACTCACAGTGGATGTAGGCTAATTGGCTGAACCACTATACATCATTATCTTGTTCCTCTTATAGTCATATCCTTCTACACACTTATACATATACATCTCTATGGCTGCCATGGTTACTACTATTTGAGCTCATCATCACTTATCTGGTGGTGCTGAATCTAAGCATCATCAGTTTGGCACCGTCTGTGGGAAGATATCTCTTCCTTTGTAAACCTTAACCTCACTGGGCACTCTGGTGGTGAGCCAGCTCTCCCCCTGTGTGGAGACGTTTCACCATTGAAAGAGACCCATTAAGGTTCTCAAGCTCACCAGTCTTTTCTTTAGTTCAGCTCCTCATAGCTCAAACACATAGCACAGGAGATTCCACCACCACCACTTCCTCCACCGGATAGTGGAGTAGGACCCAGTTCCAGTCATCCACCACCTCAGTCTGAGATGGCTGATGTGGAGGCTGTAATACCCCGTACTTTTGACTATATTTATTTTTGGGATTAATTAATTAAATGCGTATTAATTGGAAATTAATCCGGGTTATAAATACTAACGAGATGCGAGTTGGTATTTGATTATGTGCATACATGTTTTGATATATGTATTTAGTATTATAAAATTTGTCGTGAGATTGATAGACGGCATTTTAGATATTTTGTTGAGACGCGTGGGACCGCCACGTCACGGTGTAATATTTTGATAATAAAAGTGAATTTAAAATCTATAAACCGTAGGGTCGTTTTGAGTGCGCCAACGCGTCCGGAAGGGTTGAGATAGTCAGAAAACACTACCCGGGGGTGTATTTTGGATTCCGGGGTATTTTTAGGCCATACCGGCAACTTAAAGGGTATTTTGGTAATTTTACATTTTGAGGAATTAAAAGTGACGAAAATTAGAGATGTAAATCTGATGTGAATTAAACCCACTAAGCCCATTAACCAAACCATATTAACCTAGAAGGCTACGTAGGTTATTAGAAGAGTTTTCTAAATTCCCAAATCAAAACCCTAGCCACCTTAAGCCACCATTGGAGAGGAAGCTTGGAGAGAAGAGATTCTGCAGAAAAGTTCTACCAAACCTACACCAAACTCAGAGACAATCAAGGCAAGTGACTTTATTCCATTTAATTTCAGAGAATGTCTCTTCCATGTTAGAAATTGAGGAATTTTAATTGTTCTTGAAAGATGAATAAAAACCCATGTAGTTTGGAGTTTAGAACTTGAAAATTTTGAAGAGAATTGCATGTAGAATGATAGGTAGATGATTTCTCTCATGATAATTGTGATTAGGAGAAATTAAAACGGATTAAATTTTGGGATTTGATGATGATATAAATCTAGGGTTCATGTTCTTGATAAAATTGGGGAAAAGTATAAAATCTTGTGATTTAATGATGTTTAGGAGGCATTAATGTATTAAACGATGTTAGTTTATGACCTTAGCATGTTGTAGTATGATTAGAGGACTTAAAACTCTGTTAAAACGAACTTTGGAGAAGGATTGAGGTGTTAAAAATGGTGAGAAACGTAACTTAGGAAATCTGGGACGAATCTGGTAGCTCGTTAGAAGCCCCTACCCAGGTCGTTCGAACGAACTCGTTCGAACGAGCTTCTAACGAGTTGACCAGTCGCTGCTAACGAGAAGGGATCTTGTTCGATATCTCGTTCGAACGAGATATCGTTAGAAGGTACAGTTCGTTCGAACGAACTGGAATCTCGTTCGAACAGCCTCGTTCGAACGAGACTTCTAACGAGTTGACAGAGGAATCTCGTTCGAACAGTCTCGTTCGAACGAGACTTCTAACGAGTTGACAGTTTGGTCCTTTTTGGACTGTTTTGATTTTTGGAGTCCCGTAAACTGGTTCGAGGGTAGAGTTAACATTCTTTGATGATGTAAGGATAGATTTGGGACTTTTGGGTTATTGCGAGGAGTAAATTTATATACGAGAGATTTAATTCTATGAACCGTTTGGGTTGAGACGTGAGTGTCTACTACGACATGAGAATCGATTATGGCGCGTATGATGATAAACCGGAATAATATAAGTATAGATATTATAAGTTAGTACGAGAAGGCGATATGTACTACGATTAAACTACGGTGATTACTAAGATGCATTTATACTTAGTATTGATATAGTATTTGTGTGTATGACATACCTACCATACTTGCTATCACGGGAGGTTTGCGTTCGCTTAGGACCCTCTAATCCTTGTGTGCCTACGGGGGGGATTTAGACTGGTACCTCGATGAACATAGGTCATAGAAAGACTTATTGGGATATTAATAAGTCCGCTGATCGTGGGAGCGTAGGTATGTGCGTGACCCATGTGATGTGACTGTGTTCACCTCCATTATTTGTGATGTTGTTATCTGTGAACTATTCCTGAGAGATTCGGAATATGTAATCCTTATGTACGTGATGTACCGGGATGGATAGCAGAGTATGTGTGCACCACAGCTTAGTTCTCGGGGTTCTTGTATTGTATATTTATGATGTGAATAATATACACTTAATTAATGAGAACCTTCATGTTAATGATGTGAATATAATTACGGTATTGTTTTTAGAAATATAACGAGTTAACTGATAGTTATATATATTGCATATTGAACATCTGAGTTACGTTAAACCCCTACTTAATTACGAGCGTTATTATGTTAATAGAACCGAGTAATAAGGGTAAGACCTATGATAGTCTAGCTAGATATGTTGTCACTTAGCTAGTAGTTTGTATCACTCTAGATGGGTACTTACGTTAGGAGTGCACAGTTAGACGAGAGGTGAGAATATCATGTGAGTGCACGTCCTAACATGTACTTTGCATTTAATGTTTTAAATGTTTTTAAAGAACTTGCAGGTTTTTAAAATATAACTCCACATTCGGGCTCTGACCCGTTTGCTTTTCAAATCTTTTTCTTGTAAAACCATTTTAGGTGCCCAGCCACAGGGACACCAAGCATAGGATTCTCATTCAGGTGACGAGCTGTAGCTGTTTGTGGAAGCTACAGGGATTTTCTTGTAGACGCTTCTATCTTTTGGATTCCAGAGTCACTATCTATCAGTTGTAGGGCATGTTGCCCCTTTCTATTAGAGACATCTTTTACATTACAGTTTTTAGAATTTGATTTGTATTGTTTTAGCATTCGGTTATTTATTTCAGTATGGGATTGTAGTGAGGAGTTTTCCTCCAGACTTTATTTACACTATGTGATGGTTATTCGTTTTACTTCAGTATGGTGAATGGTGTTACTTATTTCTTCTTTACACTTGTTGCATGTTAATCAGACTTATATTAAAATTTGGCAACTTACTTTTTAAATACTAGGTGGTTAGTAATAATAAAATGTTTTCGACAGTGATGCTATTAACTGAGCCAACTTGGCATTTTGAATTAATTTAATAAAGGAGTAGCTACCCGGTATTTAATTAGTCGGGGTGTCACAGGTGGTATCAGAGCATCAGGTTCTAGTGTCCTTTAGGATCTGACGGCTTGTTATGTTCCGCTACGTTTCTTTGATATAGAGCCCTATATTTTAGGACTGTTGTACTCTTTTTGTGTATGCTTCGTTCTTCAGCTTTATTAAGTTTATAACAGCGAACTTATAAACTTTGTTCTTATTTCAGATGCCTCCACGACGTGCACGACGAGTTCTCAGGGATGCAACGCCCGAACCCCAGCCCGCTCCAGTTCAGGGTATAATGAACGCCGCTAAGGTTGCAGCTATAGTAGCTCAAGCGGTAAATGCCGCCATTGCCGTTGTTCAGCAGGCACCACCTCAGGCGCCGGTTGCCATGCCAATACAGGTTAATGCATTCCCGTCTGCTTGGGAGCGTGTATGTGACGCTTTTCAGAAAGCGCATCCGCCAGAGTTTGCAGGTAGCTCAGATGTGGTAGTCTCGAGCCAATGGAGGAAGGACATGCAGAGGCACTTGAGGATGTATGAGTGCACGGACGTCCAGAAGCAGGTGCTAGCTACTTTCAAGCTAGTCGGATCTGCACTACAGTGGTGGGAGTCTATTACCACCATGGAGGAGAGGGATACTCTCACGATTCAGGAGTTCTGGGTGCGGTTCGACCGCAAGTACTTTCCGTCAGCTGTTCATACGGAAATGAGGAGGAGATTGATAAGTCTGAAGCAGGAGGGCAAGACAGTGGCCGAGTATGAGGCCGAGTTCACTAATCTGTTGAACATCGTTCCAGACGAGATACCAACAGAGAAGAAGAAAATTGAGAAGTTCACCGACGGGTTGACTTGGAGGATCCGTCAGCATCTGCTAGGGAACCTATCGTTGGCCACTTATTCTGATGTGGTTAACGCTGCATTGTTGCACTGCCAGGACCACCGTTTTCATATGGCCGAGGGCAAGCGGTCGGGGGAGTCTAGCCATCAGGGCAGGACTGGAGGACATGGTGCCAGCGGGGCACAATCGGGTCAGGGGCAGAGACAGAATGAGCAGGGCTCCCAGCAGGGGGATAATAAGAGGTTCCGGTCAGGGAACTACAGACAGGGACAGGGAGGTTTCCGTCAGGGCCATCAGGGCCAGGAGGGGCAGAATGGGCAGCAGTTTCAGCAGGGCCAAGGAAGGAACGGTAACGGCCACCAGGGCCGGGGACAGCAGGGGAAGAGAGGGGGGAACTTCCCAGGGAAGTGCTTTGTTTATGGCAAGACTGGCCATAAGCGACAGGATTGTCCTGATAGGGGCAGGGCCCCACAGCAGCAGCAGCAGGGTGCTCGCCAGGAGCCACAGAGGCCTATGTTTCCCGCCGCTCTTCCCGCACCACCACAGATAGCAGCATTGCCACCCATTCCAGCAGTCCCAGCTCAGCAGGGGCAGCTACAGTATGGACGTGTCTACAACGTCCACCAGGCTGCAGTTCCACAGGCACCGCCCGCGATCGAGGGTACTTTTCCTATCCATGGCACTATGGGTCGGGTATTATTTGATACGGGTGCTACACATTGTTTTATAGCTACACACTTCGCGAAAGCTTTAGGATTGTTAGCTACGGCAGAGAGCACAGTGACGTGTGTCGACTCACCATTGGGGAGTGGGTCACTTATTTTCTTTATATGCCAGGGAGTGGGGGTAGAGATTGGTGGTTTGGTATTGCCTGCAGACATGTTAGTGTTAGACATGCATGTTCACGATGTGATCATCGGTATGGATTGGCTCGTAGCATATAGGGCCATGATTGATTGCTTCAGTGGGAGCATTGTTTTTGCCATTCCGGGGCAAGAGATGTTTGTAGTGGCGATGCCTCTCCCAGAGGGAGGATCGACCGCTCATCTGTATTACATTGAGGAGGATACCTCTAAGGAGGTAGTGATTCCTTTAGACTCTATCCCAGTCGTCAGGGAGTATTCGGATGTGTTTCAGGAGATACCAGGCTTACCACCCAGTCGAGAGATAGACTTTGTTATAGATTTGCTACCGGATACGAGACCTATAGCTCGCGCACCGTACCGTATGGCTCCAGCTGAAATGAGGGAGTTACGGGATCAGATAGAGCAGCTGTTAGGCCAGGGCTTTATTCGCAGGAGTACCTCACCTTGGGGCGCTCCAGTTTTGTTTGTGAAGAAGAGGGATGGTTCACTAAGATTGTGTGTGGACTACCGAGAGTTGAATAAGGTCACAATACGGAATTAGTATCTGTTGCCTCGAATCGATGACTTATTCGACCAGTTGAGAGGAGCTTCCTTCTTCTCGAAGATTGACTTGAGATCGGGATACCATCAGTTGCGTATCAGGGAGGAGGATGTCTCGAAGACTGCGTTCTTGTCGAGATATGGTTCTTACGAGTTTCGGGTTATGCCTTTCGGTTTGACCAACGCTCCAGCAGTGTTTATGGACTTGATGAACAGAGTGTTTAGGGATTTCCTAGATCAGTTTGTCATTATCTTCATTGATGATATTCTGGTTTACTCCCAGATAGAGGAGGAGCACGCCGAGCATTTGAGGCAGGTTTTGCAGACACTTCGTCAGAACGAGTTGTATGCAAAATATGAGAAGTGCGGGTTTTGGCTGAAGGAAGTCCAGTTTTTGGGGCATATCATTTCCAACCAGGGAATATCTGTTGATCCGGGGAAGGTGTCAGCGGTGAGGGAGTGGGGACAGCCCACGACACCGACTGAGATTCGTAGTTTCTTGGGTCTAGCAGGATACTACAGGAGGTTTATTCGGGGTTTCTCGGAGATAGCAGGTCCTTTGACACATCTGACTCGTATGGGTGTGCCCTACATCCGGAGTGATGCCTGTCAATTGGAATTCGATGAATTGAAGGACAAATTGACCTCAGCACCTGTGTTAGCATTGTCGAGACCGGGAGTTGAGTATTTGGTTTACACCGATGCGTCTTTGCAAGGACTGGGAGGTGTATTACAGCAGGAGAGACAGGCCATAGCTTATGCTTCCCGTAAGCTTAAGCCTCATGAGAAGAATTACCCCACACATGATTTGGAATTGGCAGCAGTGGTATTTGCCCTACGGATTTGGAGGCACTATCTTTTGGGGAGAAGTTCCGACTGTTCACGGACCACAAGTCCCTACAGTACCTGTTCACGCAGAAGGAGTTGAATATGCGGCAGCGTAGTTGGCTTGAGTTTGTGAAGGACTACCAGTTCGACATCCAGTACCACCCGGGAAAGGCTAACGTGGTAGCAGACGCGTTGAGCCGTAGGCCAGCAGATGAGGTGGCAGAGGTGTGGAAGGCTAAGTGGAAGGAATTGGGACACCAGGATGCAGTGGCCCGATCTTTCATGTCTGTGATGACCGTTACACTGCAGATTGTCACGAAGGTAGTACGGGCACAGGCCAATGACTCGTTTTGTCAAGAGCAGATAGTTCGATTACTAGCAGAGGGAGCCGAGTCCTATACCGTAAGTTCAGATGGGGGATTACGCTTCAATGGGAGATTGGTAGTTCCGAAAGGAGAGGAATTGCGACACGAGGTGATGACAGAGTCGCACGGCTCACGGTTCGCGGTACATCCCGGAGGGGACAAAATGTACCAAGACATGAGACGGCAGTATTGGTGGAGCGGTATGAAGAGAGATATCGTTGAGTTTGTTTCGAAATGCGCCACTTGTCAGCTTGTAAAAGTGGATCATCAGAGATCGGCAGGATTTCTACATCCATTGTAGGTCCCGGTGTGGATGTGGGAGAGCATATCCATGGACTTTATCACGGGGTTGCCTACGTCGCAGAGGGGTCACGACTCCGTTTGGGTAATTGTGGACAGGTTGTCCAAGGTCGCTCACTTTTTACCCGTAAGGACTGACTACACTACGGGACAGTATGCCCAGCTCTTCATTTCAGAGATTGTGAGACTTCACGGTGTACCCCTAAATATCGTGTCTGACAGAGACAAGATATTTGTTTCGAGGTTTTGGGAGAGTTTCCAGGAGGCAATGGGCACGGAATTGCGGTTGAGTACGGCTTCTCATCCGCAGACTGATGGGCAGACTGAGCGCACAAATCAGATGTTGGAGGACATGCTATGCATGTGCATTATTGACTTTGAGGGTGGATGGGAGCAGTACCTTCCACTGGTGGAGTTTTCTTACAACAACTCTTATCAGTTCACAATTGGCATGGCTCCGTTTGAGGCATTGTACGGTAGGCCTTGTCGTTCCCCAGCATGTTGGTTAGAGGTGGGGGACAACAAACTTCTTGTACCGGAAGTGATTCAGGATACTTCGGTAAGGATTGAGTTGATTCGGAGTCGCATTCGGGTAGCTCAAGACAGGCAGAAGAGTTATGCTGATGCGAAGAGATTCTTCAGGGAGTTCCAAGTGGGGGACCAGGTTTTGCTCAGGGTATCTCCTATGAAGGGATTATGCGTTTCGGGAAGAAGGGGAAGTTGGCACCGAGGTATGTGGGGCCGTTTCCTATTATTGAGCGGATCGGACCGGTTGCGTATAGACTCGGGCTACCGGAGCATTTGCATCGGATTCACGATGTGTTCCATATTTCCTCGCTGAGGAAATACCTTAGAGATAATTTTGTTCATTCTCACATTGCTGTGGAGGACATCGATCTCCAGCCAGATAGCTCCTACGAGGAGGGGCCGATTACTATTTTGGACCGAAGCGAGAGGAAACTGCGGTCAAAGATAGTTCCGTTAGTGCGTGTTCAGTGGCGACATCACAATGTCGAGGAGTCCACATGGGAGCGCGAGGATGAGATGCGCGATCGTTATCCAGAGTTGTTTTTAGCAGGTACTTTCTAGTTTTGAATTTCGGGACGAAATTCAGTTATTAGGGGGAAGTATGTAATACCCCGTACTTTTGACTATATTTATTTTTGGGATTAATTAATTAAATGCGTATTAATTGGAAATTAATCCGGGTTATAAATACTAACGAGATGCGAGTTGGTATTTGATTATGTGCATACATGTTTTGATATATGTATTTAGTATTATAAAATTTGTCGTGAGATTGATAGACGGCATTTTAGATATTTTGTTGAGACGCGTGGGACCGCCGCGTCACGGTGTAATATTTTGATAATAAAAGTGAATTTAAAATCTATAAACCGTATGGTCATTTTGAGTGCGCCAATGCGTCCGGAAGGGTCGAGATAGTCAGAAAACACTACCCGGGGGTGTAGTTTGGATTCCGGGGTATTTTTAGGCCATACCGGCAACTTAAAGGGTATTTTGGTAATTTTACATTTTGAGGAATTAAAAGTGACGAAAATTTGAGATGTAAATCTGATGTGAATTAAACCCACTAAGCCCATTAACCAAACCATATTAACCTAGAAGGCTACGTAGGTTATTAGAAGAGTTTTCTAAATTCCCAAATCAAAACCCTAGCCACCTTAAGCCACCATTGGAGAGGAAGCTTGGAGAGAAGAGATTCTGCAGAAAAGTTCTACCAAACCTACACCAAATTCAGAGACAATCAAGGCAAGTGACTTTATTCCATTTAATTTCAGAGAATGTCTCTTCCATGTTAGAAATTGAGGAATTTTAATTGTTCTTGAAAGATGAATGAAAACCCATGTAGTTTGAAGTTTAGAACTTGAAAATTTTGAAGAGAATTGCATGTAGAATGATAGGTAGATGATTTCTCTCATGATAATTGTGATTAGGAGAAATTAAAACGGATTAAATTTTGGGATTTGATGATGATATAAATCTAGGGTTCATGTTCTTTATAAAATTGGGGAAAAGTATAAAATCTTGTGATTTAATGATGTTTAGGAGGCATTAATGTATTAAACGATATTAGTTTATGACCTTAGCATGTTGTAGTATGATTAGAGGACTTAAAACTCTGTTAGAATGAACTTTGGAGAAGAATTGAGGTGTTAAAAATGGTGAGAAACGTAACTTAGGAAATCTGGGACGAATCTGGTAGCTCATTAGAAGCCCCTACCCAGGTCGTTCGAACGAACTCGTTCGAACGAGCTTCTAACGAGTTGACCAGTCGCTGCTAACGAGAAGGGATCTCGTTCGATATCTCGTTCGAACGAGATATCGTTAGAAGGTACAGTTCGTTCGAACGAACTGGAATCTCGTTCGAACAGCCTCGTTCGAACGAGACTTCTAACGAGTTGACAGAGGAATCTCGTTCGAACAGTCTCGTTCGAACGAGACTTCTAACGAGTTGACAGTTTGGTCCTTTTTGGACTGTTTTGATTTTTAGAGTCCCGTAAACTGGTTCGAGGGTAGAGTTAACATTCTTTGATGATGTAAGGATAGATTTGGGACTTTTGGGTTATTGCGAGGAGTAAATTTATATACGAGAGATTTAATTCTATGAACCGTTTGGGTTGAGACGTGAGTGTCTACTACGACGTGAGAATCGATTATGGCGCGTATGATGATAAACCGGAATAATATAAGTATAGATATTATAAGTTAGTACGAGAAGGCGATATGTACTACGATTAAACTACGGTGATTACTAAGATGCGTGTATACTTAGTATTGATATAGTATTTGTGTGTATGACATACCTACCATACTTGCTATCACGGGAGGTTTGCGTTCGCTTAGGACCCTCTAATCCTTGTGTGCCTACGGGGGGATTTAGACTGGTACCTCGATGAACATAGGTCATAGAAAGACTTATTGGGATATTAATAAGTCCGCTGATCGTGGGAGCGTAGGTATGTGCGTGACCCATGTGATGTGACTGTGTTCGCCTCCATTATTTGTGATGTTGTTATCTGTGAACTATTCCTGAGAGATTCGGAATATGTAATCCTTATGTACGTGATGTACCGGGATGGATAGCAGAGTATGTGTGCACCACAGCTTAGTTCTCGGGGTGCTTGTATTGTATATTTATGATGTGAATAATATACACTTAATTAATGAGAAACTTCATGTTAATGATGTGAATATAATTACGGTATTGTTTCGAGAAATATAACGAGTTAACTGATAGTTATATATATTGCATATTGAACATCTGAGTTACGTTAAACCCCTACTTAATTACGAGCGTTATTATGTTAATAGAACCGAGTAATAAGGGTAAGACCTATGATAGTCTAGCTAGATATGTTGTCACTTATCTAGTAGTTTGTATCACTCTAGATGGGTACTTACGTTAGGAGTGCACAGTTAGACGAGAGGTGAGAATATCATGTGAGTGCACGTCCTAACATGTACTTTGCATTTAATGTTTTAAATGTTTTTAAAGCACTTGCAGGTTTTTAAAATATAACTCCACATTCGGGCTCTGACCCGTTTGCTTTTCAAATCTTTTTCTTGTAAAACCATTTTAGGTGCCCAGCCACAGGGACACCAAGCATAGGATTCTCATTCAGGTGACGAGCTGTAGCTATTTGTGGAAGCTGCAGGGATTTGCTTGTAGACGCTTCTATCTTTTGGATTCCAGAGTCACTATCTATCAGTTGTAGGGCATGTTGCCCCGTTCTATTAGAGACATCTTTTACATTACAGTTTTCAGAATTTGATTTGTATTGTTTTAGCATTCGGTTATTTATTTCAGTATGGGATTGTAGTGAGGAGTTTTCCTCCAGACTTTATTTACACTATGTGATGGTTATTCGTTTTACTTCAGTATGGTGAATAGTGTTACTTATTTCTTCTTTACACTTGTTGCATGTTAATCAGACTTATATTAAAATTTGGCAACTTACTTTTTAAATACTAGGTGGTTAGTAATAATAAAATGTTTTCGACAGTGATGCTATTAACTGAGCCAACTTGGCATTTTGAATTAATTTAATAAAGGAGTAGCTACCCGGTATTTAATTAGTCGGGGTGTCACAGCGGCAGCCTTGAAGTCTTTGGCAGCAAGCCAGCGGATCATGCCAGAGAAGTTCACAGCTCTAAGCCAGAACATACTAAGACCACCAGGGGTCTCATCTGAGATGATCACTCCGGCAGTGGCTCCAGGGCAGTATGAGGCCAGGGGACCACCCCAGGCACCATGCAAAGACTTGCCACCCCCACAGCGGCAGACGGATGTTGCTGACCCCCGGCGTCTACGCCTAGGGAGCCAAGGAAACCCTTGCCCTGAGGATAGGAATGATGATCTGGAGGGGGAGGAGGCCCCCGTAGAATGCTGGGAGCCGTATGAGGTCTCCAACAATACTGTGCGACCTCTCCAAGAGAGCAGAAGGAAGTGTGGAAGGCAAAATCCTGACGATCGCCCGAGGGGCTCCGTTTTCGATCGTCTGAGCATGGGGTCGGCCTGTGAGAGGCTCGGCCCAGTAAATGACCTACGGGAATAATTGTCCAGATCAAGGAGTGCTGTAAGGTCCAGGAGGGAGGTAGAAGATGGGCTACCCCCACGAGGATCGACCCAAAGGACGGGACAACGGTCAAGGGGAAGTAAACAGCCGACACAGGCGTGCTGCAGCAGAACCCTCCGTCCACCTCAAAGAAGCGGCAGGGGATAACATGGGCCAAGCTGACCCTAAAAGGCCCTGGAATGACTCAATCCAGCGACTGGAGGACAAGATCGGTGATATTCTGAAGAGCCGGGACCCTCTTCAGAGAGGATACTCCATAGGCTCACCCTTTGTGGCGAAGATAGTCAATTTCCCTACGCCATCAAAGTTTAAGCCACATGTGGTAACCCCAAGGTACGACGGGAGTACAAACCCTGTCCATCATCAATCGACGGCAGACATATACTCTATCTCAGATGAGATGAGGCGTCGTGCCTTTTCTGACTGGGGTTGCACATGTCTAGTATATGTCTCTTCCAAAAAATTCTATTGAAAGCTTTAAGCAGTTGGCAGATCGGTTTATCCACAACTTTTGCTTTGGGTTGAGGCCACAAAAGAAGACCACACACCTGCTCGATGTTAAGTAGGGGAAGAATGAGAGTCTAAGAGACTACATAGCCAGATTCAATAAAGAAAAGTTAGAGGTGGAAGAATATGAGGAGAGCATATCCATGACAGCCCTGATTGGAGGGCTCCAGAAGGGGAAGCTGCTATGGAAGCTTGCTGAAGACCCTCCGAGGATGATGGATGAATTAATATCGACAGCAGGCAAGGTGATGAACGCCGAAGAAGCGATGGCCGCAAAATACGAAGATGATAAAGGAGGCACTAGTGGGGAGTAAGTAACCTAAGAAGAACAAAGAGGGGAAGAAGAGGTCTATGGACGATAAGGTCGCTGGTTACACCCCTCTGACGGTCAGCTGTGAACATATTCTCAATGAGATAAAGAGTGACCGGTCCCTAAAGTGGCCTGAGAAGTTGAGGGCAACCCCCAACATAAGGAACAAAAATCTATGGCGTGAATTTCACCAAGACCATGACCACGTGACAGACAAATGCTTTACTCTGAAAGATAAAATTGAGAAGATGCTAAAAGAAGGGAAGCTTAGGAAGTACGTTGGCAAAGGTACCCTCAAGAGGGGCCGAGGGGATGACCCCAGAAAGAAGAGAGGTGATGCATGCTGAAAAGATCCTCCAAAAAGAGGGGACGACCCTTCTGATGATGAGGACGACCCTGACCTCCCTCCAAGAGACGACCACGACCCTGTCAAGAGACTTAATATGATCTCTCTCGGTGTGGGGATGATCTTCGGGGGACTAGCAGGAGGAGGGTCAGAGGTCGCAGATAGGAAGGCCCGTGTAGCTGAAGCCAAGGCAGTGACGAAAACTGTGCACTCAACCTCTTTGGAGGAAAAGTCAAAAAAGAAGAAGAAGGTCGACATGGATACTCTAATAGTGGGGTTCTCAAGAATGAACTTCAAAGGCCTCTTAGCCCCACATGATGACCCTCTCGTCATCACTACCAGGGTGTACGGGTGTGAGGTGCCAAGGATATTGGTAGATGGGGGTAGCTCTGCAAATGTGATGTTTTGGCCATGCTTTAAAGCCTTAGGCCTCAACCGTGCTAGACTCGTCCCATACCATCACCCATTGATTGGGTTCAGTGGGGAAAAGGTTCATCCCCTTGTAATGTATGAGGCCGATGTCAGGATAGGGGACGAGTGGCCGAGATGGCTTACCAAGAAGGTCATCTTCTTCGTGATGGATGAACATGTCTTCTCGACCTATAACATTATACTGGGGAGGGTAGCCCTCAAGGGATTTGAAGCTGTGCCATCTACGGTCCATCAGATGATTAAATTTCCAACCCCTTATGGGGTAGGGGAAGTTCAGGGAGACCAGATCATAGCACGGGAACGTTACTATAACTCTACCGAAGAAAGAGAGGCGCACAAGAAGGCAATAGCCACTTACAAAATTGACACCCTTGACCCCAGGGATGAGACAAGTTGAAGAAAAAAGAGGCTGTGAAAGAGGTAGAATCCATCATCCTCAATGAGGATAAGCCGGAAAAAACCATCCAAGTCGGCAAAACTCTAAAGACCTCATCAAGCTGTTGAGGAGAAGACAGAGCGTCTTTGCATGGAGTCATGGAGATATACCGGGGATCGACCCTGAAATCATGTGCCACAAGCTCAACGTGGTAGAGGGTTCAAAGCCAGTAAAACAAAAGAGGAGAATTTACTCTCGAGAAAAATATGAGGTCATAAGGGACGATGTCAAAAAGTTAGAAGATGCTAAGTTTATCAGAGAGCCAATCTATCCTGAATGGTTGTCTAACGCAGTCATTGTCCTAAAAAATAACTGGAAGTGTAGAATGTGTGTAGACTTCACTGACCTCAACAAGAATTGTCCCAAAGACAGCATCCCTCTCCCCCTCATTGATCAGATGGTAGACGCTACCGCAGGCTATGAACTAATAAGTTTCATGGATGCCTACTCAGGGTACAACCAGATCTTTATGAGCCCTAGGGACTCGGATAAAACTGCTTTTATTACTGACAAGGGGACATACTGTTATAGGGTAATGCCCTTTGGCTTGAAGAATGCAGGGGCAACGTATCAGCGCCTTGTAAATAAAATGTTTGAAGACCAAATTGCGAAATATATGGAGGTCTATGTAGATGACATTCTGACCAAGATATTGAAGGCAGAGGATCATGTGGCTGACCTGGAGAGGACCTTTAATACGATGGACAAGTACCAGATGAAGCTCAACCCGGCCAAGTGTGTCTTCGGGGTCGGAGCAGGGAAGTTCTTGGGGTTCATTATCAACCAAAGAGGCATCGAGGCCAACCCTGAAAAGATAAAGGCCCTTCTAGAGATGAAGACACCCAAGACCATTAAAGACGTTCAGAGGCTCACGGGGCGAGTGGCTGCTTTGAATAGGTTCATGTCCAGAGCCACAGACAAGTGTTTACCATTCTTTAAAATTCTCAGAAAGGCCTTCGAATGGAGTGAGGAGTGTGATGAGGCTTTCAGGGAGCTAAAGTCATACATAGGGTCCCCCTTGCTATTGTCACGACCAGTGCAGGGCGAACAGCTATATGTGTACTTGGCCGTCTCTGAATCAGCCATTAGCGCAGCAATCGTCAGAGACGAAGACGGGGTATAGAAGCCTGTGTATTTCAACAGTAAGGCACTCCAGGGACCAGAGCAAAAATACCCAAGGATGGAGAAGTTAGCCTATGCCTTGATCCATATATCAAGAAAGATGAAGCCATACTTCCAGTCCCATACAATGGTCATCCTCACTAACTCTCCTCTTAGGCAGGTCCTACACAAGCCAAAAAAATCAAGCAGGTTAATTGCCTAGGCTATAGAGATGGGGGAGTTCAACCTAGGATGGCCATTAAGGGGCAAGCATTGGTAGATTTCGTGGCCGAGTTTACTTGGGAAGATGATGAAGCCGAGGAAGAGGAGAGCCTCGAGAAGACGGGTACCCTACAAAGCCCACTTGCTGAAAGACCCACAGATAAGGCTGAGATAAGCACCGCTAGAAGAAAGGTGACCAAAAATGAAGAGGGAAGATATCTCTTTAGACAGGGGTCCCTCATAGAGGGAAATTTATCAAAAGAACAGACTGTGTGGAGCCTCTTCATTGACGGGTCCTCCTGTGACAGCGAAAGTGGAGCGGGACTGATAGTATCAGCACCTGATGGCACAGACATTGAGTATGCCCTGAGGTTCAACTTCAAAGCCTCCAACAACGAGTCTGAATATGAGGACTTGATAGCAGGACTCTCCTTGGCTAAGTCTCTTAGTGTCGGCCAGATTATGGTCCATAGTGATTCAAGGCTAGTAGTGAATCAGATACTAGGAACCCATGAGGCCAAGGATGAGCGGATGGCCAAGTACCTTGAAAAGGTGAGGTCACTATTGAAGAGCTTCAGAGAAGTAAAATTGAAGAGGATACCTAGGCTTGATAATGGTCGAGCTGATGCCCTTGCTAGGTTGGCCTCGACGACTAGGACAAATGTCAGGAGGACAGTCCCAGTGGAAATTTTTCTTCGACCAACTATTGAAGATGCTGAGGGAACACTTGGTACTTGTTTAAATGTTTCTAAGGAAGCTTCATGGATGGACCCTCTGATCAGATACATTAAAGAGGGGGAGATGCCAGAAGCAAGGCAAGAAAGGAAGAAGCTGAGATATAGAGCTTCGAAATTCACTGTCATAGGAGACACCTTGTACGAAAAGGATTTTTTGCTTCCCTTACTTAGGTGTGTGCACCCGTCTGAAGTCCCACACATTTTACAAGATGTGCACGAGGGGTCATGTTCAAGCCACATTTGGGGTAGATCTTTAGAAAAGAGGGTAATTACCCAGGGGTACTGGTGGCCAACCTTGGGGAAGGATTCCACGGCATATGTAAAAAAGTGTGACAAATGTCAAAGATTTGCCACCATCCCTCACCAACCCCATCAGCCTCTTACTTCCATTACATCCCCGTGGCCATTTGCAGTGTGGGGGATTGACCTAGTAGGACCCTTGCCTAGGGCCCTCAATAACTATCGGTTCCTCATCGTAGCCATTGACTATGTTTCAAAATGGGTGGAGGCGGAGCCGATGGTAACGATCACACAGCAGAAGACCTTCCAGTTCATCTGGAAAAATATTATATACAGATATGGTCTCCCTAACACCCTCATCTCGGATAACGGGACTCAGTTCAAGAATACATCTCTAGAGAAGTACTGTAAAAGGGTGAGTATCAAACAATTCTTCTCTACCCCAGGCCGACCTCAAGCCAATGGGAAAATGGAAGTTAGAAATAGGACAATCCTAGAAGGGATCAAGAAGAGACTTGAGGAGGCAAAAGGAAGATGGGTTGAGGAGTTATATGATGTACTATGGGCCTACAGGACGACGGCAAAGACCTCTACCGGAGAAACCCCGTTCATGCTAGCTTATGGTTCAGAAGCCGTCATCCCCACCGAGGTTGGGTTTCCTACTCACATGGTCCAAATGTATGACCCCCGAAGAAATATGGAAGAGAGGATATTTGACTTAGGCCTAATTGAGGAAAGGAGGGAAGACGCCGAGATAAGGCAAGCCGCCTACCAGCAGAGGACTGCAAGGTTTTAC
Organism: Sambucus nigra; assembly: GCA_949130495.1. Classification (NCBI taxonomy): domain Eukaryota; kingdom Viridiplantae; phylum Streptophyta; class Magnoliopsida; order Dipsacales; family Adoxaceae; genus Sambucus; species Sambucus nigra. The sequence continues at coordinate 669,307,186 of OX422207.1, read as the reverse complement.
AACTAGAGGGTGAAGTAGAGGCCAATTGCAGTGGGGGACTTAGTCCTCAAAAAGACTTGGCAAAAGCCCAACAAGCTCCACCCGAATTGGCATGGCCCATATAGGGTCATCGATGAAGTTGTCCCTGGGACCTATAGACTGGAAAACCTAGAAGGAGAAAGAAATACTATCAATAATTTTGTAAAGGCCTATCGGATCACAGTTGTAATTAATGTGTGGCTCTAACAGAACACTTGGAATGTTAATGAGAATGTCACATTGATCCCTCATTTTGTGTTTGATTAATCCTAGTGTGATTGGGGTGATACTCGTTAGGACTACCCTCGGTTATGATGAGGGTCAATGTTGGGAACGACCCCTCCTTTGCCCTCGAGAAAGACGAGGGAGGACTGAAAACCCATTCAGTTGGTAAAAACCACCCTCGGCTATAATGAGGGTCAATGGTGGGGACGACCCCTCCTTTGCCCTCAAGAAAGACAAGGGCGGACTTGAAAACCATTCAGTTAGTGAAAAACCCCCCTCGGCTATGATAAGGGTCAATGGTGGGGACGACCCCTCATTCACCCTCAAGAAAACCGAGGGGGGACTTCAAAATTTTAAACATTAATTAAAATTGGTGGGAAACCACCCTCGGCTATAATGAGGATCAATGGTGGGGACGACCCCCCATTCACCCTCAAGAAAGACGAGGGACGACTTGAAAAACCAATAAGTTGGTAAGAACCACCCTCGGCTATAATGAGGGTCAATGGTGGGGACGACCCCTCCTTTGCCCTCAAGAAAGACGAGGGAGGACTTAAAAACCATTCAGTTGGTAAAAACCACCCTCGGCTATAATGAGGATCAATGGTGGGGACGACCCCTCTTTTGCCCTCAAGAAAGACGAGGGCAGACTTAAAAACCATTCAGTTGGTAAAAACCACCCTCGGCTATAATGAGGGTCAATGGTGGGGATGACCCCTCCTTTGCCCTTAAGAAAGACGAGGGCGGACTTGAAAACCATTCAGTTGGTGAAAAACCCCCCTCGGCTATGATAAGGGTCAATAGTGGGGACAACCCCTCATTCACCCTCAAGAAAGATGAGGGGGGACTTCAAAATTTTAAACATCAATTAAAATTGGTGGGAAACCAGCCTCGGCTAAAATGAGGGTCAATGGTGGGGACGACCCCCATTCACCCTCAAGAAAGACGAGGGAGGACTTGAAAAACCATTAAGTTGGTAAGAACCACCCTCGGCTATAATGAAGGTCAATGGTGGGGACGACCCCTCTTTTGCCCTCAAGAAAGACGAGGGCGGACTTAAAAACCATTCAGTTGGTGAAAAACCCCCCTCGGCTATGATAAGGGTCAATGGTGGGGACGACCCCTCATTCACCCTCAAGAAAGACGAGGGGGGACTTCAAAATTTTAAAGTATTTTTAAATTGGTGGGAAACCACCCTCGGCTATAATGAGAGTCAATGGTGGGGACGACCCCCCATCCATGCTCAAGAAAGACGAGGGAGGACTTTATTGAAAACATCATTAAGTTGGTGGAAGACACCCTCGGCTATGATGAGGGCAAATGATTGGGACGACCCATCATTCACCCTTAAGAAAGACGAGGGAGGGGTTAGTGATATTGTTAACTTAAAAACATCATAATGCAAATCATACAAGAGACAAGTATAGAAGACAGAGAGGCATTATATTACAAAATGTTGATGTTTTTCCAATAAATGAGTACAAAAATAGGGGTTACATGAAGAGGGTATGGGCTAAAAATAGCCACCCTATTGAGCAACATCAGAGGGTAATGTTTCAACATTAATTATGGGGGTTTCTTTTATGACCAAAAGAGGCTGATCCTCAGACATGTCGGTACCCTCGACCTGCACTTGGGACTCCACTTGGGCTAAGGCCTCAGCAATCAGGGGATCGTCTAGTTGAACTTCTTCGATAGAAGGTCGGACAGACGATACTGCATCAGCGAACTTTAGGATGACCCAACGACAGGCCGTCCTAATTCCCTTCTCCAATTACTCAAGACTGAAGCCTTAAAACTCGTCCTAAAGTTTGTAGGCCTCAACAGCATCGGCCTCTGCCTTCTTCACTACCTCAGATAACTCAGTCTTGAATTGAGCCCTAGGTTGATCAAGGCCTCATCCTTCTCTTTAATAAGTAAGTCCTTGGCCTTCAATTCGGCATCATGCTGCCTCGTCAGCTCGTCCAGAACCCTGGCATGTTCGGTCCTGGCACTCTTTAGTTCAGCCCTTGCAGTCTCGAGCTCTGTTTGCAGGCTAGCCTCGTGCTGAATGGCCCTCTCAGCTTCATGAAATTTTTATTGGTTTTCAGCCATCCACTTAGTGGCCGAGGTAAAGGCACAGACAGACTGCACAGGAAAAGACACTTGTTAAGAGGCCAAGGAAACAGTTGGAAAAAAAATTCAATTAAGGAGATAAAGTAAAAACAAATACCTGAGCCAGTGTGTGCATACCATAGTCATACACCTTCGCCGGGGGGATCTTGGACAAGAACTCATAGTCGGTAGCCGAGGGGGCAGAAAGCATTGAGGCCTTGGCCTCCCTCAGGTTGGCAATCAGGGAAGACGGCTCGGCCCTCAAAAATGCTAAGTTTTGGGACCAGAAGGCCCCCATACTGGAAGAGGAGACAATCCCCTCCGATGCCTCCACCCTCGCCCTCGTCTTCGAATCAGGCCGAGGGTCAACAGGAACTTCAGGAGCTTTTCTTTTTAAACCCTCAGTGTAAGGTTCGACAGGTGTCGGCCCCACGGCCTTCGACTTCCTCAGAGTCTGCTGAGGCTCCTTCCCCTTCTTCTTGCCTAGGCCGGATAATAAGCTTGGGGCAGTCATTTCCCATAGAAAATCAGAGATACCTGCAGGACAACCTGAAAAGAAGATGACACATCAGAAAAATACAGAGACAAGGAAGAAACAAAGCAAAGACAACAAAAAATAACAATAACTCACATAGCTCTGTCAAGGAGACCACCTTCTTTGAGGAACCGAGGGGTCATCAGATCTTCAAACTTTGCAAGTCCACCCACTTTCCCTTGTTCTCTCAGATACTCGACTATGTCCTTTTCATCCAGACTAAGTCCAGGGTCTGACCTAGCCTTCATCGAGGGGTTAGACCATCTCCTTGGAACCCTCGGACTATCGTCCAAAGGCTGGGCCTCGGCAGTAAATTCCCATTCTCCAGAGATGAAGAAAAATCTCTTCTTCCAATCGTGGTTGGAGGTTTGTACCACGTGGAGAAGTTTCTTATCAGACCTCCTCACCCCCAGGTGATAGTACCCAGGCTGTTTGGACGAGGTTGTGATATTATAACAAGACAAAAACACGTCGACTGAAGGCTCGTCTGTGAAGGCATTCCTCCACAAGGAGACATAGCCAAGGATCGTCCTCCAGGAGTTGGGGGGAAGCTGAGAAGGGGCAACGCCGAGGGCTGACAATATATTGACTATGGCAGGGTGCAAAGGGAACCTAACACCAACCTTAAACATCTGTTCATACATTGTTATCTCCCCCTCGTCCCCTTCAAATACTCTCTCAGACTCAGAGGAGACCCTCATACTAATGTTGGGAGGCACACCAAATGTATGCCTCCACAATAGGAGGTCACGATCCCTGACTGAGGAAATATAGGCCGAGGCGTGGGAGGTGTCAACTGGGTTGGCATATGAATCCTCACCATCATCCTCAGTCCCCTATCCCTCGGCCTCATCACCTGTCAAAGGTCCATGAGGAAAGGCTGTCTGGAAGGCATGAGGGGATAAAGTTGTCACAAGGACAGCCTCGGAAGGGACCACCCCCTCGGCTTGGGCTTAGATCAGACGTCTCTCTCCTCCCAGAAGGCCCAGCACCAGTTGGTAACGACGCTCTCTCATCCATCTCTCCTGAATAACTCTCGACTGGACGACAGGAAGGCCCATAAGACACAGATGGATTTATTATGGCTAGAGGAATGGGAAAAATGGGTCGTACCCAATTAGGGTCGGCCCCTTGTCTCCTCTCCTCCTCTTCCTCTACTCGTCTGATCTCTACAAAGAACTTCTCTCTCAGGGATGGAAACTCTTTAGCTAAATTGTAAAGCCTCCTAAGCATTAAGGTGGAGACCCTACACTTAGAAGAATTTGGATAACCTAACTACAAATAAGTTGGAAATTGACTAAGTTGGACCTTTGGATTGAAACTAAGGAAAGTAAAAGTTTTAATCAAGAACACTAAAGAATAAGCCACCGGAGAAGAACGCCGGAAAGTATGAAATAGCCAAAGAAAAATCTAGTCCTATAGACCTAAAGCAGTCGAAGTGTTAAAAAATAATGGAATGTAAAGAGGGCACTGGCTCAGAAGGATTACCTGAGAAAGGACGACGAGGCTTGATGTAGAAGTCGCAGAAATGGCTATGGTTATGGAGCTGTGGAAAATTTAGAGAGAGATAGCTTAGGCGCAAAGAAGAAGAAGAAGAAGAAGAAGGAAATAACTTCATATATTTTGCTTAAATGCCTAGTTATTGAGTGAGCCCATTAACCAAGGCAGAGCACAGCCCACGAGGTGGGCATCATTAGGGCACAAAGTCCCAAGCAGTGTGCAGCCGCCATGCCTAGGAAACTGAAATAACAATGGATACTTGCCTAAGTGTCACATCAGCTCGACAGGTGTCATTCATCTAACTGTCCATACACTCATCTCAAAATCAACACTATCCCTCAGTCATCTCAACAACATCGATGGCTAAGGGCTGGGGGTGATTGATATACCCATATATACCCTCGACCAGGCAAAGGGCACCCTCCACCAAGATGAGCCCAAGATGGGCTAAGACGACCCTTCAAGGGGCCGACCCCTCATCATGGCCCAAACGACCGATGACCCCTTCAAGGGGCCGACCCCTCATCAGGCCCAGACGACCCTTCAAGGGGCCGACCCTTCATCAGGCTCGGACGACCCTTCAAGGGGCCGACCCTTCATTAGGCTCGGACGACCCTTCAAGGAGCCGACCTTTCATCGGGCCCAGACGACCCTTCAAGGGGCCGACCCCGCATCAGGCCTAGACGACCCTTCAAGGGGAGACCCCTCATCAGGCTCGGATGACCCTTCAAGGGGCTGACCCTTCATCAGGCCCAGACGACCCTTCAAGGGGCCGAACCCTCATCAAGCTCGGACGACCCTTTAAGGGGCCGAACCTTCATCAGGACCAGAAGACCCTTCAAGGGGCCGACCCCTCATCAGGATCGAATGACCCTCTGAGGGTACGACAGTACGAGTCCCAAATTAGGCCAGGCTAACTGAAGGAACTTTGCCCTCGGCCTCATATCATAGGTCGAGGGTGACATCATCACAGTGCGTGGTTTGGGAGACGCGTGGAACAGTGAGCATGAGGATCATATGGCATGTGGAAGACCGTTATAACAATATCACCCCCTCACGTGAGGGAATATTATGTCATCATTTGGCATCTACAGGTGTCAATAGGAGATTGGATAGATCATCATTCACATGCACCATGCATACTTGGGGGGTACACTACACCCCCTAAGACATATATATAGTTGTCACCTACAACCCTAGAGGGGAGATCGAGGAATGGATCGATAATTATAACCCTAGCAAAAACTCTGCTTATACACACAGTAGAGAGAGAGAAAGTGAGCTTATGTGCATTGTATCCAAGGCCATTAGTGCCCATACTTAGTGTATCATACCCTCACAGTGGATGTAGGCCTAATTGGCTGAACCACTATACATCATTATCTTGTTCCTCTTATAGCCATCTCCTTCTACACACTTATACATATACATCTCTATGGCTGCCATGGTTACTACTGTTTGAGCTCATCATCACTTATCTGGTGGTGCTGAATCTAAGCATCATCACTTGTTAAGATTTTTTCCAAAAACTCCACCTATTTCGATGACTTAACAACGAAAACACTTGTTAAGATTTTTCTTTAAAAACTCCACCTATATCAGTGACTTAACAACGAAAACACTTGTTAAGATTTTTCTTCAAAAAATCCACCTATATCGGTGACTTAACAACGAAAACACCTGTTAAGATTTTTTTCAAAAACTCCACCTATATCGGTGACCTACCAATGAAAACACTAGTTAAGAGTCTTCTAAAAACTCCACCTATATCGGTGACTTAATAATGAAAACACTTCTTAAGATTTTTCCAAAAACTCCACCTATATCGGTGACTTAACAACGAAAACACTTGTTAAGATTTTTCTTCAAAAACTCCACCTATATCGGTGACTTAACAACGAAAACACTTGTTAAGATTTGTCCAAAAACTCCACCTGTATCAGTGACTTAACAACGAAAACACTTGTTAAGATTTTTCTTCAAAAACTCCACCTATATCGGCGACTTAAAAATGAAAACACCTGTTAAGATTTTTTTTTCAAAAACTCCGCCTATATCGGTGACTTAACAATGAAAACACTCGTTAAGATTTTTCCAAAAACTCCACCTATATCGATGACTTAACAACGAAAACACTTGTTAAGATTTTTTTTTTAAACTTCACCTATATCGATGACTTAACAACGAAAACACTTCTTAAGATTTTTCTTCAAAAACTCCACCTATATCGGTGACTTAACAACGAAAACACTTGTTAAGATTTTTCTTCAAAAACTCCACATATATCGGTCACTTAACAACTAAAACGCTTGTTAAGATTTTCCTTCGTAAAATCTTTATTTCCTTTAATTGTCTCAGGCTGCTCGGTAGGATTCTCCACTAATCCCCTCGCCCATTTCCTCGCCCCATCAGGAACCTGTCGCTTCAGAGGAATCCAGCCACGATGATCAAGGTTCCACAACCGGTGTTACTACCGAGAGTGAATCTGGGTGCGAGATTCTTCTGCCCAACTTGGTTCCTCATGCCTTCTTCCTGATGGTGCTCCAACGTTCTCTTCAAATGTCTGCCAACCATCGTTTGGTAGTTGAGCAACTTGTGAGCTGTCATCTTGAAACATTCACGGTGGACTACCTTCGTTCAAACATCTCAGTCATGAGCTACAGGCTTACAGGCATGGCCACCGTCATTGCTGAAATTTCCAATACTCCTACTGCAAACATTACAAGGCCCCTCTTCAATCAATTCATGGGTTATCTGAGGTAGTTGGGTCATGACGGGTTCCATTTTGACTGGCTCATCACGCATTTGAAGACCTTGAAAAGCCAACGGTTGGACAGCCAGAGGGGACTCTTGCAGAAACATCAGAAGGACCAGCGGGACGAAGAAGCTAAGCTGGCCGAGCTATCACCTCTTTTGGAAACCATTAACCAAGAGGTGGGGGGCCGTGAGGAACGTCTACGCCCAGCAAAGTCGAAACGAGAGAAACTCCTCATCGAGCTTACCCAAGCGCAAACGAGACTGGAGGTTTCTATGAATGCACAACAGTCTTGTCAAGCAGCTTCTTCGGGCCTCCCTGGAGATTTCTTCTCTTCCCCAGACCTATGGTTTCTACTAGGCCCATGAGTTTTTGTATATATTTTTCTTTTGTTCTTCTTTTCATGTAATTCTTGGGCAATAGCTTCCAATTTTGTAATGCCTCAAAGCTTATAAATGAAGAAAGATATCAATTTTCTCATGCCATTTCTTTGTGTTACAACTCTTTGCATGGATTGTGAAGTTTGAAGTTCTGTAATTCTTTCACTCTACTTGAGTTATAATAAAAAAGAACTTGTGTACTCATCATAAGAAGAACTTGTATATTCATAATCATCAAGATACATCAGTGACCCAAACATAATTTCTTACACATGATATACCTTCAACCATTTATTGTTGATTTTAAATGGTTTTCCTTCTTCCATATTAGAAATTGAGCAACAACCTGAGTCATGAGCTTTCTTCATAATGAAAGGTCCTTCCCAATTTTCTACAAACTTGGGTAGAGGAAGCCCCCTAATATGTTTCACTGTTGCTTTCAATACAAGGTCTACTTCCACAAACTTCCTTGGTCTCACTAGGTTATCATACGCCCTGGAGAGTTGCTTTGTATACATTTGAAAGTGTTGAATCGCATTATTTATGTGTTCGTCCGACGCTTCCAACTGCACATGTCTATTCTGGGGAAGCATGATGCTTCGCAAAGCATATCGCGCAGAGGGGACTTCTAACTCCACTGGGAGAATCGCCTCGGCCCCATAAAAAAGGGAGAAGGGTGTATACCCCATGGGCTTCCTCTTAGTCGTTCGATAGGCCCATAAAACTGCTGCTATATTGTCATCCCACAATCTTGGGAAATCCTCCATCGTTTTAGCCAAGATATTAACCAAAGTTTTGTTAGTCGCTTCGGCTTGACCGTTTTCCTTTGGGTATGCCACTGTCGAAGTGTGATGGACAATGGAGTATTTATCTGTGAGCATCGTTACTTCTGAATTGACGAAAGGGGTCCCATTGTCTAAAAGGATAACCTTTAGGATCCTAAAATGACAAATTATGTACTCTCTGATGAAGATGCTCACCACTCCTACTATTTCCCTTCTCGGGGGTATCGCCTCGGCCCACTTTGTGAAGCACTCTGTTTCCACTAGTATCCATATATTCCCCCTCGAAGAAGGGTGTATTTCCCCTACCAGGTTGAATGCCCAAGTTTGAAAAGTATAAGGCATTTCCAGGGAGTATAAGTCCACCGACGGGGCATGGATCATATTTCCATGAAGTTGGCAAGCCTTGCACTTTCGAACGAACTCGACCTAATCTTTCTCCATCGTTGGCTAATAGTATCCTAAAGTCATTAACTGGTCATATAACTTGGCCCCTCCTATGTGAGATGGATCATGTGCCTGTTTGAGGACCTCTGCTGCCTCTTTTCTCGTGATACAATGCAAAGGCTTATTGAAGTATCCCCTTCAATAAAGCTGCCCCTCCTGAACGTAGAATCTCGAGGCCCTTTGTCGAAGTCCCATCGCATCAATTTTCTCCATCGGGAAAACTCCATCTTTTATGAAATCAATATAGGGTTGTTTTCAGTCAGGTTGAGCCTCCACGAAGTGACATTCAACCACTTTGAAGAATAACTGGCATTTGTCACACTTCCGTTGTAGCTCTGCCGCATCCTGTTTAATCTTAGGCCAAAAATACCCTTCCTTATGCATTCTCCGATAGAGGGGTATCTCAGTTGTTTTGCAGTGCACTTCGTGTGTTTTCGTCAATCCTTGCTCTGCCTCTGTTGGATCGATGCATCTCGACTTCCATCCTCTTGTGTTTCTAAAGCAAAGATTCCCCTGAATTATGAAGTATTGGGATAATTCTCTCAGCCCCATTGCTCCTTCCTCAGATTCTAGTTGCCTTTTAATCTCTCCCCTTCAGTCCCCATCCTCTTCCATTGGTAAAACTAACTGTACCATCGAAGGATTTGTTCTTCATTGGATCACGAGGTAGTTGTATCGCTCCTCATGAACATTTTTTGGGCAATGGTGGCATACGCATCTAGATGGCGGTTCGTTGTTCTGGGCTGCCTCCTAATCTTGGTCCGATGGAACGGGCAGAGAAGTCTTTGGATGATTGTTCTGTATGGTTCTAGGCTCATGTGTTTCAACGCGTACTCTCCATTCACTTACTGAACCACCAAGTTTAAATATCCCTTGATGCAAAGTGAACGAATCCCTCTTTGAAGAGCCTCTAGTAATCCCAACACCAATGCCTCATATTCTGCTTCGTTGTTGGAACAAGGGAAATCTAACTTGTAGGAAAGGAAAATCTCCTCCATTCCTTTTAAAAGAATAACACCTGCTCCTCCTTTCTTTTCTGCTGAAGACCCATCGAACTGCATTGTCCATTCCTCATCCGTTGCATCTAGGTGGTTGGCCTGCAAATCGTCTCCTGGAATATTCTCTTTGGGTGGCTCAAACGTCCTTGAGGGAAAAATAGCCAACAGATTAGCGTATGCATGGATTTTGATCGTGCGAGGAACTACACACTTTAAGTCATATTCAGGTAGGATGAGGAACCACCTAGTTTCCCTACCAATCAAAATCGTTCTTTCTAGTAAATACTTAATAGGATCACATCTAGTTACAATATGAATTGTAAAAGATAACATATAATGCCTAAGTTTTTGTGCTACAAAGACCAAGGCTAAACAATGCCTTTCTAAGCTACTGTATCTAACTTTTGGTCAATGGATGATCCTGCTGAGGTAGTAGACTGTCCGTTCTTTCCCATCGATCTCTTGTTCCAGCAAATCTCCCACGGACCTCGTGGTGGATATGAGGTACACCTGCAACAGTATTCCTGCCTTCGGGGGAACCATGGTCTGTGGAAAAATGAGAAGTTTTTTCAACTCGTCAAGAGACTCCTAGTGAACCTCCTCCTATTTAAACTTCGTGTTCTTTCACAACAGCTGCATCAACGGATGTGTTATTTCGGCCAATCCAGGTACAAATCTCCTAAGGTAGGAGACTTTACCCAGGAAACTCTTCAGCTCCTTCGCCGTTCTTGGGCATGGCATTTCCAAGATCCCCCGCTATTTATCCTGATCCATCTGCACCCCCTGTCTATTAACCATAAAGCCTATCAATTTCCCACTTGTTACTCCAAAAACACACTTCAGTGGATTCATCTTTAATTTATACTTCCTATAACAGGAAAACACTTTCCTCAAATCGCTCAGATGGGACTCCTCCTTCCTCGACTTGATGACCAAATCATCCACATAAAATTCCACAAACTTGTGAAAGAAGTCATGGAAAATGGCCATCATTGTTCTCTGATAGGTTGCCCCAGCGTTCTTGAGTCCAAACGGCATCACCTTGTACATGAAGTTGCCCAACGGGGTACTGAACGTTATTTTCTCTTCATCAATGGGGTTCATCTTGATCTGGTGGTACCCCACATACCCATCCATAAAGCTATACATCTCATGACCAGCCGTTGCATCTATCAGGCTATCGATGGAGGGCAGAGGGAACTCATCTTTGGGGCAAGCTCTATTCAATCTCTGAAGTTCACACAGATCCTTATCTGGTTTTCGTCTTTCTTTCCCACCGGGACAATACTAGATAGCCAGAGTGGGTGATGTATCAGTGTGATGAACCGTGTCGTTAGTAGGCGTTAAACCTCTTCCTTGATCTTCAAATCTAGCTCAGGTTTGTACATTCTCATCACTTATTTCATCAAAATAGTTGAAGGCATTACGTTCAACTTGTGGCAGCTTACTTCCTCATCCAGCCCTTCCATCTCTGTGTATTTCCACCCAAATATATCTATAAACTCTCGAATCAATCCAACCAAGGCCTCTCATTTCTCCTTACTGAGATCCTTCGAGATGAAGATGGGCCTTGGATCTTCCCCTTCTTTGTCTAGGTTCAACTGCTCCAACTCTTGTGCATGTGGCTTTGGCTGATCTGTCATATATTTTAGTTCTTCAACAACATCCTCTACAAACTCCTATATATTGGAGTTGTCTATCACCATACATTGTCCCCGTTGGTCCACCAGAAAGCATTTATATATCAGGTCAACCTTATCATTAGTTTCCTCGGCCGCCCGCTAACATCATTATAATCGATATACCAACTTTCCTTCCTCGGTAACGACCTTCTTGCATTGTCTGCTGGTAGTGGTAACTGCCTTCCTCTTCTTCTCTTTGGAAGCCTCGGCCACTCTTTCTCCATCAGGTCCACTCTGAGCCTCATTCTATCTTTAAGCTGCCTCGAGATGCCTTGGGGCTGAGGAACCACCTGGTCAGCTTCTTCGATTATTTCCCTTGTGCTACTCGTAACCTCCTTCTTCTGATCGTTTAAAGTCCCCATAATTTCTCTGATCGAGGGAACCCACGCCCCCTCCATCCTTCTCGTTAGGACCCAAACATCTTCCTCTAACTCTATATAAAATGCTTCATCCACCCAGTGAGCCTCCTCCACAGCGAAGGGCCTCTTTGTAGCCCTAATGGTCACCTCGTTTACCTTGACATTTACTTTGGCACATTGGTGGTACGTAGAAGGAACTAGCCCTCGGTTGTGCATCCACACCCTTCCTATTAGCAGATGATAGGAAGTTGCACTCTCTATTATGTGGAACTTGATATGGTAACTCAGATTTCCCATTATAATCCCAACATTAACGTACCTAATGGACTTGGAAGATTGATTATCAAACCCCAAAATTACCAAAGTCATGGGGACCAACCTTTCTTCTGGAATATTGTCTATGTGGAAAGAGTTGATTGGCATGATATTGACGAAAGCTCCCCCATCCATAAGAGTCCTTGCGAAGCTAACCCCGTTAACACTAGCAATCACATACAATGGACTATTATGAGGGAACCTTACAGCCCTATTAGCATAGTTGAAGGTTACCTCTGACAGAAACTTTCTCACCAACCTAGCCATGGGTCCCTTCTATCTCAGGGAAGGGACGGCGTTCTTCCTCGCAATATCGAGTATTTCCTGGGTTATTTCCAACCTACTCTCCTTCGGTACCCCCACCTGGTCGAAGAACCAGGTGAACTTTGGGGATTTTAAAATTGTACAGTATTCTAGAATTGGGTCTACTTCCTCACCTTCAACGTCGTATACCTCCTCCACATCCTTGGTGCTTGCTTCGTCGTAAGCCAACACTACATTAGCCATTCCCCTCATACAATCTTCCAGGGCCTCTTCGTACTCTTCTTGCTTCATCGTTTACCCTCTTTCTCCTCTCTCCGCCTCTTTATCATAGGCCACCATGAGATTAGCCCCATGTGCAGGCAGTGGGTTATTGTTGACGTTCTGTGGAGAGATTTACAATGTCCCTGCCTTCACGTACTTGTTGATGATTCTTCTCAGTGTAAAATAGCTCTCGGTTGGATGCTGGATCCTCCGATGAACCTGGAAGTACTTCGGATTAGCCTTTGTTACTGCATCGGGTTCCCCAACAGGAATGTCCTTTGTATCATAAACCATTCCTCCTTGGACCATTGCGTTGTAACAGCTAACAGCTTCTTCTACTGTATAAGGCAATAGTGGTGGGTCCTCCCTGTCTCTTCCAAACTTTCTCTTGTTGTCCTTCTTCGGTGCCTTGCCCCTATCTCCCCCCTCGGTGTACCTACCCGTGGGGGCTGAGTCCTACCCCCCATGGGTGGCATCGGTTGCCTAAATATCATGGGCACCACCACCGGATTTGGTCGTACCACCAAGGAGATATTTCTTGCAGCTTTCAGGAATGCCGAGAAAGTCCCCTCGCGTGTCTCATTGATAAGATGGCAGATGTACTGAGGGAGCAGTCCCTCAGCGCGGATCTGCAATAATTTGGACTCTTTGGCCTCCTCCCTTACATCGAGGTATCTTTCTCTGAACCTTCGAATATAGGCCACCACTTCTTCCCCAGGTCGTTGTTTCTCCTTACCCAGTTGGGTCAAAGTGAACTCATCTTCTGCCAGAAAGAACATCTGGACAAATAATATGTGCATCTCTTCCCATGTAGAAACGCTGTTGGGAGCCAAATGGGAATACCAGGTATATGCTTTATCAGTCAAGGACTTAAAAACTCCCTCAACCTGAGCCTTTTATTATTATAATGCGCCCCCAAATGTTCGATAAATCGCTTAATATGCTCCTTCGGGTTCTGACCCTTTCCTGTGTTATTTTCGAAAATAGGAGGAATATAGTCCTTTGGGTAGGGCTCATCATTATACTCCTGGGGATAAGGCATTTGAAATTCATCATAAACCTAAGCTACCTCGGCAGCAGATTGCGAGGAAGCTAGCATAAACTTTAGCATCTCCTTGTGCATTTCCTTTCTCATTTCCTCCATGGATGATGCTACTGGGGCAACAGCCAATGGCACCATGGGTTGGGTGCCCATTACAACTGGTACAAACGTCACAGTAGGGACCGTTGACACTCCTAAGGTTCCCACTGCTGGATTTACAACAGAGGGTATGCCTACTTGGACCGTTATCGCTGCACTTGCACCTGGTGGGGCCGTTGGAGCTACCCCCAGTGTTACGAAGGCATTAGCCTCCAATCCTCCCAGCATAGTTGAGGCTACTGGAGTTTGAAAAAATTCATAAAACTTGCTCATGAGGAGGGCCACCTGAGTAGGTTCCAACCCCGCACTCCTGGAAGCTTGTGTCATCCACGGAACGCCTGCCGTCGTCGGAACCGGAGGTACTTCTATTCGAGGAGCCCCATCCCTTTTGGCCTCTAGTTCTCTCACAACTTGTTCTTCATTATATTGGATATCATCAAAGTTGAGCCTTCGATTAGCGTTATCTTGCACCATACTCCCTACTTAGAAGAATACCTCTCCAGCAGAGTCGCCAAATATAAGAGGGTACTTTAGATAAGACGGAGGCATAACCCCTTTGAAGTATAGTAATCATAATCTAATTAGCCAAAACGTTGGATTAGTGATAGAACATGCAAACACAAACCTAATGAAGATAAGACTCAGTTTAAACTCACAAATCTCTCGTGTATAACTCAGATAGGTAGTAATGAACTTAGAAGTAACTTAGCTAGAGGGAGAGAGACGTAAGCACCCTAGATACACCTTGGTAGGCAGACAAACACACCAAAAACTCTCAAGAATCTCTATCAGGTATTGAAAGCTTCTTAATAACTGACAATGGTGGATGAATATGACTTCTAGTTTGTAATAACTCTCTCTGATGTGTATTCTCTCTAGTAATAACTTCTTGAACTCTCAAAAGATCATCATCTCCTCAAGGGTGGTTGGGGTCCTTAAATATCCCCCCACACCATCCCCGAGGCAACTCAGTCATTAAAGACTATGAAAGACATCCCTCATACATTATGTCACAACATTAAATGCCTGATGCACCAGTGGTCTCCACGTCATAAACATTAAATGCCAACACATGCCTTTTGCCTAACCACTATGTGTCAGGGGGGTTATTGTCGCAGAGGTGGATCACCAACTGCCTGATAGCCCCAAATACTACGGTGGTTTACTCAAGCGCAGGTCTGACATTATTTAGTTGGATAGTGACATCACCTACAGTATATGTGACATTAAGTAGAGGGTTATTTAGTTCACGACCCAACGCTCGATGGGACTCCGAGCTGCTCCGCCCGAGGTTCCACGGCCAGGGTCCTTTGGTGTTTTACCAGGTGTATCTAAGATGGTTAGGACAAGCCTCAACGGTGCCTCACTTCTCAATCCTCCAAACCAAGTCCCTCTAAAGTTCCCACGGTGAGGTCATTCGATAGAGCATGAAAGCTCTCCCAGGCCCTGCCAGGCCTGATCTCTAGCGAGTACCGTTTGACCTCACACAAACTCATTATTATTCTAGTTACATCATTACAATAGTTGTAGCTTACAGTCAATATAAATAAAGATACAATATTACTAATATAACAAGCTAAAATACAAGTTGTCATGCTAAGCTGCCTCGCTTGAGCTGCCACGCTAAGCTGCCACGGTGCCTTAGTCCCCAAATCACTGTTGCTAATATGGAATTTCTTCTAATCTCAAAATTACCTTCAAACCCCCTCTACACACTTTATGTGGCATACACTTGTGTTTGAATCCCTGATTTTTTGCTCTCATGTGGCTAGAACTTTTGGTCTATGGTGTCAATCCTTATTATGTTCTTTACCATGCTTACATGGAGTAGTTGGATTTTGTGTTGCTTAAATGGATTCTATTTTTATATGCCTCTATTCACACATGCATGAGATCGTTTGAAATTTAATCGTCACATGTTATATTTGAGATTTGTGAGGTGTTCTCCTACCAATCTTGTCATCTACATATTTGTGACCTAGGAGGACGAGTGCATGTCAAATTCGTTGCACGAGAGATTTGTGTGAGATATAAAAATGTTATATATATGTGCACGAGGAAGGGCTCCGAAAGGATTTATTATCCTTTACGAATAGTAAGCAACCGTTTGTTTGGACCTAAAATAAATACGTGGTCCAAAGGCCTAAAAATAGAAAATATGGCATTAAAAAGAAAAATTGCCAAGGCCTATTTTTGTTTGATATATTCATTCAAATATATATGCTTATTGAGGGAGATTTTATGGTATATCAACGGTTTGCACAATGTTCGTTTATCCTAGTTGAGCTTTCATTGTCATGATTCTATTGATTTGTAGAATCATCAACATGCTATGCTTGTATGCATCATGTATGTTTGTTCATTGAGTTCAATTTATATTGTCACATGAGGATATATTCAAATGAGATAAAGTCTGCAATCAATTGAGAACTTCGTGAACATGTTTTAAGTGATTGGGTCTAAATTTAATTGTTACTATTTCACACCCAAACACTTCCGTTTCCATATGACACATTTTTGCCATACGAGTGTGAAAGCTTATCTTATTTTGTGTCATTTTGGTGTTTATATCTATATGTGTATACTTATGGTTAGCTTGTATCTATTATGTATACATATATGTGATATTTTGTTTAAGTCTTTGTCATGTTTAGCAAGTCCATTTATGCTTCAATTCATAATTGGTACCTTGTTTGTTGCGTAGTTTGTTTGATATCACATGCTTAGAATCTTATTTGTCAATTTGGTATCATTTGTTTTCGCCTCATAGTTGGTATTCATTTGTATGGATTAGTTATATTATTGTTGCCCATATACTTTCATTTCCTTATCACTTTATGCATCATGTTTAAATTAGTTTTATCCTTCATCTATTCCTGGGGGAGAATGATAGGGGGAAATGGTATCTAATCCTATTATAATCGTATCTTTGTTTGGGGGAGATTTATCTTAGGGGAAGACGTCTTTCTAAGTAGGTCATTTGTTTGATAAAGGGGAGAATTAATTTAGTGGGAGAAATTTCAATTGCATTAAATACTTTGATATTCTCTATGCGTGTAATATGTTTGCTTAAGTGTGCAGGAATTATATTCTAAGTGGCAACTTTCACCGGCAAAGATATTGATCCTTTGGGTTGCTTGAGTCAAGCATTATTTTATTTTGGGTGGGTCATTTTTCTCAGTCTAGTAGATCTTGATGGCCCTTTAGGATTTTTGTTGGTTTTTGTCCCGGAATAGCCAAAGGGGGAGATTTGTAAGGACACAAATTTCCAATTGAGTCCTTTGTAGTTTTGGCTCAATTCCGGAAACAAACGTTTGAGTCATAGGATAGTGTTATTGACCACCCTTCAAGCCTATGACATGCTAAATTTGAAGACTTAACGGACAAGTTTAATGCTTCATCAAAATTTTGAGTTTAATGTGCCTCGTTTCTACGTCATCAACATGATTCCATTGCTCCTAAGGTATGAATGCATTTTAATATATATATATATATATATATATATAGGAGCTTGGAACAATTCATATTAGATGTACGTTTATTTAAAACTGTTGTTTATTTTCAAAAATATTTTATTTAAACTTTAAAATAAAGTATATAAAGTTTTGGGGTTAAAAAATTGACATTTACTCTTTCTGGAAGTTCGTTCGAAATGTCGCTCGAACGAGTTTTTCGTTCGAACAATAATGTCGTTCGAACGAGTTTGCCAACGAGCTCCCACATTGGCCACTGGAATGTCGTTCGAAGTGTCGTTCGAACGAACATGATGTTCGAACGATATTTCCAACTAGATTTCTAACGAGTTCACACTGGAACTTCGTTAGAAGGCTCGTTCGAACGAGACTTCGTTCGAACAAAAATCTCGTTCGAACGAGTTTTGGCGGGAACAGTTAATTGGTAGTTTTTGAGCAATTTTTTTCCTCTTTCCCACTACTTTTTTCACTAACTCTTTTTCTGAATATCTAAGTACGGGAACCAAGTTTTTTAATCCAACTTTTTCATATCCTACAACCTCCAAGAAAGAGTTTGAGAGCTTCAACTTTCCAAGAAAAAGTTCTTGTTTAAGTTTTTTTGTTTTTCAAGGAAAATCTTTTAAACACTTGTTTTACACCCAAAGTTTGTTTATCCAAGTTCATCCATATATATATACTTTTCTTGGAGTCTTTGGCACCGGTTCATCTCTACATATTGAAGAAGAGATTGTTTGGTTTTGCTTTTAAATCCCACAAAGAAGAAGAAGTTTGCATTGATTTACCCACTTGGAGAAAGGCTCATAGTTTGGGTAACGGTGACCATATAAAGTTCGATCGGTGGATTCCGAGATCGAGGTGGAGCTCCATGGTTATTCGCTAGGCGGAGGTGTATACAAGAAGGAGCGTCGGGGCTTGAGAGGGATCGAGTCGAGTGTTGTAAGTCTTACTATCTTATATTTGTAAAACCAAACTTAATGGATTTGAGGCTAGGGTCGTCCGAGGTTTTTTCCCGTTGTTGGTTTTTCCTCGTACATCGCGGCGTAGTGAGTCATTATTTAATTTTATCTTGCTATATCACCTAGAACGCATGCTTAGGTAAAAAGATAAAATTTGGTTTAATCACTACTTGTTTAATTTCATGCTAAATTAAATTTGGGTAGTGTGTAGTTAATTCAAGTCATTAATTTAATTTGAGAAAATTTGTTTGGCCTAATTTGGTAAAATTGAAAAATATTACTTAGGCAAATTTCTAGGACTTGGGTTAATTAATTTTGTTTGAGTGAAATCTAATTGTGTGTGTGTGTGTTTCATCTTAATTTCACTTAGTTTAATTTGTATTTTGTAAAGAAATTAAAATTTGGTGTTTAATTGAACCATCATCTTCACTTCCGCATATACTTAAAAGGAAATTACTTTTTATGAAGTAAGAAGATTTTAAAATTGGGGACCTATTGTTCCATCACAGAGGGCTCCACAACCATCCTGCACGATCTGATTCACAAAGAAGTTGAGGTCTATGTGGATGATATGATTATCAAATCCAAAACTAGAGAGGGTCATGTTCCTGCTCTCCGAAAGTTCTTTGAACGACTGCGTCAGTATCAGATGAGACTCAATCCGCAGAAATGCGTCTTCGGTGTTACAAAGGGAAAACTCTTAGGATTCATGGTGAATGAGAAGGGGATAGAAGCAGATCCCGCTAAGCTGAAAGCCTTACTTGATATGCCACCTCCCTGAACAGAGAAAGAAGTCTGAGGTTTCCTTGGGAAATTTCAATACATCAGCCGGTTCATCAGTCAGTTAACCTCCATCTGCGAACCTGTCTTCAAACTCCTCCGAAAGAATTCAACTAAAGTTTGGAATGAGGCATGCCAAGAAGCTTTTGACCGAATCAAACAATATCTGACCCAACCCTCGGTACTCATGCCAACAGAGCCTGGTCTCCCCTTGATCCTATACCTAACCATAACTGACACTGCAGTTGGGGCTTTGCTAGCCCAATACCTTGAAGATTCCAACAAAGAAAGGGCCATATATTATGTCAGTCGCAAATTGGTCGGGTGTGAAGTTAACTACACTGCTTTGGAAAATGCGTGTATCGCACTTGTCTGGGTCACCCAAAAGTTGCGGCACTACATGCTCACCTTCCCCATCAAACTTGTATCCCAAATGGACCCCATCAAATACCTGCTTGAGAAACCCACCTTATCCAGCCAAATGGCCCGATGGTTGATGATCCTAGCCGAGTTGGATATCGTGTACGTCACGCAGAAAGCTATGAAAGGAAGAGCTATCTCTGACTACCTCGCTGATTACCCCGTAGAAGAAGCTGATGCCTGGATCTCTGAATTCGCAGATGAAAACATCTTTTTCACTGCTCAAGATAACCTTCGATGGAAAATGTTCTTTGAAGGTGCTACCAACAAGACGGGATATGGCATTGGGATACTTATGATCGCCCCAGATGACTCCCACACTTCCATCGCCATCAAGTTGGATTTCCCTTGCACCAACAACATGACTGAATACGAGGCATGCACAGTAGGCCTCAAAGTTGCTCTCAAGAAAGGTATTCAATGCCTAGATGTCTACGGGGATTCCATCCTCATCATCAGTCAAGTGCTTAGAAAGTGGAGAGTCAAGGACAAGAAACTCCAACCCTTTTATGCCCACTTAAAAGAACTAGCCTCCCAATTCCAAGATATCACCTTCCATTACCTACCTCGAGCAAATAATAACCTAGTCGATGCTCTCGCTACCTTGTCCTCCATGGTCAACATGCCCGAAGGAATAACTATGACCCCCTTCCTAGTTCAAAATCAAGACAAACCAACCCACTGCTACCACATTGAGCTCGTCACTACAGAAGATCCCGAGCTAGACAATTATTGGTAATATGATATCTGACACCTCCTCAAGCATGGTAGGTATCCCTAGGGTTCCAACAAGAAAGATCGAGCAACCCTTCGAAGACTCGCTGCCCAATTCATCATCTGTCACAAAGCGCAGCTCAAAAGGAACTTCGATGGAACTAATTTGCACTGTATCGTAGGGGCTGACATTGAAAGGATAATACAGAAGATCCACAGAAGGGAATGCGAACCCCACATAAAAGGTCACATACTTGCCAAAAATATCATCTGAAAAGGCTACTACTGGACCACCATGACCCAGGATTGCACCGCCTATGTACGGAGATGCCTCAAATGCCTATAATTCTCTAACCTTCAGCATTTCCCTCCACGTGAATTATACAACATGACCTCTCCTTGTCCGTTCTCCACCTGGGGCATCAACGTCATATGGAAGGTTACACCAAAGGCTTCCAATGGGCATGAGTTCATCCTAATTTCCATTGATTACTTCACTAAATGGGTCGAAGAGGAGTCATACGCAGTGTTGAACGCTAAGAAAGTGGCCAAATTCGTCAAGAAAAACATCCTCTGTCGGTATGGGGTTTCGCACGAGCTATTATCAGATAACGGATTGCATTTTGAGGCAAAAGTCACAGAGGTGGTCAACGAGTATGGGATTTATAGACATAGATCTTCTCCCTACCGACCTCGGACCAATGGTGAAGTTGAAGCCGCCAATAAGAACCTCAAAGCGATCATCAGCAAGATGACTGAAAGTTATCGGGATTGGGACGACCGGATC
The DNA here is from genome assembly GCA_949130495.1 of Sambucus nigra. Taxonomy (NCBI): domain Eukaryota; kingdom Viridiplantae; phylum Streptophyta; class Magnoliopsida; order Dipsacales; family Adoxaceae; genus Sambucus; species Sambucus nigra. The sequence continues at coordinate 669,286,300 of OX422207.1, read as the reverse complement.
CTGTACACCCTCTAGGGCTACCGAACCACAATTTTAACCCCTACTGGGGCTACCCCTTACTCTCTAGTTTACGTTATGGAAGCAGACCTACCCGTGGAGCTGGAAAACTCTCGTTGCGCATTATGCTTGAAAGCAAGGTCAGCGAAGAAGACTAGTGCCAAAGACGTCTTGATGAGATGACCCTCCTAGACGAAAGGAGATTAAAAGCACTATACCACATACAAGGGAACCATCGTCAAATAGCGCATTCATTCAACAAGAGAGTCAAGGACCGCGGTGTCTGAGAAGGGGACCTAGCCCTCAAAGAAATCATAGAACCCATCTGGGACACCAGAGGGAAATTCAAGCCCAATTTGAGCGGCCCCTATATTGTCAAGAAGATCTTGTCCGGCAGTGCCGCCATGCTTACCTACTTAGATGGGGAAGAGATGGCTCATCCAGTCAACCTGGACCGTCTTAAGAAGTTCTACCCCTAGTCTGAAATCTCGGCGCGCTGCGACTCTTCTCGTCTCCCTTCTATTCTAAAAAAATTTCTCTTTATTTCCCCTTGCCCAGAACTACGTGGGCCTGATCCTATGCAAAAATAATTTTCAAACAAATTAAAACATTTCTAAAAAACGTAGGCATCTCATATACCTTACATGAGCACGGCCCTTTTTTTCACAAAAAACTATTCTTTTCTTACTTCCGAGAACTACAGTTCATTCTAACATATATTTGAACAAAAGGATTATGTATGCCTTAGCGATCGGTATAGATAAGTTAAACAACACAAAATTCATCGAAAGGCACAGCTGGATGATCATAAACTTATTTATTTCACTAATAAGAAATTACGGTACAGATTACATAAGAAAAGGAATGGATAACTCCCTTCACCCTACCCTCCTAAAAAAGCCAAATAAAATCCCCACATTGATTCCCCATTACAAAATAAACCATCCTAACCACACCTACCAGAGGAGCCCGCTCCGTCATCATCATCTGCATCCTGGGGTCCCCAAGTTTCCCCGACCTGAACAGAGTCTCGCAGACACTCCATGAACCGATAAGCTCGAACCAGCTTCGAAAAAACCACGACACCTCCTTCCATGGTGTTAAAAGAGATAAGCCACTTTTGTCTAGTCTCCACTGCCAACATATTGCTACTTACTCTCCTCCAAAACCACTTCATATAATCCCCAGGGATATGCCAAACTCTTCTAATAGACTGAGAGGGAGGGGTCGACGAACGTCGACTCTCCCACAAAGAGCCAAGCCGCAGGCGCAGATGCTCGGTCAAATCCTCTACCGAAAAGAAATTTAGTGTACGAGGTGGCACGACCTGTGCCCAGCCAAATTGGCTCAGAATTCACCAAGGGAAATAAAAAGATGTATGGCTGAGACCAACCAACCGCACATACAGGTATTCTCCTAGCTCCAAAATAGGCAGTAATTGTCCCCACCAAGGCACTGACCAGTACAAATTTCGAGCCCCATGCTCTACAAGACAATTCTCCCAGCTCTTAATATCCAGGCCAACACTGAAGAAGTGATGCGAAAAGAAATTGGGTATAGACGACAAAGGATATTCAGGAAGAGTCACCAGGCAGAGTCTTTCAGACAACCACATGAACAACATCACGGGGCTATCCCTCAGGAAGTCAGAACGACCTTCTCACCAGGCATCCAGACCGTTTAGTGTCTTCGCCAGTATCACCGTCGCAGGATTACGATGGTATGACATCCATGAAGTATTGGCTGCAAGTTTCGAATCCACCAATAGTTCCCCAGTCACCAGCAGTAATTTTGAAACCAGACCCAGAGAAATGGCTCCAGCATAGCCAGCATCACCTACTTCCCGTAAATGCACGAACTGTAACACCATCGAAAGGGAGATCATTCCTCTAGTAACCAATGTTCTGGTCTTCGAAGGCAAAATGCGAAGAAGCCCAGCCAACAAATCCCTGGGAGAATAGGAAAATTTGGATAAAGCCATAGCAACACTGGGATTTATCCCCAATATGGTAGAAAATTCCTCGTAGGTAGGACAAACTTCATCCAACCCAAAGCGGAATACATGGTCTTCGGGGTACCAAAATTGTATCGCCGCCATCAGCATATTCCACTCAATGGATCGCTTGCGTCACAAAGAGACTCGACGCATGTTGAAAGCATCATAGTCGACATTATAAGAGCACATCGCTTCCAAGGCTTCGAGGTAGTTAGCAAACTCAATGCTACCAGGGAGAGCCATCTTGCAGGACTAAGAGATAGTAAGCAACTAAGTAAAAATGTGAAGGTGTGATGAAAACACTCCACCCCTACCCATTTTTATACTTGAGAATCCTCACAAAAGACATAACCCCTGCAGAAATCGGAGGGAATCCCACCCCACAAGGTACAAGAAGCTGGAGAGGACACTAATCAAAAGCTTTGAATTGATGGGACTGGAGTTGACTGCCGATAAGCAGGGCAAGGGGCTTGCCGATCGGCAACCCCCCATTTTTGAAAAATTTTCCTTTTTCCTTTTTTATCAAAATCAGAAAAACCCAATAAAAATAAAATTGAATTTCTCAACAGAGTTTCAAAAAAAATCCTCTTCCACCCCTATATAATTTCCCATTTTTAAAACTTTCCTTCAAAAAATTCCTAAAAATATCTCTTTTTACGGTCTCAGCAGCAAAGTAAAAAGCACATGTGCATGCATTCACTCACCATTAACAAAAGATAATAAAAAAAACCATTGCATTGTGTATATATATATTCTTCTGTGTTATATCAATTTTGCAGGAAATAAAAGAAAAGCAAAAAACAAACGAGACTCAGCCCGAACCCACATTTTCTCTCTTTCTCACCTACCATTCACCCCTCTCTCTAAGAGCTTCCACCCCTGCGACGCGCTCTCTATCCCTTACGACGAGATGACGCACCACCGCTACCCGAGCCAGAGTCCTCCTCGGACGAAGCAGACGGCACCAAGTAAGAAGGAACCGGGATCGCATCCTGAATATGGGCAGTTATCAAAGATATCCAGTCTCTGATGTCCCTCAGCCAAGTGGTAGACACACGGACTTGCTGTAAGAAGAAGGAAAAATCAATATCAAAGAGGGACCAAAATAGAAAATGAATCAAAAAGAGGAAGAAGGTATACCGCAGGATGAAGAACCTCATCTGTCAAACCCAACTCCTCCAGATCCATTGCATGAGGACGATGAAACATGGGGACCATACCTCCATTAACCCTCCGGATGTTGTACGAAGGGGTATGCAGATGCCGACGGACCACCACCGTTGTGGGAGGACCCACAGGAAGGAAAGGCAAGGCATCATATATGTTGGGCGCCATCAACCAGCTCGTCACAAAGTCCATATAGTCATACGGCGCAGTCGTATCAGTGTACAACAGGAAGGACTCACCGATCATCGCCGCAATCCTCGCATCTTCCGGAAGTAGTCGCTCATGCCTCATAGACGTAGGAGGTTGTGCAGGTGGCACCACCACCTTCTCTTCCGCAATTTGTCGAACCACCCGCTCCCTCAGATACCAGGAATGGCCGAACACATGCGCCAGCAAATGCCTCATCTGCGCATTCACTCCGGTCGCCCCCGTATCCTGAATGACTATCCCCCACGGGTAAAAAGTCACCTGAAAATCCCCAGCAAGCATAAGTCAATACAAAATCAGAACATACCAAAAACCAAGGCTGAAAATGAAAGAGTCTTACCCTACCACTGGTCAGGCCATTCAAGACTTGACACACCGCCTCCAGAGAGAGATCCCTTCGATTGCTTATTGGCCTTGTGCCATCGATACAATCGGCAGAAGTCCCCAATAGTCTCGTCCTTCAAGGCAATCATCTAGGTATTGCACCCAATCAGCTCATAGAACCACGTCTGCCAAAGACAGGAATTCACAATAAAAAATAGACGCATAAGGAAAATGTGAATGCATGAAAGGAAAACGAGCAAAATTAAAGGATACCTAGAGGAGATACATGGCTCTAGTAAAAGTTTACCGGCAGCACCGGCTGAATGCATCCAAAGAAAAATAGAGGGTCGCCAAAGTCAGGCTCCCCCAATCATAGAGAGGGATGTTCGAAAACATCCTCAAGTACGGTAAAAAACATAAATGGATGATGTCACTGCTTCATGCCACCATGAAACCTCCCAGCACCAATAATATGAACAACCGGGCCATTTGCCTCACCTGCAGCCCGTCCTCCACATCAACCTCCCTACTCAGCAAAACATCCTTCAGCAAGGATAGCTGGATGGAATCCCCATACACTATCCTCCCCACCCACCGATCGATACGGGCCCCTTACCTTCCTGAGGAAGTCCAAAAATCCTTGCCACTGCCGAATGGTACCCTCTGAACCATGCCGATCCGCACCCCTAGGGGTGGCAATTTTAGAAACGACACGAAAAAATGACACGGAACGATACGAAATTGGCCCGAAATTGACACGATGTTTCATGTTCGTGTCGTGTTTTTTGACACGAAGTCATGTCGTGTCGTGTCGTGTTCGTGCCTTAATTATGAGTCGAGTCGTGTCGTGTTATCGTGTTATCGTGTTTTTTAAGCCTAAAATTTAAGAAATTATGGTTGTCGTGTTATTTTTTATTCGGGTCGTGTTCGTGTCAGCTAAAAAAAATGCGAAGTCGTGTCGTGTCGTGTTCGTGTCCAAAAAAACCTTGTCGTGTCGTGTCGGGCCAAAACACGGCCCGTTGACCCGAATTGCCACCCTTAGGCACCCCCCTTTAAATTTTATATGCAAATTCCCATAAAATACCAGACAACCTTGAAAAATTCTCAGAAAATTACTAAAAATCCCAGGAAGGATTTAGAACATTGTCACCAAGAAAATTTTGCACTCCCTTAAGCAAAACCCCTATTTCCCCAACGGAACTCTCAAAAAACCAAGTAAAACTCCTCCCGGAAACATCCCCTAAGGATCTCTAAAGATCACCCCTATGCCCCAAAGGCCTCAATTTTCCCCAAGCAATACATCCAAACCCTGGGCCACCTAAATCTCCCCAATGGAATTTTGACTTTTCCTTCAAAGGATGCAAAATATTTCCCCATCAGTCAGCTCCCCGGCCCAAAACAAAACCACAAGATAGCTCTCCCCGATAAAGCTCCCCAAGAACATCTTTACATAAGCCCGCAGAATTGGCTTCGACCCGCAGAATTGGTCATCTCTACTTAAGCCCGCAGAATTAGCTTCGACCAGCAAAATTGGTCATCTCTACTTAAGCCCGCAGAATTAGCTTCAACCCGCATAATTAGTCATCTCTACTTAAGCCCGCAGAATTGGCTTCGACCCGCACAATTGGTCATCTTAACTTAAGCCCGCAGAATTGGCTTCGACCCATAGAATTGGTCATCACTACATAATCCCGTAAAATTGTCTTCGACTCGTAGAATTGGTCACCTCATCTCCAAGCCTGCAGAATTGGCTTCGACCCGCATAATTGGTTTTGACCCGCAGAATTGGTCATCTTAACTAAAGCCCGCAGAATTGGCTTTGACCCGCAGAATTGGTCATCTCAACTAAATCCCGCAAAATTGGATTCAACCTACAGAATTGGTCACCTCATCTTCAAGCCTGCAGAATTGGTCATCTTTACTAAATCCCGCAGAATTGGCTTCGACCCGAAAAATTGGTCATCTCTACTTAAGCTCGCAGAATTGGCTTTTACCCATCAAATTAGTTATCCCAGCACACTTCGTAGGTCCTTAGAATCGGCCTCGACCCTCTTAATTGGTCATCCTCGCTCCCTTAGGTCCTCAGAATCGGCCTTGACCCTCTGAATTGGTCATCCTCCCTCAAAAGCATCATGCGGTGTCTATTCGACTGCTATCATTTGTTCCAAAATCACCCGTTGAGGGGCTCTATAGATACCCCATTTTGTTACCCCCTAAACTCTCCTTAGGTCCCTATCACCTCTCTTCATCACTATAAACCTAGGTCATACCCCGAGTACTGACCTAGAAACCATCGAGCACTCCCAGGCTCCATTTGACAAAAAGTCAACGTCTTCAACTCGATCGATACTGACTGAATCTTTAAAGGTCACTGAAACCCCTTTCCAACTGTCCATCTCGTGCGCGATTATAACTTACCATGCGGACGAACGACCCATTTTCCCCAAAACTTGATCTAAAGGCCACCGGACCCAGGCTCTGTTTGACCTAAGTCAACTCTTCAGCTTGATTGAGACTGAATGAATCTTCGAAGGGCACTGAAACCCCTTTCCAACGGTCCATCCCGTGCGCGATTTCAACTTACGGTATGGACGAACGATCTGTTCTACTCCAAAAGGTCACTGAATGTTTCCAGGGCTTGGTTGACCAAAGTCAACTCCCCGAACCGAATCAAACTATTTGGAATGTTAAAGTACATCTCCTAACCTTTCCAATGATCTGTCCTGTGCGCGATTCGGACTTACCATGCAGACGAATGATCCGTTTGCGTCCGACGATTCCCTGTCCAATGGACCGACGAATGCTTCCGAGCCATATTTGACCCAAATTCAACTCCCGAACCCGGGAGTGGTCCAAAGTACTTTTTAAGGTCTCTAAATTACCTTTCTAACGATCCATCCCATACGCGATTCTGATCAACGATTTGGGTTCTGCGGCTGATTTTCCGAAAAAGCCTGAAAGACACTACCAAAATGCAGGTCCCAGACCCTGCCTATCGGTAGTGTGCCTAAACGCACCTGCCGATCGGAAGGAACAGGTCTATGACAATCGGGAATGTCGTGGTCCTATAAAAAGGAGGTCTGACCTCACTTGCAAGGAGAGCTCAGATCTGATAGATATCACTCTCAGCATATCCAGAAAACCTCTCTCGATGTCAGCGTGGTTTCCACACCCAAAACCCTTTCCAACCTTCACTTTTCATCATCCTTTTCATCAAACTTGGTGAATTCACTACTCTCCATCATCATCAAGTCTAAGGGTTGCTCTCTAACATTCAAGATCAAGCTCAAGATCTTCAAGAAGGTCCAATTTTCTCAACTCTCTCCTTAAATTCTCATAAATTCGCAATAACTTGTTTTATTACTTAGAACTTTCATTATCTCATCTCACACATCCTAATATACTTTTTATTTAGTATTACTGCACATCTCTTATTTTCATATAAATAAAAACCCAAAAAACAAGAAAAAGAGGGTTTGCTCATAAATTCCAAACGGGAATTCTTACACTTTTCTCATAACTCAAACACTTTTTCTACACACACACACACACACACAAATAAGATAATCCCCCGGTTGGATTTATAGGATAAACCCCACCCCTCGTTTTGCATGCAAACTACGTGGACTTTGATGCCTCTATAAGCTATGTAGGCGTCTCGAGGTAAAACCCGAGACTCGAGTCCTATTTTTACTTTTTCTCTCATTTTCTATTTTCTCTAAACTCCACTCTCTTATATATATATACATATATTTGTTTTTAGTGGCGTATTATTCCACATGCGTTATCGTTCCATCATAACAGTCAGCATAAGGATAATCGCGTAAATCCTATTTTCTAATATTTGTATACCTTCCTACGGATGACTCGCTTTACCTCTTCCATGGTGCAAGTAGATGATTTTTATCTCCACTATGTATACACATGCACACATATAACGGCGAAAATAAAGGAAAATAACAAAAAACCCATTAGAGACCGAAAGGGCGGAATAGGTGCCAAACACCTTCCCATTTCGTAACTTAGCCTCCGGACCCTTTTCGAATCATTTTTGATTTCGTATGCATCAGTATGTCTTTGGATGCTATCCTTCGGGATGGTTCCCTTTCTTTTGTCTGTTTTGAGTAAAATAGACTGGCGACTCTATCTCTCTACATTTTTCACCTCACCCAAATGACGCCAATCGAAGCGCTCCCGAGAGGGACGCGCGGGACCTAGGATCCTCCCTCATGCGCCCGCCCACCGCGAGGATTAGGGGGATGGCCAGAATAATATGAGACTCTTTCTGGACAGGGGCTAGTCTCTACGATTAGATTTAAGAACGGGGTCTTAAATTGGAAGAAAAACATAAGATTGCAAAAATAAAAACATAAGTACCTCTATGCGATCAGATTTAGGAGAACGTGTTCTGGATAGGGGCAATGAGGGAAGAGAACGGGGATGGTAAGGGAAGATAATGGGGCTGGCAAGGGAATAGAATGGGCCCGATAAGGGAAGAGAATGGGGGTGGGAGGAGAACGGGGCCGGTAAGGGCAGAGAGGGGGTGGCAAGGGAAGAGAACGGGGTCGGTGACAAAGGGCAGCAAATAGTTACGGTCAAAAGTGTCCCCCAACTTTTACGTGAAGTAGTAAAAAGTTAGGGTCACAAAAAATTAGCTCATGATAGGACTCTTTCTATTTTGGCGCCAATTTGCTTTTCTCACACTAGTTTTTAGCGTATAAAAATTAAATTTTGAAAAATATACATTATAATTAAATATAAACACATTAAAAAAATAATTGTAACAAACATAAGTAATTACTAACACTTAAATACCGTTAGAAATTAATAACGCGCTCTAACTATTACAAAACCAAATATAGGTCTGTTACAAATGTTCCCATATGGTGTAGTGACATATTTTGTATGGCATATTGGTGTGTTTGAATCCAATTCATTCCATGTTATCCATGTGACTAAGACAATTCGTTATGATCGTTAATACTTAGATTATTCTTAATCATGCTTGCATGGAGTTGTTTCGACTTTGATTTTCTTTATGGATTGAACTTTGTTATGCCTCCATACACACATGCATGAGCTCTTTTTTAACGTTAACTTCAAATGTTATATTTTATCTTTGTGAGATGTTCTCCCATCAACCTTGCCATGTACATATTTTGTGACTATGGGGGATTTGTGCATGGAAGAACCGTTGCCCCTGAGAATATTTAATTTTTATTAAAAAAATATGAGGGTGCATGGGAAAGGGATACGAAAGGAGCAAATCTCTTTTGCGGGAAAGCCTTGGTAAGGGCCTAATGAAAAGATTAAAGGGAATAAAAACATAAAAAATACCAAGGCCAACATGTTTATTTTATTTGATCTTTCAAAAGTGATAGCTTCAAAAGTATTGAAAGAAAAGAAAATATGATATATGTATATATTTTAAGGGTACTATAGCTGAAGATCAACGGATTTGCACAATGAATCCTAGTTAAGCTTATTTTGTTATGACGCTATTGATTTGTAGAATCATCAATATTGTAGACTTGTGTGCATTGTGCCTATTTGTTCATATAGTTCATTTTGTCTTATCACTTAAGGATAAATCTTAGTTTGACAAAGTTTTGTGGTCAAATAGAATTCCTTGAATATATTTGAGTGGTTGGATCATAATTATTTTGTATCTAGTTCACTCCTATTAATTATTTCCCAAATGTTTAAACACGTCGATACTATGCTCGTGTGTAAAGCTTATGTGTTTGTGCCGAGTTTTTGTAATTATTTAAATCTATATATATGATCCAGTATTTCATTGGTATATTTTGCGTACGTTATATAAGGTATCGTTTGTTTTGAGTCTTTGCGGTTTGCATTTAGTCCATGTTTGCCATATGCTTTATATTTTGATTATTTTTGGCATGCTATATGATCATTTTAGTATCTCTCTTTGTGTGCATTGAAATTCCTTATCTCTTATTGGTAATTTCCAATTGATATCACTCCTTATTTCATTATTCATATTGATATCTTTTTGCGTCGATATTTCTATTAGTTGATTATTGTGTGGATTATTTGTCCTTGTGCTGTCATGTTGTGTTTTTAATACACTATACACCATTACAAGATTTTATTCCCTCCTCCCTGATTTTAAAATTTGTATCTCATTTTCACACATTTAAGGGAGATTTGGCTTTTAGGGGATTAATAGTTTATGCTTTCTTGCATTTTCTGTTTCTGAACAAAAGGGGGGGTAAATGGTATATTTCCTTTCATGATTAGGATACTTTATCTTAGGTGAATATGGCTTACCTAGGTAGAGATCGTTTTAGACACTGTTAGAAATTTATTCATATGTGAATTTACATTTGTTATATTTTCTTTGCATTTGAAGATGTGTTTAAGTGGGAAGGTTTACAACATGCGAAAAAGTTTTCAAGCGTGTAAAGCTACTCATAGTTTGAGTTTGTCAGGCATCTATAATTTTTTTCATTTGGGGGTTGAGGATCGAGTCTTTTAAGAGAGATTGACATCCCATAGGGTTTTTGTTTTGGTTTTTTCCTCGAATATCCAAAGAGAGAGATTTGTAAAGACAAATTTTCAATTGAGTCAATTTGTTTATAATTGTCTTAATTCCGGACAAAACATTTGATTTATAATTTAGACTTTGTATTATCTATCTCATCAGCCTATGACGTGTTTAATGAAGTCGTAGCGGCCAAGCTTCAAAGTTGCATACATATCGTGTCGTGTTTTTCGTGCCAAGTTTGTCCTCACGTTTACTGAGGATCTCGCAAGGTATGAATGAATTTTGAATGTAGTCCTTAGATATTTATAAGGGAATTTGTCTTTTAATAACATTGTTTGGAATTATTTTTAAAACATTTTTTTAAAGGAAAAATAGTTTTGGTTATGATCTCGTTCTAACGAGTTTTGAATATCGTTGGAATGAATTGTTGTTTTCGTTGGAATGAAGTTTAATCTGATTAGAACAAAATTGGAATCTCGTTGGAACGTGCATATAACGAACATCAAACGAGGACTCTCGGTTTAAAAATGTAAGGAGAAAATTTCCAATTGAGTCCATTGTATAGTTTTGACTTATTTTCGGAACAAAACACATTTGAGTCATAAGGAGATTTTATTGTCATGATCCCACACAGACTATGACATGTTGAAATGTACTGAAGATGTTGTGGCAAAGCTTCAAGAAATTATTTATGTCGAATGTTTAATTGGCGCAAGTTTATTCGTCTTCAAGTTTAATTGCATTTCGAGATCACTCAGGTATGAATGCGTTATTTTAATGGGACTCAAAATTTATTTTAAAATGTTTAAGGATGTTATTTTATTAAGAAAATGTTTTTTAAATGTTTTTTTAGTGTTTGAATTGGTTTACAGTTCATTTTATTCCGATAAGGACGGATTATAGTTGGATTTAAGTTATGCTCTATTTTTCGAGCTGGTTTAAATTTAAACTCTATCGCGCATGTCGCTCAAACGACCTGGCACGTCGTTCGAGTGAGATGGCACTGTCGTTCAAACGACATGCACATCTCGTTCAAGCAACATGTCATTTAGCTTGAACGATCAGCCGCCTTAAGAAAAATATAAATAGGCGTGTTTCCATCAGATTTTGTAAGTGTGCATTCTGGAAAAAACTATTTACGAACCAGTACATTTCTGCACATAATTTTCTAAGGTTGTCCAAAGCTAAACACATCCTTAGAGTTTAGATTCGATTTTTCATTACTATATGAAATAGTGATCTTATTTTCACCAAGAAGGTTTTGTTCTACATTGAATATTGTTGGTTTTGCGGAGAAGAAATGAAAGAGCTCGTGTTCTGATTTCGTAGAGGTCACAAGCCATATCTGTAACACCCCGTATTTTTGGTACATTTAAAATTTAATTAATTCTGAAATTCTAAATTACAAGTGTGTTGTAATTTAATGAATTAATTATGGTAAAATAATATATAAATATTAATCTGGGATTGAATGGTTAATATTTAGGGAAACTTATTTACTAAGTGAATAGTAATAATGTAATTACGTCGTTTCGAGTATTAATGACGAGGTATGTACTTATCACATCCGGAAGTCGGTATAGACTATATTGGGTGGGGGATAAGTATTTTTATAAATTAATTCGAATGCAAATTCTGAGTGTACAGTTGAGTCCGGATGGGCCGAGATAGTCGTAAAAGTGTACCCGGGGGTAGTAAACAGGTCACGGGACGTTTTTAGACATAGTCGGGCCCACTCGGGAGCATTTAGGTCACTTGGGCTTGGCCCATTAGTCAAAAAACGGGATTAGGGAAATTAACCTAATAAAAAGAAATAAGGGCATGGCTAAGCTTAATTAGAGAGAAGAATTAAAGGGTTAGAAAACCCTAACAGCAGCCAAAGCCATTTGGGGATCTCAAAAGAGCTAACAAAGGTCATCTTCAACCTTGGAACCCATCTCAAATTCAGACACTACGAAACCTAAGGCAAGTGAATAACTTGCAATAGTATTAAATCTGTCTTTCAATTCATATCTGTGTGATGTAATGAATTAAAATTCGTTTTGGGGTTTCATGGCACAAACATGGGGTTTTGAAAAGCAAAGGAAAATATTAATCTGATTTGCCAAAGTTTATGAGGATTTATGTAAAAATCTGATATTGGAATATTGATGTGTATCTGTTAGAATGATATCCGGATAAATTAGAACGAGTTTGATGAAGAAATTTGGGGTGTAATTGTGTTTATGGATAAAGATAGATTTTTACCCAAAATTATGAATCAGTAGTTATGGACGAATTGATGATTGTTGTGGACTTTCTGGGGGATCCTAATAAGGTTTCTAATATGTACCTGTGATAAGAAGGCTTGTAATTCATGTTAGAAGAGATTAGGGTTTGAGTAAATCCGTCCATGGCTGCCCTGTCTTCGCGTAGAAGACGAAGACCTGTTCGATCGATCGATCGACGGTCTGGGGTCGATCGATCGACGGTCGGCAGAACTTGGCAGTTTCGCCAGTTAATTATATAAAAGGGGAAATTCATATAAAAATCTTATGTAATTAATTATTGAGAAATTAAATACAGGAGTTTAAATCTAATTAATTGTAGATAAATTAATTAAGGTTTGAGGCAGAAAATTTGGTGGAGCAAAACCGAAACGTAATAATTTAATTAGACAGAGGCTAATAGATTAGAGTCGGGGATTTTGACTCGGGTAAATTTATTTTGGGCTACGAGAGTACGTCCAAATTTATGATGGGGGGCGACACCAAAAGTAACTTAATTAATTAAGGTGCAATTTAATTAATATTTAGAGTTGGACCATAAACTCTTAATAATTTTAATAGGCTTATGTTACAGATTTGCCGCACGGTATAGCCGGGACTTTTATATTTATACGGATGTGATAGTATATATATATGGTGTGTACATTAATATCAGTGATTAGATATTTTATACTATAGTGCTATAGGGGGAGGTTGCGCGTAGTGGATGAATCCCCTAGCTTGAGGAGTAGGGTGAGTATATTCCCAAGGTCATAGCGTCCATTATATGGGTGAGGGACATCTCACTTTCAGGGAAGGAATATGACCGCCTCCAATGATTTATTTTTATCAAGTTGGTGTGAAATTCTGACTTGGGATAACTAGGCTATGTGATTGTACCTAGTGGGATAGCACTTTATAGAATTTTCATTCTGTGAGTATTTTACTCGGGTGGATGCAAGTTGTTAAATATATTATAGTATGATTGTGAATGCAGAAATATGATTATAAGTATATAATTGGATAATTAATTATATACGGGTTGGTAATGAAAATTATATGAGTGGTTTCATATGTATAACAAGTGTAGAAGTTATATGAATTTAAAAAGGGAAAAGTTTTAGTTAAGTTGATGTTACTAATAACTTAAAAATCATCATCACTATATACTCAGTTAGAGTAGGGTGGGGTATAAAGAAATTATGTTAATTATCTAGTCATGAGATGAATAACTCGGTAATTTAATTAAAGTGTTAGTAGTGTACATTAGAGGAGGGGTAAGGAAGTCCTCAAGATAGAGCGATACTAACTAGAATATGAAGAGCATGCATATTTATTTATTACTGCAAGTTAATCATTTGTTAAATGTTTTCCAAATGTTTTGGGTACTAACCCTTGCGATAAATCTATTTTCAAAACCTTTTAGGTGTCCAGCCACAGGGACGCCAGCCTTGACTAAATTCCAGGGATCCGTTGCTACAGCATATGTGGATGTTGCGGGGTTTTGATAGACGCCTCATTCTTCGATCTTAATGTAGAAATTCATGATTAGTTATTCGAGCATGTCACTCACATTCCGTTTATTTGTATTAGACTTGTTGGGAGTTCGTTCTTGTCTTTACGGGATTTATTATTATTTGGACCGATGGTTTATTCGATTAATTATTTTTACTTGTGGATGATTAATTCAATTATCTGTGATTATTGTATTATTTTATTTTCCGCATGGGTTTTTGTTTAAATAATGAAAGATAAAAAAAAAATTGGCACCAGTCTATTTTTCTCACTTAGGTGGTTAGTAATTTAATAAGACGACAGTGATGCTAAGAATGGACCAAATGAGAAACCTGTTCTAACTTGATTTAGGACTGATCACCCGGGATTAATTAGGCGGGGTGTCACAAAATCGGTGGACACCGAGACATACGTGGACGCGTATGTTGTGGACATGTATTGTACAAGAATGAATTTCTACGTCGACACTATGAGAGGAATGGTTTAAGATTAGAATAGCGTCAAGTCTCTTGGGGATTTAGTCGTTGAGTAAGACTTGTGTCTGTTCGTTGTAATTCCAAATTCATAATGATTGTCTAGCTTGGGTTGTTCAAGATTTTTTCCCGTTATAGTTCCCTCGTACATACGATATTGTGAGTATTCTTTACTTTATTTTACTTTCTTTAATCACCAGATGAATGTTTAGTATCAATCAAGATAAAATTTGGTTAAGGTAAAATTGGTTAACAACTTGGTGCGAATTAAAAATTGGAAAAAGGGTTTTCACAAAAAGAAAACTATTTTGTCATCCTTAAAACACTTTTCGCATAAGAAATAAAAAGGGACCATAAAATTGGAATCAGAGATAGAAACATATTTTTATTGTGTTTGATCCCTTGCATTTTTTGGAATGAATTTTGAAGGTTTTCAACGTTTTCGTGCTCTAATTTTTGATCGCACAAATTATGCTTATTAGAAAATACGAATGAGAAGTGCTTTAAAATCCATTGATGAGCATGTGTTGTTAGCGGTTCAAAAAGGTTGGACACCACTAGTCACACGAGAGGGTGAGGTCACTAGTTTGAAACTCATTGAGTCATGGATCTAATCATAGGCTTTCACTTTACAACTCTAAAGGTCTGCACGTAATTTCCTCACATATCACACCTGAAGAGTACAATAGAACCATGACTTGTGAAACTTCAAAAGAGGCTTGGGTTACACTTCACTTACTCACGAGGGAACTAGAACGATTAGGGAATCTAAGTTATAAAATTTCACAACACAGTTTGGGACGATTAAGATGTTAGATAGTGAGTCGTTTGATGAGTTTTACGTTAGGTTGTCTTATATTGTCAACTCGTCATTTAACTTAGAAGAAAAGATTCCCGATAACCGTGTGATAAAGAAAATTTTGAGATCTTTACCGAGTAGGTTTGATGCAAAAGTGACCATTTTAAACTCCTTAGGTATGCTTGATTCGACGAAACTTGAAGAGATTGTAAGTGACTTACAAACCTATGAACTCGATATGTTTTCGTCCAAGAAAATGCCAAAGAAAGAAATGGGCATTGCTTTGAAAGGCCAAAAGGAGGAAACTAAAGTTTCGAATGACGATACTGATTTTAATTTTAAGGATGTCGCCTTGTTGGCTAAAAAGTTTAAAAAATTTCTTAAGTTTCAAAAGCAATCAAAAGATGCTAAAAATTTTGAGAAACTCAAGAACAAGGTAGAGTCCTCCCCAAAAGATAAGAGTGAGAAATTTAATAGGGTTGAGTTAGATAAGTGTTTTGGGTGTGAGGGTATGGTCACAAAGTTGTCGAGTGTCCCACTAGACTTAAGAAAGAGGGTAAAAAATCGATAACTCATAGTGCCTCCTTAAGCGATAGTGACCCGAAAGAGGGAGAGAGTTCCCCCAATGAGAGCAAGTTTATTTCTTTCTTGGCATGTCATGTGAGAGATGATGATAAATCTTTCCACGAAGATTCTCTTGTGAATGACACTTTTGAGGCTATTGAATCCCAAGTGAGTGAGGAAGAGGCGGCTGATGTGAAAGAGTAGCAAGTCGGATTTAATGAGTTGTATGCCTAGGCGATGAAAATGAAAAAGGTAAACTCTAAATTGCAGGCTAGGTTGAATGAGCGTGTTGTAAAAAATAGTAATGCTTTAATTTAGGATCTTAGGCCACGGGAGAATATGCTTAGGGAAAGCTATAATATGTGGAGAAAGAGAGAGAAAGTCTTTGTGGTTTGATGGAGACTTTGAAAAAGGACTTGTTAAATTTTGAGGAGTCTAGGCGTGTGCTTGAGTATAGGATTTGTGAATTGGAGAAGAAGTTGAGAGACTCGAGTAAGGTTAAGTTTGACTTGGAATCTAGGTCAGAGAAGTTGGATAGGATCTTAGGCACTGTCTAAGTCAAAAGTGATAGGTTTGGTATAGGCTACGATGATAGAGTTGTTCCCATTCCCAAAGCCAATACCAACCATGTGAGAGAGCCCACTAGGAACGTGAGGAGAGGTCGACATTTTGGTAATCATTCTCGTCGTCTTTACATTTGCACACATTGCGGTAAGAAAGGTCACCTTATACGTTTTTGCTATAACCTTAGGAATGCTCCTAGGATGTTTAAGAATAAAGTCATGTCAGTTCCCAAAACTCTTAGGAATAGGATTTAGTGGCTGACTAAATCTTCATGATTCTCATTTGGTTGCACTAGATTCTTCCCATGCTAAATCTAAAGTATGATTATGTTACCGTGTTTGTCATACGCTAGTCTTTGCATCATGTTTTGTATCTTGCTAGTGTTATGACATCTGTATCATTTTGTATTATATTTTTCTTTTATTGGGTCTTATTTGAAAAATACAAAAAGATTTTTGGTTTATTATATTTTTGAGAAAATACAAAAAGACTTTGCATTTTTTTGAGTCAAAATATGTTAAAAAACAAAAAGATTTTTGTTTTCTTTTTTAGTTTATGTGTTTGATGTGGCATATTGGTGTGCTTGGACCCCATTCCTTTCATTATCCATGGAGCTAGACATTTGGTCATAATTATTGATGCTTAGAATGATCTTAACCATTGTATTATGGGGTTGTTTCGAAGTTGATAAGCATTTTGATTCGACTTTGTATATATATGCCATCTTTGCATACATGCACAAGTTTATATAAATGATTGACATCTCTTGAATATTTGAGTTTGGTGAGACGTTCTTATCTCAATTTTTTCATCTATACGTAAGTATACATAATAAGGAGGTTTGCATGTAAGAACCATTTACCATGAGGATTGATTTTAAAAAATTATGATTGTTCATGGGAAATGGCTGAGAGAGTGTAAAATTCACTTGTCGTGAAAACCACCATTTAAAAGACCCCAAAAGAAAATCAAGGCAATAAAAATAATCATATGCAAAAATATGGGCCATTTTGTTTATGTTCATTCAAAAGAAAATATGATATATATTTGAGGGAGTTTGGAAGGATAATTTAAACGGGTTTGCACCATAAATCCTAACGTTGAAAAATCGTATCATAATGCTATTATTTTTAGAATCGTCAAAATTTTGGATTTGTGTTAATGCTTGATTATTTAGTTCATTAAGCTCACACTTTAATTGTCACATATGTCTATAATAAAGTTTGATGATTAATGGCTATTAATTAGAGCTTATTGATCGTTTCGATGTGTTGGAATTGTGATTCATTTGTTGTAGTTCACGCCCATACATTTCATGTTTAAGTTTGAGCACATCGATACTATGTTAGCCTGTAACTTTTCTTGTTTTGTAGTTTTTGCTACTGTTTTGGTATGGTTTTGCAGTTTTGAGCCCCTTCTAGATTGTTTTTTGTTGAAATTTTTTCACTGGGCAAAATTGTATGTTTTTTTACTGGGAGTTTCTCTTTCTCGTTTGAGAGAGATATGTGTGTCTATGGAAGTTTTTCTCGCAAGAAGCTTCTGTCGTTTGAGCAACCAGTATGGATTTTATATTTCATGTTGTTTCAGTACCCTGGATTTATATCATTATTGTTTTTGGTACTTGTGGTTGCTTCTAGTTTTCTGCTATGCAGTTCAGATCGATATATTTACATATTTCTCTGCATTGGATCATTTAGTCACACCTGCTTAGATTGGTAATTATGTTGTGTGAATCATGTTTGTTAGCTACATATTTGATATAATTAATCATTTTTAGCTGGTTGTTTCATGTTTATCTAGATATATTTCATTGATTTGTCTCATTCTAGATATGTTTAAAAGGGGGAGAGATGTATGTGATGTAGGGGGAGATTTGTCGTTGAGCACCACGATTATTTGTTGCACACATTTTTATCTACATAAGTATCTTGTTTATGTGCATATTTGATATTCGGATCTAAAAAAAAAAATTCGTTTCAAATTGGTATCAAAATATTTTTCTCACATATTTCATTATGAATTATATCATTTGTTCCTTCATACTTCACTGGGTATTTTGTCTTGTTCATGTGTGCAGGTATGCTTTAAGAGATTTGATATTTCAAGTCTACATCACATTCAGCTATTCAAAGACAGTTAATGCTTATCGGACCATCATTTACTAGTCTTGTCCCTTATTTTTGTTTTTTTAGGTTTATGGGATGGGATTTAGGCGTCATAAGGCTTGACGGACTGGCTTAGTCATTTCACTGATGTTTTTTTCCCGAAATAGTCAAAGAGGGAGGTTTGTAAGGATAAAATTTCCAATTGAGTCCATTGTATAGTTTTGACCTATTCTCGAAACAAAACACCTTTGAGTCATAGGGAGATTTTTATTATCACGATCCTGCACAGACTAAGATATTTGGAAATTTATTGAAGACGTTGCGGCAATGCTTCAAGAAATTATTTATGGCAAATGTTTAATTGGTGCAAGTTTGTTCGTCTTCAAGTTTAATTGCATTCTGAGATCACTCAGGTATGAATGCGTTATTTTAATGGGACTCGGAATTTATTTTAAAATGTTTAAGGACGTTATTTTATTAAGAAATGTTTTTATAGTGTTTGAATTGGTTTACTCTTCATTTTATTTTTATAATGACGAATTTTAGTTGGATTTAAGTTATGCTTTTTTTCTGAGTTGGTTTAAATTCAAACTCTATCGCGGGCGTCGCTCAAATGACCAGACACGTCGTTCGAGTGAGATGGCACTGTCGTTCAAATGACATGCGCATCTCATTCGAGCGACCTGTCATTTTTCATGAATGAGCATCCACCTTAAGAAAAATATAAATAGGTGTGTTTCCATCAGATTTCATAAGTGTGCATTCTGAAAAAATTATTTACGAACCAGCACGTTTCTACACATAGTTTTCTAAGGTTTTCCAAAACTAAGCATATCCTTAGAGTTTACAAGATCCGAATTTTCATTACTATATGAAATAGTGATCTTGTTTGCACCAAGAAGGTTTTGTTCTATATTGAATATTTATGGTTTTGCGAAGAAGAAACGAGGGAGTTCGTGTTCCGTTTCCGTAGACGTTACAAGCCATATTGGTGGACAACAAGACATACACGGATGCGTGTGTTGTGGACAGGTATCGTGGAAGAAGGACTTTCTTCATGGGCACTATGATATGAGTGTTTGAAGATCAGAAGAACGCCAAGTCTCGTGGGAATCGAGTTGTTGAGTAAGACTTGTGTCTATTCATTGTAATTTCACATTCAAACTGATTGTCTGGCTTAGGTCATCTGAGGTTTTTTTCCATTGTGGTTTCCTCATACATCCGGCGTTGTGAGTATTCTTTACTTTATTTTACTTTTTTAATCACTAGATGAATGTTTAGGATTAATCAAGATAAAATTTGGTTAAGTTAAAATTGGTTAACAACTTTGTGCGAATTAAAAATTGAAAAAAGGTTTTTCACAAAAAGAAAATTATTTTGTCATCCGTAAAACACTTTCCGTATAAGAAATAAAAAGGGACCATCAAGACACCTCGTTGGAAACTTGTTGGAATTTTGTTAGAATGAAAAAGGGTTCTCGTTTGAATGAACTTTGTTCTCGTTAGAACAAAAACTCGTTCTCGATCGAACGGACTATGTATTCTTATTCGAACAAGTATGTTGGACTTAGTTTTTTCAAGAACGTTCGGAAGAAATCAACTCCCTACCTATTTACCAAAGTCTCAAAACCCTAGTTTCACCCTTTATGTTAAGAGATAAAAGTTCACATATTCATATGCTTTAAGATCTTTCATTTGGGCACCAAGGTTTGTTCCTCTTCATTTTGAGAGAATGTGTTTCGTACAGTGGACTACGTACTTGTTGTTTACATACAGTGGACTCCGTGTTTGTGGTGCTGTAGTGAAAAGTGGTGGATTTTGTGTTTCAATCCGTTGACGATTATTGAGCCTCATCAGTGGATACTGAGAAGTGCATGGAGTCATGCATTGTGGCAGATTACAAGGGTTGAATCTTTTGTTGCACTATAGAGGAGACGTTGAAGATAAAAGAGCATCAAGGCTTGCAAGGGAGATGAGTCGTTGAGTAAGTCTAGTTCTAATCTTTTTAAAACCTTATCATAGAGAATTGTTTGGCTAGGTCGTCCAGAGTTTTTCCTTTTATGGTTTTCCTCGTACGTCGACGTGTTGTGTTAATTTTTTTATTTTATCTTCTTATCAACTAGATCTATATTTTAGGTTAAAAAGATAAAATTGGGGAAATCGACTTTCCACGACAAAATGGTTTAATTAGTGCAAAATTTTTATTGGGTTTAATTTGTTTAAAGTTTTTATCTTTAAATTTGAAAAATCTAAATATAGACTTATTTTTTGTTCGGGACATCCTTGTCTAATCACACACCGTATAGGGGGAGCATTCTCACCATAATAGTTCATCATCGTATCTTTAAAGTTTTTATCGCTATTGCTATCCACACAAGAAGTCAAGGAAGAAATTGAAGTCCTAATGTTTGGCATCAACGGTTTTTCCTATCATGTCTATGAGACGAAATTTAAACCTTTGACATGGAATTTTGTAAACTCCTTCGCATGGAAATTGGGACCTTTGGCTAGGTGTGCAAGCCTTGAAGAGACATCACCTATTTTTAAAATTTTCTTTTATTAATAAATTTGTTTTAGGTCATGTTTTACAACACATACGTAAATAACCGTAATAGAAGAGGTGGCAACTACCAACTACCCTTACTGATACTCATGCCCTAAAATCATTCATCGTGCAATTTATTTTCTAATCTCTAGCAATTTTGCACTCATACTTCCTAAAAGTGTTCACAAAATTGTAGAGTTTAGATGATAATATAGAGAATATAGGTAATCAAACAAAAATAAGTTATATATGTAGGTACTTACTCTTTCGAGTCTTCGACTTCATCATTTGATTCGAAGACATAACGAGTGGCTTGCTCGTATTGCAGATTGGTGAGTTTCACCTCTTTAGGGTCCCCAAAAGGTAATTCATCCTCATACTCGTCATGTTCCTCGATCACTCGTTCTCCAAGAGGATTGAACTTCCTAAACCCTTGTTCGACATATGTTCCCAAGAAAAAAACAAATATTATCTTTTTATGTATTCTTTCGTAATTGACCCTTAAATATACCATGTATTTTAGATAATCTTTAAAGGTTTTCATCAAGCGCTCGAAAGGATACATCCATTGATGACGGATGGGTCCACATAACAAAGACTCATCGCATTGATAAACGAGCAGGTGGATGTTGATGTCAAAGAACAACGAAGGAAAATATTTCTTCAAGACACAAGTCGCCTTGGCTAAAGTGGCTTTTGCAACCTTAGTGTGCTTCTTGTCTACCACTTTTGCACACAGTAAGGTGAAGCAAAAATTAATCTACAACATTTCCCTGTGGAGATCTTTGTGCTCAGAAAAGCATTGTCTAAACAACAGAGGTTTTAATTGGATGATGACGTTCGAATCGTGAGGCTTGAAATATTTCAAGTCATTTGTTTGTAGTTTAGAACCCTGCATAAATTACCGGAATAACTAGTCAGATTCTTCAAGTTGAATAATGTGTCTAGAAGGAACTTTTTCTCACTACTAGTAATACTGAAAGCAACCACCAGAATCGAATTTATTCTTATTGTGGGTTCAGTTGTCAATTACATTTTTCTATTTTCTTCTCCTTTAGATTGCGACCTCCCTCTCCCCATCTTTAGAATGAGAACCACCCAGGCATGTTCCTATCATATGTTCCACAAAATTCTTCTTTGCGTTCTTCAAATCAATTACATGCCTTATGTGGTGACAAAAATCACAACACAAATAATAAAAGAAAACAATCCCCAAAAAATTAAGAACAACAAGCAATCACAATCACAACACAAGAGTATACGTGGTTCAGAAAATTGCCTACGTCCATAGAGAGGTCTACTGTTTTTATTAAGTATCTCTCAAGAAGGTCTTCGTTACATGCCCCTATGCCCCGGGCTAGGGGTTACAATATATTACGATCATTGAAGGTGGTTGTAACTAACACGATAAGCATTGAATCCCTTGAATATCTCTCTAAGATTCTTGGGGATATACTCGGTCTTATCTCAGGTTTAATTTATAATCGAGGCTCATAATTTGGGTCGGACACTTAATTATCCTTTATAGACTTGGTTGGATACTCTTATGGGCTAATCAAAAATAGGTACCCACAATTTCCCTCAAAATTTATGGGGTGACAAATTGGGCCCATAAATTTTTTAAAAAGTATTGCCTCCGTCCTGATGGAACTACTGCATTTTACATGATTAGGAGGGGTGTGGATTGTCATTTTGATGGATATTAGAGAAAAAAATATTCTTCGATCAGTGTGCGCTATTATTGAGGTCTTAAACTCAACTGTTGGACGAACTTGATCGTCACTTCAACTTATTTGCTTCTCTTGCTTCCCAATTTGTCTCTTACTCTTCGTCTTCACAAATTCAAGGTTTTTCAACATTCCCAGCTTGATTCTTACTTCGTAAGTCTTCAGTTACCTTATTTTCTCTTAATTTCTTTTCGTCATTATTTTTCACTCCACTGCAGCTAGGGTTTTCTAAATTTTTCCATGGCGATGATAGAGAACAAATGCTTGCTTGAATGTAGTAAATTCTACAATATCCCTGACTCAGTAGATTTTGAGTGTGCCCCTATTCCCCATAACGTTCGTGATATTGAGGATGAACATTGGATACATGTCCTCCTATTATCTCAAGGGGTTTGACATTTCCCTCAAATCGTCTGTTTTTGCACTTTTTTCATACATTGAAATAGTTCCTGCTTAATCTCTCCAAATGTTAGAATAAATCAGCTTTATGGCACCATTTTAGGGTTAGCTAAAATCTGTTATTCTTTTAGTTTTTCCCGCACAAGCGTGGGTCTTTTATATTTGAAGGCAAGGAGTCCATATAGGGTATTAGTAGTAAATTTACCTGATTCCCATAAGGACTACTGATCTGAACGGTTCATTGCTAGAAACTGGCAATTTCCTCCCTAAATAGAGGGAATAAGGTACAGGGGACCTCAGATCCCTACTTATGGGTAGGAGCACATAGGTTGTTACCAAACATTTTCATTTATTGCTTGATCATCCACTTTAATGTGTTTTTCATCTAATGTTCTCTTCTCTTTCCCTTTTCCAGCGAGGGCTAAATGCTAAGAACCTACTCCTCAAGAGATCCGGGATGTTGAGTTGATAAAGGCTTGGGGGATAAGGGAATCCATAGCTGAGGGTGAACACCCTAGGCCTGCTGCTTTCTTGTTGGTGGTCCTGAACCCATCAAAATAGATGACGAGGAAGGGAGCATCTCAGAGGTTGGTAGTGCTAAAGGTGGTAGAGGTGGTAGCGACAAGGTAGGATCCAGTGAAGAGGGATCCAGTAAAGAAATATCCAATACAGGAGAGTGTATTGAGGAAGAGATGGATCCTCCAAGGAGAAATAACTTGATCCCAGATGATGATAATGTCATGTTGTCCAACTGGATGAAGTTTTAAAAGCAAAAGCTTGGGGATTTTATTGGTGGTTCCAAGACAGTATCCTATGAAAAGAAGGTGGAGAAGAAGGGGAAAAAGAGAAGAAGGGAGAGAGGGAGAGGGGGGAGAGAGAGAGAGAAAGATTAGGAGAAGAACAGAAAAGAAGAAAGGAAGATAGGATAGGAGAGAAAGAGAGAAGGATAGAAGAGAAGAGAAGAGAAGAGAAGAGAAGAGAAGAGAAGAGAAGAGAAGAAGAGAGGAGGAGAAAGGTACAGGCCTCTTTGGTTCCTGTTGTTGTTCCAACTAAGGGAGCTTTTATGGTTGTGGTACCTCACCTTGCTCCACTAATTCTTAAGAATATAGTGCTCATGGAAGACCGCGAGCATTCATCGAGTATGGGTTCTGACCAATTAGCCCTAAAATTAGCTCAAAGGCTTGCTTTAGTAAGGCTACTTCTCTTTTCTTTATCTTTCTGACTTGTATTTTCCTCTTCCTCTGCTCACTAACATTAGTCTTTCTTTATAGTTTGTATTTGATTACATTGTCCTGATGCACAATCGAGTTGATTTGTCCGTAAGGAATATTGAGCTCGAAGAGGGTCTAAGGTCTTTTAAAGAGGTCATGAAGTCTTTCGAGAAAGCTTTGATAAAAGCTAAATCTTCATTCGCTTAAGACAAGGCTGATGCGGCAAAGGAGCTGAAAAAGTTATGTGAGGTCTATTCTCTGGTGGTTACAGTAAAACTGGCCTCAACAGAGGAGAATAAATTATTGGAGAGGGGAAAATAAAGTACTGGACGAGAAGGTGGCGAAGATAGAGGCAGAGGCGTCTATCATTCGGGAAAGCGATTATAAGGAGGGTTGGGAGGTTACGTACGAGGATACTGATAGCCAGATCACTTATATCAGCCGAGCAAACTTCAAGAAAGGTTAGGATCGAGCCTTCGTCGCCACTGGAGTTATTGTTGACTCCCTTCTCTTCGCTGAGCACCATTCGGTCCCTAAGCTCATTATAAATGTGGATGCTCCTATCAGTCAGCTACCGTGGAGCCTGCTGCCCCTACTGTTGATGCTCCTTCTAACAGTCAGGGAGAGAATACTGTCCCAACAGAAGGAGGTGCATCAGGTGCTAGCATAAGCGAGGCCGCTGATAATCCTACTTCTGACAAGGGTAAAGAGACAGCTTCTTTCGAGCAGGGTAACACCACTAGTTAGACTTCTAGGCCTTTTTTCCATCTATGTATTTTTTTTCTTTTTGGCTAACTGATGTACTTTGTATTTGGCCGATGACACTTTATGATTAATGAAAGAAATCCCACTTTTACATTCACTCAGTCATATGTTACTCTGTGTTCGCTACTTGTAGTTTGTTGATCTTAATGGCAATATTCCTGCCAGTTCTTATTTGGGTTAAATCCTTGGTTTGAACATAAACGCCCAAGCTCACCGAGCTTTCGTTTAGATTTGCAAGTCCCTTAGGTAAAGAAATAAGGATTACAAGGATCGGTCTGAGGTTATTGCAAGGATAAAGGGTAAACTTATGGAGATGGAGGAGATTGGTGCTTATGTTCAGGAAGAAATGGATTCCTAGAAAGTGAAGCTTCTGGATGCATCCGAGATCAACCAGGTAGGGGAGGTGCTGCAAAGAGAGAATGATGCCCTAAGAATGGAGGTCGTGCGCCTTAAGGAGAATGCTCTGAGAAACTCTCCTCAAATTATCCGAGGCTCCTCATCATCTACCATACCACGAGCTAGGTCTGATGGCGATAGTTCCCAAAGGGGGATTCCCGAGATGAGGGGGGATGTTCGGTGAGCATACATAATCATTGTCGAACTCCAAAGAGATGTCACAATACTGCAGAACTTATTTCAAAAGGCTCCTCAGTAGGTGTTGGCTAACGCTTATGATCAAGGCTGGACATATGCCCCCACAAAATTGAAGGAGGCCGAGGATTTGGCCTTTATTAGAGGGTGGCTGAGTGCCCTCAGGGAGCTGATGGTTCCCAAAAACTCTCCCATGTGGTACAGGCATGATATCACTCCCCCAACCTTGGATCCAAATCCTTTTTGAAGGGATGACTGTTGGATCCCTATAGATGCTATCCCAAGGAAGCTGCTGGAGCCGTGCTCGGAGGGGGTTGTGGAGAGTTTTGCTCCTTATCCTGAAGATGGTCGGAGAGCTCGAGTAGCAAGCTATCTTGCTCGTCCAGAACCTTCATAGGTCTTAGTTTATTATTTATTGTTGTACATGTAACCGTGTAACTCTTTAGTAAAAAAAATATAATCAGATATTTATGTTTTTGTCATAGGCCGACTAAACATGTGTTGCTTTCTTTCCATTTATTAGTTAGTAAACTCTCATTATTTTGGGCATTTGACCCGACTAAATGTTATTTAGAGTTTAATTTCAATTGAGCATTCCCCCAATCCCGTATGCTTTAGTAATACCATCCCGTCCACTTTACCTTTTAGGTCGTGTCGTCACACTACCTTAGGCCTAAGTCGGGTGATGGAGAGAATGCACCTGATTAATAGGCAATCTACCCGGGTAGGATTTTGGATCTAAGCTATTTTGGCGACCAACTTGAGTTGGCCATGTTGCCTAAGGATCCCCTGTAGGTCTTTATTTGTTTTCGGAGCAACCTAAGAGGCCAGTTGTGCTCTTGGACAAAGGCCTGAGGAGGGTTACCTGTTGGTTATGCTAATTATGATTTGGATATCTTTAGTTAGGATATACCTAACACTGTATTTCAATCATAGGAGGTTGGTTTACAAGATCCTTTGATTGAAGTAAGTTAGCCAACTTACTGTAGCCCGGGAATTTTATTTTACTCATAAAAGGGGTGAACCCTTTAACTTACAAAGGGTGCATGTCGAAATATAATTGAGGCAACCAATGTATGTGGAATTCCAAGTCCAATTAAGTTTTATTAATCCAAATTGTAAACGAAGAGCAACATCGATTTGTAAATAAACATTTACCTAAACTAATGATGCACGAATAAAGAAAATCTACAAGTAGAACTTCTTCAGATTGGCCGCATTCCAAGCCCTTGGTATCTCCTTGCCCTCCAGCGTTTCCAGATGATAGGATCCTTGCAGGTCATCCCTCACTTCTTGAAAAGTCCTGCCCAGTTTGGTCCTAATTTTCCATCTGATGGTTTCACGGCACTGCCAAGGACTTTCCTTAGGACATAGTTCCCAACTTGGAATTTCCTTGGATTAAATTTTATATTGTACTGTTTGTCTAGTTGTTGCTGGTAGGATGCCAACTTAACTCGAGCCAATTCTCATCGTTCATCAGCTAAGTCGAGTTCAGTGAGTAATGCTTCATCATTGTGGTCTTGGTCGACCAGTGTAGACCTTATGGTAAGGAGTCCAGCTTCTAACAAAATGACTACTTCCATTCTATATGTGAGTGTAAAAGGCATTTCCCTAGTTGCTCACCTTGGGGTCGTGCGATAGGCCCATAGGATGTGTGGCAACTAAGCTCCTTTGGCACGTTCCAGACATTTTTTCATTCCTTTGATCACTCTCTTATTAGAGGCCTCAGCTTGACCACTGCTTTGGGGATATGCTACAGAGCTAAAATAATTCCTCACCCTGTGATCGTTGCAAAAACTTTGGAAGAAACCGCTCTTGAATTGGGTCTCGTTGTCAGTAATGATGGTTATGGGTATATAAAATAAGGTAATGATGTTCTTCCATATAAATTTCATCATGTTTGTCTCCCGGATATTCGCTAATGGTTCTGCCTCTATCCACTTGGTAAAGTAGTCTGTTACGACCAACTAATACTTCTGATTCCCTGTTGCGTAGGCAGTGGTCCTATGATATCCAAACCCCACTAGGAAAAGGGCCACAAATTGGTCATTGACTTGAGGTCGTTGGTGGGCTAGTGGATCATAGGTGAGTGTTTTTGGCATTTTTCGCACTTTCAGACATAAACCCCAGCATCATTATGTATATATGGCCACCAATATCCTTTCTTTATTTCTTGAAAGGCCAGTGAACTTCCTCCTGCATGACTTCCATAAATGACCTCATGAAGTTAGTGCAGAACCTTCTCGACATCTTGTGGATGAATACATTGGAGGTAGGGGCCACTGAAGGATCTCTTATACAATTTTCCATCGGGAGATAAGTTAAAACAAGAAGCTTTGACTCTTATCTGATGTGCCGACCTCTTGTCACATAGTAACTATCACTTCATAAGTAGTTTACGATAGGGTCTATCCAACTTAGTGTTCTTTTTATGTGGAGAACCTACTCGGATGCTTGCTCAAATTCAGTAGCTTAATTAATACTGGGCTACACGAGGAAGTTTATTTGGATAGTTCTTTTTTGGTCAGAGTCTATTATAGAACTCATAGCTGCTAGGGCATCTGTATGGTTGTTCTGTCCCCTCGGGAACTACTGAACGTCAACCCGATCAAAGTTACCCATGAGTCTCTTTACAACGGCAAGGTAAGCTACCATACTTTTATCTTTTGCATCGAAATCATCGTTTATCTGGTTGGATGCGAGCTATGAATCGCCAAAGACTTGAAGGTGCTTTGCCCCCCATCACTTAAGCTTTACATAGGCCAGCTATCAGTGCCTCGCACTTTACTTCATTCTTAGAGGCTTTAAATCCCAGTTTGATGCCCTGTTCGAGCACTGCATTCTCGGGGGTTACCAGTACGATGCATACCCCTGCCCCCTTGAATTGGAGGCTCCATCAATGTATAGGGTCCAAACGCTAGATCCCTTTATGCTTTCCATTGGTCAACTAGTTCGTGGCTAATCGACGGGCTGTTCTCCCATGAATTCAGTAGTAAAATTAGCTAGAATTTGTCCCTTGATGACTGTTCTTGGTCAAAAGTGGATGTCGAACCTTTCGAGCTCGACTGACCACTTTAACATTCGGTCGAAGAGGTCAGCTTTCCTCATAACATATTTGAGAGGTTATGAAGTGACCACGAAGATAGAATGAGCCTCGAAGTAGTGCTTTAGCTTCCTCGAGGCAATCACTAATGCATAGGCGAGCTTCTCCAATGGAAGATACCGCTGCTCAGCTTCTAAAAGTGTCTTGCTTTCATAGTAGACCGGATGTTGGCTTCCTTCTCTTTCACACACCAAGGCAAAGCTCACGACATGGTCTGATAAAGCAAGGTAAAGGTATAAAGGATCCCCTTTTCTAGGAATCACGAGCATAGGAGGGCTGATGAAATAGGCCTTGAGTTCTTCTAAGGCTCTAGAGCAGTCCTCATTTCGGGTCAGGCCCTTATTTATTTTTAATAACTGAAAGAATCGTGAACATCGCTCTGAGGATTTAGAATGAAGCGGTTGAGCACGATGAGCATTCTGATGAGCTTCTGTACATCCCTTATCGTTTGAGGGGGATAGACTTTATTGATGGCATCAATCTGGTCAGGATTTGCCTTTATCCCTCTCTTGCTGACCCAGTATTCAAGAAATCTTCCTGACTATACACCAAAAGAACACTTGCTTGCGTTGAGTTTCATTCGGTATTTCTCGAGGATATCAAAAGTCCCTTACCGGCCGTAGAGGTGATCATCCTTGACCTTTCTCTTGACGAGTATTTCGTCAATGTAAACCTCTATAGTCTCCCCCATTTGCTTCTTAAACATCCTCGTAACAAGCCATTGATAAGTCACTCCTGCATTCTTAAGGCCAAAAGGCATAACCTTGTAACAATACAAATCGACGGTGGTTATGAAGGAGGTCTTATCTTGGTCCATAACGTGAAGGTAGATTTAGTGGTATACATAGTAAGTGTTTAAAAAGCTCATCCTCTCATGGGTTTCTATGGAGTCGACTATTGATCAATATTTAGAAGGGGAAAACTGTCTTTGGGACAGGCCCTGTTATGACCGGTGAAGTCGATACAAACTCTCTAATTTCCATTAATCTTAGGAACTACTACTGGATTGGATAACCACTTACAGAATTGGACTTCTCGTGTGGAACCTGCATCTAGTAGCTTCCTAACCTCTTTCTTTAATAATTTTGCTTTCTTCAGAGATGTTCGGTGAGCCTTCGGTGCGATCAACTTGAAGGCTGAGTCAACGTGAAACCGTTGACAAGCTACGACAGGATCTATCCCAGGCAGCTCGTAGGGTTCCCATGCAAAAACATATAACTTTCTCTGAAGGAGAGTAATTAATTCTTTATTCTCAGGATCAGTTAAGGAGGTACCAATCAAAAAAAAAATCTCGATCGAGATTCTTTCAGCCACAACTTCTTCCAGGTCTTCAACGACCCTTTCTGAGGGATGGAGTCTGGTCTCCTCCACCCTTGGTCAGATGTACCTTGGTTGTTATTTGGAGGGTGGAAACCCCTCCTAGGCTTCCTCCTTACTCTTCTATTCGTCAATTTTCTTCTCCTGCTTGGGGTGAATGGCCGCGATGAATCATTTTTTGGCCATAGCTTGGTTGCCATGTATCTTGACAACTCCCCGATCTGTTACACACTTGATCTTTTGATGATACATTGGTAATGCGTACTTCATTGCATGGAGAAACCCCTTGATGAGGATGGCATGGTAAGGAGACTCAATGCAAGACAATCTTACCCAAAGGAACAGTAATCTTTCCAACGACGTCGACCAACAGAACAGTGGCTTCCTTGAGGTCGGTTATGCTCAGCTTTAACTTTTTGAACAATTCTAGGTACATCACTTTAGATGAGCTACCTTAGTTAACGAGTAACCTATCGACGTCCCAGTTGGCTATCCTAAGTGTTATGACCATCACATCATGATGGGGGTTCTCACCCCCAACTAAGTCTTCATCAGTGAACACAATGTGCTTATTATAATCGACGTCCTTTGGTCGTTGACACTTCCTAGCCTGAGTATTGGCTGGGTCAATCTAAAAAGCCTGCATGACTGAAATAAGCTTTTTAACCTCCATCCGAGTGGCATTTCCTTAAATCTGCTTTAGGTTCGATTCCTCGTGAATTATCGCAAACTCGTGGATGATATCCTCCTCGAGGACATTATCAAGCCTCTGCTCTCCATTTGTTGCTACCTTTTCTACCTTCTTTTCTACGAACCCATTAAGATGCCCAGCTTAGGCCAACTCCTCGAGATGATATTTGAGGGCTTTACAATGCTAAGTTTTGTGGCCATCCTCCTTGTGGAACGCGTACCTTAGTGCGTTATTCCACTTGGAGGGGTATCCTCCCATTTTTTTCGGCCACTTTATAAACAGCTCATCTTTGACCTTGTCAAGGATCTTGTACATTGGCTCCTTGAAGACTATATTCACAGCCTGAAATGCCTTCGAGGCGTCATTTTTGTTTCCATTCTTGGAGCCATTTTTGCCCCCGTTCTTGTTCCCTTTCTTCTGAGGCTCATTCTTCTCCACTTCTTTTCCAGCCTTCGTGTGATCATTATTCCCTGCATTAAGATGGGTCACATCCTTGACTATGGCATATTTCTCAATTCGAGCTATCAAGTCATCAATGGATGTAGCCTTCTTCTTAGTTAAGGATTAATGTAGGAGACAAGAGCTCGACAAACCAATTTTGAACAATTCTACGACGACCTGCTCTGAGCAATCCTCGATTTCATTAAATACTTCCCAATATCTCTTCGCGTATTCTTTGAGGTTCTCTTGTGGATTCTTTTTCATAGTAAGCAGCGCATCCATCCGCTTTGGGTGGGACTTGCTTGTTATGAAACGAGTTGTGAATGCCTCAACCAAGGGTTTGAAATTTTTGATGGACCTATGGGGTAGCTTCTCAAACTAATTTTGGGCCACATCGTGCAAATTGGAAGGGAAGATTTGACACATGAGTGCGTTATTGTGACTCCATAGAGTCATGGCTTGTCGATCTTGCCGGACATGATCAATGGGCTCAGTCTTTCCATCGTAGATCTTGAACCTAGAGATTGCGAACCTTTTGGGTGGCCTCTTCTTCTTCTATCGCCCTTGAGAAAGGGGACTTCATCTGAGTTTTGAGAGATCCCCTGGCTAACTCGCGTGCCCTAAAATCATCGATTAATTTTTTATCCTCAACGGCACAAATGGGAACCCTAGAATTCTTTTAAGTCCTCCAATTCTTTTTCTAAACATAGGACTCTATCATCACTCTCCTTTTTGGAAACTTTTAAATAATCAAAGTCAATACACAAATTACCAAAGTGCTCACGACAAATATCTCTTTGAGTTTAAAACGTTTGCAAGTATTCAAACTTATTTTTAAAAAGAGAATTTTCTTGTTCCAAAATTTCAATTCTTTTGCGAAGTTTCAAATTCAAAATAGTAAATTTTTTTGCACGATCGTGACCATTATCAAACTCATCTCGACTAAAAACTTCAACAGTATGAGAATTCATCGAGAAAACAAATCAGTAGAGGAACACAAATAAGCACCCAAAAAAACTGCACTACAGGATCTACAGAGTAAATAAGTGCAACAGGCTCTGATACCAATTTGAGAGTGCTACAAAGGAATAACGCGACTTCTCAAATAAATCCAATTTTAATTAACTCAATTTTTAGTTAAACCCTAACACATGCATCTAGGTGATTTAATAATATAAAAATCAATAAGCATGCAAAGGAACCAATTTCAGGAAAAATCCCCGAAAGGCAAAACCTTTTATTTCACTATAATTATAAGTCGCAACTTACATGGATTACAATGAAATAGATTTTGACACATGAATACCCGTAGGCATCGATCGGTGTCGTCGACAATAGATCCACATGCAGCGAACCTACAAGAATCGCAGTCATGTCTTTACCCCAGGAATACCGCAGCACTCCCTAATTTGACCTCAGTCCGATGTAGACTTATTCTCTCTATAAAAAGTTGAATAATAGCAAAGTTCTGTTCTTGGTTTCCAAAACAATTCACATAAGATTGGGACGATTTTGTGAATTGAAAACAAGGTGTTTAAACCTTAAAGGAATAAGTCAAAAGCTTTCTGTCGATTTTCAATGTTTGCATAATGGAAAAACACTTCTTATGAAAAATGGAGTTGGAAAGTACAATATATAAAAGACTTAAGGCGGTGGTGTCATTCGAATGAGAGACGATGTTGTTTGAAGTATCACGCGACATCAGGTCTCATTTGAGCGACAAACGATGTCGTTCGAACGACATCTGTTTTATAAATAATAATTCTTTTTCTTTTTCTCGATAAATGAACCGCCTCAAAAACTCCAAAAATATTTTTTTTTGACTAAAAATATTTAAATCTCCGCTCCAACACTTAGAAAATATTTTATGAAAAATATCCCAATACTCTAAGTGTATTATTAAGGCACTCTAAAACAAAACCTTACCAAAGTAAATCCCATGGAGGCTATTTGTTGAAGAACCTTGATTATTCGGATCCGTCTTGATGTGAATGTGATCTTGAACTTCTTCGAAGGTGTAACGGTATACGACATACAAATTGATAACGGACACAATAAAATTTGGATACGTTAAAACTTGCCCATAAATGTTAGTATATGATCTGGATTACATGAATATAAATTTGGAGATGTTTAAATACGATTTTGGTGGTTAAAAAGTATGAAACCCGTAACTGTTAAGGAAAAGTTGGGCAAAAGTCTGATCGGTCGATCAACCGACCCAAGTATGTCGATCGATCGACTCCCTTGGAAAATATGATTTATTTCCTTTTTAAATTGTGATTAAATCCTAACTTTAGAAATCTTTGGCATTGATTAATGGAACATAATGGGACTTGGGGAAGGGCAGCAGGACATACTTAAGACCCAAAAAATATATTATTATGTGTGAGATTGAATGGGGGAAATTAACGAGTGTTAATGGAATGAATTACGGTGGAGAGTTATATAAATTGAGGTTTAAATCGGATAAAGGATAACTTAAGGTTAGTACCAGTAGTAAGAGGGTCATTAATTACCAGAATAACCTTAGGCTTATATGGGATTAACCCTAAGAGATGGAATGAAGGGTTAAGATTGAATTAGGGGTTATCGAGAAATAAACCTAATTAACGATAATTTCAATGCATGGAAATTTGGGAGTTTTGATGACATGGACTAGTATGGCGTGGATGTTACCCACTGAATCTATATGAGAAATAAAAGATTACCCTTCTAGTGATGAGAGAAGCTCGGAAATATAATTTGAGAAGTAAAGTCATAATATGTAGATACGTAGGATATTAGAGATAAATATACTACGTATGGAAATATTTATATGGGTTGTGCCTGTGCTCTATTGTTAATATATATGAGTGGGGTGAATACCTATATTACTATTTATTGTGTGTATGACATACCTACGTTGCTTGCTTTTGGGGTGGAGGTTTTGCGTTGTGGACGATCTTATCCTGATGAGCCCATTTGGGGGAAGGGGGATTTTAGATTCGTACCCTGAGCATAGGATCTTGGACACATGCTATCGATGTGAATGATAGTTTCTACGATTGAATGGGAACGTAGGTATGTGCGTGACCCATTTGGCTGGGGAGTATACGCACCTCTAATATATGTGTTATGTTATTTATGGTTCGTGAGAGACGCCGAACCAATAGTCTTTCATACATTGAGATATGTATTAGGACATGATAGTAGAGTATGCATGCACCGCAGCTGTGTCTGGGAGGTGCCATATTAGTATATATAATAATGTGATGAATATATATACTATGATGTAATCTATTGTGTGAAATTGTAGATTAAACTAATGCGCATGCACACCCAATTTTCATTTTTCCCACTTTCAAGATGATTTTTTTGATGAATTTGTTTAGCTGATCTCCTCACTAAGGAGATCATCTACACCAAGTTTAGTTTAAAATTTCAATTTTTTAGTACTTTAAGAAAGAGATATGGTTTTAAGGTTGTAACAACCCAGACTTTTGAGCGACTATTTTATATTATTTTGCCTGATAGGCTAATTTTATAAAATAGAAAAGGTTAGAGTAAATATTATTTCCAGTAAGTTAAGGGATAATATTTACCATGTTTTTCCCTATTTACTGTTATGAAAAGGTAAATAGCATTATATTGTGTTTTATTGCGTCGTTGTACTTTAAACGACGGTTATGACTTATATGTAAGTTGGAGTATAATTAATAAATTAAAATAAATTTGGAACACAAAAATATTATACGTTACTCCTAATGCCAAAATAGGGGGTGCAGTTAGTTTTAGAATAGTCGAGATAGTCAAAATAAGTGCCAAGTTGTATTTTTGAGTTTCGGGCACTTTTGACAGGTTATGACTCAATTATGTAGTTACGAGTCATTTTAATGGTGTATCAACATTTAAAAGAGGAGAATTTATGTTTAAGACCCGTATAAGTCTTTAAACCCCTTTTATTTCTTCATTTATGTTATAAGCCAAGAGAGAGAGAGAGAGGGCTTGGGAGAAATGGAGAAAAGAGAGAAAAATGGAAGATTGGAGCTGAAAATCGTTGCTACCGGAAGAGAATCTGAGACTACAAACTTGAGGCAAGTTTCTTACTTTCTAGATCATGATTTAATGTGATAAATTGCATGTATAGTTAGTTTTTGGAGATTTAAACCATAAATGGGTTTTTGATGATTTTGGTGTTTAAACCCTAAATCGTGTAGTTTAATTTGATTTGAGGAAAATAAATTAGTTAGTGGATGTGTAGGAATGATTTGGTAGAATTAGTTGTGGTTGATGTTGATAGAAATTGAAGATTTGAGGTTTTGGGGAAATTAGGGTTCTTAAACCCGTAGCCCAAACTGGGCATTTCTGTCAGGCCGAATCGATTCGGCTCCCAAGCGAATCGATTCGGTTGCAGGGGAGGACACAGGTCTGGGAAATCGAATCGATTTGGGTTAGGGACGAATCAATTCGACTGGGATAGTATGTTGGTTTTACTCTCCGAATCGATAGGGGCGAATCGATTCGTCCCTAGGCGAATCGATTCGGATGCCTTGTTTTTGTGAGATTTTTCTAGTTTTATTTTTATCCCTTTTCTTTTAGGTTCGAGGTTTAGGAACCTTCCTTTGGGAAGTAATAAATAGTTTTGGAGGTTTGTGTTGGGTAGACAATTGTCCAAGGCTAACATGGGGATATTTGGGCTTATCCCAAGGGTTAGTTTATAGAGGTTAATGTTTCGTTGATATAGGAAGTTAACCTAAAATGTATAGAAGGTGAAAATGATAATGTTGAGACTTTGGGGAGACTATTATTGAGGGAGACTCACTTTGATGATTTATGGTATTATTTTGGACTCTTGGAGACTAGTGTGAGGATATTGGCACTTCGGGTCTTAGGTCATTAATAAAATATGACTTTAAGAATAAGAAACGCATATTCTAAAACTTGGTACTTAATGGCTAAGTATAAATGGTTTTTGAGAATGTAAAAGTGAATGTTTTCATAATGGAAAAATGATTTTCGTAAATGATAATTTACGTAAACACACCTCTCTAAATCGCTATCATAAGGGAAGTTGCGCGCATGAGGTGAAGTCCCCTGGCTAATGAATGCAGGGTGAATATAGTCCTCGGCCATATGACCGGTTATTGTATGTTTATTTTGCGCTAGTGGGATAATTCCGGGTGTGGTTATGACTCACTCGCAGGTATATGGCCGCTTCCCGACGTCTCGCGTTGTAGGATCCCAGGTTGTCTTGTTTGATAGGCCCTGGAAGATGATAGCCATTTAGGGGAGCGCACGGTGGGGAAATCCGGATGGGCGGTCTTAGAAATGTTATATGATATGTAATATAAGTACTCTTAATAATGTGGGACATTATTGATGTTAAAGAATTTTATGATAATAAAATGGCTTTAAATACATTTCCTGGATGGAAGAAGGGAAATTGTGAAGTTATTATATGAAAAAGCATTTTATGATAATAAATTTGCTTTAATTACTTTTCCTGGGTGGAAGAAGGGAAACAGAAAGATATGAGATAAAATTGAATTGGTAAACATTTTGTAAAATGAATTGCCATACATGTATGTCCTAAAGAGAAAAAGGAATTGTGCACTTATATTATGAATAATTGAAATGATGTCTCCTTGAGTAAATGTAGATGAGTTCTCCCAGGCTTATATGATAATTGAGCATTAGCATTGACATTGCGCTAGGTTGTGCTTCTAGATTGAGAGGTGAGGAACTTTATGATTTAATTGCGAGAGATAGTTACGCTCATAACTATCATGCATTTTAGTCACATGGTAATCATATCAAACTGGGCCCTGACCCGTCTATATTTCTTTGTTTTGCATGAACTCATTATCCGTTCAGGGGCTCCTCCGCAACGACTCCCGTAATGACCTCTCATTTCCAGTTGTCTTGGAGCTATATCATTTTGCGAATGTTGTAGGATATTCGTTATAGAAGCTTCTATCTTTTTGTACTCTAGTTATGTTCAGTTTATTTATTCGGGCGTATTGCCTATGCTTTGTACTCATTTATTATAATGTGATATTTAATTGTAATACTCGGTGTAACCTGTTTGTATTAGTCTGTTAACCGACAGCCTATTCGGTTATTATCTTATGCATTTTCGTTATACTCTTACCCGTTGATTTTTGCTATCCATCATTTTTGGAAATTGGATTGTCTAAGTGCTTTACTTTTATTTATAAAATTTAATTTGACAGCCCGTTTTCTAAAATGATTGGTTGTTATCTCGTACTATTATTTTATCGACAATGATGCTAAGAATGGACCATCTATGATTCCTGTGATTATTAGAGTATCGGGTTGGCCACCTCTTATTTTAGTAAGCGGATTGTCACAAAGGTATGTCGAAGTGTCTAACTATAAGTGTGTAAATATATAGTGTACACTAAATAAATTTTTAACTAACAATAGTAAAAAAGAATTCATAACAGAAATAAAATTTTTCTTTATATTTTTATTACTTATATACAACATCTAACAAAAAAATATAATTTTTTACCTTATTCTTCATAGTTATTATATATGTAGATCTAGTTTTATGTATCTCAGACTTTACTAACATGGTATAAAAAATCACATTTTTAAAACTTTTTAGTAATGATTCTTGCTTTGAAAAAATAAATAGTTTTTTAGTTCTTAAAATAACATTGCAGTATATAAAATAACATTGTAATATATAAAAATAACATTGCAACTTATAAACTATTAATGTAGTTTAAAAAATAAAAGTTACAAAATAACATTAGAGACGAGAAACAAAATTTTGAAAATTATGGATCTTTTAGTATAATATTACAACTTTAGGATTCAGAACTTGAATGCCCCTATGTTTGAATTATAAAAATTTATGGTTCAGTTGGAGTGTATATTATTTTAATTTTTACATTATTTTAAAGTGCATAAAAATACCTATATTCAATACTAATAAAGAAAAATTAGCACATCGTTGAGGAGGGGTGTACCAAAAATATAGTATTCTATAGTTACATAACAAAAATGTTTTCTTTAGTAAGTTGTCGCTTTGCCACCCGAAAAATGTCTGTGTATGTTCAATTTCGC
Source organism: Sambucus nigra (assembly GCA_949130495.1). NCBI lineage: Eukaryota > Viridiplantae > Streptophyta > Magnoliopsida > Dipsacales > Adoxaceae > Sambucus > Sambucus nigra. Next base: position 669,247,966 of record OX422207.1, on the reverse strand, counting down.
ATATTGTTTTTAAATTTGGGGGTTTTTAATCAATTGACTTAGGTATAAGTACAACAATCTAAGGCTTTTATGTAGAGGAAAAAAATTCATGCTCTAAATTTAATAATATCACAACTTAGATATTAAAATAATGGAGCAATAAATCACACATGATAAAACCCTCTGATGTATGTAATTTGTCAATTTTTCCATGTCCGGGAGGGTACTGTAGTTCTTATTAATATTAAGGTTACAATGTTGCAAAGTTCAATACAAGCAACACGTAACATGCCCACCACAGGCGTATGGCAATATTAATTATAGGAAACAAATACACATTTGTTGGGAGGTCCACAACGTGCGTGCATAGGACTTTATCTATTGTATTTATCAACTTTTGATATATTATTACTTAGGTTGTGCTTATCAAACGACCTCTCATGTGCACATCATGTTGGTCTAGACTTTTAATTGGGATCTTTAGTGAGATCGACCTATAAATTTACTAAATTAGAAGCTAACAATCTCCCCCAGTTTAAAAGTTTTGAAAGAGGGGAGAAAAAGAGTGTTAACTTGAAATTAAATGCTAGAACCTTCTCTTGAAAGGATGAAATTTTATTCTCAATAGTTACATGTTTGTGGTTGAGGTGGACCAATATGTTGTATCTTTTGCCTCAGAGATTTAATTTTATTAATGAGGGATGGACCTTCAAAATGATGCATATAAAGGATCAAAAGTCTTTTGATGAGTATTTTACTGGGTTGATCGAGGTGGTTAACGCTTCGTATAATTTGGTAGAAATATGAAAACTAGGGTAGTGAAGTGTTAAGATCCGTAGCTTCGAGATTCAATACCAAAGTAGTTATTCTTGATGAAATTTTGGACACCAATTTGTGCAAGTTAAAAGAATTGGTACGTTCCCTTCAAAATTTTAATCAAGATAAGTTCAAGTTCCCAAAAGCCCAAAAGCCCAAAAGGCCTAAAATTTCAAGCTAAAAAGAATAAGAATGTAGTTATGGTTAAAAAAAATAAACTTATTGTTAATGTTGAATAAGACATGGATTTGTTTGTGAGATGATTTAGCAAATCTTAAAAAAGGATTTTGAGAGAGAAAGTCAATTTGATCCAGAAAAACAAAATACTTATAAATATGAACATAAGGATCTAATGAAAAAGAGTTATTCTAGTCATAAGAAAGTAAAGTCAACGAAAGATAATAAATTGTTTAATTATGGAGGTGTTGGACACCACATAAATATGTGCCCTATACATTTGAGAAAGAGTAAGAAGAAGAAAGATCAAAGTCTAGTTTGAGTGGTTTAAAAAATGCAACCACCTGAGATTCTTAGAGTGGTAAAGATGAGAATGTGATAGACTTCATGGCAAAGATGGACAAGGTTGAGTCTAATAAGTGTATTCAAATAATGAGAGATTCTTAAATAGAAAAGCTGAGAACAATTCCATTATAATGTGTTAAGAGGACCTTGCATGTCAATAATGATTTATCCAGCAGTGTTTCCCGTGACATTTCCATTTATATAACTAGTGTAAATTCTCAAACATCTTGATTTACATAATCTCGTAAAAGTGAAAATGAATTCAATTCTATGAGATTTATCAAGAATAGTTAGAGTTAAAAAGGTTGAACATTAATCTTGCCTCAAAATTCAAGATATATCAAGTGAAAAAGGAAAATGAAATTGAATATCAAGAATAAGTTGAGTTGATCAATGGCATGAATGTTGAACTTTCTTCACTTAGAATGGATAATAATATTCTCAAAAAGGAAAACGATGAGATTGAAAGGCAAAATGTGTTGGAAAATTGGACTTAAGTTATACTTAGAAACCTGTCCAGAATTTTCTGGACAGAATTTTGAGCAACTTTGAGCTCAAATTTAGGTGGGACCCACACTACGAAAATTGTGGGACCATATACGAACGCGTTCACCTCCGCAAGGAGATTAACGTAGTATATTCATATGTCCAATTTCAATAAGTTATGAATGATAAATATGTCCCCAAAATGACTCAAAAAGCAATGAAAGTTAATGAATTGGGTATGTTTTAACTCTTGTCCCACATTGGAAGAGTAGTGGAAAGTTGATGAGTTAATAACACCCCAAGTATGGACTAAGGCTTGGATGCCTTGGGTTATCCCAACTCTTTGAAGGGGATATGGCCTACATTATGCATGTGTTGGGATGGGGTCAAAATCCCACACGCGCATCGTTCGACCGGCCGGCTCGGCTCGGTTCGAGCTTGCTGCTTTGACTGTTCCCAATTAAACCTTACCCCTACAGTTTTGACTACTGAAAAATTGCCCTCCCATAAATCCGATTCATTACCTTTAGCACATTGTGGAGGGAATAAATTTGTCTTAAGGAGACTGTTCTAAACAGGGCTCGGATTATTTCTTCTACTCTAATATTATTTCTGCAAATTCGAGTAAAAGTTTCATTTCTGTAATTTCGTTTCATTTCTGTAATTATATTATAATTTATAATTCTGTACAATTGTTTTTAATAAATAGTAGACATAATAATCTTAAGACAAATTTACTTGTTCTACTATTTTGTAGTGTACAGAAATTTTTTTATTATAGAAATTTTTTTAATGAAAATAAATCTGTTTTGACAGAAAAATTGAATTAAATTATTATTTTATTGTAGAAATTAATAAAACAGTTTTGGTACATAAATTAATTTTTATACTGTTTGAATATTCTATTTTAGAAAATATTTTATTTGTAAATTTTTATTAAAATCTGTTTATGTAAAAAAAATTAATCTTTAAATTATAATTCTGTTTTGAACGAAATTCCTTTTATTATTAAAAATTAGTGTGACACAGATTTTATTGTGTATAAACTTCTGTTTATATTATAGTTTAATTCTGAATTTTATTTGGAATTCATTTATTATGAATTTAAATTTGGAGGAAATTGGTGCACAGAATTTTGTATTCTGTTTTGAATAGTTCATTATATATGAATTTTATCATTGATAAAAAATTTGTTTTTGTAACAGAAATGGAATCGCAAAGTACAAACACTATTCCTGCTAATGTGACTGTCACCAACACAAATGTGACTGCACCCATATCTATGCCACGCGGGGAGAAACCGAAAAAGTTCAATGGGGCTGACTTCAAACGTTAGCAAGGACAAATGTATTTCTATCTCACTACCTGCCAACTTGGTAGGTTTGTATATGAAGATTGTCCCTCTATTCAAGAGGGAGATGACTGTGAAAAGGTTACTATTATCGATGCTTGGAAGCATTCGGACTACCTATGCCAGAATTATATTCTGGCCTACATGGACAAGACATTGTATCATGTCTACTGCACGATCAAGACATCCAAGGAATTGTGGAATTCTTTGGAAAAGAAGTACAAAACTGAAGATGCTGGGATGAAAAAATTTATCGTCGGGCATTTTTTGGACTTCAAAATGATTGATTCTAAATCAGTGATCTCGCAAGTGCAAGAACTCCAAGTGATCCTCCACGACATTCATGCTGAAGGAATGTCACTTAGTGAAACTTTCCAAGTTGCTACAATTGTTGAAAAGTTGCCATCATCTTGGACTTTATTCAAAAATTATCTCAAGCACAAGTGAAAGGAGATGAATGTGGAGGAGTTGGTGGTCAGGCTAAGAATCGAAGAAGATAACAGTGAGTCTCAAAAGAAAATTGGGAAGAATCCAATGGAAACGAAGGTCCATGTTGTTGAAGGGCCTAAGAAGAACAAACAAAAGTATGATGGGGAAGGCACTTCCAAACAGAACAAGAAGAAGTTCAAAGGCAAATAATACAACTGTGGTAAACCTGGACACCGATCAAGCGAGTGTTGTAAGCCTAAGAAGCAAAATCAAAATAATCCTCAAGCAAATGTAACTGAGGGTGATAATATCGACAATGATTTGGCGAATATGAATCTTTATGCCATGGTCTCTGAATGTAACTTGGTTGGAAATACCAAGGAATTGTAGGTGGACACTGGAGCCACACAATAGATTTGTGCAAAAAAACTGATGTTCTCCACCTATAATCCTTTGGAAAATGAGGAGAACCTATTTATGGGAAATTCTACCACTTCTAAGGTGGTGGGACAAGGAAAGATCGCTCTAAAAATGACTTCTGGAAAGGAACTTACTCTCAAAAATGTTCTTCAAGTGCCTGATATCCGAAAGAATCTGATTTCTAGATCTCTCCTGACTAAAAATGGTTTCAAGCTTGTGTTTGTGTCTGATCGCTTTGTGTTGTCTAAGAATGACATGTATGTAGGAAAGGGCTACCTAAATGAGGGGCTCTTTAAAATCAATGTTCTTACTGTAACCCCAAAAACATTTGTTTCAATGAATGAAATTGCTAGTTCTTCTTACTTGATTGAGTCATCTAATAATTGGCATGCTATATTAGGACATGTTAATTTTGATACATTGTGTAGTTAATTAACTTGGAATTTTTGCTAAAATTTAATATTGATAAAAATCATAAATGTGAAATTTGTGTGGAATCTAAATTAGCTAGATTACCTTTCCATTCTGTAAAATTTAATATTGATAAAAATCAATGTTCTTACTGAACCTTTAGATTTAATTCACACTGATATTTGTGATCTAAAATTTGTTCAAACTAGAGGTGGGAAAAAGTATTTTATTACTTTTATTGACGATTGCACAAAATATTGCTATGTATATTTGTTACATAGTAAAGATGAGGCTATTAATGCATTTAAACAATATAAAAATGAAGTTGAGAATCAATTAAGCAAAACGATAAAGGCTATTAGGAATGATAGAGGATGTGAATATGAATATCCATTTGAGGAATTTTGTTCTGAAAATGGAATTATTCATCAAACTGCCGCTCCTCATTCTCCTCAATCGAATGGTGTTGCTGAACGCAAAAAACGTACTTTGAAAGAGATGATGAACTCAATGTTATTAAGTTCAGGAGCTCCACAAAACTTGGGGGGGGGAAGCCTTACTTTCTGCAAATTACATTCTCAATAAAGTACCTCAAAAGAAGACTCACAAGACACCTTATGAATTATGGAAAGGTCGAAGACCTTCCTATAAATATTTACGAGTGTGGGGGTGCTTAGCCAAAGTGATGGTTCCAAAACCTAAAAAGGTAAAATTAGGGCCAAAAATCGTGGATTGTGTACTCATCAGTTATGCTACTAATAGCAGTGCATATCGATTTCTAGTTTGTAAATCAGAGATTTCGGATATTCATGTAAATACGATTATTGAATCGAGGGATGCTTCATTTTTTGAAAATGAATCCCCGTATAACATGACCCGAGAATCTGATCCTTCTAAAAGGACAAATCAAGCTACTACAAGTGGTACTCATCAACCTATTGAATCAATAGAGGATGAACCAAGACGTAGTAAAAGAGCAAAAATCTCGACTTCTTTCTGTCCGAATTTTCTAACATATTTGCTAGAAAATGAATCTCAATCGTATAAAGAAGCCATATCCTTACCCGATGCTTCCAATTGGAGAGAAGCAATTAATAGTGAAATTGAATCCATATTACAAAATCATACATGGGAACTAGTGGATCTTCCACCAGATTCAAAACCATTAGGTTATAAATGGATCTTCAAAAAGCAGTTGAAGGCCGATGGATCAATTGATAAATATAAAGCTAGACTTGTAGCTAAAGGCTATAGGAAAAAGGAAGGGTTGGATTACTTCGACACATATTCATCGGTAACAAGAATAACGTTCATTCGGATGTTAATAGCAATAGCTGCTATTAATGGACTTGAAATACATCAAATGGATGTAAAAACTGCATTCTTAAACGGTGAACTAGATGAGGAAATTTATATGGAGCAACCAAAAGGGTTCAAAGCTCCCGGACAAGATGGAAAAGTATGTAAGCTTGTTAAATAACTATATAGATTAAAACAAGCACCTAAACAATGGCATGAAAAATTTGATAATGCAATGTTATCAAATGGTTTCAAAATTAATGGATGCGATAAATGTGTTTACTTTAAATACATTCAAAATGGATATGTCATTTTATTCCTCTATGTTGATGATATTCTTATCATGGGTAGTAACTTGGAAATTGTCAAAACTACAAAATAAATGTTGAGTAGTAGATTTGATATGAAAGATTTGGGAATCGCCGATGTTATATTAGGAATTAAAATTTCTAGAACATCGGATGGACTTATATTATCTCAATCTCATTACATAGAGAAAGTACTTGAAAAATTCAATAAGTATGATATTAGTCCTACCAAGACACCTGTAGATGTAAATTTACATCTAGCAAGAAATAATGGTGAAAGCATATCTCAACTATAATATTCTCGTATTATTGGCGGTTTAATGTATATCATGAACTGTACGCGATCGGACATAGCATACTCAATAAGTAAGCAAAGTCGATTTACGAGTAATCCAGGAAGAGATCACTGGAAAGCAATATTAAGAGTTTTGGGTTATTTAAAATATACTCAAAACAATGGACTGCACTACTCAAAATATCCAACTGTTCTTGAAGGACATTGCGATGCAAATTGGATATCCGATGCAAAAGACTCTAAGTCTACGAGTGGGTATGTGTTTACCCTTGGAGGTGTAGCCGTATCTTGGAAATCCTCAAAACAAACGTGCATTGCTAGATCGACAATGGAATCTGAATTCATTGCACTAGACAAAGTTGGAGAAGAAGCTGAATGGCTTCAAAATTTCTTAGAGGATGTTTCAAATTGGTCTAAACATGTGCCCGCAATATGTATACATTGCGATAGTCAATCAGCGATTGGAAGGGCACAAAATCACATGTATAACAGAAAGTCACGACATATTCGTCGTCGACACAATACCGTTAGACAACTTCTCTCAAATGGAATTATCTCAATTGAATATGTAAAGTCAAAAGATAATATATCGGGTCCACTAACGAAAGGTTTAAACCGAGAGCAAGTTGAAAGATCATCGAGAGGAATGGTTCTAAAGCCTATAAATAAATAAGAATCAATATAGTGGCAACCCAACCTAGATGACTGGAGATCCGAAGATCTAGATTCAATGGGAAAACCGAACTACGTTGTATTCAGTAAGAACTGGAGAATATTTAATCCTATCCATTCCAAAGATGAGACAGTGCACATCTGTCGCGAAATTAGGATAAGTTATGCTTTTAATGACATCTATATCTTAGTACGTCTAAGTGGGGTATTGCAGGATACTCTTTATGAAAGTCGCCTACGTGAGTAAGAAGGGGGTCACTTATATGAGAATAATGAAAGGCATATTCTCTAAAATACTCATGAAACCAAGTGGTGTTCATGGCCAAAATGAACACAAATGTGAGAACCAACTGTGTTGAAGAATTATTGTGTGAACACTGCTGTATAGGTTTACAAAAACGATTGACGGTTCAAGGACGTGAAGTCTACTGATTAACCAAGTAAACCTGATAGTATATCACTAAGGAAAGTTCAAGGCCACTAGGCTACTTCTCCCGATGCAATAAGTCTTCAGTTTTACTCAACCTGTGTTTGCATTTGCATTAGCATCTGTTCTGTTTTATTTATAGCGATATATCATTCATGTGGGGGATTGTTGGAAAATTGGACTTAAGTTATACTTAGAAAGTTGTCCAGAATTTTCTAGACAGAATTTTGAGCAACTTTGAGCTCAAATTTAGGTGGGACCCACACTACAAAAATTATGGGACCATATACGAACGCGTTCACCTCCGCAAGGAGATTAATGTAGTATATTCATATGTCCAATTTCAATAGGTTATGAATGATAAATATGTCCCCAAACTGACTCACAAAGCAATGAAAGTTAATGAATTGGGTATGTTTTAACTCTTGTCCCACATTGAAAGAGTAGTAGAAAGTTATTGAGTCAATAACACCCCACGTATGGACTAAGGCTTGGATGCCTTGGGGCATCCCAACTCTTTGAAGGGGAGATGTCCTACACTATGCATGTGTTGGGCTTGGGCCAAAAGCCCACACGCGGGCGTGCGCGCCCGGCTCGGCTCGATTCGGGCTTAGGCTCGCGCTTATAAAATTCTCCTACATTTTTTGGCCGAATTTATTAAACTTTCTGGGCTTTTATTAATTAATTATGAAATTAATCAATAATTAATTAACTGTTTGTCAGTTAATTCCAAGGGTCAACAGTTAACGAAATTAACTGCTTTGACAGTTAAATTCTGTTTTGACTTTTCCCAACAGTCAAAACGTTTGCTATAAATTAAACCTTACCCCTACAGTTTTGACTACTGAAAAATTGCCCTCCCATAAATCCGAAATTATGCCACATCTTTTCCCATAAAATAATTCCACTTTTACTACTACTGCATACATTTCCTGCATATTATTTCTTTGGTCTGGTTGAGTATAAATACAGAATTGTGTTCGAAGAAATTAATCATTGTTGTGCTACTTGATTAATTTGGAAATCCGTTCTATCTTGGGAAATAATTATTCATTACCTTTAGCACATTGTGGAGGGAATAAATTTGTCTTAAGGAGACTGTTCTAAACAGGGCTCGGATTATTTCTTCTATTCTAATATTATTTCTGCAAATTCGAGTAAGTGTTTCATTTCTGTAATTTCGTTTCATTTCTATGATTATATTATAATTTATAATTTTGTACAATTATTTTTAATAAATAGTAGACATAACAAAATGAAGTTCTCAATATTAATTTTAAGAAATTTCCAATTGAATTGAAAGAAGCCAAGTGCTTCAAGATATGTCAAGTCAAGAATGATGAACATTGCTTGGGATACCCTTATAAATTTAATAATAAGATGAAAGATAATGTCAGTTGCATTTTGAGACTGTTTTTTCTTAAGAGAGATGGACAAGGTCATAATTTCCCAAAAAGAAAATAAAAAAAAGGAGTTTTCCTTATGTCTTTACCTAAGATCAAGAATAATTCTCATCAAAAATTTAAATCTCAAAATAATCAAAATTATTGTATATCTTATGGTTGGTTCTTTTGTGGAAATAAAAAGCACATTGCTCATTATTGCTTGAAGAGTAGCTTGAAAGAATAAATATGATGAACTTTGAGATACCAAGACCTGACTTTAAAAAGAAGTTGACTTATTGCTCATTTGTAGGTAAGTAGTATATGTGGTAGATATCATAAGATTTTTAGAGGAAGAGTGATTCCTTGAGTGAGTTAAGAAATGAATTGAATACTTTTGTGATAAAGGTTGATGCCATAGTCAGTAAAAGAGAATAGGGGAGCGGGAGAGTTAATGATGATTAACAACATAGCTTTTTGGAATGAGAGATGGGACCCAAATAATATCAGGAGAGAACTTTTGAAAAGGTTTTTAAAACCTATATTTTATCAGGGGTTAGGTTTATGAAAGTAGACATCTATATTGTTAGGAAAGAGAACCTGAATATGTTTTTTCTTCCTATTGGTGCGGGATACACTTAACCCACTACCTAGATTATTAAGTCATGTTATTGCCTAGGAATTTATAGGATTTCACATCATCTTAGTTGATATTTTAATTTCGATACATGTTTATGTTCGTTTTGGGTTAGAGATTTAAATTGACATAACTTGTATGATTGATTTTACATTTGGTAAGATTCTAGAATTACATTTGTATAACAAGTATTTATGTGCTTATCTTATTAGTATATGTTTATATATCATACTTCCTTGAAAATATAAAAATCTTTTAAGTTTTGTGCACTTTTGGTTTTGGTTAAGTTTTATGCATAGCCTAATCATTGTATGGACTTATTTAAATTCAAGGATTGTTAGATTAATTCTATTACATGACTTTACTTATTCACCCGCTCAACGCTAGTAAGAAATCCATTTGATAAATGATATTATGTTTATTTTATGGGTATATTGGTATTGATTTCCTACACTACACGTGCATTATTAAATATTGTCAAATTGATATGTTATTATTAATATGTGTTTTGCACGATAGTTACTCTAAGATCATAAATAGATACCAAGATCGAAATTAGTTTTATTTAAGTTTCTATGGTACATTTAGTATGTTGTGACATAAAAGAAATCTACTTGATGTCATTGAACATGGAATCTTTTAAAAACTAAAATAGCTACCATTGGGGAGATAACACCTTGTTCAAATTTGAGTATCATTAGGAAATGTGTCTAAGAAAGTATGCTTGAAAGCATATGTTTCAAAAAGTCAATTTTATGATGAAAAAATCAGAGCCAAGCGCCTCAAAATGAAAGGAAAGAGAAATAACATAGGTTATTTTTTAATCCATTTGGAGTACATTCACATATCTACTCTTTGGGAATCGAAAAAGCAATATCATATTGAGGGTTGCTTAGTTGTTAAAAACTACCTCTAGTGATCTTATGGGATTTTTTCAATTGGTTTAAGTTACAACTTGATTTGTAAATCATATGGAATATTTTAAGTTGCGTATGTGATTCTCATATTTGTTTCGTAATATCATGCCATGTTAATATCAAGTGGCTTATTTACAATTTATTAAGAATTTTTAGGCTCGTGTTGGCAAAGTGAATGTGTTTTATGATTACTTATTATTCAATTTGTACTATTACACTAAAATTAGTCTATATGATGAGTTTTATGTGTGTGTTTGACTAACGTAGCCTTTACATGCTTTGTTTTATATGTATATAATGACTTTTTGATTCCATGTTTGACTTTTATCAAAAATATTTTCCACAAAATTATATAGTGGCATACATGCGATATCATTAATTTAGAGTTCGTGGGGTTTTGGGATTTCATTATGCATTAAGTTTTCCTGCCAGACATTTTTCCCTGAATGTGAATTTTTCAATATTAGAATGTGAAATGAAGGTTCTTTCTTAAATTTGTATGCACGGATGAAAAGTCCCCATTTATACAGCCAATGTCCCCTAAACAAAATATCCAAAAGCTTACGCAATGTAATTTTTTAGGTTTTCCATATGTATGACTTAACTTCTCAACCATTTTCATGGAGTGAGGGGTCTTTTTAAACTGGTATATAAACACCGTACTCACGAAATATTTTCGATTGTGTGTGCACAATTTTAAGTTGACTATCTGGCTTCCCTAGTTCAGATTAATATCCACTTTGAATAACTTTTAATTCATTTCAAACCTTACTTTCTATCTCTATCTCTACCAAAAGACTTTGAAAACTTTAATCCGATCCCTTTCCATCGTCAATTAGTGTTTTAAACATCTTTAGATCTCGTATTCAAGGGTTTTAGATTTTTGAAACCCTAGTCTCAATATTTGGGGATTTTTGAAATTCGAGTCGAGTTAGTGTTATTTTTTGTTATTGTCTCGATTCCTTGATTATTTTAGGTTTGTTGGAGCTTTATATAGTGTTTGATTGTTCATATTATCATTGTTTGATGTTTGCATTTTTTTACATGTATATTTATTGTTTATTTAATATCCATGCATTATTGTTAGACATTACACACGTTAGGACATAATTTTGTAGCGTCAATCAATTCCTTGCATGACTATTTTGGTCTTTATGTCTCGATAGAAGGCATATACTTCTATTAAAGATGAACACAGTGGTCCAGGCAAGACGTCACTCAACGTTCTACACGTCAGCGTACCTATGAACTCCACTACACCCATAAAGATTCAATGGTTAAGAATCTGTTCATTTAGTGTGCCTCACTTTACACATGATAGCACACCCCTTCTTGAATCCTTTATTTCTCGAGTTGTTTAAACATAGATGGTCGTCGATCTGACTTGCATCAAGAGGAATCTAGAGAGAGACTTATGCGTTGGCCTCATTTAACATGTATCACCATGTCTTATGCTTTCACTATTACATGTGGTGAATGACAAAAAAATTCACAAGTTCCATGGGAACATAACCATTCAGATAGACGATCCATACACCATGGAATTCTTTATTTATGGCTGAGAGATTATTTTTACTACAAACATGCTTGCTACCTATCTTCGTCTAGAGCGTGTTTCGTGTACGTATTTTTATCTTCATTCTAAGTCTGGTATCTTTCATTATCATCTTGGTACATTTATAGATGGTAGGGATATGGTATGGCCTAATGGTATCTTCTAGTAACATGAAGTATCACGGATGTATCTCATTGTGCATCTTATAGGAATAGGGATTTTAGATATGAGGTTGGTCACTTCATACATGTCGTCATTAAGATTTAAACCATGGATCTCCTATTGATCATTATATATGTTATTCGTTTCAATTCTGTGAATATGTGCATTGAGGATTTTCCATCCGTACTTATGATCATCAACTTATTATATTCTTTAGGAGTTCCAAATATTGTCTATGACACTTTTGGTAGTTTTAGAGGTCTAATCACGAGAACATTTATGTCTCGTCCTGAGGTTTAGGTTGACTATTTACCACTCATTCCATATCCTCCCATCATCGATCCACTATTCAATCTTATCACAAGTTCGCAACCCAAGGTGATATTCCTCCACCTATACCGATAGATGCATTTATTCTGCCTAATTTCCTTTCCCCGCTCCATCAGCACCACGTACACGTATATAATTGCGATCATACTTATATCGTTAGCCCACCAAGATGCGTGCCATATAGGACATTATCTTAAGACACATCACCTCTATACAATATGATATATCCTGTACGTTAACTTCTCTGGAGATTATCCTCTGACGCTTTCCCGATAAGCTCCTGGTGATTATGTTCCACTTGCGAGAGTTAAGGCCCCAACTTCTATTCAATTTGGTGGTGGTGATGATGATGATGATGATGATGATGATGATGATGATGATGATGATGATGATGATGATGATGATGATGATGATGATGATGATGGTGCTGGTGCTGGTGGTGCTGGTGGTGCTGGTGCTGGTGCTGGTGGTTGTGGTGATGATGATGATAATGGTGTCAATAATGATAATGAGAATGATTTTAATGATTCTACAGCCACAGACACTAAGGAGACTACTAGATTTTAGGATTTATATTCCTATTTTTTCAGCTTTCATAATAGATTCTTGGTAACAAAGTAGTGTTGCATATGATTTGGATTTGTATTTATTTTAGCTATTCTTATATAGTGAAGGTATTGTAAGCCTAACACACCACATGACAAGACACATGGCAACAAGTTTAGGCGACATAATCGTTCAAATATCATGGACCAACTAACGGAGAAGAAAAAGGGGTGATACCCTAACTCGATCGAATACAAATCTATCACAATTCCATTAATTCAAGGATAAGATCAAATATGATAGTTGATAACTGTAAAGGAGACCTATATTTGTAGGGAACTTGTATTTATAAATAGTATCAACCTTAATGGCTTGGGATACGATTAACTTCACTCATGTAATCATGGCTTGGACTCTCAGCTAGAAACCCTAGCACTTTAGTCGTCTTCCATCTATCCTCTTTACCATTAATAAATCTCTCTCTCTTTTCCATGTGGACATAGGTAGGATGATCTGTCGAACCACGTAATATTTTGTGTATTATTTTCATATTGCATTAATACATTGTGGACAAATCATAATACTGAAATCATTGAGGATTTTATATCCCCTACATATAGATTGTTGAGGAGTTTTTAGATACATTTTTGGATACTCTCATACACTTGTTTTAAATCTTTGGATGATATATATAATTCATGTTCACATGTTATCATAGATCTTTATGATTATGGATATATATTATTGATCTATAACATGTTCCTAGTCAATAATTTTTAGATATATAACATGCTCCATATCATTAGTTATGATATCATCACATATTTTTCGTGTTTAGCATTGGCTTTCACATGTTTTAGATATTCTTTATCCAACTTTTCTTGACTTATGGCTCTCCTAAAGTGCATATTTTCTCTTTTGTATTGAGATTCCTTTTGATTTTGTTTTTACCATGATATATCTCTTAATTGGGTTGTGTACTATGTGATCGTTATATGTGATGCATTTCTACCTTGATTTTGACTAATTTTATCAAAAGGGGAGATCAACATCTAAACTAGGGTGAATTGATGAGTCGTATATATGCATGTACTTTCCTTCTTTTTCTTGTCTCATGTGGGAGAAATAGTTTGCATGGGTGTTTATATAAAAGAGCCCATCTTGATGTATGGGGTAGAATCATCTTGAGGAGATGTAAACATGTGTCAAGAAAGAGGGGAACACATTTAAGTATTGTACATGTTTGGTTATATGAATTAGGGGAGACTTTTGTTTTGTTTCCTCATAATGCTTTACATTGATATCATGTTTAAGGTGAGTTCTCGAGCATGGTTAATTTATTCATTGCATTGTCGTATCTACGTGATCTTTGCTTGTTGTTCGTGTTTTTATATGTATTAACTTCATACAAAATCAGTTGTCGAACACATCTACCGGAGCTTCGGACTACATGCTTACTTTGATTTGTATCCTTTAGGTAGTTGTGAATTTTGACGTATTGGATATATATACACATGAACCTTTTGATACTTTGTGTCATGAATATATTTTAGAAAATATTTATATAAATGTGTAAAGTTTTTTAGCTTAAGGGGTTTGCATTTGAAACCTTGCACAAGTTAAAATTTGGTTGTTTTGAACAAGCAGGTGCGCGGTGCCATATTCTAATCGTGCGCACACTTTTAAATGACACGGTAAATTTGTCATGTGGCTTAGTTACAATTAATAAGGGTCCGTTTGGTTGGGCTTATTTGCCATAGCAAATAAGTTGGCAAATGGGGTCTTGCCTACAATTCGGTGTGTTTGGTACAAAAGTTTGCTTACAAGTTATTTGTCAATGTACAACATCTCATATGCATAATGCCTAGGCAAATTATGCTTACCTATTTGAGTGGAAAATATTTGCCAACAAATTTGCTAACTTCTTAAACGCTTTTAATATTTTAAAAAGTAATTTAAAAAATGTTTTAAATAATTAAAAAAACCTTTAGAAATATTTAAAAACTGTTTTGTAATATTTTAAAAACTATTTTTAATATTATAAAAAAAATGTTATGAAAACGTTTTACAATTTTTTGTTAAAATCGAAATATAAATATATTGTAAAAACTGTTTTTAACATTTTTAAAAATTGTTTTGAATATATTATAAAAACAATTTTTAAGTTTTAAAAAAAAATTAAAAACTGTTTTAAATAGTTAAAAAAACTGTTTTGTAATGGTTTAAAAACTGTTTTTAATGTTTTAAAAACTGCTTTTAATATTATAAAAATTATTAAGAAAATGTTTTACAATTTTTTTAAAAACCGTAATATAAAAATATTATAAAAACTGTTTTTAACATTTTTAAAAACTATTTTGAATATAATATAAAAACAGTTTTAATGTTTTAAAAAACAATTTAAAAACTGTTTTAAATAATTAAAAAAACTGTTATGAATATTTAAAAACTATTTTGTAATGTTTTAAAAACTATTTTTAATATTATAAAAAAAATTAAGAAAATGTTTTACAATTTTTTTTAAAAATCGTAATATAAAGGTATTGTAAAAACTATTTTTAACATTTTTAAAAACTGTTTTGAATATAATATAAAAACAGTTTTAAAGTTTCAAAAAATAAGTTTAAAAACTTTTTTAAATAGTTAAAAAAACTGTTGTGAATATTTAAAAATTATTTCGTAATATTTTAAAAACTGTTTTAATATTATAAAAAATTGTTGAGAAAATGTTTTACAATTTTTTTTTTAAAAATCGTAATACAAAAAATATTGTAAAATTGTTTTTGACATTTTTGAATATAATATAAAAACTGTTTTTAAATAAACCAATTGGATTGACGTTAATTTTGTCAAATGGTTGTTTGATACCCTCATGTGAAAAAAAAACTACTCACTCTTTTGTCCATTGTCAACCAAACGGACCCTAAGATTTAACCTTTCGTATAAAGGGAATTCTCCACTATACGCATGGCACACCAGAATTTTCAGCAACATATAAATACAATTTGGTGCTAAACATTCATAATCTAGACTTTGAGTTGTTTTGTTTCAACACATTTTTAGATGTTTTTGACATACTCTACAATTAATCTTCGACCTTCACTTTTGAGTTATTTGACCTAATTGATCTTGATTTCGTGTTTGTAAGGTCTTCTAAATTGAGTGTTGTTTTTAAACCACAAAAGCCTATATAAAATCATATCATATTCAAATCAGATCTAAAGCTAGATTAAATAATTATCTTTCATTGGATGATTGATCTAATGGAAATGATAATTGAAAGAGAATAGGCTTCTTCTCAATTTGCGATGGAGTGTAGCAATTGATTCTCATTCGACAGGGAAAACTTATAGTGGTGAAGGAAATTATCTGTAAGGACTTCAGGTTGAAGTTGTGCACTTTCACTTTCTAAAATTTCTTTTCAAGTTTAATGAGAGAGAGTATTCATCCTGAGGTTTTTGCCCTTAGTGGGATTTTTCCTCATAGATCCGGGTTTATAAGTTTCCTTATGTGTTTGTTGCTTAGATAAAATAATGTCACACACTAACTCATATTGGATCTAAAGTTGTATGGTGAATTGTTAGGTACTTGCTCTAATCCATGTCTTTAACCTAGTTAATTCACCCTAATTGACTTAGATAGTGCATTGCCTGAGTGTGTGTTTGAGATCTAATCAAATGAGTTTTTTTATAGTTGAAAGTACAACACATCTTTTTTTTAATTCAGATGTAATGGATACAAATTGGTTTTTAAGCCAAATTCAAATTGCCTTCCAATTCCAATTCCAATTCCAATTCCAATTCCACGCCTTGGAATTGGGTTGCCAAACGGGCCCTAAAATCTTTTCTTGTTGATCCGTCTTTAGAAAACAGAATTAAATTCAATCTCTTAGGAGTAGAATATTTAAAAGCATTAAAAGTTGAAGAAGAGTACTGGAAACAGAAAGTGAGAATTAAGTGGGCTAGCGAAGGTGATGCAAACACGAATTTCTTTCATGGGATCACGAAGAAGAAAAGGGTCGTTCTTAATTTATCGAGAATCTAAGGGGAAGATGGCAACAGGGTTGAGGACAGTCAGGGTGTTGAGAACATAATAGTGGATCACTTTCGTTCACTGCTATGAAACTCAGTTACTAATATTTCTTGTCAGTTTTCAGCAACCAGTATGCATACAAACTCTGTTCAGAAGGGTACCACTGTCTCCGAAGTAGCAGGTATACAGCATGATAGCAGTTCGGGTTCTACCTCTTTTCAGGAGTCTACAGCTTCGCATGAAGGCTTGTGGGTGGGACTGCATTCCTCAACTGGTTTCGATGGAAGACAACTCCATGTTGTGTGACGTGCCCACCTTGGTCAAAATTTAGTAGGTTATTCTTGGGATGGATAGCGAAAGCGCAGCATGTCCAAATGGCTTCAATGGTTGTTTCTTCAAAACTTATTGGCCGATAATTAAAGATGATCTCCTTCAAGTTATTTCCTCTTTTTTTCTTGGTGAGTCTTACCGGTTAGTTGGACTTCTTCGAATATCAATTTGGTTCCTAAGGTTGACAGATCTAAAAATTGTGGAGACTTTCGTCCTATAAGTCTTTGCAATTTTTCTTCTAAAGTTATTTCAAAAATTCTTGCTACTCGTTTGGGGCTAATTCTTCCTAAAATAATTTCACCTTCCCAATCCGACTTCATTGTAATACCCCGTATTTTCATGCCTTTTAAATTTAAGGATTTATTAAATTTAATTGAGATAAATTAATTTAATTTTAATCTGAAATGTTGTTTTAAATATTTACTAACGTGACAAGAGTTAGTAATTATTGGGAATATATTATTTGTTGCATATTACTGGATGAGTATAGTAATATATGAGATTTATTTTTTATAATAGTGCCACGTGTGAATAAAATGACAATTGTGGAAATTTAAGTCGGGACGCGCCTGTGTCGTGTCGGGACTAAATGTGGATTAATAAAAGTGAATATTTTATAGGTTGTTCGTATGGTCGTTTTGAGTGCGCCAACGCGTCCGAAAGGGTCGAGATAGTCAGAAAAGTATACCCGAGGGTTTGATTTGGGTCTCGGGACATTTTTAGGCCTAATTAGTACCCTGGAAGGGCATTTTAGTCATTTTGTATTTTTGGGTAATTAAACCCACGAAAATTAAAGGGGTTATATCAGATGTTTAGGTTATCTCCTAGGGTTAGATAACTCAAAACACTAGAACGGCCATTGGAGAGGAGAGGAGAGAACCCTCAAGGCATTTCAATGCTCAAAATTCACCCGTTTGCACCGCCGCCACCGCCAACACGTAGATCGCGAGACGGGGAACATAACCACACCAAATTCAACACCAAACCAGATTTCTGAAAATCCTAGGCAAGTGTTTATCTTGCTTATTTCGTTGATGCATCTTTCATATTGGTTTAGGAATGATTATGATGAATTGTATGGAAGAAAAACCTAATTTGAGATAGGAAATTGCATGTAGTGATGACTTAAATGATATTCTAGAAACCTTTTGTGATGTAGAGGATTAAACCACGAAATTTTGATGTTGTATAAGAAGGAAACCTTAGAGCCAATCCGAATAAAGGAGGCAAATTCGCGCATCAGGCCCCTCGAACCGGTTCGCATGTACCCCGAACCGGTTCGCCCCCCAAACCGGTTCGCCCCTGGGTTCGCGAATGTTTGCTGGTCTGGGGTGCTTTTTCTTCCATTCAACACTTAAAAAATTTTCTTGTTTTCTTTCCTTTCTTCCTTGGATTTTTCTTCAACTTCAACGGGTCATAACTCATCAACCGTAGCTCGGATTTGGATGCCGTTTCTTCCAGTGTTCTCGTTGTTCCGAGCTCTTCAACTTTAAATTTGACTCCTCCTTCAGGATCTGGCTGCATAATTAACAAAATGCCCTTGAACTTGCCTTCTTAACTTTTCTTTCATTGTCTCGCTTTCTCTTTTGCGCTGCTTGCATAATTAACCTGTAAAACCAATAAGAGAAGCACGAAACACGAAATACTTACCAACGAAGATTAGTAGCATAAATGTGCGTCAAATCCATATAGGTTACATCACTCGGGTTCAAAAATTCACTGAAATTAGGGGAATAAATATACAATATTTATGTCCAATCACGTAGTAAGTTGGAAAAACCCTTCGAATTAAAGTTAGAAACAAACCATTATACTTGATATATAATAATGGGAAAATAAGGGTAAATGTTGTGAATGTGGGTTATGGGATGAACCTAAATTGATATAATAAAAGTGGTATACTTATATGATTGTGTATGCATATATTATATACTTGTGAAAATCATGTACGTGCTACTTGCTATCCCTAAGGTTTCCGCGCTGGGACGATCTTATCTCGTGTGCCTTATGGGGGATATTGACTCGTACCCTAGAAGATAGAAATCCTAGGTACAGGCTATCGAATCGGTAGTCACGGTCCTAAGAGACGTGAGGGTATGTACTGACCTCTTGGACTTGGAAACTATGCTTCGCCTCAATATTGTTTGTGTATGTATTTATACAGTTCGAGAGTGATTCCGAACTTGTATTCCCTTTAGTACGATTGATATGGGGATTGGATAGCAGAGTATGTCCGCACCATAGTTTTTATGTGGGGTGCTATTATGATATATATATTATACGAGTAGTTAATATATATATATGAAATTCTGAAATCTGGAACTGCCTACTGTGATTTGATATGTAGGACATGGTTGATGACTCAAATTATAAATAAATGTTTTGAGAAAGTATAATATGACACTGGATACTTTATTAATTAATAAAGTTAAAAGGAGAACCTTGGTTACAAATTGAAATCTTACGTTTTAAATACTTATGTTGTTCAGTTGTAAATCCTGCGAATAACCTAAGATAAGTTACATCCTTGGGGAAAGATAGTGTGATATATGATGAAATAAACCATTGGGAAGGTTAGTGCGATAGGAGTGCACATTAGAAGAGAGGTGAGAATTTCTCAAGAGAGTGTCGCACTAATATGTTGTTGCATTGGCCTGTATCAATTTAAATACTTGTTAAACGAATTTTTAAATCATATACACTATTGGGCTCTGACCCATTGCTATTCCTCTTTCTCTCTTGTATATATATGTATATATTACAGGTGCCCAACCACTGGGCGTCTTACTTAGGATCCTTTAGAAGGAACGTGCTGCAGCTTAGGTGGGAGTTGCAGGCCTGTCGTTTAGACGACTTCATCCATTTGATTCTACTCCTAGTTCAGTTTTATCCAACAGGGGCATGTGTCTCCCTCTTTCTATTATTTAGTTGGTATTGTCAGAGATTGAAATTTTTACTTTCAGTACCTTTATTTCGGAATTTATTACGGTCAGGATATTTTCCTTTAGTGTTGTAAATGTTGGGATTTATTAGTGATGATTAAATTCGTGTATGTTCAATTCCATTTTTATTCTTAATGTGTGACTCTTTAGATGTTAATGGTTTAAGGTTTTATAACCGGATTTAATAAAATGAGAATAAGGTTTTAAATGGTTTTGACACTTAGCTTAATTATTTAGGGTGTTTAAATTGGAAAAGTATTTTTGCGACAGTGATGCTAAGAATGAACCAACTGTTCACCTTGATTTTAATTTAATAAAGGAGTGATCGCCCGGTATTTAATTAGGCGGGGTGTCACAGGTGGTATCAGAGCATCAGGTTCTAGTGTCCTTAGGATATGTACGGCTTATTATGCTTTCAGCGTTGCTTTGTTTGTTATAGAGCCCTATGTTTAGGATTGTCGATTCCTTTGACGAGATTTCGTTCTCCTGCTATAATGTGTATACACTAGTGAATTCTAATTTCGTTCGGATGTGTGCGTGTGCCGAGAGATGACGGATGTCAGAAGAGGACTGTTAAGCGTACATCAGGAGGCAGGGCTCAGTTGAGATTATGAAATATATCCGAGGATGATGACCGTAGTCGAGGTCACCTCCATTATGGCACGAGAAGCCAAGACTAGAAAGGCGACTAAGGTGTAGCAATGATTTTCAAATGCTGTTATAGTCAAATGAGGTGCGAGGGTAAACTTACCCAACGTATTACAAAAACGTGTAGAGACTATCAGTGGAAAATTTTAGAAACGCGAAAATTGTATGTGTTTACCAAAGGAGGTAAAGTATCCAAAGGCTTAAATATAGGACGAAGTGTGGCAAACTGAAAGTGAAAATTTAGAGAAAATTTTCTTGGCTTTCGGGACGAAATTATAATGGTTGGAGTCAACCACCAATTTTAGAAGTGGAATGCTATGCCTATAGGAGAACCTTAGGTACAGTGTTGACCGTATGTTCCTTCCTCAACTGTTCAGGATGAGAAGCAAACGTGGTTCTGAACTCATCACAGGAGGGCATGACAGAAGTCCAATTGTGGATATGAATCCTAATCGTTAGCAAATTTTGTATCGAAAGAGGTAGATACTAGTGGAGGAAACGACTCCAAGTGAGAGACCAACTTGTAATAATAGTTGATAATACTCGAGGAGGAAATTCTGATGGACGAACGATTCAGAGGTTGACAATGTCATATTTTGTCAATATAGATGATAACGCTTCTTTGTGAGGGAAGTTAAAGGAATCGAAGAATTTAGTCGAGAATAAGATTGAATACAACGTTGGTGGTATAGCACCACAAAGGGATGTGGATACACATCAGGGGACCCATTTAAATGATTCGGATAATTAAATTCTTACCAAGTGATGGTAAATTCAGTAAGTACTATTATAAATAGTAACAGGATCTTTATGGCCTAAAAAGCTAAGGGAACAACCGGGATGGCTAACAGAAATCGATTTTACTAAAGTCCGAGAGAAAGACAAGCCTAACCTGATTAGTAGGACAGGTGGTAAGTGGATTATGTGTTGAGGTATTTTGGTGCGGAGTGAAATTGCTCGCGATAATATGTTCCAAAGTGAGAAAAAGGGACAAGAATATGGTGCCTAGTAAAGAACGACGATTAAAAATAATTTTGGTTTGGTTTGGGCAGACGTGTTACGTCCGAAAACCATCTGTGCAGTCAAGACGATTGCCCGGATGGAAGTATAAGTTGTATCCTTAGAGGATGCGGCGTGTTTATGTGACACGAGCGAGACACCATATTTTGTTCATTGCTAGATTAGCATGTGAGACGAGTTTAATGCATATCATTATAAATGTTACCATTATGTGAATATTTTTCCTTAGTATAGCGGGATTTTTATTTGGTGTTATCTGCGAGGGATGAATGAGTATATTAACAGTGTTTTATACTTTATTGAGGTTACTCGTTGTAGTGATGCGATACACGAGTATGATATTATCTTTGTTAAAATGTTATAGAAATGGGTAGTATGATAGTGGGCATTCATTGCAAGGCTATCGGAGTCGTTACATTAGTGCAACACGTTTTGTTTTGGCAAGGCTTTACCTGTAACAAGGTTGGACTCGCACTTATATTAGCTATCCTAGAGACTTCGGAGGAGATAATGGGCTCGAGATATTCGATACCAATGTATGTATAGACTTTGTCAGTATGATTCAGTATATACCGGGATTTATCGTTGAGCGAAAAGACTTGACTCGGTATTATGCTTAGCACTCCGGACTTAGTGATAGGAAGAGTGCAGTGTTATATTTATCCTTAAGAGATGTGGGATTTAAGAGTTATACCCCTAATGTCAGAAAAAGGAAATTTAGAGAATTTCGATCGTATGTATCCGAGGTTTATAGAATGTAATTACCATCAACCAATACGGGACGATAGTGAAATTGGTGAAACGTTCTTTGTTAAGCATAATTACGGGAGAAATTGTAACTTTTCTGTCAAGGGACGGAATAAAGGGGTATATAATATGGACGGAGGACCTAACGGATTTCGATAACCGACAATGCTAGGTAGTAGTGTATCGGGGGGTTCCTTGTTTAGATTTCGCTTTGCGAGACATCCCACGCATGAAACTTAGCGTAAGGTTGGAAATAGGGAGACGTTTGGTCACTATTCCATGAGTTCGGTACCCTGGTCGAAATGGGATCAAGTAATTATGTATGTAAGTTGGAAGTTGAATTTTGTTTTAAGGTCATTGGAGCCGGATTTTTGTGGTAGGAAAGCATTGAAAGTTATCCCCATGAGTTGAGGGGTGGAACGATGGTAAGGAGAATTTAAGAATTTTGATTTCTAGGGTGATTGAGAGTACCCAAATGTCATAACCGCGTACAGAACACAAGGTGAATAAAGAGTTGGAATGATTTTTAGCATGAATTATCTGGAAAGAACTTTATATTATACAAAAGAGATGACCTGTAATTATTTTGATGAATAGAGCGTTAGTGATTTATTTTGGTTGTTGTACCTATTTGGGAAAATTGTTGTACTTATCTGAGGAAGGTTGAGAATTATTATTCCTCTTTTATTGTCATGAAATTTGAATGCCCTATTCCTTCTATTCCGTTGAATTTAGTTAGTCCTACAGATGAGTAGCACGCCGTTCGCTCTCCCAGGGCGGTCGGAGTGTTGCAAAAATTTGGACATCTTAATTAACTACAGTTAAAATAGTCCGAGTCGAAGGGACGTGGTAATAGACGTGTGAAATATATGTTTGTGGGACTAGTATAATGAAGTGGAAGTGATAGAGTGGATTAAACGTCACATGAGGGGAGATAATCCATACATAAGTGTGCAATTAGAATAGCACGCCCTAACTTGATTGGAAGGTTGTGGGAAGCCATTCAAGAATTGGTATTCCTTGAATAGAGTAGAATTTAATTGTTATGAAGCACACCCAGAGCGGAGTTGTTATTAGTCAAGTGTGAGAGCGACTTGCGCATACAAAGAGTAATGATGTTAGTATAGTATAAGAGATCCAGAAGTGAGCTTCGGAGAGAGAAGAGCACGGGTCGAAACTTTCGGCATACTCCAAGGAAGGAAGGGGAGTATTACGTGTCACTTAATGTGAGACATTTCAAGGGAAGAATCGATGTTTAGCGAGACGTAGTGAGTAGTCTCTACATGCACTGTCCATAGGTAAGGTTTGGTTGAAAGAGGAGAATCAACCAAAGAATTTTGTGTTTATCGAAAATTCCTGAAATTGGAAGAGGTTGGTAAAGTCGGTAAAGTCTTGGATGGGTTGCCATCCTCAAAACAAGATCAAGGGTTTATCCCAAACATGTGAATTAAGTTGCCGAGAAGGAAGTGATTGATATTCCTTTGGGTTGGCTTACAATATTAACTAGTATGCCCCAGACTTCCTTTGAAAGGAAGGATCGCGCCAGTGCATGGTCTGGCGCAGTATAAATTTCTGAATCAGGATGAGATTGGTGAATCCCACCTTTGATATGGGATTACAGGAACCAGCGGAGATAAAATTTCATTTCGAGTAGGATGTATCACCCTTAGCCAGGGAATAAGTGCATGGTGATTAAAGATTAGTGGAGCCACGTGAAGGAGATTTTGGAATCTTGGTACGATGATTTCAAGAATGCTCTGTAGAAGCACTCGTACATGTTTTTCGCGTACGAGGTACTTATTAAGGTTTTGTTATGGAAGAACCTCGACTATTCTCCTTCCGTATGTTTAGAGGAGAGTAGATAATCAGAATTTTTGGATCGGTCGAGAAAATATCCGATAACTATGGTGGAGTTCCACGACTGTTTTAGGCAGTCAAGAGTGGTCAAATGTTCGTATGATCTTCTCAGAATAGGAATTTTGTGTATAAATAAATCCGAGTAGTTGTCATGTAGTGAGGTGCGGCCTCCTAATAATGGAATTTATAACGTATAGACGTAACCTATTCAAATGTTGTCAGTTGGGAGTGCAATGTGAAGTGTCTCCAATGAGAATGTAAAACAATGTTGCTGTGAGGAAAAATCAAAAGTGATTGAGCGTCGTACTATGTAGATAGTTTGCGTACTGACAAGGATATCCAGAATTGTGCTACCTGGTAGGCCTTATTTTCCGAATTTCGGGACGAAATTCCGTTATTAGAGGGGAAGTATGTAATACCCCGTATTTTCATGGCTTTAAATTTAAGGATTTATTAAATTTAATTGAGATAAATTAATTTAATTTTAATCTGAAATGTTGTTTTAAATATTTACTAGCGTGACAAGAGTTAGTAATTATTGGGAATATATTATTTGTTGCATATTATTGGATGAGTATAGTTATATATGAGATTTATTTTTTATAATATTGTCACGTATGAATAAAATGACAATTGTAGAAATTTAAGTCGGGACGTGCCTGTGTCGTGTCGGCACTAAATGTGGATTAATAAAAGTGAATATTTTATAGGTTGTTCATATGGTCGTTTTGAGTGCGACAACGCGTACGGAAGGGTCGAGATAGTCAGAAAAGTATACCCGAAGGTTTGATTTGGGTCTCGGGGCGTTTTTAGGCCTAATTAGTACCCCAGGAGGGCATTTTAGTCATTTTGTATTTTTGGGTAATTAAATCCACGAAAATTAAAGGGGTTATATCAGATGTTTAGGTTATCTCCTAGGGTTAGATAACTCAAAACACTAGAACGGCCATTGGAGAGGAGAGGAGAGAGCCCTCAAGGCATTCCAAGGCTCAAAACTCACCGGTTTGCACCGCCGCCGCCGCCAACGCGTAGATCGTGAGACGGGGAACATAACCACACCAAACCAGATTTCTGAAAATCCCAGGCAAGTGTTTATCTTGCTTATTTCGTTGATGCATCTTTCATATTGGTTTAGGAATGATTAGGATGAATTGTATGGAAGAAAAACCCAATTTGAGATAGGAAATTGCATGTAGTGATGACTTAAATGATATTCTGGAAGCCTTTTGTGTTGTAGAGGATTAAACCACGAAATTTTGATGTTGTATAAGAAGGAAACCTTAGAGCCAATCCGAATAAAGGAGGCAAATTCGCGCATCAGGCCCCTCGAACCGGTTCGCATGTACCCCGAACTAATTCGCCCCCTAAACTGGTTCGCCCCTGGGTTCGCGAATGTTTGCTGGTCTGGGGTGCTTTTTCTTCCATTCAACACTTAGAAATTTTTCTTGTTTTCTTTCCTTTCTTCCTTGGATTTTTCTTCAACTTCAACGGATCATAACTCATCAACCGTAGCTCGGATTTGGGTCCCGTTTCTTCCAGTGTTCTCGTTGTTCTGAGCTCTTCAACTTTCCAGTTGACTCCTCCTTCAGGATCTGGCTACAGAATTACCAAATTCCCTTGAACTTGCCTTCTTAACTTTTCTTTCATTGTCTCGCTTTCTCTTTTGCGCTGCTTGCATAATTAACCTGTAAAACCAATAAGAGAAGCACGAAACACTAAATACTTACCAACGAAGATTAGTAGCATAAATGTGCATCAAATCCATATAGGTTACATCACTCGGGTTCAAAAATGCACTGAAATTAGTGGAATAAATATACAATATTTATGTCCAATCACGTAATAAGTTGGAAAAACCCTTCGAATTAAAGTTAGAAACGAACCATTATACTTGATATATAATAATGGGAAAATAAGGATAAATGTTGTGAATGTGGGTTATGGGATGAACCTAAATTGATATAATAAAAGTGGTATACTTATATGATTGTGTATGCATATATTATATACTTGTGAAAATCATGCCCGCGCTACTTGCTATCCCTGAGGTTTCTGCGCTGGGACGATCTTATCTCGTGTGCCTTATGGGGGATATTGACTCATACCCTAGAAGATAGAAATCATAGGTACAAGCTATCGAATCGGTAGTCACGGTCCTAAGAGACGTGAGGGTATGTACTGACCTCTTGGACTTGGAAACTATGCTTCGCCTCAATATTGTTTGTGTATGTATTTATACAGTTCGAGAGTGATTCCGAACTTATATTCCCTTTAGTACGATTGATATGGGGATTGGATAGCAGAGTATGCCCGCACCATAGTTTTTATGTGGGGTGCTGTTATGATATATATATTTTGCGAGTAGTTAATATATATATGAAATTCTGAAATCTGGAACTGCCTACTGTGATTTGATATGTAGGACATGGTTGATGACTCAAATTATAAATAAATGTTTTGAGAAAGTATAATATGACACTGGAAAACTTTATTGATTAATAAAGTTAAAAGGAGAACCTTGGTTACAAATTGAAATCTTACGTTTTAAATACTTGTGTTGTTCAGTTGTAAATCATGCGAATAACCTAAGATAAGTTACATCCTTGGGGAAAGATAGTGTGATATATGATGAGATAAACCATTGGGAAGGTTAGTACGATAGGAGTGCACATTAGAAGAGAGGTGAGAATTTCTCAAGAGAGTGTCGCACTAATATGTTGTTGCATTGGCCTGTATCAATTTAAATACTTGCTAAACGAATTTTTAAATCATATACACTATCGGGCTCTGACCCGTTTCTATTCCCCTTTCTCTCTTGTATATATATGTATATATTACAGGTGCCTAGCCACTGGGGCGTCTTACTTAGGATCCTTTGGAAGGAACGTGTTGCAGCTTAGGTGGGAGTTGTAGGCCTGTCGTTTAGATGACTTCATCCATTTGATTCTACTCCTAGTTCAGTTTTATCCAGCAGGGGCATGTGTCGCCTGTAATACCCCGTACTTTTATGGATATTTATTTATGGGATTAATTAAATTAAATGTGAATTAATTGAGAATTAATCCGGATAAAATACTAACGAGATGTGAGTTGGCATTTGATTATGATGTGTATATATGGCAGTATATGAATATTGAAAATATTAAAATAGTCACGAGACTGAAATACGGCAATTTGGGAAATTTTGTTGGGACGCGCGTGACAGTCGCGTCAGGAAGGTAACAATTTAAATTAAAAAGTGAATTTTATTTTTATCAACTGTATGGTCATTTTGAGTGCGACAACAAGTCCGAAAGGGTCAAAATAGTCAGAAAACACTAGCCGGGGGTTTAGTTTGGGTCCCGGGGCATTTTTGGGCCACACCGGTAACTTAAAAGGGTATTTTGGTAATTTTGGAATTTGGGGAATTTTGACAAACGAAATTTGGGAATTAAAAATAGGGTATTTGGGAACCCACTAACCCATTACCAGCACTTAACTAATTAGAGGGCTACGGGAGTTATAGGAGAGGTTCCCAAAAGAGAAAAACCATAACCATCATCTTCGACCTTCAACCTTGGGAGAAATTGTAGAGGAAAAGAGAGCAACATCCAACATCCAACATCAAATTCAGAGAACAATCCGAGGCAAGTGGTTTAATTACGTTAATTTCAAGCGAATGTTTCTTCCATGCTTTGAAATCTACATAATTGTGTATTGTGAGATTTATAAAAACCCATGAAATTGGAGTTGTAAATTCAGGTTTTGATATAGGGATTGGATGTAGAATTGTTATTGGGTGATTATACTAATAGAAATACGACTTTGATGATACAAAAACGGATTTATTAAGGGAAATTGATGACTTTAAATTTCTAGGGTTCTTGATGATATTTTGATCTAAATAAGGCCTTTGGGTGATGATTAATTAGTTTTAGAAAGTTAGCAATGTTGTAGGATGATTGTTTGATGATATTATAATGTTAGAATGAAGTTTCATACATTGTAATGGATTTTTGGGATGATTTGAGGACTACAAAACGAAGCAGTCCGTAACTTATCTGGTGCAATCGATCGATCGACATTCATCAGTCGATCGATCGACCACCATCGATCGATCGATGTTCAAGGTCGATCGATCGACCTTCCCAGAATGAGAAATATTTTCCCTAGTTAAATTTTAATGATGTTAACCCTTAGAAAATTATTAATGGAGATTTTATGAATATCCTTAGACTTAAGGAAGACCAGTTGGTATGGTTTTAAAATTTGTACCTACGTTAGAATTCAATTTGAGGAATTATTATGAAATCTAATAAAATTCGATGAGTGAGATAATATTAGGGTTAAAGGAGCAAATTCGAATAATTTGATGAAATGAGGTTTGGGGCAGAAGTAAGGATCTTAAGAATAATGATGTTATATGTGGGAATAATAGGAGACTTAGTAATCCCTTTGAGATAGGTTTTAAGTACAAGAAACTATGACGTGAGATGTGTCGACAGTCTACATTATATATTATCGGAAGATTTAAAAATGTATAAAATTGGAATAATGGTATAAGGATGTAGAATATACCTTTATTAATAATGAGATATCTAAGATGTGTGAATGCTTAGTATATGACTTATGTGTATGACATACCTACCATACTTGCTATCACAGGAGGTTTGCGTTCGTTTAGGACCATCTAATCTTTGTGTGCCTACAGGGGGATATAGATTGGTACCCCGAGGACATAGGTCAGAGAAGGACTTATTGGGAAGTTAATAAGTCTGCTGATCGTGGGAGCGTAGGTATATGCGTGACCCATGTGATGTGACTGTGTTTGCCTCCATTAATTGTGATTGTTGTTATCTGAGAACGATTCCTAAGAGATTCAGAATGCGTGATCCTTATGTACGTGATGTACCGGGATGGATAGCAGAGTATGTGTGCACCGCAGCTTAGTCTCGGGGTGCTCGTATTGTATATTTATGATGTGAATGATATACGGTTAAATGAACAGACTTCTCATGTTTAATTATAAGAATAATTTATAGTAACTCCTTGAGAAGATAAATAAGGGGATAACCTTCAGTGAATGGTAATGCTAATAGTTGAGAATCCGAGTTTTAGTAATGCTATCTATTCAAGTGATAACATTGGGAATTTATATTGTGAATCGAGTAGATGGGTTAGATCTTATGTCGGTTTAGCTAGATATGAATACCACTTAGATGGGTACTGTACGTTAGGAGTGCACAATAGTCGAGAGGTGAGTATTTCATGTGAGAGCACGTCCTAACATGTATTTTGCATTCATCATTTTAATGTTATTAAAGAACTTGCTGTTTTTAAAATACTCTCCACTTTCGGGCTCTGGCCCATTTTGCTTTCAAATCTATTTTTGTAAAAACCTTTTAGGTGCCCAGCCATAAGGACACCATGCATAGGATTTCCATTCAGGTGACGAGTTGTAGCTGTTTGTGGAAGTTACATGGTCTTGCTAGTAGACACTTCTTTTGTCTTGACTCTATTCAGTTTTCATCATTTGTAGGGCATGTCGACCATTTCTATTAGAGACATTTCATATTTCAGTTATTCAGATTGTTGGCATGTAATTAATTCAGGATATACTGTTTTATTTATTTCAGTGGTGGGATTGTCGTGAGGAGTTTTCCTCCGGACTTATTATCAATTGTTGGTTACTTTATTGAGACTTCATGGTGTATGGTTATGATATTCTTTCATAATTCTTTTATTGTATGTTAATCAGACTTAATTTAAAATTTGACATCTTACTTTTTAAATACTAGGTGGTTAGTAATGATTAAAATGTTTTCGACAGTGATGTTGTTAACTGGACCAACTTGACATTTTGTATTAATTTAATAAAGGAGTAGCTACCCGGTATTTAATTAGTCGGGGTGTCACAGGTGGTATTAGAGCATCATGTTCTAGTGTCCTTTAGGATCTGTGCGGCCTATTATGCTTCCAGCGTAACTTTCTTTGATATAGAGCCCTGTGTTTAGGATTGTTGATTCCTTTAGTAAAATTTGTATATGATAGCGAATCGTATTTCGATCAGGTGTATTCGTGTGCCGAACAATGTAGTACGTCAGGCAAAGACTGTTGGGTGAACAGCAGGAGGCAATTATATATTGAGGCTAATTGATTTATTTAAAGAAGGATGACCGTAGTTGAAGTCACCGATATTATGGCACGGAAGTCCTGGATGATATAGAAGGCTAAGGCGCGACTTGAGACTTCCGGGTACAGCTATAGTAGGAATGGGGTCACATTAGACACATCCAACAAGGTTGAAATGGGAGAGAAAGAGTTAGGTGTAACATTGAAGAGAATCAGCAGTAGCAATACTCGAAAGGCGAAGACGGCATGTGCTAGCCAAACGAACACTATGTATCCAAAGGCTTGGACATATGTCAGGATATGACCAATTGAGAGTGAAAATTTAGAGAAATTTTTCCTTGACTTGTAAGAGCGGAGATTCAATGGTGAGAAACAAGCAACCCACTTAAAATTGGAATGTGATGTCGAGAGGGTGTACACGTATGGTTTGACCATAAGTTCCTTCATCAGATGTTCAGGTTAAAAGGCGAATGTTATTCTGAACTCACATAAGAGGGCCAAACAGGGGTCAACTTGTGAGGAGAAATTTAATGTTGTAGCGAACCTTACACCGGGTGGAGAAGGTGGTATGGAGAAGAAGGTGTAAAAGGGAGAATCTACATACAAGAAGAATTGTTAGCTCTTATGGGGAATTCTGCTTGGATGATAAATACAGATAGTAATAATATCACGTGGTGTAAATTTAGAGGTAAATGTTCCCTTGGGTAGGGAGATACAAAAATCGAAGAATTTTTATAGAATAAGACTGGGAAAATGGTGTTGGAGAAACACCACAAGGAGGAAGACCCAATAGAGAAACCGTTAAAATAATTCGATAGCGGAATTACTACCGAGCGATGGTAATTTCAGTAAGAGAGGTGGAAAACTAGTAGTATGTTCCTTAGGTACATCAAGCTAAGGGAACAATGGAGATAGTCTTCAGAACTGAGACTACCAACGTCCGAGGAAAGGACCACTTTAACATGGTCAGGGTGACCGGAAATAAGTGGAGTATGTGTAGAGGTACTTTGTGGGAGTGAAAACCCGTACATTATAAATGTTTCCCGATGCAAGTGTAGGGATAAAGGTATTATGCCTGGCGAGGGCGACAGTTATTGAAATATTTGGTGTGGTACGGACAGGTGTTAAGACCAGAAACCATTAGAGCAGCTAGGACGATTGTCAGGATGGAAGTAGGAGTTATATCCTCAGATGATGTTGCATGTTGGTTGTGATATAAACAGGTTACTACAATGGTTATTGTTGTTATTGTCACTTTTGCTTGAGAGTTGAGTTTAGTGAGTATCGGCAATTTTGTTTATGTGAACATTTTTCGCTGATTGTGTGGGGTTCCTTGTATTATTATCCGTATAGGATGAATGGGTATATTGATAGCAGTACATGATTGATTGATTGAAATTACTCGTTTTAGTGTTGTATTATACCAGTATGATATTATCCAAATTGTGTTTTTATATAATTGTACCGATAGTGTGCTGGTATTACAAGTTTATCGAAGTTACTACCTTGGGGTAGAATGTTTTGGTTCTGGAGAGGCCCCATTTGTGAGAGGGCCGGGCTCAAAATTATACTATTGTATATATGTATATATATATAAATATTTCTGTGATTTCAAAGGCATAATGGTCTCGGATACTTAATCCTAGTATGCGCGGAGATTTAAATGATATGATTAGTATGTAATTTATTTACCAGTTAGCAAAACGGTTTAGCTGGTTATTGAAATTAACACTCAGGATGTCGTAATAAGTATAGTGCATTATTTTATCGCCATTTAGAGATCTGGGAGTTTATACTCATAGTTGTGTACCTGGGGACGGGATTTTGAGAGCCCCGAGTATAATTGCATAGTGTATATGGAATGTGATTACCATCAATGTCAAGAAAAAGTGTCTTTCGGAAAGAGTTCCTTGTTTAAGTTAAATTGAGAAAGGAGATGTAACTTTGTTGTTAAGAGACGGGAACATAGGGGTACGTGTTATGGACTGAGGGCTTAATAAATCTCGATGATCGACAAGGTTAGGTAGTAGTGTATCGGGGGGGTTCCTTGTTTGGATTTCGCTTTGCGAGACATCCCACGCATGAAACCTAGCTTAAGGTTGGTAGTAGGGGGATATTTAACCATTCGTCCCTAATTTGGAATCCCTCGATAATTACGAAAATAGTTAGTTAGGAAAATTACGATATAAGGTCAGTAGAGCCAGTGGTGTGGTGAAGAAGTACTGAAAATTTTGGTTTTATTTCGGCAGGTTGAAGGATGCATTGAGGTTAAGAAGTATTTAGGATTTCAAATTCCGAGGTGATCTAGAACGCCCAAGTGGTATGGCTACGTTGGAAATACTAGAGCAATAAAGAGTTTGGAATACGTATAGAGTATATGATGTGTAACGCCATATGCATGGGTTATAAAAGCTGTAGATATTCTGGTTGACTAAAGTAGTATCGTCAGAAGAAGGGATATAGTTGGGTGAAATTATTACTTATAGGATTTAGCGTCGTAAAAGAATGTGTTAATGAGTATACTCGTGTGTAGTCAGTGTAGCACGTTCAAATTTGGAGGAAAGGCAGTAGAAAGCCATTTAATAAAAGGATGTCTCTTGAGAAGGCGAATAAATTATTATGAGCAATTTGGAGTAGAGTTCCGATCAAAAATAGAGTGAAAATGTTAATAAGGTATAAGGAGTCCGGATTTTCACAAAGAGGTGAGAAAGTGTAAGGGTCGAAACTTTGGCATACGCCAAGAGAAGCAGAGGATCGTTAAGTATCACTTAACGGGAAGGAACATTTACAAGAAAGTCAGCATTTAAAGGGGTGTAGTAAGTAGTAGAACGGTTGGGTGTTAGATGATTAACCAATTAATTTTGTATCCCACCGATGATACCAGGGATGGAAGAGTCAAGTTAGTAAATTCCTTGAGGGGTGACAAATTCCTTCAAATACGTGAGTCATGTTGTTCAGAAGGAGACAAATTGTTATAAACTTGAATAATTTACACTATTAGATAGTGAACACGCCGGTACGTGGTTCGACGTAGTATTATTTAGAACTGGGATGAAATCCACGAAATCCACATTTAGGTGGGGTGACAATAAGTAGTGGGAAATAACGATTCAAACTGAGGGTTGTATCACCTATAACCCGAGGTGCAGGCGCAAGGTGACTAACGACTGATGGATTGTATGAAAGAAATTTTGGATTCATTACGATATTTTCAATTCCAAATCGGGTATAACTAGTGAGGTATATTGTGGTCATGAGGAGGAGATATTACCTAATGGTAGAGTTGGGGGAAAAGCACCCGTATCTATTTATGGTGGACAAGGTGCTTACAAAGGTTTGTGTGACACCAACAGGCTGAAGTGGTTTTCCCTTGTGTAAAAGTCACAACGTCGAGATATTTCAAGGAATGGACAAGCGTAGTCAGGTGTGTTATTGATTCATCCCAGGATGGGAGTTTGGAGTTTTGATAAACGCGGGAGTTAGTAGTGAGGTGCGGACTCACAATACTAATAAAAAAATAATGCGGCTAATGATGTATAGGCTATTTTTATACGAATGTTGTTTAATAAGATCACAACGTGAGGTGCATTTATCGAAAATTATTCTGATAAGAGATCAAGTATGTTAAACAAGCTTATTGTGGAGCGAGGGTTTTAGTGATTTGGTCTTTTCTTTATAATTGTTTTGAATACTGGAGGATACCTAATTTTTCAAGGTGTGCCTTACTTATCCGAATTTCCGGACGAAATTCTGTTATTAGGGGGGAAGTATGTAATACCCCGTACTTTTATGGATATTTATTTATGGGATTAATTAAATTAAATGTGAATTAATTGAGAATTAATCCGGATAAAATACTAACGAGATGTGAGTTGACATTTGATTATAATGTGTATATATGGCAGTATATGAATATTGAAAATATTAAAATTGTCGCGAGACTGAAATACGGCAATTTGGAAAATTTTGTTGGGACGCGGGTGACAGTCGCGTCAGGAAGGTAACTATTTAAATTAAAAAGTGAATTTTATTTTTATCAACCATATGGTCATTTTGAGTGCGCCAACGAGTCCGAAAGGGTCGAAATAGTCAGAAAACACTAGTCGGGGGTTTAGTTTGGGTCCCGGGGCATTTTTGGGCCACACCGGCAACTTAAAAGGATATTTTGGAATTTGGGGAATTTTGACTAACGAATTTTGGGAATTAAAAATAGGGTATTTGGGAACCCACTAACCCATTACCAGCACTTAACTAATTATAGGGCTACGGGAGTTATAGGAGAAAATAGGAGAGGTTCCCAAAAGAGAAAAACCATAACCATCATCTTCGACCTTCAACCTTGGGAGAAATTGTAGAGGAAAAGAGAGCAACATCCAACATCCAACATCAAATTCAGAGAACAATCTGAGGCAAGTGGTTTAATTACGTTAATTTGAAGCGAATGTTTCTTCCATGCTTAGAAATCTACATAATTGCATTGTATTGGGAGATTTATAAAAACCCATGAAATTGGAGTTGTAAATTAGGCTGTGATATAGGGATTGCATGTAGAATTGTTATTGAATGATTATACTAATAGAAATACGACTTTGATGATACAAAAATGGATTTATTAAGGAAAATTGATGACTTTAAATTTCTAGGGTTCTTGATGATATTTTGATCTAAATAAGGCCTTTGGGTGATGATATATTAGTTTTAGAACGTTAACAATGTTGTAGGATGATTGTTTGATGATATTATAACGTTAGAATGAAGTTTCATACATTGTAATGGATTTTTGGGACGATTTGAGGACTGCAAAACGAAGCAGTTCGTAACTTATCTGGTGCAATCGATCGATCGACATTCATCAGTCGATCGATCGACCACCAACGATCGATCGATGTTCAAGGTCAATCGATCGACCTCCAGAATGAGAAATATTTTCCCTAGTTAAATTTTAATGATGTTAACCCTTAGAAAATTATTAATGGATATTTTATGAATATCCTTAGACTTAAGGAAGACCAGTAGGTATGGTTATAAAATTTGTACCTGCGTTAGAATTCAATTTGAGGAATTATTATGAAATCTAATAAAATTCGATGAGTGAGATAATATTAGGGTTAAAGGAGTAAATTCGAATAATTTGATGAAATGAGGTTTGGGGCAGAAGTCAGGATCTTAAGAATAATGATGTTATATGTGGGAATAATAGGAGACTTAGTAATCCCTTTGAGATAGGTTTTAAGTACAAGAAACTATGACGTGAGATGTGTTGACAGTCTAAATTATATATTATCGGAAGATTTAAAAATGTATAAAATTGGAATAATGGTATAAGGATGTAGAATATACCTTTATTAATAATGAGATATCTAAGATGTGTGAATGCTTAGTATATGACTTATGTGTATGACATACCTACCATACTTGCTATCACGGGAGGTTTGCGTTCGTTTAGGACCATCTAATCTTTGTGTGCCTACGGGGAGATATAGATTGGTACCTCGAGGACATAGGTCAGAGAAGGACTTATTGGGAAGTTAATAAGTCTGCTGATCGTGGGAGCGTAGGTATGTGCGTGACCTATGTGATGTGACTGTGTTCGCCTCCATTGATTGTGATTGTTGTTATCTGAGAACGATTCCTGAGAGATTCGAAATGCGTGATCCTTATGTACGTGATGTACCGGGGTGGATAGCAGAGTGTGTGTGCACCGCAGCTTAGTCTCGGGGTGCTCGTATTGTATATTTATGATGTGAATGATATACGGTTAAATGAACAGACTTATCATGTTTAATTATAAGAATAATTTATAGTAACTCCTTGAGAAGATAAATAAGGGGATAACCTTCAGTGAATGGTAATGCTAATAGTTAAGAATCTGAGTTTTAGTAATGCTATCTATTCAAGTGACAGCATTGGGAATTTATATTGTGAATCGAGTAGATAGGTTAGATCTTATGTCGGTTTAGCTAGATATGAATACCACTTAGATGGGTACTGTACGTTAGGAGTGCACAATTAGTCGAGAGGTGAGTATTTCATGTGAGAGCGCGTCCTAACATGTATTTTGCATTCATTGTTTTAATGTTATTAAAGCACTTGATGTTTTTAAAATACTCTCCACTTTCGGGCTCTGACCCTTTTTCTTTCAAATCTATTTTTGTAAAAACCTTTTAGGTGCCCAGCCACAAGGACACCATGCATAGGATTTCCATTCAGGTGACGAGCTGTAGCTGTTTGTGGAAGTTACAGGGCCTTGCTAGTAGACGCTTCTTTTGTCTTGACTCTATTCAGTTTTCATCATTTGTAGGGCATGTCGCCCATTTGTATTAGAGACATTTCATATTTCAGTTATTCATATTGTTGGCATGTAATTAATTCAGGATATACTGTTTTATTTATTTCAGTGGTGGGATTGTCGTGTGGAGTTTTCCTCCGGACTTATTATTAATTGTTGGTTACTTTATTGAGACTTCATGGTGTATGGTTATGATATTCTTTCATAATTCTTTTATTGTATGTTAATCAGACTTAATTTAAAATTTGACATCTTACTTTTTAAATACTAGGTGGTTAGTAATGATTAAAATGTTTTCGACAGTGATGCTGTTAACTGGACCAACTTGACATTTTGTACAAATTTAATACCCTCTTTCTATTATTTAGTTGGTATTGTCAGAGATTGAAATTTTTACTTTCAGTACCTTTATTTCGGGATTTATTACGGTCAGGATGTTTTCCTTTAGTGTTGTAAATGTTGGGATTTATTATTGATGATTAAATTCGTGTATGTTCAATTCTATTTTTATTCTTAATGTGTGACTCTTTAGATGTTAATGGTTTAAGGTTTTATAACCGGATTTAATAAAATGAGAATAAGGTTTTAAATGGTTTTGACACTTAGCTTAATTATTTAGGGTGTTTAAATTGGAAAAGTATTTTTACGACAGTGATGCTAAGAATGAACCAACTGTTCACCTTGATTTTAATTTAATAAAGGAGTGATCCCCCGGTATTTAATTAGGCGGGGTGTCACATTCATAAGGGGAGATACATCCTAGAAAATGTTCTTTTAGCTCAAGAAATGATGTCGTCTTTTAATAAGAAAGTGTTGGGTTCCAACATTATTCTTAAACTTGATATGTCGAAAGCCTATGATAGAATATCATGGTTATTTATATTGAAAACTTGTAGGAGTTTTCGATTTTTGGAAACTGTTATTGACTTAATTTGGAGGGTTATTTCGAATTGTTGGTATTCTATTGGTGTTAATGAGAAAAGTTGTGGGTTTTTTGAATTTATAAGGGGAGTTAGACAAGGAGAGCCTCTTTCTCCCGCACTTTTTTTTATTGCCGCAGAGGTTCTTAATAGAGGGATTCAAAAAATTACGGAATATGGGATGATCTCTCCCTATGCTTTAACAAGGGGCAGCCCAATTATTTCTTATCTCTCTTTTGCAGATGGCACCCTTATTTTTGCTAATGGTGATCGAAAATCCCTTAAAAATTTGACGGAGTTCTTGAAATATTATGAGGAATCTTCAGGCCAAGTGGTGAATTTCAATAAAAGTTCCTTTTATCTTCCAGAAAAAGTATCTTTTAGAGTGAGAATATCCATTGAATCTAATAGGGGTTTCAAGCAGAAAAAATTCCCTATCACTTATTTGTGTATTCCTCTCTTCACGGGTAGAAAAAAGAAATCGTACTTTGCTCCTTATATTGACAGATTTGTGGAGAAGCTGAATTTTTGGAATCATCAAAACATCTCACAGGCAAGTAGATTAACTCTCATCAAATCAGTGGCAGAATCTATGCTTCTTCACCTCTTAGCTGCTACTAATCCTCTGGGTATGGTCCTCCATCACATTAATAAACTTTTGGCTAGATTTCTATGGGGTAAAAAAGAAGATAAATACAAATTCCAATGGGTGGAGTGGACTGATATTTGTAGAACTAAAGAAGAAGGTGGATTCAACTTAAGATGTATGTTTGATTTATCTCTTGCATATACTCATAATTTATGGTGGAAGTTTTTTTATGGAAACTTTTTATGGTCTCGGTTCATGCATAGCAAGTATAAAAAATTGGAACCAAATAATTTCAAAGGTATCATTATTGTCTCATCTCATGTTTGGAAAATGATGCAATCTGTTTGGGAGGACTTTTCAAAAAATGTGGATCTTCACTCCAAAAAGTGGGCTTTGACAAAAGAGGGTAATTTCACTATAAAATCCGCTTGGCACTCGGTGAGGGAGAAAGGTTGTGTTCAGCGCTCCTTTTCTCTAATTTGGGATAAGAGAACTTGCCCTAAAATTTCTATTTTCATGTGGCGTTTACTTCACAAAGGGATTGTGATTGATGAGTATATCAAAAATATCCACATTCCTTTGCCCTCAAAAATATAGATGTTGTGTTGTTAATAGTGAAGAACATAGAGAGCATTTATTTTGGAGTGGTACTATTGCACAATCTATTTCGCATAAATTCTCAAATATCCTTGGATTACATTTGGCTTCTTCCATTTTTAACGGGAACTTGATGACTTGGTGGATTAATTCAAAGGGTAGCAAAATCATATATATTCTATGTCGTATTCTACCAGCCTTTATATGTTGGCATCTATGGTGTGCGAGGAACAAATCCAACTTAGAGGGCCTACCTATGAAGGAATCATCGATCATTGACCTCATTTGTGGGGAGATCAAGATGGATTTTCGTATATTTCCTTTTAAAGGCAGTATAACTAGTTTTTATTTTGATATTTTAGAGACTATGTAAAAAATTAGTGCTTTTATTTCCTATATTTGATGTAAGCCACCGCCAGGGGGCTTTTCCCTATTGTTTTTTGTATGTTAATTAGGAGATATGATTCCATTTAAAAAAAATCTTTTCTTTCTATTGATCCTCATATGGGTGTAAAAATGTCTCAAAATGTAAAAATTGTAACAAAAGTGATAATATATCAAACTTTGGCAATGGAAGTGATATGTTATATGGCAAATTGTGACACCCCGCCTAATTAAATATCGGGTGATCAGTCCTTTATTAAATTAAATCAGAATATCCAGTTGGCTC
Organism: Sambucus nigra; assembly: GCA_949130495.1. NCBI lineage: Eukaryota > Viridiplantae > Streptophyta > Magnoliopsida > Dipsacales > Adoxaceae > Sambucus > Sambucus nigra. The sequence continues at coordinate 669,208,270 of OX422207.1, read as the reverse complement.
AAAATATGCATCACTGTTGAAAACTTTTATTAAAATACTAACCACATAATATTTAAAAAGGTTGATGTCAAAATTTTATCTTTTAATTAATGTAAAACCAAATTAACGAGTAATCAAACGTTCACCATCCAAACCAATCTCATATGAAAGGTAATAAATGCGACTGGAGTGAACACTTCGAGCCTAAGTAACGAATACAATAATCCAACAGAAATACTCCAAAAAGTGAAAGGAATAAATAAAAAAATCCATAATCTCTAACTGTCAAAATAGAAAAGGGGCAACATGCCCTAATAGAAGGAAATAGCTCAAGATGAATAAATGATAATCATGGAGGTGTTTATTACCGAGTTCCTGTAACTTTCACAGCAGCTACAGCACGTCAAATGAATGGAAATCCTATACTTTATGTCCCTGTGGCTAGGCACCTAATATAATTTAACAAAAGAAAAGAGATTTGTAAGATACGGGTCAGAGCCCAAGTGTAAAACATTAAAAAAATTTAGCAAGTATTTAAATGTTGCAGTAAAGCAAAATATTATGTGCATGCTAGATTTACGAGCACTCACTTGAGATTCTCACCTCTCAACTAATGTACACGCCTAATGCACCTCTAAACCCATTCTAATTACCCTATTACGTCTAACTATCCTGTAAACATAATCCTTCCAAATACTACCCGCAATACCAACCCGTATTTCCCATGCAGAACCATGAGAAATATTTCTACAACTAATATCTCAATTTGGGAAGTATTCATAAACCAAGTTAAGTATTCATCTACTTAAGTTATTCAGTAATTTTCATTATGTTTCTTATCCGCATACTACCACACAGCGCGTAACACCAAATGTATATATATATATACACTAAAAAGGCACCTCTAGACTCACTATTGTGCCCTCATACTCTGCTATCAAGTCCCAATACATCTCGCATTGCATAAGGACAATGGGTTTCTGAATCTCCCACGAACCATAAATTTACAAATCACGCATATTGGAGGCGAACATGGTTCCAATCCTATGGACTACGCACATACCTACAGGCCAATATGACTATCAACACTATCATTCTCAGATATCCCGTACCTAGGTTCCATGCTCTGAGGTACCAGTCAAATATCCCCCCGAAGGCTCCTCAAGATAAGATTGTGCCCTTTTTCCACCTCTCGTGATAGCAAGTATGGTAGGTATGTCATACACAGAATAAATATCATTATAGCCATTCACGCAACCTATCGAGTTCATTAGGTATACACACAACCCTACTATATAACTTCTACGTAGTATGTCTCTCATTACTACTTAAAATACACATATTAGATTACGAATACTCTCTCGCTCGTAACTTTCAGAGATAGCTCATCGCTCCCATAAAATAAAGTATCATACCCATTTTATTACCCAATAATCCTGTCCTAACCTAAAATCCCAATTATAGTGCTAATCATCACTTTAGATAAAGATGTTACCCAAATTTGCAACAGAAGAATTTTCCCAGAAACTGAGACTATCGTTTGAACCAGAAGATATCTCGTTTGAACGAGATAGCACGTCGTTAGAACAATGCATCGTGCGACAGAGGTTCTCGTTCAAACCAGACTCAATCTCGTTTGAACGAGATCAAGCAGTTTCTCCAACCTGCACCTACTACGTTTTTCATCCATAAATAGTCCTAAAACCTCTATAAATCAGTCCCAAACTCCCTCCATTCAATTCCAATTCATTATTCCAAATAAAAGGATGGTTTCTAACATTCTAAAAGTATCAATTCTTGATTAATTAACCCTTAAATCCCAAAATCCCCAATTTCATATTCATAGAACCCTAATTCACAAAGTTTCAAATTAAAACTTCTAATCCCAGATTTAACTCATCAATTACCATCATAAATTCATGGTTATTCTATTAATAACATGGACAATTCACCTCTGTGTCAATTCAACCCTAAAATATCCTTTAATCATGATTTTTTATTCAAATTACATGCAATTCAAGGGGGTTTCATTACCTACACTAACATGAACACATTTAATGCTAAAAGAGCAAGATTTAAACACTTGCCTTACGAAAAACGGTCTGATCCTTCGGTGTTTTTGGTATGGTTGCGACCCTCATTCTACGATCTACATGATGGTGGTCTCGGTGGTGGAAAAGGTGCACTCATGGTGGCTCTTCCCTTAGAACTTCTCTTCATCTTCTCCCCTTTGGTCTCTCTCTGTGTCTCACTTTCTTATGGTTGATAACCTATTCTAACCAATGTAGGAGACCTTTTATCTCTCTAATTTTCGTCCATTATTTTACTCCAAAAATACGAACTACCAAAACGCTCTCCCAAGGTGCCAGTTCGGCCTAGAATTGTCCCGGAACCCAAACTGAACCCCCGGGTAGACTTTTATGACTATCTCGATCCTTCTGGACATAATGACGCACTCGAAACGATCATATGAGCGACTTATAAATAATTTTCTTTTATTTCCATTAATTAAATTCCGACATGGTTGACACGCGCGTCCCAACTTAATTTCCATAATTGTCGTATTTTTCACTCCCGACAACTTTTATATTTTCATAATCATATATTACTTTACTCTCTAAGTAATATTCAACATAATTCTCACCAATAAATACCAACTCTCCTCACGCTAGTAATTATTTAATTAAGTACGGATTAATTATAAATAAATTTTCCATTTAAATTAATTAACCCCGTAATTAAAAAAAATCTTTCAAAAATACGGGGTATTACACAAATGAGGACCAGATGCCGAAATATATAAACTAGAAATTTCCATTTTTTCTTAAATTTTGTTGTAAAATAAAAAGGACATAAGACAAATTTAGGGGGAGTGAATCTTTCATTTCATTGATTTGTCAATACTAAAAGTCTGTGATCCATATTTATAGTACACAATAAGGTAATCCAATAGACCCCTTAATAATTGCGAAATACTAGTGGACTGAGATACAAGTGGACATCCACTTAAATAAATATTTCATAACACTCCCCTTGGATGTACACTATATCCACCATTCAATGATTGTTCCCTCATTACAACCTTACTAAGGAAAAACCCAGAGGAAAAAATCAAAGTGAAGGAAAAAGTGTACAACTTTTATGATTATTGAATCGGTGTTGGACGCGTTTAGTGTTGCCTCGTTAAAATCTTTAATTGAAAAACCCAATGGAAAAAAAATCTAGTATAGAAAAAAAGTACAACTCACATATGTACAAAACATCATGTTCTTAGATTCTCTCCCTGATTATGATATTTCTCCGATGATTGAGTCGATGCATATCAGTCTCATATATAACTTTCTGAAATATTGTTTTAACATGGTGAATAGATTTTATCGGTTGTTACTTCAATTTTATTTTTCTTTATAAGATCGACTTTCATAAAACTTGGATGAAGAGAGGGACATGTCAATTTATCATAACTATTTGACTTCATTAGCATAACTTTTCTTGAGTTCATGGATATAGAAGAGCTGAAATGTGTTAGTCATATCTCCCTCGTTGTAGCCTCTTTGAGTTTGAGCTATACAAGCACCATTGCCTTCATAAGTGGTAGCATGACCATATGTCATTTGGGGCAAGTCATAAGTTCTTTTATTATTCTTTAAGAGGGTCCCAGAGATAATATGTATCTATATAACTAACTCGACATAGATGATTGGATATAAAAATATCATATGATATCATTGATATTACTCCTATGCTATGCAAGTCAATGGTAAATAATACTTGCCAAGATATTGACTGTAATTATAATATCTAGTATCATGCACTTTGTCATGTATATCAATATAATAATAACGTACATGTATAGTACTTCTGGACCAAATACTATAATAACATATACATATGGTACTTCGAGACCAAATTTATATTTGTCATCCTCTTTAGGATGATATGGAAAATTTAATATCCAAATAGCGGAGACCATGGGTATACTAAAATTGTATGCTTAACATATGCTAAAGCATTGCATGACTTTTCAATCAATGTAACCAATGGATACGAGATTAACATAAATTGTGCTCGATCTGCAGGCGAGATAATAATTAGTTACCCCAAGGTCATTCATTTTTGTATTTTTTTTATTTGGATACTTTTCATTTTAGTTGAGCTCTTTGGGAGCACATCCATTTAAGGATATTGTATAATGGCACAATGCATATATGACCGTTTTCATAACTTTTCTTAGACATATGTTTACTAAGACGATTATACATATATCCATTTGGATTGTCTGTTGTACAATGAATATCTTAGTGCGGTTGAATACGTACTCATTATCTAAGAAAATTCTTCTAAGATTTTTACATATATTCTTTTTCTAAGTCTCGTATATACTCATATAATATACTTTAAAAAACTATTAAGCAGTTGAATATCTAAAAAGTATTTACGACCGAAACGGGATGGTATGTTCGTATATAATCAATTTTATTTCTTCAGGAAATCTTGTGTCGTAAATCATGCACTTTTTGGTGAGTTTTAACACTTCACATACTTATAAACACCCATATTTAACCTTCAGGGTTAACATCGTTTAGGGTTTACTATAGGTCCAAATATACCTCGTATATTAAGAGACTCAATTTATGCCATCATGGCATTTTTTCATTTTGACCAATATATTCTTTGTCGACATTCATTATAGTATGTGGATTTGTAATATAATTTCCCTTTGATTTTTGTGTAGCTACAACATATATAATTATGTCATCGATGATCATCTTTGTTGATCCCACTTTTCTCTTGTATATGTATAAAACATAGAGATCTCATTAATATTTGGTACCTTTGCCAACTTCAAGGGATTTATAGTCATTTCAGGGGCTTGTGTCTTTTCTTAGACAATAACTTCTTCTATGGTTTAGAGAAAGTGGATATTTTGGTCATAAACTCTTTTGAAGCATTATGTATAACCTTTTCTGGAGCAATATTTGCTCATGATTTTATTTAACCTCCACTTCTTGGGAGTCAAGTAGTTAGGACTTGTATGTTTAACAATCTTCTGTTATATAATAAATTTATTTACTTCCAAAATTATTTTATCCTTCTGGAACAATGAATTTGGCAAACACGTTTACAACTAATCCATGTGACATTTGATGTTGCAATATAATTTTTTTTCACTTCATTTTCGCAATATAAGACAATGTGGAAGTATTCCACGATAATTCTCGTCGTTCTTCAAGAACGGACCGTTCTTTATGTATAATTTATACTTCTGGTACGTACCATCCTCTCCTTAATGGCGAGAATAGTGTCTTATCAAAATAAAATTGCACATATATCATACACATTATATTTATCAATGGTTCAATAGAGGGTGAATCTTAAGCACCATATATATCTTTGTGATAGATATCATTTGCATTCACAACGTCTTTTGAAAAACAATTAAAGTAACCAAAATGGTCATTTTATATAATAAATAATTGAACCATGGAGCTGCAGGCTTGTGACAAAGTGCAATTTTACAATGTTAAATATTGTATAGTATAACCCCTTGAATAATGTAATGATTGTTTGCAAGTGTAAGCTTCTGGCTTCTAACACTAGAAGTAACGCAAAATTACTTTACACAGCTTATTCCAACATGGTACCCATGTATACTGATACCTATAAAACAAAGCAAATTACTTCAGGAATTGCTTTCATATAACTCATCGCTTATGTATGGGAGGGTACCAAATAACATCACATAGACTCTTCTGGAGCGTTAGGGTTCAACTATGATTGAAACTTTTAATATATTACACACCAAGTCAGAAAAAACTTCTAATTTTTCATAATAGTATGAGTTGTTCATTATCTGCTAGATAAATGTCATCACGTGATGATTATTCACAATTGTCACTTTTAATGTCACATGTATATGAATCTTCGGGTTCATATAAATTATCAAATTAAAACTTAGGACGGCAGGTCCTACATGAAAATAGTTCACAAAGTGCTTAGTGAGAATTATGCATAAAACTTCAAGGTTAATATTACTAATGTCGAAGAACATTAAATTCTCTACCCTTTTGTATCAAAACTTAAAGTTTGAGTAGGGATAAAAATGTTAGAGAATTTTACAAACAAGTCCCAAATAATTTTTATTAACTCCGGCCAATAATAATCCACCCTCTTTATTAAAAAAATGAGAGTAATAATTTTTCACATTCTTTACCCATTCCCAGGGCTCCAATGTACATTAAATAATTCGAATCTGAAAATAAGTTAAAATTAATTACCATTAAAAGTAATTTAATACTCAAATGAAGCGAAAGGTCAAAGACAAAAATTTAAGGGTGAGGCCATTAATGGGATAGTTAAGGGACTCTTAATCATTATAAGAGTATTTAAAAAATATTTTTTTAAAAAAATCATTTATTAACAAAAATAAAAAGCCAAGAAGTTGAAAAGACTTGTTCTAATGTTCAATTTATTTTGAAACTAATCTCTAAAAAAAATATTTTCGGGAGCTTCAGGTCCAACTTCTAAATAATTATTTTGAGAACTTTTAAAATTTATAAAGTGTGAATAATCAAAACTTCAAGTTTTAATTTATGGTATATATTGTTGGAACTTCAGGTCCACATATTTTTAAATAACACGAGGGCTTTGGGCCCATCATTCTCCGTAATAATTGAAAAAACTATATCCCAATTATAAAAAATAATTTATGAACTTCTGGTCACAATAGTGATTGGAGGACTCAAGTTCATACAAATTCAACTAGATAATCAAAACTTCAGGTTTGATTGTGTTATATTTTTATTAGCACTTTTGGTCTAAAATAACTTAGGAACTTCAGGTCCCAAAATTTAAATGGAAAAAAAAAATCAATATTCATATTTGAATAATTATTGGGGAACTTGAGGTTCCAATTGTAAATAATTAAGATAATTTCATATCACAAAATTAAATTTTTAGGGGCTTTAAAGCCCTTGCCCAATTATATTCAAACTTCAAGTTTAATAAGGTGCAAAATTGTTTGGAACTTCAAGTCCAAAATATAAATAACTATTATGGAACACTTAATATCATTATCCTTATTATATAAATAATAAAAACTTTATGTTTGATTACAAAATTATTGGACCTTCAGGTCCAAATTATAAATCATTTTCATGAGACTTATAATATCCATTGCCCTAGGTTTCACTCCCTTAAGCGGTTTTGTTCTAATATATCATTTATTTATCAAAATATCCCTTGCACTATTATATAAATAATTAAAACTTCGGGTTTGATTTTAGAGCATGTTTCATTGTCATGTCCAAAAATTTGAACAATAATTGAGAACTTTTAATCCCAATATAAAATAATTAGGCAACTTCTAGTCTCAAATGAAAAAAATTACATGGGATCTTCTGGTCCCAAATAAAAATAACTATTTGGGAACTTCATGTTCCAAAATATAGATAGCCATTAGAAATTTCATGTCCCAAAATTTATATAACTATTGGAAACTTCAAGTCCCTAGCAATAGCAATTGGGAATTTGAGAGCTCAGATTTTAAATAATATTGGGAACCTCAGGCCGCAAATTTGAATGATAATTAGGAATTTCGGGTCCTAATAAAAATTAGAAAACTTGTGGTTCCATAATTTAATTTGTTAGGAAACTTCAAATTCCAAAGGTAACATTGAAACTTCTGAGTTTCAATTATTATAGGAAACGTCAGGTTCCAATCTTTATTTTTATTTTTATTTTTTTGTACACAAATAATTAGGCGTGACATTGTAATTTTTTCACAATTAAATATTCAAAATTTGAATATGTAAAATTTTATAAATAACTAAATTTTGGGGTCAATAGAAATATAATTAAAAGTATAAGGAATTGTAAGTACCTTGTCAAACCTACCATATTTGCTAGTTGAAATATCAAATTATGTGTCTAAGAGAGGTCACAAACCCCAATGTTAGTTCTTCCGAGTGCATCTGCATGAGGAATGTGATCCTTGTCATCAATGGTAACAAATTTGGTGAGCAGGATCCCATCAATCAACCTGGAGTTAGGAAAAAAGTGAGAAATCAGCTAATATCTGATTAACCTTTGAAAGTTGATCAACAACATCATTCCCAACACGAGCCTTGCCAACAAAAAGGACCTAATCTGGACTCTAGACGTAGATAAGCTTCGACGGTGGTCGCATAAATGGTTCATCATACCTATGTATAATTTGTAGATGGGATAGCCGTGAGGGTGATTGAAAAAGTGGGAGATTTATAAAATAAAGGGTCTTTACACATGGTTTCATTTATCGGCAACATTCTTATAAATTCTATTGACTTTTCAATAATCTCATTGGTCCTATTCCAACTTTTTAAGGAATTTTTTCACCATTTTACCCTTTTATAACTAATCATCCGTAACTTCCTTTACGAAGTTACATAAGTGATTGGACTTTTTTTTTTAATCTTTAAATGATCTTAACTTTAGATTCACAAATTCGTTTTTCGCAAAATTACTATTTTTGAAATCTGTTCGACGAGATCTATCAAACAAGATCCATGAAGGCTATAAAATTCCAAAGAAAAAAATTTACACAAACAGTAAACTTTATTGTATGTACTAGAATATAAAATAATTTTATATATGTGTCATTTTCACAAACAGACAGTAACATTTACTGTGATAATACCACACAATATATATATATATATATATACGGTGGATCCAAACCCTTTATTTTTCAAAATTACCTTATCTCTAAAGGTTCGTGCTAGCGGTATCCAATCCTTACCACCATTGTTGGCGCTTCAACGACCTTCGTCAGAGCGCCAATTTGGGGTGGGTAAGGGTGGCATGTGGTGCCGCTGGCGCGGACTTTTGAATAAATAGTTTTTTGATCCACCGGAGTATCATGGGGTGTCGCTGGCGCAGACTTTTGAAAATAAGATTGGATAAATGGAATCGGGATCATCTGGAGCACCGATTTGGGGTGAGTAGGGGTGGCACAGAACTTTAACAATAGGAGCATATTGGATATATATATATATATATATATATATATATAGTTGGTAAAAATGTCATAGATATTAAACTTTATTGTATGCACCAGAAAATGAAATAATTTCATATTTGTGACATTTTCACAAACAATAACATTTATTATGTTAATATATTTATGAAATAGTTTTATATATATAACATTTTCACAAACAGTAACATTTACCGAGTTAATATTACACAATATATATATAACATTTTCACAAACAGTAACATTTACTGAGTTAATATTACATAACATATATATATATATATATATATATATATATATATATATATATATACACACACAGTAGATCCAAACCTCTCTTTTTTTTTAAATTACGATATTTTTAAAGGTTTACGCTAGCGACGTTCAATCCCCACCACTACCCACCCCCATTGTCGAAGCTTCAACGACTTTCATCAGAGCTGTGATTTAGGTGGGTAGTAGTGGGATAGGGTGCCGCTTGCGCGGACCTCTGAAATTAAGAGAATATTAGATAAATGGATTTTGGATCCACTGGAGCTCCGATTTGGGGTGAGTAGGGGTGACATTGGTTTAGGTTTATATCTATAACATTTTTACAAACGTTAACATTTACTGTGTTATAACACAGTATATATATATACGGTGGATCCAAACCTCTTTTTTCTGATATTATCTTACTTTTAATGCCCCGCGCTAGCTGTATCTAATCCCGACCACCACCAACCCCAATTGTCGGAGCTTCAACAACCTTCATCAGAGTTCTGATTTGGGGTGACATGGAGTGCCGCTGGCGCGGACATTAGAAAATAAGAGAATATTGGATAAATGGGGTTTGGATACACCGAAGCTCCCGTTTGAGGTGAGTAGGAGTAACATTGGATTAGGTTTATCTCTGTAATAATTTCACAAATAATAAATGTTACTGTTTGTGAAAATGTTACATCGGCATCCCATGCCACCTCAAATTAGAGCTCTGAAGAAGGTTATTGGAGCGCCGATAAAAGGGGTGGGTGGTGGTGGGGATTGGATGCCGCTGGCGCGGACCGTTAAAAATAAGATAATATTAGAAAAAAGAGGTTTGGATATATATATATATATATACTGTGTTATATGAACACAGTATATGTTAATGTTTGTGAAAATGTTATAGATATAAACCTAACTCAATGCCACCTCTACTCACCCCAAATAGGGGTTCCGGTGGATTCAAATCCCATTTATCTAATATTCTCTTAATTTCAGAGGTTCGCGTCAGCGGCACCCTATGCCACTACTACCAACCCAAATCATAGCTCTGATGAAAGTCGTTGAAGCTCCGACAATGGAGGTGGGTAGTGGTGGGGATTGAATGTCGCTAGCGTAAACATTTAAAAATATAGTAATTTTGAAAAGAAAAAAAATAGTGATTTGGATCTAACGTGTGTGCATAAATATATATATATATATATATATATATATATATATATATATATATATATATATATATATATATATTATGTAATATTAACCCAGTAAATGTTACTGTTTGTGAAAATGTTATATATATATTGTGTAATATTAACTCCGTAAATGTTATTGTTTGTGAAAATGTTATATATATAAAATTATTTCATAAATATATTAACACAGTAAATGTTATTGTTTGTGAAAATGTCACAGATATAAAACTATTTTATTTTCTGGTGTATACAAAAAGTTTAATATCTATGACATTTTTACAAACAATAGCATTTACTGTGTTATCACATTATATATATATATATATATATATATATATATATATGTTTTTATTTTTAAAGCTCTGCGCCACCGGCACCTAATACCACTTCTACTCATCCCAAATCGGTGCTCAAGAGTATCCAAATCCCATTTATCCAATCTTATTTTCAACGGTCCGCGCCAACGGCACCCCATGACACTCTGGTCGATCCAAAATTCATTTATTCAAAAGTCTCTTATTTTCAAAGGTCCGCGCCAGCGGCACCACATGCCACCCTTACCCACCCCAAATCGGCGCTCTGACGAAGGTCGTTGAAGCGCCAACAAAGGTGGTAAGGATCGGATGCCGTTAGCACGAACCTTTAAATATAAGATATTTTTTAAAAAAGAGGGTTTGAATCCACCGAAAATATATATATATATATACACTGTGTAGTATTACCACAGTAAATGTTACTGTCTGTTTGTGAAAATGTCACATATATAAAATTATTTCATATTCTAGTGCATACAGTAAAGTTTACTGTGTGTAAAAAAAATTCTTTGGAATTTTATAGCCTTCATGGATCTTGTTTGATAGATCTCGTCGAGCAGATTTCAAAAATAGTAATTTTGCGAAAAACGGATTTGTGAATCAAAAGTTATGATCATTTAAAGATTAAAAAAAAAAAATCAACCACTTATGTAACTTCCTAAAGCAAGTTACGGATAATTAGTTATAAAAGGGTAAAATGGTAAAAGAATTCCCTAAAAAGTTGGAATATGACCTATGGGATTATTGAAAAGTCAATAGGACTTATAAGAATGTTGACCCGATAAATGGGACCTAAATATAATTATTCCTAAAATAAAAGGGACACGTGACAAATTTAGAGAGAGCCAGTCTTTCATTTCATTGATATGTCAATACTAAAAGTGTATTATGACTCATATTTATAGTACACAATAAGATAATTCAATAGACCTCTTAACAATTACGAAATGTAAACTGGAATACAAGTGCACATCTACTTAAATAAATATTTTATAACAAATTTAGAAATTTGGAGGAAAATGAGGATTGGCAACAAATTTTATGTAATTTTCATTGTCGGTAATAGTGAAATTACTAAAATAATCTGTAGTTTTGAAAATAATTTTAAAAGTGCAGAATTTTTGTAATTAATTTTTTAGTGTAAACTCAAGCTATCAACAATTTTGAACGGCTTTTTAGGGAATGGTGATTTTATCACTAAAGCATTATATGTGATCTTTTTTTTATTTTGGAATTTGAAAAGATATGTAAATTCACAAAAATTAGACAATTTTCCGATACACTTCTCAATTCAATCCAGCCGAAACACATCAAATTGTCATCTTGCTAATAACTTCATTTCGAACTACAGCCTTGAATTATCGAAACGACACCTGATCCAATCTTGTTCCTTTGCATGTTCTTTGTATCATCACGAACGGTCCTCAATGTGTGTGTGATCTAGAGTTTTCTCTCACCCGACAATTTCATTGACCCACTATATTTTGAATATTGAAAACCCCTAACGAACTTTGAAATTTCTCAAAGACAATAATCATTTTGTGTGAAAAAATATTGAAAGTATACATCTCCCAGCATATCGACTTGTTCAAGATTTTGATTTAGAAACCTCTTTATCATGTGTATCAAAAGAGATTCGTTATCAATATGTAAGTAGGAAGCTTCAAAAAAATAAATCCTTGAAATATAAAGGTCGCATCTAGTGCACAAGACTCACACTTGACACTTTCATTTTCATGAAATTTGTATTATGCTTATGCGTTACATGGTTACAGAAATCATTTTTTCTAAACAGTCAAAATACTATTTTTAATGATTTTTTTAGATTATTTTCTTAGTGGGGAGATCATCTATAAAAAATTATAAAAAACTTCAATTCAAATGTGGATGAGATGATCATCAAAATTTCAACCACTAGATTATTTACAAAAAAGAAAATCTTCAAAAAAAATCAATTTTTTACTAATTTAAAAAATGGTTTGTACGGTAGTGTGTATATACGAGGTCCTTAACTATTTCCATTCATGATTCCTTTCCATGAACTACGACAGAACACATCAGAGAAACCACGAAGGAGATGATTATTTAAATTAATATCACACTCCTCTCATGAATACTCACTATAAGCTTTAAAAGGACACTTGCACACGCGATTATAAATTCTTCAAGAGAAGTGATGAAAAACATTCAATTGTCGCCATAAAACAATAAGCACAAGAATGGTTGAAGAATAGTTGAGTAGTCGCAAGTAAAACAAGAAACTATTCTGAAAACTATTGCTTCCTCTCATTAACTAGAGTTTAGCAGAGTTCAAGAAAGCAAACCAAAAGGGTTTTGGTAACCCATACAGAAATACTAATTTGACTCGGTATTAAAAACTCGCCTCTAGAAGACAACTGTGTCGAGCATGGTTCCCAAGGTTTGAATTATGTTAGAAGACATCAAGTTGGAGACATGCTCTTCAAGATGCTTCTTGGCATCTTGCCTGCCCACATTTGCAATTGCTAGCTTCTCTGGTGGCAACTCATCCTCTTCTTGAACTGCTTTATTATATTTAATGGCTAGCTTTAGCATCTCCTGCACGCACATCACAACGCAATCACGATTTTCACCTTCAATGGATATATCTAATCATAATGAAGGTTAAGTTTAAAAGTCCTATAAAAAAACTAGGGTAAAATGCATTCGCACACACCTATAAATGGGGAAAAACTATCGCTCTGATTGCAGATACCCCTTGGAGTTTTAAACAACTCCCCTTAAAGGCTAAAACTATTACAAGGGTTGTAGATATCTCCAAAAAATCACTAAAAAGGTTCGTTAATTGTTAAAAAAAAATAGCAATACTCCTTCAAGGTGTATTGTTGCATAAATAATAGTTCAGGAAATTAATCAACTACTAACTACTGTGAATAAATAGTTCAGGGAGGTTCTCGCAATTTTCAAAAATTTTATATCATTCTACCCGAAGAGAACTCATAACATCATCCTTGATCAAACCAAGGTTCTAAAAGGCGCGGGACGTGGTCGAGGCGTAGTGGTCGAGCCTCAAGCCTTAGGAGCCTAGGGGTAAAAAGGCGTTTTTCCTTTTTTTTATTATTTTAATTATTCCAAGGCTAATAATATAATCAAATAATACATACCTTGAATTTTGAAAATATATCCGTATGTTTTGTATCCATTTTTCTCATATTCATGCTCCATAATCAATATATAAAATTTATTTTGATTGTTTTGGACGAGATATTAGTCCGATTTGTAAAAAAAATATTTAAATAGCGATATCATTTCACTAAGGCATCTTTGTTTTAAAAAAAAGTGTGCCTTAAGCCTTTTACCAAGAATAAGGCGTAATAAGGCATAGGCGATGCGTTTCTCTCAAGCCTCAAGCCTAGGCTCGCCTTTTAGAACACAAGATCAAACTACGTAGTTCATGCACTGATGCAAAAGGAAGAATAGTCACTGATCATTTGTGCCCAATGAAAATGTTTTTCTTTCAGTTATTATTAAAACAGAACAAAAAAATTTATCAGCCCAGTGTTTTCATGGTTCTTTAAACCAGAAATTAGGTCAGCTCAATGGGTGGGGATACCATTTCCATGGATGAAATTTCCAAGTTTTACAGTCGGCAAACTTTTACTTACCTGAACAGTTTGTTCATTAGTTTTGGAATGGGTATCGAATCTCTGAAGTGTCAAACCATCAGTCCATTTCTTCTTGTGAAGGTTGAGTAACATCTTCTCCTCAAGTTCATTCTTCCTGTAATTAATGGCTATTGAGTAATAATGCCTGTTCAGCCCATGAATTAATGCCTACAAAAAAGATCCACCATTAGATCGAAACAATGAATCAGCTCTGAGGAGAGGCTATAGCACAACAAGTGGCACTAACTTGGATTGATGGTTTATTGAGATGCCCAAGGTTGGATGTTGTCTGTCGGGGCTCTTGGCCAAGCATCATAGTTTGAGGGTTGATCAAACGGAAGGCGTCAATCACCACCTTACCTTTAACACTCTGAATCGGATCCACCACCACGGCCACAGCTCGTTGGTTCAGAGCTTCAAAACTCTGCAGCGTATCATCAGACGGTAAGCAAATCAGGTTAATGAGAGCACTGATAATAATGTATCTGTGTGGATTTAGCGATGTCACACTCCTACAGTAGTCAATAGAAGGCATTCTTTCCATGGAGTATACATATATGTATAGATATAGTGACGTAAAATGAAAGCCATCAAATGCACAAAAGAGTCACGCTCTAGAGAGAAAAGTAATACCCAAAATTTAGAATTAATCATTAATAAGGGGGAAAGGGGTATTTATAGGGAAGAGAAGATTCTAAAAGAGGTCTCCTAAGCTCCTATTGGATGAAAGAGTCTTGACCCATATAACCTTTAACTACCTTCAATTATATCACATGTTAAAATATAAAGTTCTAGAAACTATAAGCTAAGTATGAGTTGTCATGAGATGAATTGTCATGACAACTCATCTATAACAACACTAACTAATGGAACCTTCTAGAAGCTTCCCTTCTAACCCTTAGTACAATTAAAAATGTAACAAAATACCAAGCAACTAATAAAAGGAAAAATACAATGAAATCAAAAAATGCAAGAAAATACTAAAATAAACCCTAATTTCCATCATATAGACACGTATATTTATGTACAAGAATATATATATGATTATACCTTAACGCCATAAAACAATAAGACACTTTTATTACAGATATTTTCTTCATGTTAAGCTGAATTCGAAGAGAATTACAGAAATTAAATATGCTGGTATTATTATTAACTGAATGCGAATATGGATTCATAAAATAGAACTTGGCATGGAGAATATACTAGTTTTTTTGTGTGATTTAAAAATCATATTTTGCTACATAAAATTATCATTCGTACTATTAAAATAGAAAATGCATCTGCAAACCTTTTTCTGCACCATTATTAGCTTTGATTTTCCAACAAATCATAATTTTATGACAATTCGACCAACTAACCAAGCTCATGAATTAGTGACCCATAAATCTGCCCGTGTTCAAGGTAATGACCCCACTGAATCCAACAACTATGTTTGACACGTGAGAGGAAAAGAGGAAAAAACAAGCAAGACCTGTTCTGACAACCATTTTGAATGGTTCGCTGCAAGAGCATATAAACAATTAATTAACAATTGATCATTTGAGTATGAACCGTGAGATACTTTATATATTGGTGTTCCATGTGTGATGGGCTGAGGAGATGAGCTTTTTCACAATACAGCCCAAACATGACCTCTAATCCAAAGTCCTCCAGCCAATTAGGTTGGCAAACCCAAGGGTGCCCTAATTGTTCCCTATGCTAACAAGGGAACACACGAAACAATATTGGGATTTGACCCTTTTAGTTTTTATTTTTGGATTCAATTGAAATTGACTTATTTTTTGAAGTATTATGTGGAACTTTTTTATACCAATTTCCAATATTGATTAAAGAAGAATAGTAAGAAACTGTGATAAGGGGTAAACCTGGAGCAATGGTAAGGTTTCTCCATTGTGACTGGAGGTCATAGATTCGAGTCGCGGAAACAGCCTCTCTGTATACGCCGGGGTAAGGCTACGTACATCTAACCCCGCAGTTGTGGGAGCTTCGTGCACTGGGTTTGCCCTTTTTAAGTAAGAAACCGTGATAGAATAATTATATGCTCTATCGGATTAGTTTATTGCACAATATTCAAGTAAGTCATTGGAAATTAATGTTCTATTTTCAATATTTGCTATTGTAAATGATTTAATTGATTATGATTGCTTATTTGCTGTTTTGTTCAATATTGAGGAAAGATATTTCTGTGAACGATAGGGTTTACTCCATATAGATTAACACAATTTTACGGAGTAAAGCCCGCCACTTTGGTCTTACTTGATGAAATCTTCATGCTCTGTAACCTACAATTGATTGATCCCGATACTCACCACTATATTATTTAATAAAGTTTACTGTCGGGTCAGTATTGATAAGACGGTGATATTTCAACAAAAATATGCTGGCTTGATAAATAGCGAAAATTGATGGATATCACATCCCTAAAATCAGGTTATAATCACGAGAATGAAAAACATCACTAAAGAATAAATCATGAATCAACATATACTTCCTGCTCGACCACCCACAAACTACACCCATGGGACGCTGCGACCACATCCTAACATGCAAACTCAAAGGCACACAAATAATCCAGGCTGACGAATCCCAAGGTAGAGGGATGGTAAAATAGGTGGGTTGGGCGTGTTTGGATTGAGTTATTAAAGGGATATTCACTATTGGGCCAGACCAAAATTCGCCCATTAAGTAAACGGGTTATATAACGGGACGGTCAAAGTGGATTTGAATATTCACGGATTGACCCATTAACCTGTTAATAACCAAATATTCTTCCTTTCTATAAAGTTCATCTCTCTAAAATTCTGATTAATCTCTCAAAAATGGTTCTCTCAAATTCTAACCTCCCTCCCTACAAAGGTTTTTACTCCAGAAAGGTTCTCTCTCAAATTCTAACCTACTTCTCTCCCTAAAAAGTTTGTCTCTACCATGCAAACTTCTTTCTAAAATTCATATTACTGTCGCTCTATAGTTCCTTTATAAAAGTCTACCCCCTCTCTCTGAAAGAGACTCTCTAAAATGCCAACTCTGTTTACTCTCTAAAAAATTGTCTCTAGAGCTCTAATATTTCTCTAAAAACAATTCTCTCTTAAATCATCACTGAAATGGGAGTTGTGTGTTTGAGGGAGAACTCTGGGCCTCACCCTCACAAACATTGCATCTGCAGCTGCACGGACTCTGCACCAGAAAAGAAGCAACAAGAGAAAAGGTGTGTTCCACAGAATTAAGGCTCTGTACGTTTTCAAAAACTTTTCAACTTGCATCTTCACATAATCCTAAGATTTGGATGACCCAAAATAAAAAATGAAAACTGCTTTTAGAATATTTTCACAAAACAAGCAAATTGAAAATATTGTTCTGAGCCAAACTTTTCGCTTATAATTCCCAAAAAAATGTTAAGCAACAGAGAGAGAGAGAGAGAGAGAGAGAGAGAGAGAGAGAGAGAGAGAGATTGAGATTTTCTTTGACCCATATATCAACGCATGACACGAATTTCATGGTGGCAAGGGAAAACACTAGAATTTTAGTGAGAATTTTTATAGAGAGATTACAATTTCATAGAGAAACCCTTTTAGTGAGAGAAAGGTGCTAGCACTTTGTAGAAAAAAATTCAGAGAGAGGGAGAGTTTTTACATATTTAGACTGATAAACATTTTGTTGGCAGAAAAGTGAATTTTAGAGAGTAAAATTGTTTAGGGTTACTTGGTTTTGGGCCCCAAAACTTTTGGTCTTTTGGGGATTGACCAAAAAAAACTTATTAGGGGTCCCCCAATATTGGACGACCCGTTAGTTGATCAAATTTTGACGGTCTAATATAGTACGTTACCAAAATACCCTGGTGATTTTTTTTTCAAAAGAACAATTTAAAAAACTTCTCTTACACTCTTCTAACAAAAATGTACTGATTTGAATCAAAGAGTAGCGGAAGACCAAGATAAGCTCGCAAAACAATCTCTCAATTTATCATTCCTCAAATGAGGGATTACAAGAAAATTTTCAAGGTCCCAAGACTTGGTGCCCAATATATGTAACAACTACTAAAATACCCTTGACTAATCAAAGAATATTCTTAAAGAATAGTCTCTTATTCTGCTAATATTATATATTAAAACAGAACAACAAATTACAAGAATAATAGTTCTTCAATCTTGGGCCCCATTGCACCTAGCCACGCCGCCCATTATTTGCATCTCTCCCCAATAAAGTTTGACCATGAGCTTTACGGGAAAATTGCAAGCGCCCATGCCACATGAATTAATATTTAGAATATCTGAGGTCCTCAAGCATGAGCCCAAAATATTTTTTCACAAACTCTCTCCCCAAAATTTAATTTGGAAACTAACTGAAAGTTTGAAGGAAGCTCATAATTTTTAAACCCAACATAATAAACCATATATTAACTAAACCCAGCAGAGGCCAGCTGTTTCTTGCTTATTTTAATGGGTGAATGCCCATGGAACTGTGAAGGTCAACGTCCTCCATAGAAACAAAACCCAAATCTGCCAAATTACTCTCTGGACCAAGGGTATGCAGAGTCAGGTGGCACCTTAAAACCACAGCCCACATGGCCACACTGCTATTTCCTGTCGACACAGTCAGATCCACAATCTGTGAACGTCCCAATGGGGTAGATCATGTCACTCCTTGAGCCACAAAGCAGGGGATCAGCCTCCTTAGGGTCCCAGTTCGCTGCAGTTGTTTCCAAATCTCTTCTCCCTTCGAATTCTCTCATTGTGGGCCTCCACTTCTATTCGCGCGACTCCACCCATGCCCTCGCAAACTTCTCCATGATTACCGACTCCCCTATCATCGCCATTCACCAGAATTACCATGAAACTGATCGGTTTTGGTTTGGGGGTGACATGGGTGGACCACAAATGGTGGTCGTGCCGGCACATCTTGAGGTCATTTCATTGCTTCCGGTAGGGTTGTCGCGCCCTATCGTTTCATGATCAGAAATTCAAACCCAATCGCCCTATATGCGACTTGTTCCGACTCAACAACAATGAATAAACTCAGTCAAGGGTAAGGTGGTCTATGAAACTGAACTCCCAATTTCTGCTTCATGAACTCTGTAGTGTCAGAGATGGCCTCAGTCAGCGAGATTCTGCAGTTCTGTTGTCATCGTTTTGTTCGAGCCAAACAATCTTGGTATGGTACCAAGGATTGTAAGACTCGTCTTCAAATCTTTTATCAACCTTTTGCATTCTTCAATCCTTTTTCAATGCGTGAGATTCAACCTTAATAAAAACTAAGAAATTTGTTGCACCAACAAGAACATTCATTCCTCCATTGTTGAATTTCTTCGTTAATCCTAACAAGGATCCTACAAAACCAATC